>OY744614.1:14213728-14513728 GCA_963556255.1 Allolobophora icterica | reverse complement strand
TCGTGTTGGGACTGTTGTAATAATCATAATAATCAACACATTTTATTCTTGTAAAACATGCGCAAAATCCAGGGGAGCATTTTACCCCTCCGGACGCCCATGAAGGCAAGCACTCTACCCAATCTCAAGATACGCAACTTAAGCGATTATTTATATAGCACGTGTGCTTTGTGGTGGAAAAAGGTTCCGGAGCTTAACAATTATGGAAGGGCCAAGTCGAATGCGAAGACCAAGGTAAAACGGGGGTAGGGTTTGGAGAGGGTCTCGGTGAGACCCTCCCCACAAAAGTTTTTAGCGTCACATTAAATTAAAATAATTGATTTATTTTTCCGGCATAAAAAAGCAAGGTATAGCACCATGCGTCACTCCTGACTGGCCTGAATGATATATATTAGAGTGGTAGTTCAGATCCAAGCTAATTACAATTAGTAATCTAATCTAATCTAATCTAATCTAGTATAACCCAAGGCAATCTAACCCAATCAATCTATCTAATCTAATCCAACTTAATCCAATCTAATATAATCCAAAGCAATCTAATTTAATCTATCATCTTCCCACTGACAGTGTACGGTCAATGTACTCATTATAGCTGAGCACCACTAGGGGGTGCAGTTGGAGCAGAAATCTTGAAAGAAATTTCTGCCCTGGTGGGGATTATTATAACGCAGAATGCTATCATTATCATTATTGTTGTTGTTATGATGATGATGATGATGATGATGATGATGATGATGATGATGATGATGATGATGATGATGATGATGATGATGATGATGATGATGATGATGATGATGATGATGATGATGATGATGATGATGATGATGATGATGATGATGATGATGATGATGATGATGATGATGATGATGATGATGAGTTCTCTGCCCGAAGGCAAATCCACTGGCTTTATGCCCCCGGGGATGAGATGAGTGAAGTGGTTTCCCGTTGCCTTCCTCACAGACAATATTGCGTGAGCGACTTGCTCAAGGTCGCCACGCAGTTGCTTGCAGTAGATTCGAACCGGCGACCCTTCGGTTACATGGAACAGGACATACGATTACACCACCGCGTCAGACATTGTTATTATATTGTTATAATTATTATAATAGTAATTATCATAATACAATAATAATTGCTATTGTAGTTATTATTATTATTAATTTTATTATTATTATTATTATTATTATTATTATTATTATTTTTATTTATTTATTTTTATGCCCCGAGGTATACAGGATCCCTCAGGGACTTGGATATTAACTAAAATGGAAAATAAAGTGTCCGGAATGGCCCTATTCATCTATTACCCGGCCGGCAAAAGTGATTATTATTATTATTATTATTATTATTATTATTATTATTATTATTATTATTATTATTATACGAATTTATTTCTTCATACAACCAATACACTCATATACAGACGAATTGTTTACTGTTTCCAGTCACTGTATCTAGGCTATAGGCCGCCATATAGTCCTGGCTGCACCGTCTCCTTATTGTTCAAATCGGAGGTGCCTAGAACAGATAGGGAGTTTCCAGTTTGTAGGGCGACTGATAGGCGCTGGAGCAGATGGCTGGTCTCACGCTGGTCACCTGTCGCTGCTTTTATCTTGGCTCCAAGTTCTTGGACGAAATCCAGTGATTCAGCATGCCAGCTTCCTGAGGTTTCGACTGCCACAGGGATGAAGTGGTGCGATTGTGAGATGGCAGCATATTTGCTTTCCTTATTATGGGCTGCTCTTTCCGCTGAGCTCCTGCGTTTTGCGACGTTACATGTTCATATGATGCCGCAAATGTATCTGGCACCGTGACATCCCACGCTAGGCAACGCCCTCTAGACCAAGGTATTATGGTGACCCCATCAGGCCTTTTGCCGTCAGATCTGGAGAGGCCATTGGGCTCTTTGATGGCCGGTATTTTGGCTCTGGTGAAAGCCCTCCAAATCACGTAATTAATCATGCTATGTCGTTGTTGCCTTCCCGCTCCTTTGACGCAAGAGAACCCGTGATGACCATTGGGTTCTACTATGGCACCACATCTACATGTGTGTTTTTCACACAACGCAGTGCCAAGCCGGATGCCGGATGCTATTCTTAGTACTTCCTCTGGCATCCGTAAACCTGCTGTTGTTATGGGAAGTGCGTGAAGCCAGTCTCCTGAGTGTGGTGATTGCGCAGCTAACAGTAAATTATTATTATTATTATTATTATTATTATTATTATTATTATTATTATTATTATTATTATTATTATTATTATTATTATTATTATTATTATTATTATTATTATTATTATTATTATTATGACGATGATGACAAGTTCTCTGCCCGAAGGCAAAAGGTCCATCGGCTTTATGCCACCCGGGGATAACATGAATGAGGTGGTTTCACGTTGCCTTCCTCACAGATAATTGTAGGTGAACAACTTGCGGAGATATTATTTTGCAGTATTGTGTTTAGCGACATCTTGTAGATGTCGGTTCCGTTCACGTCGACCTTTCCTTTCATATAAATTTGTGGGAGATTCATCGAAATCTGGCGATTGTGCAGTTATGTTTAACGGCAACTTTATCATAACATAGATGATTAGCGTTGGCCTCCTTTCACCAACCTTTGGACTGGCACTGCCAGAGTACGAGCAGTGGCGCAGTTTTTAGTGACTTCTTGCGGATGTCAGTTGCGTTGGCTTCGACCTCACCTTTCATATAGAATTGTTCGAGAGTGGAATCCTGCGATTGAAAGCGACTGGTAAACATATAGCCGAGTTCAACGAGTATTAAAGGTGTTTAATTGGAACCGTGGATTTGACGCAGCAGTGTGCATTTGATTTGGTGGGTGGACGCACGTGCGTCCAGTGCGTCACGCTGCGGGCGCCTCTGATTGACGGTAACCCTACGGCGACTCGATTCAAATGCTATCGGAGCTAGGCCTACTGTCGAAGAGGATTCATTTATATAGCGCCCTCTGCCTAAACATACCTACAGGTAGACTGTCTTCCAGTGGCGGCGATCTTGTCTGAGAGGTGGGAGGGGACAAAGTCGGCCATGGTCTGGTCGATGACCTTTTTTTTAAAGAATTCATGTCCCCCCAAAAATTTCTTTACTGCTTTTCAGGAATTCATCTCCAAAAAATGTCATGACTTTTTTAGTCATTGACCTCTTTAGAACTTTTTAGTTCCTCTACGAAATAAAATTGATAACCTTTTTAACAGAATCATCCCCAAACAGTTTCATGACGAATTTCTTCTTCTTTCTGAGAATTTTTCGGGGGGACAATTCTCCTAAAAAATAGAGCTTTTACCTCGTCTGGTCAAAAAGGCTGTGAAAACCTCACGTGCACGCAATTACATTTTATTGGCCTTTTTTGTGTTTCTTCAAATTTTTGGGGGACAAATGCATGGCGTGTCCCCCCACTCTTAAAGGTGGGGGGTCATGTCCCCTTCGACCCCCTAGATCGCCGCCCATGCTGTCTTCGTACAGGCAGAGATGGATCTAACAAGCTGCCTCCCCGTGGCCGTTTTCATCTGGCCCTCGTCCCCTAATATTTATGTTCCAAAGCTTAAACTTCAACTAATGTTATATTTATATAAATTTGTTGTCATCTCACGCGCAGTTTAAAATTGAAATTTGCCGCCCTATAATTTATGCCATGACCTCGCCACAGATTTAAATCCGCCACTGGACAGAGGGCGCGAGCTAAATGAATCGTCTATGACGGCAAAATCGTCATCACCGCCAAGGTGCGACCGTACGTACGGTACGTACGTTATTTTTTTTCTATAACGTACGTACGGTACGCGTACGTTATTATGCCGTACGTTACCGTACATTCACATCTGTTCATGACGAAAATAAAAACACACAACATTATGCACAAGAAAAGTCAATAATAGTTGGTGATTGACGGTCGTAAACAATTTTAACCATTACATCAGTCATCTGTGGCTGTTCAATGATCTCTACTTTCAAGCTTTTAAATTTCATATTGCCTAATATCTGTCTAATGTATAGGCCCCTCTGGTGTGAAGAATATTAAGAGTTTACGGCACACTTAATATGATGGTCAGTGCCAGTGGTCATTTTATTTGTAATACTAAATTTCGGTACCGTTCGTAAATAACTAGGCCTGCGTACGGGAAGACCAATACTGTAGACTGTATACAGCTAAACTGCTCGTTTTTGACGTACGCGTACGGTACGCGTACCTTATAAGACTTTAGTTATATTGAGGTTCTTTGTGAATGATCACATAGATTTGTGGCATTTTTAACGTACGCGTACGTTATTTTTTTCGATAGCGTACGTACGGTACGCGTACGTTATTCCGGGAGGTAACGTACGGTCGCTCTATGATTACCGCCTCAGTTACCCTGTGACCGTCGACAGCAGGGACCTAAACCTCTAACTAACAATCTCCGTTCCAACAGCTAATGACCTTCGTGTGACCCCTACTTCAGCTCTTCCGATGGCAAATTTTACATTATATTTAAATTACGGGCATTACACTTACATTACTAGTACTACATTCACATTACGAATATTACATTTACATTACGGGCTTTACATTTGCATTATTGTAATCACACGGTCCCTTACAGGTCAGTCTTGTAACCCAGTCCATTAATTTACCGGTCCACTATTATGTTGAAATAATCGAGCGATTATAAATATTTATAGCTGGGAATGGAAACGTTTAAAAGGTATCTAACTGGAGCAGTGGATTTCATGTTTTGAAGTTTTTTGTACTAACGACATCTTGTGACTGCGAGGGTCGTCCACGGCAACCTTGCGGCGTTTTTCTGTATCGCGACGCTTTGTGATGACATGACAAAAACGAGTTAACAAACAGAATTACCGTCGCCCCCTCCTTTATCCAGTCTTCGGACTGGCACCGCCAGAAGACAGCATGAAGTATATAGCAGCAGTGAGTGTATAGCGACATCTTGTGAATGTCAGCTCAGTTGACGTTTAGATCTCTCATTTAAAGAGTGCGGAACAAATCTGAAGATTGAACTCGGATGGCGAGCATCTATACCTGGTAGTAACAACATTTAAAAGGTGTCCAAACGGAGCAGTGGATTTCATGTATTAAATGACAATAGTATTAAGAACACGTCATTATCGACATCCTACGCCGATTAATTGTATTTAAAGAATGTTTATAGCATCAGTAAAAATTGTATACAAAGCAGAGGATTGTGTAGTTTTTGTTTGACGATGCTGTGTCGTATATAATAATAATAATAATAATAATAATAATAATAATAATAATAATAATAATAATAATAATAATAATAATAATAATAATAATAATAATAATAATAATAATAATAATAATAATAATAAGGAGGAGGCCGTTTCAGATGATTTACTAATTTTAATTAATATTTAAGTCCCCAAGGGATCATATGTACCTTGGGGCAAAAAAAATTTTTTTTAAAAAATAATAATAATAGTAATAATAATAATAATATCTTTTCTTTAATTAAGCGCCTGCTAACCGCACTGCGCTGTACAGTGAACATACATATAGTAGAAAGGGCAGCCACGCAGGGCGCCTTACATACATGTATACAGCAGAAGCACATGATAACAGTTTTACAGGAGTCGAATACAACTGTTTTTAACGGCAGCCACGCAGGGCGCCAATCACTGCCTAACACTCACTTAACTACCGCCGCCATCTAGCGAGTAGAGGGCTGAGTAAACCTTATGGAGGGCTACGGGATTCGATCTTGGTACCTTCTGCACTTCACGCCAGTGTGTTATCCGTTACTCTACGTCCCCCTATACTTCTCGAGATTTTCCTTATGGGGCCTTGGCCCGTCGGCCTTGCCCTGGCATGCACATTGCGAGAGGCGCTTAATAAATGTTCAGATACAATACCATACAAAAGTGGAATTTTATTAAGTCAGTCTCGAGGCAGTCTCGAGGCTCGGATGCCAGTGGAGAGATGCGGGAACTGACTCGAGCCCATCGTGCTTTCGCCTTCCTCCTGGAACAGTCCCCCAATACACAAACGTACGTTGTACTTGGCTCAGCTCAGCAAACTGTTTCAAAACGCCGTCTCAAAAGCGTTTGAGAGGTAAGCAAAGGCGCTTTATTAAGCGTCTTCATGTCTAGATGTATGTACTGATTCCAAACATACATACGTAAATGCATAAACACATACATTAATACCTACGTACATATGTACACCAATGATGGTTAATTTAACATTTCTAACATAATATATATATATATATATATATATATATAAATATATATATATATTTATATATATATATATATATATATATATATATATATATATATATATATATATATATATATATATATATATATATATAACCATTATTGAGTAGGTCTAGGCACAATTCTGATCGATCGATTTAGCGATTAAACGTGATCAGCGAATAAATTTTATCTGTGGGAATGGCACTTTTAAAAGGTGTCTATCTGGAGTAGTGAATATCATGCACTAACATGTCTCACATCTTGTCACTACGAAGGTAGGTGACGGAACCACTTTGTGATAATAGCCTAAAGGCGAGTTAACAAACAAGATTGCTGTCGCCCTCCTCCTTTATCCAGTCTTGGGAATGGCACCGCCTGAAAAGAGCATGCAGTTTATTTAGAAGCAATAAGCGTATGCCGATATCTTGTGAATGTCAGCTCAGTTGAGGTCTATCTAGTTTTTCGTGTTCTGAAGAGATACTTCAAAAGATTTTAAACCATCAGTTTAACGACATCTTATGGGTACATCGGCCACTGACGTCACATCAAACATCGTACATTAGCAATTTAACAAAGAGCATGCACATTTAAAATATACAGGTCGTTCACAAGATTTCTCTTTAAACTGTTCCGGTATATAGCTAACATATTTGAGTCTCAGTTCCATTTACTTGTTAGGTATACAAGAGCCATTTGTGATCATTTCAAACATTTTCAACAGAAGTTCAAGATTAAACGTTATTCAGTAGGTCTAGACAAACACCATTAATTAACAAGGATTTTAGTTTAACATATACGTACACATATATACGTGTATGCGTATATATGTGTACAAATCTGACGATTGGAGAATATTGATAGCTATGAGCAGTGGCGGCGATCTTGTCTGAGAGGTGGGGGGATAAAGTCAGCCACGATCTCGTCGACGACCGTTTTTGGACAATCTTGCCCCCCAAATTTTTTCTGCCACTTCATCTTCGATGACCTTTTTTTAGTCCTTCACCTCTTTTTACGACTTTTTCTTACACTTTCCTCTTAATTTTTTCCCGACTTCTTCACTTTTTTTCCACACTTTAATTTTCACCAAATCATCTCCACAGAATATCGATTTCATCTCGAAAAAAAGTTTATGACTTTTTTTAGTCATTCGCCACGTTTTACAACTTTTCCCGTCTCCCAACAATAACCTCATAACCCTCAGAACCCTTTTCTCTTTTTTATTTCGTCTACAAACTTTTTATTCTGTTGACTTTTTAACGAATTCCTTCTTCTTTCTCATAATTTTGGGGGACACTTCTGCTCAAAAAATCTATTTTTTTTACCTCGTCTGGTCAGAAACGCTGCCAAAACCCTCACGCGCTATTACATTTCTCCGCCTTTTTTTGTGTTTCTTCAAATCTGAGCAGTTCCGTCGAGAAGCTTTGGCAAGTGTTGTCCACTTCACTTCCCAGCCTTCTTCGATCGTTTGCAGCCACCCCCCTTTCACCAGGACATGGTAGCTTTGGAGCAGCTGGGAACATCTGTGCCCAGAAACGACCTGACTGGTTGGCAGCACTCTTGGTGTGTTCAGATTTAAAAGAAAACATGCGTTGGTACTTGTCCTCATCTAGTTATCTCAAGAACATTCGAACGATAGCATGGCTGAGACGTTTTGTTATGAACAGTAAATCAACTGAGAAAAAACGGTCAGGACATTTATCTGCGCAGGAATTCGCTGACACGGAAGCTGTGGTTTTGAAGTTGGTGCAAAAGGAAGAATTTCCCAAGAAGAGTGAAATCGTCGGTGGTTTGATGGTGGAGGAGGACGAGGATCACCTGTATCATGTGAAAACGAAGCTTACGCTTAGAGAAGATGATAAAATTTTCCGTTTTCCGGTGCTGCTCCCGGCAAAACACCCTCTTGTGGAATGTTTGATCAGATGGTATGATCTGAAACATCACCATGCAGGAACTCAGTTCTTGATGAGCAAACTGCGAGAACGGTTCTGGATCCTACAATCGAGGAGAACAATAAACCGGGTGTAAAGACAATGCAAAAACTGTTTGCGTCATACAGGAAAAGGATTCCAAGTTGACCCATTGACGGTAATGACGGAAGATCAAGAGGATTTGATTCCATTGTGTCCAGCCATGTTCTTAAGAGGTATAAGATCTGCAGCGTTACCCGAGTGCCAAGAGTTGTCAGTTGATTTGACCGGAGAGTATAAACGAAGACTGTCTTTACAAGGAGAATTGAGGAATCGATTTAAAAATGAATATCTGTCATTATTAGTTCAGCGAGCTAAAGAAAAGAATCAGAATCAACCATCTGTTGGGGATGTAGTACTGATTGGTCTTGATGATCAAAAAAGGCTCCATTGGCCTCTGGGAAGAATTATTGAACTGTTCCCTGGACGAGATGGTTCAATTCGTACAGCTAAAGTGAAGACACAAAGGGGTGTCATACTGCGTCCTCTTCAACGACTGTATCCGTTGGAAGTGACTGCTTCTGCGGATGCTCAAGATATGTTGGATCAGTATAAAGGATCAAGACCAAGAGCAATTCAACCCAAACTTGGTGAAAGACGTTTTGATTCAGGACAAGATGAAGAACATAGTGAAGTAAAGATGGTGACCAGATCTGGACGAACAATCCGTAAACCAAAAAGACTGGAAGAATGAGCAATTGTCACTTGCAGAGTGACAGTGAAAAGTCTAATAATAGAATACTATAAGCATTAGTTCTGTTACATGTTAAGTTTGTGCAAAAGCAATATCGTTACCTTTTAGCCTCGCAAAAGGCAAGGTGGGCGGATGTTGGAATTGATGTAATCGTTGTAACGGTTTTTGACTATAGGGTTGAGTAGCTCTGTGTTTTGGTACTCTCTTGACTGTGTGCCATTTTGTTCTTTTCGGTTTTGTGGTTTCAATGACGGTAAAACGTGTTTAACATCACTTTTTGGTACAATATAAGTTTTACTCGGAGCAGAGTCAATATATTTCCGTTATTTTGAATTGCAAAGTAACACTCCCCTCTCTCAACGCAATGTAGACCGGGTTGCCTTCATTGTCTGGAAATGTCAGCTTGGCTGTGCTCCCTTCTATCTGCGTGAGCTCTGTTCTCGTACCTCTGTTCCACCTGGTCATCGCTCTCTTCGCTCTGCCACCCGTGGTGACCTCTCTGTTCCTTCAGCACGCACCGCTACCTGCAGCAGCGCGCTTTCCCATCGTTGGACCCACAATTCGGAATGGCCTTCCTTCTGAGCTGCGGTCACTTCCTCGAGACTCGTCCACCGCTTTCTTCTCTCCTCTAAAAACTGTTCTCTTTCGCCGGGTTTGGGCTAGGAGCGCCTCTGATCAGTTTCCTGGAACGGACGCTATATAAATGCCTAGTTTATTGATTGATTGATTGATTGATTGATTGATTGATTGATTGATTGATTGATTGATTGATTGATTGATTGATTGATTGATTGATTGATTGATTGATTGATTGATTGATTGATTGAATTATTGATTGATCAGTACTTGGATGACAAATGGCGTATGCAGTTAGACACCTTTAACACGCAGCCACTCTCAGCTACATATCTAATCGCTAGATAAATCTCTACTCCAATCTACCGTATGTAGATTAAGGTCGACTTCAACGTAACTGGCATTCACAAGGTATAGGGACCGTGCGATTACGTATGTCCGTAATGTAAATGCAATGCCCGTAACGCAAATGCAATACTCGTAATACAAATGTTAAGCTCGTAATGTGAATGTAATGCCTATAATGTAAATGTAATCCCGTAATTTAAATGTTATATAAATTGTCTCTTGGTGCACGCTGTCCACCGGAAGAGCTGTACTAGGGGTCACACGAATGTCATTAGCTGATGGATCGGGGGATGTTAGTAATCGCCGCCAGAGATTCGAGGTTTGGGTCCCTGCTACCGACGGACAGAGCGTAACAGACGCTGCGGTGACGATTCTGCCATGATGGACGATGCATTTATATAGCGCTGTAGGCAGAGTGGCGGATTTCCTATAAAGTCAAACGAGGTCGTGGCATATTGAGGGGTGGGCTCGAGTCGGTTCCCGCATCTCTCCACTGGCATCGAGCACAAAGATCACCATTGCGGTGCCTCGAGACTGACTTCATAATTCCACGATATATGCCTGGACAGTGCCGACAAGCCAAGCCCCCCCCCCCCCTCATAAGGAAGATCTTGAGAAGTATGCGGATTTACGACACAGCGTCGTCAAATAAAAACTACATTATCCTCTGTTGTTATAATTACTTAAATCATTCAGTAGGCTACTGATGCTATAAAAGATAAAAGTGTATTTTTGCGTATTTTATTATTTACCGTTTCGTTCACGTGTATTATGGCGTATTTTACTTTTTTTCATTGCTATTATGGTTATATTTTAATCGTTGAGCTCGCTTTAGTTTTAGTTAGATTTTACTCATTGATCCCGCGTACACCCCCACCAACTAAGCTCAGCCAGGCTGCCCTCATATGCTGAGGCTAAGAAAATGAAGTCGCTAACACTTCATACCAATAGCTTCCCCAAGGCTAGCTTTAGGGACTAAAAGAAGTATGCATCTAGATGGGGAATGCGATAGTCTAGTGGTTAGCATGGTGAACTGTCGACTGAGAGGTCGAGGATTGAAATCTCCGCCAGAGGAGAAATTTCTTAAGAGATTTCTACTCCAACTGCCATCCCTGTCCAATTCGGCTGTAATGAGTATACTGACCGTAGCCTACACCGTAGGTGGGAGATGAGAAAATGAGGGAGAGGACTGGCCATCCACTTTCATATGCCGAGGCTGAGAAAATGAAGTCTCCAGCACTTCATACCCGTGACTGCCTCTCAGGCTAGCTTAAGGGACTGCTCTTCTGTGTGTCTGGAATCTTCGTGGAAACGCAATGCTTTGATCCAAATCTTGATCTCTGATCTCAAATGTAGACTGATCTGTTGTAGTTTCCAGTATTTAACGACATCTCATGGCTTCTAGGGTCGTTGACGTCGCCCTCCTCCTTTATCCAGCCTTGGGACTAGTCCCATCCGAAAACGGCAGTTGCGTAGTGTTTGCCTGCTTCCAGCTACCTCTGCAGGCTCTGCTTTCATGGAACTGGATTTCAACCAGGCTTCTCCCATGGATTACGATTTTTAATTGATTGAAGCAACCATCAACTGAAGACACTATGATGACGGCGCTATAGAAGTAATTAGATTAGCTGTGGAAGTAATTAGATTATATTAGATTAGCTATAAGTCATAGAACTCTCTCCCTGCATCTGTGCGCTCAGCTCAGTTTCTTGTGTCATTTTGTTCTCAACTTAGCGATTGAATGCGACTGCTGAATATAAGTAGTTGAAAATACTACGTTTTAAAGGTGTTTAACTGCAACGGTGAGTTGCAGGTCTGATTATCTTTGTCTGGTCATACTTAAACGAAGAACTGTGTGAATGAACTTTTTCGGTTGCTAGATCACATTTTAAAAAACTCTCTCCCTGTTCTGCTTAGTCGCTTGTGTCATTTCGTTCTCAACTTAAAACTTACCTCAATTTGGATTTTTTCCTCTTGAGTTGCGGTATCTTCCTCGAGACTCGGCCATCGCTTTCTACTCTGCGCTAAAGACTGTTCTCTATCGCCGGGTTTGGGTTGAAAGCGCCTCTGAATAGTTGCCTTGTAGGGGCGCTATATAAATGCCTAGTTGGCTGATTGATTGATCAGTACTGTGATGACAAATATCCTATATTATTAGAAACCTTTAAAACGGAGGCACGCTCGACTATATATTTATCCATCAATGTACAATTTGTAACATAGTTCATTTTAGCCTAAGTAGGTTAAGGTCGACGTTAACCAACAAGGTGTCGCTGAATTCTAAATGCAGCTGTATTAAATCAACGACTGCTGTTAGACACCTTTAAAACGTCGTTATTCTTCTTCTATATATTTACCAATCGCGTTTAATCGCTACATTTGTCCCACGGGCAACCTATGTAGGTCAAGGTCGACTTCAACGTAACTGGCATCCCCATGATAACACAATCGCCAGGTGTGCCAATTACCCCTATGAGGGTTTCTGGCCAGTGAATTCCGTGATCTTCCCGTTCTCCATTTTCTTTCAGGAAACCAACTAACCAATAATAAAAACTGCTGCGTTAAATCCTCGACTGCAGTTAGACACCTTTAAACCGCCGTTATTTTCAGCTCCATATTAATCAATCACATGCCATCACTAGATCGTATTAGCTTGTCTAAGGACGACGTTGATAAACACCAATGATGCTGCATTAAATCAACGTCTGCAGTTACAAGAGGCATTAACAACGCAGCCATTACCAGCTAGGCCTACATAGTTACAAATCGCATTCAATCGCTAAATTGATTTAAGTCAGTTATGTAGTTGAACACTTACTTCTGTTGCAGTCCCTTAGGCTAGCCTTTTGACAGCCATGGTTATGACGTGTTACCGACGTCATTTTCTTAGCCTAGGCGGGCTGCCAGTCCTCAACCTCGCCGTCTCATCTTCTCACCGACGGTTTATGGCCAGTGTACTCATTATACTGTAGCTAAGTTGGCTAGGGGTGCAGGTGGAGTAGAAATGTCGAACTATCACGGTTACCTTGGAATCACCTAACAAATGTGTCTTAAGACGAATTGAAACCGTTACCTGAACTGTTAAAGATGCTAGCGATCGTATGTTCAGTGGCAGATTGTTCCAATGAGGATTGTTTCCACAGAGGAATAGGCTCAGCTCGTCTGGACGTGTGAGAGCGCAGTACCATACACTGGCCATTGGAAGCAGAACGCAGCCTGCGGCGGCCGGGACAGCTTGAGACCGGTGTGAATAGCTCGGAGATGTAGTCTGGTGCCGAACCAGCGATCGAAGCCCGACCCATGAGGAGCAGTTTTAACGGTATTCTTTTCTCATCGGGAAGCAAATGGAAAGTGTCATGCACTAAAAACTGCAACGTAAACATCCAAGCCGTTTACTCGGGTGATTCCAGTCCGATGTCTGGATAAAGGAGGAGGGCGACTTTAATCATCTTCGTTATGACACGGCGTCGTTAACTATACATGTATTTCAGTCTTGTTGTCAAGACCTTAAACCTCAAGACCAAGAACCTCAAGACCAAGACCGAGACCAAGACCCAAAAATAATCACATTCAGGTCAATACTTCTTTTCCTTACACACAAAATTGTCGAGTCGATATTTTAATGAAAACGTGAGTCTTTTGTTTTATTCAAGCAAATTAACTTTAAATGCAGTCTGCAGAGAATTCCGAATTCGTATTTACAAAAGTCCTTCATGCAAAATGTTATTCCAAATGCCTTTTTTGTTTTTCAAAAACCAATTCGCTCAGAATTTTCTGACCAAGACGTGCCTTGGCTCATAAGAATTCCGCCATGTGAAAAAATACTTTCCATAGCTCGGTGCTGAAGTCGCTGGCACACACAGTAGCTTTTCAATGTCAGAATTTTGTCAGGGAGATGGACATATTGGTCATCTTGAAGCAACTCTATGAGATTTATCGTAAGTGCAGTTATTGCTGCCGTTGTGGACCCGGTAGGTCTAAAGGCGTATTGATCCTTAAATTCTTGATTTAGTTGTGGGTCAAGCAGAACGGGATTAAAATATCGTCTCACTATGAATTTCTCAACAGCCATGAGATGTCGTTAAACACTGGGAAATGCAAAAGGCCAGTCTTCATTTGAGATCAGATATCAAGGAGCCCGCAAGGCGTGTGGTAGTAAATTCCAGGGTTGTATGCAAGACTTAAAACTTCAAGACGAAGACGAAACCAAGACAGTTGAGTTCCAAGACCGAGACTAAAACCAAGACAGTGAGGTACCAAAACAGAGACCGAGACCAAGACACGAGGTCCAAGACAGTAGAAGACATTTTCGGCATTTATCCAGTGTATCACAGAATGAACGATAAAAAAAACTCATGTTTAAATTTTCCAGCTATGCTTAAATACCATTACATTTTATGAATACAAGATCCTCAAACTTAATGTCACGTAGACGTGCACGATGAGGACGCATAAAAAGTCCACTGTGGCTGAAAACTCTTTCTACAGCCTACAGGAGCTGAAGCTGCACGTACCCTGAATGTTTTTTCAGTGAGAAACATAACAAGACTTTCGTTTCAAGACAGCTTGTAAAAATTCGAGAAATTACCGCGAGACCGAGACGGAGACTAAGACAATAGGTTCCCAAGACCGAGAACGAGACATTAAAACCTATCTCGAGACGTCTCGTGACCAACACTGGGTCTCGAGACCATGATGCAACTCTGGTAAAATCTATAGATTTGGACCAGAGAATTGCTTTTAAACATAGAGTCTAGATACATAGAAGAGCAGTCCTTTAAGCTATAGCCTGAGAGGCAGCCATGGGTATGAAGTGTTAACGACATCATTTTCTTAGCCTCAGCATAATGAGGGCGGGTGGCCAGTCCTCTCCCTCGCCGTCTCATCTTTCCACAAACAGTATACGGATAGTGAACTCGTTATAGCTGAGTTTGCTAGGGGTTGCAGAGGGAGCAGAAATTTCGAACAAAATTTCTGCTCTGGCGGAAATTTGAACCCTTGACAGTCCAGCACGCCAACCAGTACACTATCACATGTATGGAAAGTTTCGACCTCCGGGAGCCAGGCCACAGGTCCCTCGTTGGGGAGGGAACCGTTTCCTTGCCCGGAAGTACGATTTCCGCCCATGTGGTATCTTGTTTCATCATAGAACGATGGTTCAGCCACCTCGAGACGCACCTGATTTGCTAGGTCAAGCTGTGGATCGCGTCTCGATTGACTATCATTTCTCCCCATCAGAGGAAGAGGTAGAGAGGTGGCAATTGGCGCTACAGAAGTAGTCAAAGGCACTACATTATCGAATCTTGACTGGCGCTCCAGCAGTCTTTGACTCCTCCGTAACCCAATGGTGTCCATAGTGAGACCCCCAGTTTCCAGATGTGCATCTGAACTCACTAGGTTCGACGAGCCGTGGTCTCGAATGGTAGGCGGGGCAGAACATGGTTCTGCAATCGTGGGGGGGTCACGACCAGGGTCTTGGAATACCACGATGGGACTTATGGATTGCTCCATCCGGTTTAACCGGTGAGCTAAATGTCCGACTGAACCCGTCATTTGTTCATACATATGCGCCTGCCTAGAATCTAGGGACATTAGTCTCGACTCTACAGAACTTTGCTGTGTCACCATGACTTGCTGTTGTGAAGCTACGATCTGCTGTTGGGAAGCTACAGCGGCCAAACTATTAACCATATTCCCTATTACTTCATGTAATCTGGCCATAGACTCGCTCAAGTTGACGCCTGAAGACTCCGGTTGACGATGCGCTGGCTCGTCATCACTTCCATACTCACTTACCGCGCGATTGACTCTATCTGACGAATTAACGCTGCTCGAAGACATTGTGTTGGTTAATTATTATTACTCCGTTCCAACACCTTTTGTATGAATTTACTAAAAGCCGTTACATAGAAAGCACTACTTAGCACTAATGAAATTTTTATATAGTGCTTGATGACTAATTAAAGTTTTAGTTTAAGATAAGTCTTCTTGTGATCGTACTGTTAATTAGCCTTAATATTATTAATTTGGAATAGTTTCAAAACCCCATTTTTATGACGAAGGTGGGACTAGGGTTGATTGACGTCGTAAGATTCAGACAACGCGCAATTGAATTCCGCTTTCTCAGCACGACAGCACTATGAATCGCTCCACACGCAAGTGCCGTAGAGATTCGCAATTCAGACAACGCTTTCGCACTTACATAGGCCTAATTAATGAGTGGCCCTTAATTTCTATAACTATACGAGGGGTAGTCAGACTAGCGCAGAGTAGGTCGACGCTCAGATAATATATATTTATGACGATCGGCTGTAATGCTCTCTTCAAGCACGCAACACGCAGTCGTCGCAGTGGCCCAGATATTTCGTCGACAGACGGCGCTTATCGGCAGAGCGAGGCACGGCGACGTTTTCTCTCGCGACCCTGGACGAGGACGGTGATCGCATGTAGGTCACAATGGCGGCCCGAGGTGTTTCCGTCGTCGCAAGAATATGAAAGGAACTCGTAGCTTGAAAATTTGCGCAGAATGTGAAGTTTGGTAGCTCTTGGACCAAAAACGCGTAGAATGAAGGATGGCGATTCGGTAGTACGTCGGCGCTGATAGCACTCGGAAGGATCTGCACATCTGCAGGTCGATCGGTAGATAATACGTCTAGTTAGCACTCCAGAATCAGCACGGCAGTATGTAGATAGATAGCGCGTCTCTCGTCAGCACTTGGCACGATCAGCACGGCAGTAGGTCGGAAGATAGAGCGTCTCAATCGCACTTCTGTATCAGCACGGCAGTAAGTAGATAGAGCGTCTCGTTTGTACGTCTCAATCAGCACGGCAGTAGGTAGATAGATAGCGCGTCTTTCGTCAGCACTTGGCACGATCAGCACGGCAGTAAGTAGATCAGTAGACAGCGCGTCCCGTTTGCACTTCAGAATCAGCACGGCAGAATATTCGAGTGAGCCTTTGAATAACTCTGCTCGGTTCGTCTTCCTTCTTTTTGACGACTTCAACGCCCAGCGGTCCGTTGCGGTCTTCCGTGTAGACTTCTCCAGGTGGAGCGTGCGTCTTCTTCCTTTGTTCTCCGTAGCTGACTCGGTTGCGCGGAGTGAACGTCAGTTGGTTCTTCTCCCGGTTGAGCGAGCTTCTTCTTCCAGGTTCTTCTCCGTGTAGTCTTCTTCCGTGGCGAACTCGGTTGCGCGGAGTGAACATCAGTTGGTTCTTCTCCAGTGGCTGACTCGGTTGCGCGGAGTGAACATCAGTTGGTTCTTCTCCAGGTTGAGCGAACTTCTTCTTCCAGGTTAAGCGAGCGTCTTCTTCCGTGGCTGACTTCTCCCGTGGCGAACTGTCGAATGGCGGCTTGCATCGATTTTTATAGTTAATTTTTATAAAGCCTTACTACAGTCGGTAATTCCGCTGTCCAATCAGAGTTATTTTATTTAGCTCCTTCCTGGCTGGATTATGTGCTTGACCGTTTAGCGGATCGTCCCACCCCCCTTATATGATAGGCTGCTCGTTATCTTTATTTCTTATTCATTGTAGACGTGCCTGAGCTATGTTTGACAGTTACCCATCGCCTGGCCCGCGCCGGAGGCTAGCCCTCCTGCCGGTTTAATTACCATAATCGCCGGTCAGTAACTACGCCCTCACTGTCTTGTATGCCTTGCGGTAGCTGACGCCCCGCTGACCAATCGTAAGCCACTTCAGATTCGGTCGTCACCTGCCCGATAGAAGCAGGTGCTCACCTCCCTTCCGTTTCCATGTACGAGCCCTGAACTATTATCTGTATTAATGTTTTAATTAAGAATATATCTATTTAATTTTTAAAAAAATGTAATTCTCACCTAGGGAGATTGTTCTATAATCTCACACAGCCCTCCTACATGACCTGAGATGACCCACCTGGGTCATCAAGTAAGATAAACCTTAATTTATTTAGCTTACTCCGAGCTCCTTGAATTCCTCGTATAGTCCTATAACACTTAGCTTCTTACAGTTCAAAACCACAGCAAAGAAAAATAAACAAATCACTACTTTACTTAATAACGTACGTCTTACATGTTATTCCTCCTTAGCACAATTAGTACCAGAGTTCACCTTCCTGACAACTGCTTATGCTCAAAACTATGCACTTTACTAAGAACTACGAAAAAATGATAATGCTTAACTCCGTATCATCCTTACTAACTCCTGATGGCCTTTGCACGACTCATCGAAATAATAATAGTCTCTCCTTTACTCGAATTACTCTTCTTCAGCAGTAGCGTTCGATTAGTATGAACAGTACTTGAAGCTTCCTTCTCCGTGGGCCTATTTATCATTTATGATGCGCTATGTTAACGCTCAACACTGCTCTTCTAGCAATCTTATATATAAATTAATAGGCTTATCTTATCTCTCTTACTCTTAACCTATTACGTTACTTGATTCACAATAACTCTCACGCACAGCAGTAATTATTCGACTCGTATGCGGCTGCTTCTCTTATTCATAGCCCTAGGCTTAATTACTTCTACTTAATTGAACATCTTATAACTCGCTAATTACCTTACTCACTATTATCAGTTCTTTAAACAAAACCTCTTATTCTTACATTGCTGTTTGACACGGTCACTTGAGTGTCCCTGTCCTTCCTTTATCTTTATATTGCGCCTAGCCTTAGTCTAGAGCTGGCGGAGTTCCGCAAAAGATAGCCCTTTGATCAGAAATTGCTGCTTCTGACTCAACATTCTTAAATTGATGGCTAAATGACGATGGGAGATACAAAGTCTGAAGATTCTCGTTGGCAGCTAACTTCATTTGAGTCTCTTTGCCAAGCGTTGTCTTAATGACCTCATTCTCACTGACATCCGTACTATCAATTCCTTCAGCACATCGTTCGCCTGTCTCTGTTGCCTTTGTCTCGTCTCGTCTTCCATTCTTACGAGTCGGAGCTGGTTTACAATTCATGATTAACAGAGCTAGCAGGAAAGTTATCCAGAACGTTAAAATATTTCCCAGCGAATTTGCTTGTTCCGAGACATTTTCATCCAGCACCTTTCTCACGACCTCAGATTCGGCCGTTCGTACGTCCAGGGTTGGCTGAAGATAAACATCTGGTGTGGGGGAAGTAGAACTTGTTGTTGCGGTCTCGGCGCTTGAAACTGGAGCTGGCTTGAGAGCCGCGAGTCTCCGTTGTAGTCTCCGTCTACGATTTAGGCGTCTCCGTCGCTCAGTGACAGCTGTTGGGGAGGGAAGGTCATTAATCAAAGCTGTATCTGGCGCTTGGCTGCTGGACGGTCGCTCCTCTGGAATAAGTTCCGTACAATGCGTACTGAACACATCAGCTCGATTTGGGCGATTTAAACATTTCACTTCCATTTGTTGTTTTCCTAACCACAAAGTTCCCTTTCCAAAATCAACAATCGCCGAATTATCACGAAGCCATTGTGAACCTATTAGAACACAACTAACTTGATCGGACAGAACACAAGGAAAGTCAATCAAAGTGTCATTCACGAGACATTTGATGAATGCTGTGCCTAAAGTAGACAATTTTTCTCCGCTGGCAGTCGACATTTCTGGTCTTGGAGGACGCATGTATCGGCTGTTAACCAAATGCGATGGAACGATCGAGCATCTAGATCCGCTGTCAAGAAGCGATAAAACTCTCTTCCCAAATATACCTATTTCGATGCACACTTTGTCGTCCTGCTTCTCTCTTTGTTCTTGTCGCCACTGATTTCTCGAACTCGGTCGATAGTCTGTACGGCTTCGTCGGTAGGTCCTTGAAGATCGTGGGTAATTGGGAGGAGGTGGATGTCGCGCGTTTATGTCCATTAGTGGTAGAACGCGTCTCGGGGGTTTGAGCGATAAAGGGGGCGCGGCAGGTTTCATCTGGTTCCCTGTCGGAGTTTCGTTCTCGAGTACGTAGACTCTTCCGTTAGGTCTAGGAGCAAAGTACGATTGGTTCCTAGGGTAGTGCCTATTCATGTCGCACCACTGAGGCCGTCGTCTGCGTCGTGTTCTGGCTTCCACGTTCTGTATACAATTAACACGTCTGTGCGGAGGGGAATGGTGTCGGTTACGCAGTGTTTCGTCAGCCATTACATGCCTCCATCGAATCGAGTAATCTACCGCCTCCTGTAGATCTTTGCACTCCCTCAGGCAAAGTTCTGACGCTAACTTTCTGTCTGCTAGCGCGTCACAATAACTCTTTATCGCTAAACCGTCAATATGACTCGACGACAATCCTTTGTAGGCTACCGAGATCAATTGGCGTATGGAAGAAGCTAAGTCCTCCACGCTCTCACCTTCTTTCTGCCTTTTGTTCTGAAGCAAGGATTGAAAGTACCTCCCTCTGGAACTTGTCCCAAACCTCTGCTCTAATCGATCGACCAGCTTGCTTACTGTCGACAACTCCTCCGCATCCCATTCTGCAAGTAAATTAGCGGCCTGGCCCTGTAGTGCACACACTAGATGGCGCCAACTGTCTCCTTCTCCCCAGTTATTGTGTATTCTGCATATTTTAAATCTCGTAAGGAATAGATCAAGGGAACTTGAACCATCATAAGAATTCAAAGCTAACACTCCCTTGGACTGGTTCTCCGTCCTTGTGACGTACCTCTCATTCATTTCTGGCTGCGACACTGCATTTCCGGTTTGTTCGCATCCGTTTCTAGGCATCTGATTAGTCCAATTATTCAAGTCAGGCGGGCGTTCATAGCTAACCGTAGCTGGCAGGTTTGTCCGGGGATACTGCATACAATAGGTCATGGTAGCCGTGTTAGGTTCATGCCGATGCTCGTAAGTAAGATGATTCTCTCTTACCCCGTCGTTCGGTAATCTTCCGACATAAGGTGGTCTTTCTCCAATCGCAGCTCGACATCCTCCCAGTGCAGACGAATAGATCAGTCGCTCCTCACGCACAGCTTCGGGTCGATGCAGTTCTGGTGGTTGGTAGTTGTACGCCATCGACACCGGAAGTCGATCTTCCCACATAGTCATCCGTCTAGGTTGATCACGTGGTTGGTCGGCGGCTCCTGATGTGACGTATGGGTTGAAGATGGCTGACTCCACTTCTTGGACAGTGAGAAACGCTGGTCTGGGTTGGTGGTCTGTTCGCATGTGTCCGTTGATCTGCGCGGCGGAAGTGCGAATGACGTCACGCGGTTGCACTGTTACTGGTTCCATCCGGTTGTTGTAGCGACAGTCTTCCGTTTGCGTCGGGTGTCCATCCATGCGTCTGATTGGTTGAAAGGCCGACTGATGACGGTCTGCATCGTTGACTGACATTTCGGTTAGCGCAGGTCTCTTTCGTCCCCCCGAGTTATCATTAATCAAATGGTTAGAATTTGCCAAAAAGTCAAAATTCTCCTTATTTCTAATCTCTGACGATCGCAAGTACTCATCTCTGTTACTTAGATACAATTCATTGCTCTGCATTTCATTTGATTCTGGCTCTACATAAATGCTTCTTGGGGCAAAAGTTACTTGTCTACCGCTGGCTTCCATGATCCTATCATTCTCACCAACGTTGATCCTACTCAAATCCTGTCTAGTGTTATTCTGATTCCACCTTACCTCTTCCCTCTGATTAGTTACCTCGTCGCCTTCATCCCTCTGTTCTAATGAAATTCTTCTTCTACTTACAATATCTGAATCCAAGTCATCAGTATGGAAACCTCTTCCTACATTAAAACCATTCCCATCGGCGTCGCCAGTATGGAAAGTTTCGACCTCCGGGAGCCAGGCCACAGGTCCCTCGTTGGGGAGGGAACCGTTTCCTTGCCCGGAAGTACGATTTCCGCCCATGTGGTATCTTGTTTCATCATAGAACGATGGTTCAGCCACCTCGAGACGCACCTGATTTGCTAGGTCAAGCTGTGGATCGCGTCTCGATTGACTATCATTTCTCCCCATCAGAGGAAGAGGTAGAGAGGTGGCAATTGGCGCTACAGAAGTAGTCAAAGGCACTACATTATCGAATCTTGACTGGCGCTCCAGCAGTCTTTGACTCCTCCGTAACCCAATGGTGTCCATAGTGAGACCCCCAGTTTCCAGATGTGCATCTGAACTCACTAGGTTCGACGAGCCGTGGTCTCGAATGGTAGGCGGGGCAGAACATGGTTCTGCAATCGTGGGGGGGTCACGACCAGGGTCTTGGAATACCACGATGGGACTTATGGATTGCTCCATCCGGTTTAACCGGTGAGCTAAATGTCCGACTGAACCCGTCATTTGTTCATACATATGCGCCTGCCTAGAATCTAGGGACATTAGTCTCGACTCTACAGAACTTTGCTGTGTCACCATGACTTGCTGTTGTGAAGCTACGATCTGCTGTTGGGAAGCTACAGCGGCCAAACTATTAACCATATTCCCTATTACTTCATGTAATCTGGCCATAGACTCGCTCAAGTTGACGCCTGAAGACTCCGGTTGACGATGCGCTGGCTCGTCATCACTTCCATACTCACTTACCGCGCGATTGACTCTATCTGACGAATTAACGCTGCTCGAAGACATTGTGTTGGTTAATTATTATTACTCAGTTCCAACACCTTTTGTATGAATTTACTAAAAGCCGTTACATAGAAAGCACTACTTAGCACTAATGAAATTTTTATATAGTGCTTGATGACTAATTAAAGTTTTAGTTTAAGATAAGTCTTCTTGTGATCGTACTGTTAATTAGCCTTAATATTATTAATTTGGAATAGTTTCAAAACCCCATTTTTATGACGAAGGTGGGACTAGGGTTGATTGACGTCGTAAGATTCAGACAACGCGCAATTGAATTCCGCTTTCTCAGCACGACAGCACTATGAATCGCTCCACACGCAAGTGCCGTAGAGATTCGCAATTCAGACAACGCTTTCGCACTTACATAGGCCTAATTAATGAGTGGCCCTTAATTTCTATAACTATACGAGGGGTAGTCAGACTAGCGCAGAGTAGGTCGACGCTCAGATAATATATATTTATGACGATCGGCTGTAATGCTCTCTTCAAGCACGCAACACGCAGTCGTCGCAGTGGCCCAGATATTTCGTCGACAGACGGCGCTTATCGGCAGAGCGAGGCACGGCGACGTTTTCTCTCGCGACCCTGGACGAGGACGGTGATCGCATGTAGGTCACAATGGCGGCCCGAGGTGTTTCCGTCGTCGCAAGAATATGAAAGGAACTCGTAGCTTGAAAATTTGCGCAGAATGTGAAGTTTGGTAGCTCTTGGACCAAAAACGCGTAGAATGAAGGATGGCGATTCGGTAGTACGTCGGCGCTGATAGCACTCGGAAGGATCTGCACATCTGCAGGTCGATCGGTAGATAATACGTCTAGTTAGCACTCCAGAATCAGCACGGCAGTATGTAGATAGATAGCGCGTCTCTCGTCAGCACTTGGCACGATCAGCACGGCAGTAGGTCGGAAGATAGAGCGTCTCAATCGCACTTCTGTATCAGCACGGCAGTAAGTAGATAGAGCGTCTCGTTTGTACGTCTCAATCAGCACGGCAGTAGGTAGATAGATAGCGCGTCTTTCGTCAGCACTTGGCACGATCAGCACGGCAGTAAGTAGATCAGTAGACAGCGCGTCCCGTTTGCACTTCAGAATCAGCACGGCAGAATATTCGAGTGAGCCTTTGAATAACTCTGCTCGGTTCGTCTTCCTTCTTTTTGACGACTTCAACGCCCAGCGGTCCGTTGCGGTCTTCCGTGTAGACTTCTCCAGGTGGAGCGTGCGTCTTCTTCCTTTGTTCTCCGTAGCTGACTCGGTTGCGCGGAGTGAACGTCAGTTGGTTCTTCTCCCGGTTGAGCGAGCTTCTTCTTCCAGGTTCTTCTCCGTGTAGTCTTCTTCCGTGGCGAACTCGGTTGCGCGGAGTGAACATCAGTTGGTTCTTCTCCAGTGGCTGACTCGGTTGCGCGGAGTGAACATCAGTTGGTTCTTCTCCAGGTTGAGCGAACTTCTTCTTCCAGGTTAAGCGAGCGTCTTCTTCCGTGGCTGACTTCTCCCGTGGCGAACTGTCGAATGGCGGCTTGCATCGATTTTTATAGTTAATTTTTATAAAGCCTTACTACAGTCGGTAATTCCGCTGTCCAATCAGAGTTATTTTATTTAGCTCCTTCCTGGCTGGATTATGTGCTTGACCGTTTAGCGGATCGTCCCACCCCCCTTATATGATAGGCTGCTCGTTATCTTTATTTCTTATTCATTGTAGACGTGCCTGAGCTATGTTTGACAGTTACCCATCGCCTGGCCCGCGCCGGAGGCTAGCCCTCCTGCCGGTTTAATTACCATAATCGCCGGTCAGTAACTACGCCCTCACTGTCTTGTATGCCTTGCGGTAGCTGACGCCCCGCTGACCAATCGTAAGCCACTTCAGATTCGGTCGTCACCTGCCCGATAGAAGCAGGTGCTCACCTCCCTTCCGTTTCCATGTACGAGCCCTGAACTATTATCTGTATTAATGTTTTAATTAAGAATATATCTATTTAATTTTTAAAAAAATGTAATTCTCACCTAGGGAGATTGTTCTATAATCTCACACATGCACTAGTTTGCAAATAATAACAAAACCAGTAAACCACAAGTCCTTGTGTAGTGTCAAACAAGCCGATCTTACATAGTGAAGTTCTTTAACACGTGTCATAACAAGTCCACATTCACATGCAAGCAACATTTAATTATATTTTATTAAATAATTATAAAAGAAATCGAGGTTAACTTCGTTTTGCTTGAACAGCTTACACACTCAAGCAACAATTTATAATTCGATTAAACAGAAAACGCAAATTAAACAAATTAATACATAAATAAAATTGACAGATCATTTCCAAAACTCATAAGCTGCATCATCATCATCATCATCATCATCATCATCATCATCATCATCATCATCATCATCATCATCATTATCAGTTCCTGACACCAGCCATTTGGCGGCGATGGGGACAATTAAATGATATCCACTGTCCTCGGTTAAATTTGTCACGTCCACTGCCCCTTAGTGTTAGTAAGCGGCATACCCACCAATTATTCGGGTGTGAAAATAACAATACCGGTTCTACAACATTTCAAGATTTAACCGAATTCACTGAAGCCTTGGGCGTGGTTAAGCCCTACATCCCCTACGATAAGCCTCCTCACGGTGTACCCCCACACCCCTACTATAATCCTACTCACGGTGCATAACTCATAGGTACAAAGACATAATATCAAGTGTACAGTATGATGATACACGTACGTTGCTTGTTAACATGTTTCAGTTTCACACAGAAGCATGTAAACCATGTTTCAGTTTCACACGGAAGGATAATTTTTCCCGATTATTATATTGTCTTTAAGTGATTTCCAATCAATTTACTTATAATAAAATTATTATGGAGTCTTGGTTTAAAAGTTTTACATTTGAACTGTTTAAGGATGCATTTGAATTGTTTAAGGAATGGCATAGGATGATAGGAAGTTTGGAAGAAGAAGTTAAGCATTAGGACTATCTCCAAGACCATGGCGAATTGTAAAATATAAAGTTCTCTTCTGTGACTGGTTCAGCTAAACATAGCTCATAAAACCACGCGACGATTTAGATGCAAGTGGGACAAAGCTGGCGATTGCATGGATCCAGAGTTTAACGACATCTTTTAGCAACAAAGGCTGTTGACGTCGACAGAAATTTATTTGGCATATTACAGCTCACAGATTGAACGCGATTGGTAAATATATAGCTGAGAGTGCCTCCGTTTTAAAGGTGTCTTATTGAATAGGACATTTGTCATCTCAGTACTGATCAATCAATAAGTCAACTAGGCATTTATATAGCGCCCCTTCAAGGCAACTATTCAGAGGCGCTTTCAACCCAAACCCAGCGAAAGAGAACAGTCTTTAGAGCAGAGAAGAAAGCGGTGGAAGAGTCTCGAGGAGGATACCGCAGCTCAGAAGGAAGTCCATTCCAAATTGTGGGTCCCAACAACGTAGAAAGCGCGCTGCTGCACTGTAGTGGTGCGTACGGAAGGAACAGAGAGGTCACCACGGGTGGCAGAGCGAAGAGAGTGGTGACAAGGTGGAGCAGAGGCACGAGAACAGAGTTCGCGCAGATAGGAGGGAGCACGGCCAAACTGGCATCACCAGACAATGGAGGCAACCCGATAGACAATGCGTTGCGAGAGTGGTAACCAGTGGAGGATATCTCGCATGTATTCAGAGACATAATAATAATAATAATATTTATTCTTTAATTAAGCGCCTGCAAACGCACTGCGCTGTACAAGTACATGTTATGCGATAAATCTTAACTACTAACAGACCGAATCTAGGAATGCGCTCGACCAAAGGCGCGCAGTGGAAGGCATTACCCGTTCGAGGCAGTTCAGCCGAGTGAGAGGAAACCCAATACAGAGGGAGCAGCAGTAGTCAAGTCGACAGGTAATGAACGCATGGACAAGAGTAGCAGCAGATTGGGGAAAGAGAGCGGGAAACCACGAGAAGATGTCGTATGATTTATGGATCCCAGTGTTGGTGCTTACCAAAGGAAGACGAAAGGAGGATTCTAGTGGAAGAAATGGGTTGGCTAAGAAGATTATCGGAGAGGACCAGACGAGATAGAATTCGAAATGAGGTGATACGGAAGGAGTTGGGACAAAGGGAAGACAAGATCAGAAAAAGAAAACTGACATGGCTTGGGCATGTAACAAGAATGGACAACAAGAGATTACCAGCAAGAGCATTACATTGCCACGTGGAGGGAACGGAGTCGAGGAAGACAAAGAAAGACATATATGGAAAACGTGATAAAAGATCTTAAAGAACCAGACATGGATTTGAAAACGGCCATGGAAATTAACAGAGACAGAAAAAATGGAGCCATCTTGTACAAATCTCATCGTCGGCATACGCCTGACGGAAGAGAGCAAAGAACTGCAATCGTAGATTTTACGCAGCATTATTGGTATTTATGGACATCCCGTGTGGGCTAACATCGACCTTACCCTACGATAAGCGATAATCTAGTGATTGGTGGTGGATCCAGAGTTTAACGACAACTTATGGCAACAAAGGCCGTTTACGTCGACAGAAATTATTTTGGCATATTACAGCCTTGCGATTAGTAATAATAGTAATTTCATCTTAACGACACTGTGATAATAAAGATCATTAGCGTCTCCCTTCTCCTTCTTCCAGGCTTGGGACTGGCACTGCCGGGGGCCTTGCTATTAAACACGATTGGAAAGATAATATGTAGCTGAAAGTGGGTACGTTTTAAAGGTGTTTAATTGGAGTCGTGGTTGGTTAGCTGCTGTTCAACGACGCTGTGTCATAACAAAGATGATTAGCGTCGCCCTCCTCCTTTCTCCAGGCTTGGAGCTGGCACTGCCAGAGTATGAGCAGAGGCGGAGTTTGGCGTCGTGGATTTAGTGCAGCAGTATTTATTGTTTAGCGACATCTTGTGGGTTAACGTCGATTACTCTATGCGGGCCAAGATTTTACCGATCTGGCGAGTGAACCCGATTGGTAAATATGTAGCTTAGGTGACAACGTTTTAAAGGTGTCTAAATGCAGTCGTCACATGTAATATAGTATTATTTAATGTTTAGCGACATCTTGTGTGTGAGTTACGTTGAAGTCGACCTTACGCTTCACAGCGGCTGTAATATAGCGATTAGTAGTAGTATAGTTTCAGTTAACGACATTGTGTGATAACAAAGATCATAAACGTCGCCCTCCTTTTTTTATCGAGGCTTGGGACTGGCACTGTCAAAGTGCGAGCAGTGGTGGACTTAAAATACGTTGCTGAGAATGGTGATGGTTTTAGTGGCGTCCAACTGGGGTCGTTGATTTAGTGTAACAGCATATAAGTCATTCAGTCGCCTCATATCAAAGACCCAAATCATCATCATCATCATCATCATCATCATCATCATCATCATCATCATCATCATCATCATCATCATCATCATCATCATCATCATCATCATCATCATCATCATCATCATCATCATCATCATCATCATTATTATTATTATTATTAGAATTATTATATAAGATAATCTAAAATGGGCTTCAACATGGGGGGGGGGTAAACTGAAATCGTAGGGGTAATCTGAAATCGATTTCAAGTTACTAACTTGAAATCGATTTCAGTTTACCCCCGGAAATCTGAACGCGATTTAAAGTTACATGTATTAGAGCAGCGTTTCCCAAAGTGGGTTCCGCGGAACCCAAGGGTTCCGCGGGGTGATCCCAGGGGTTCCGCGAAAAGTTGTAATTTAACAGAATTTTCATTGAGAAATTTCATTGGAATAAAACATTCCAAGCCCATTTTAAAAAATACACAAAAAGTTTTATAAAAGTTTAAAACTGCCGTCAGTTGTCTCTTTTGTATGTTAACCCCATTGAGCGAAAATCCGGACTTTCAATGCCCTTTAGCTATCCAGTAATTATATAGAATTATAGATTATAGAGGTCACTGCAGGGACCTATGTAGGCTACATAGGTTAGAGCTGTAAACTTGTGTGAATAGGGACGTAGCCATCTTTGTTATCGTTACCTCGACGAAACGAATCCGAAAATGATTTCTAAAAGTACAACTGAGTCTGATAATCGTACAACAGTATTAGCAATTAATTTTTTTAATTTGCTGGTATGAAAATCTGACATAGAGCGTTGGCTCAAGGAGGGAAATTTAAGGGTTCTGAGCTCATGTTCAAACTAGTGCTACTTTGTGGACTGTTTTCCAACCTTGTATGAGTTTTTAGTTGAAATGGACTGTGTTCTCGACCAAAATATTCGTTGAAAAATTGCAGGTCATATTCACGACCTGGAAGCATACTTGGTTAAATACTTTCCTCCCACGAAGAGTGATATTAATTGGATTCGAAACCCATTTAAAGTAGCCGAAAACCAGCAAACTTTTGTAATAAAGGTTATGAAATTCTTATTGAGATAACGTCGGACTCGCAAGAACTTTCCGTGCTTTTCCATACCCCACTGTCGCGAAATGTAGGCCTACAGTTGGTGTGATTCTGCCATTTGCCATAACGCATTTGTGCGAAACTAAACTCTCATATTAGGCTATACTGCAACAAAAACCAAATATAGGAATTGACTAAAATTAATGCTGCAGCTGTCATAAGAATTCAGCTTTCTAGCATTAAACCAAATATAAAAAATTAGCACGAGAAAAAACAAAATCACTGTACAAATATTAAAACTTCATGTACTCCCAATATTGTGCTCCATAAGTCTTGGTCTTAAAAACTGTACACTTTAACATTTGACATAAGAGAAAAATTGTTTTTACAAACTCCATATATGGGTGTGTGTTTAGTTAGGCTTATATTAGTATGCTTCTCATGCGCTACGTATGCCTCAATAAGCTTAGTTCAGGTTGGGGTTCCGCCATGATTTTAAAAGATGACAAGGGTTCCGTGGCCAAAAAAGTTTGGGAAACGCTGTATTAGAGGGTAATGTGAAGTGGGGGTAATCTGAAATCGCGGTCCAGCGACGGAGACAGCCGGTCCTCAAAGCTGAATTGTGTGAATGAGTAACCTCCAATGGATCGTATGTATCGTATTGTATTGTCGATTTATATAGCGCCTCTATCAGAATGAACTACCCACAGGTGCTTAAAGTGCAAATCAGTACTTTCGAAAGATGGTGCTTAACCATCTTAACACGTTAATTAATGACGAGTGTGTATTAAAATGTATGGAAAACTAATCCCTCTTCCTCAGTGACATAAACTTGTCAAAAATATTGGGGGGCATTTAGTTATTCATTCTATACTTGTTGCATTGCGTGTACAGAAGGCCCAGATAGCCTGTCATGAGAAGCCCACAGACAACATGGAGTTTATATCACCAGTTAGTGTATATATATAGCGACATTTTTTAAATGTCAACTCAGTTGTTTGCAAAAATCTAATAATTAAGCGCTGATAGCGCTTATTTATAGATTGGAGTAGAAACGTTTCAAAGGTGTCTAAGCAGTGCCCTGTATTTCATAAAGTTTGTGCGGGTAGTGACCAAGGGACCAACGAAAAATTTTTCGGAATTCATCTCCCAAAAAAACTGAAGACCTTTTTCTTTAGTCATTAACCTCTCCAGAAAAATTCGTCTACGTCTACGGGACTGTCCTGTGTAAATATCAAATGGGGGTTCAATTTTCCTCGTCTGCTTCCTCCTCACGGGGGGCCGGGTCCTGTGTAAATATCAAATGGGGGGCCATGGCCGGTTTGACCCTGGATCCGCCCCTGATATATATATATATATATATATATATATATATATATATATATATATATATATATATATGACAGGTTAATTAAGGTTTTGTTACTAATTAAGTTCAAATTTCATTATTAGAATTAGAGTTGTGCCCCCACCCGATAGGTCACGACCTCGTTTGACCCCATAGTAAACCCACCACTGGGCGGACAGCGCTAGATAAATGAATCAGTCTATCACAGCAGAATCGTCAGCGCAGCCTCTGCTACACTCTGTCCGTCGTCATCAGGGACCCAAACCTCGAATCTCTCGCGGTGAGGTGAGAACTAACCCCAACACCCGATTCAACAGCTAATGACCTCTGTGTGACCCCTATTGCAGCTATTCCGGTGGACCACGGGCATCAAAACAACCAGTTTGCATTAATATAAACAATGGGCAAGACTATACCCAGTAGCACACCTCTGTAAAATACCCAGAAGAATACCTCTATACGCAGTAGCATACCTCTATGCCCAGTAGCATGTATACCTCTATGCCCAGTAGAATACCTCTATACCTAGTAACACACCTCTATAAAATACCCAGTAGAATCAGAGGCGGCGCTACACCAGGGCGCGCCAGGGCAAATGCCCTGGTAAAAAAAGCCTTTGCCCTGGTCGATGCCCTGCGAGAATTTTTGCCCTGTCCAGAATTTGTTCGAGCATATTGGTTCTATCCTGAGATATAAATTCACTTAATTCATTGAAATGTTAAAATTTGCTTTACAAAATAATGTCAAAAAAGTTCAGCTTCCGGGGTTTCGCCCATCTGACCTCCTGAATATAAACATATATATAATAGTAGGCCTACTGGGGGCGATTTATGACAAGCGCGATAGCGCGATCGTAGGCCTATATGGTCACCATTTAAGCTCGCGCTACCGTGCTCTCCATAAACCACATTCTGAACTGGTTACTTGTATGATTGCCCTGGCTATGCCCTGGTTACAAAAAGTGTCTGGCGCCGCCACTGAGTAGAACACCTCTATGCGCAGTAGCATATATACCGCTATACCCAGCATAGACTATTGAACTTCTAAAAGTCTTTGGACAGCATCGATCAGGAAGTTACATGAGAAGTCCTGGAATCGTACGGCGTGGATAACAAACTGACTCGTCTACTGAAGGAAATAAACAGCAATGCAAAGGCAGCGGTCAGAGAGTGTGGTGAAACTGGAGTCTGGTTTAACACCAGCAGAGGTACAAGGCAAGGTGATCCAATATCACCAACTACTTTCGTCATGCACTTAGAAAGAGTGCTGGACAAGATCATGGAAAACGATGAGGGAGCATTGATCAGCGGAGAAGCCGAACAGCGATTGGAACATGCAGCACAAACGTTGATCGAAGAAGGAAAGAGATATGGCCTTAGGCCCTACCATGAATTTCGATAAAACAAAAACAATGGTATTTGGCGAAAAGAATTTAGTAAAGAAGATAGTCGTAGACGGAATTCAGTTAGAAAATGTTGAAAAGTTTACATACCTTGGGAGTACATGTAATATGACATATGATTTGGACGGTATACGAAAGAAGTACTGGTCAGAATTGCAAAGGCGTCAGCAGCACTAAAAGCCATGGGCAAGATCTGGAAAAGCAAAGCCATAAAGCTAAAGACAAAACTGAGCGTCTTGAAAACATGCGTTTTCGGTAGCATGTTATATAGATGCGAGGCATGGGTAATAACAAAAGACATTGAAGGAAGGACACTAGCCTTTGAGAGAAAATGTTATAGGAAGATAATGAGAATAGGATGAACACAAAAAGTCAGCAATGCAGAACTATATAGACGCATACATCTCAAAGAGAACATGATGCAGAAGACAATTAACTGGGGTCGTGGATGGTTAGTTTAACGACGCTGTGTCATAACAAAGTTGATTAGCGTCGCCCTCCTCCTTCCTCCAGCCTCGCGACTAGCACTGTTTGAGTACGAGCACTGGCGAAGTTTGGTGTCATGGATTTAATGCAGTAATATTTAGCGTTTAGCGATATTTTGTGGTTTAACGTCGACCTTACCGTACATAATAACATAACAGGAGTTATTTATCTAACGGCTGATCAAGATTGGTAAATTTGTAGCAGACAGTGAAGGCGTTTTTAAGGTGTCTAACTGAAGCCGTCAATTTAGTGTAGCATTATTTAGGGTTTAGCGATATCTTGTGGGTCAGTTATGTTGACGTCGACCTTACGCTACACAGCGGCTGTAACATAGCGATTGAATGCGATTGGTAAATACGTAGCTGAGGATGGTGGCGTTTAAAAGACGTCTATCTCCGGTCACTGATTTAGTGTAGCAGCATTCAAACCATCGAGTCACGTCAAATCAGACCCAAATCATCATCGCCGTCATCATCATCATCGTATTATCATTATTATTATTATTATTATTATTATTATTATTATTATTATTATTATTATTATTATTATTATTATTATTATTATTATTATTATTATCATCATCATAATCATCGTTTCGTCGTCATCATTCTCATCATCATCAGAACCTGACTACCAGTTGAATTGTGCGAATGAGTGACCCCCATGGATAATATGTCATGTATCGTACTGTCGATTTATATAGCGCCTCTATCAGAATAAACTTCCTACAGTTACATCAAGTGCAAATAGTACTTTCGAAAGATGGTGCTTAACAATGTTAAAACTTTAATTAATTATGAGCGTGTATTAAAACGTATGGAAAATAACTCCCTCTCGTCAGTGGCGTAAACTTCCCAAAATATTGAAGGAGGGCATTTAGTTATTCACTCTACACTTGTTGCATTGGGTGTACAGAAGGCCCACATAGCCTATCATGAGACGGATGGGAACCTCTTTGCCAAGTACACTGAAGAAAAAGCCAATCCGATCATTGGAGTTCTGGAACAAAATATTTGCATCGGATAATTTGACTGGGTATTGCTCAGCTCCTAGTTTCATTAGGAATTTCTGGTCAGCAGATGAAGACATCAGAGTTCCTGTTGGGTTCAACGCAGTGCCTTGCAACAAGTTCGAATCCATCAAACCGTATCTGCGTATGGCGGACACGCAAAGTTGCCGCAAGGTGACAAGGCGGGCAAATTTCGTCCTTTCTATATCATGCTCAATGGTAAGCTGAATCAGTTCGGTGTATAATATCTCAAGCACGTAAGTGCTGATGAGCAGATGCTGTCATTACGCGTTCGAGGCAGTTCAGACGAGTGAGAGGAAACCCAATACAGAGGGAGCAGCAGTAGTCAAGTCAACAGGTAATGAACGCATGGACAAGAGTTGCATATATAACTGGTTGTCTCTGTTTCTTGAGCGCGACAATGCAACATAAAGCTGGCCATACGGGTTAGGAGGGCCAGTATGCCTGCATTCTCCGGATACCAGTCTTGTTGTCCTCGAGACCAAGGTCTTGGTCTCGAGTGCACTCGAGTTCGTTTTTAAAAGTCTTGGTCTTGGTCTTGGCAGTCTTGTTGTCAAGACCTTAAACCTCAAGACCAAGACCAAGACCAAGACCTTGAACCTCAAGACCAAGACCAAGACCAAGACCTTGAACCTCAAGACCAAGACCAAGACCAAGACCTTGAACCTCAAGACCAAGACCAAGACCAAGACCTTGAACCTCAAGACCAAGACCAAGACCAAGACTTTGAAACTCAAGACCAAAACCGAGAACAATACCCAAAGATCACAACCATGTCCAGATTTCTATTCCTTACTAAAAAAAATTGTCAAGTCAGACTACTTGCTATTTTAATTAAAACACGAATCTTTTATTTTATTCAAACAAAATAACTCTAAATGCAGACTGCAGAGAATTCCGAATTCGTATTTACAAAAGTCCTTTGAGCGAAATCTTATTCCATATGCCTGTTGCATTTTAAAAAACCAATTCGCTCAGAATTTTCTGACCAAGACGTGACCCTTGGGGCCTTATAAAAATTCTGCCATGTGAAAATACGTTCTACAGTGCTAAATTCACTGGCACACAGAGCAGTACCGGATGTAAATGTACAAATCGTGAGTCTGTTTTGAAATCATTCCATGGTAAATAACCGGAAGTCAAAATAAATGTCAAAAGCAGCAGTAAAGCCTCACTCACACCGTGTAAATACTAAAGCAATTGTATGAGTAATTATTGGAGAAATTATTAAAATCATTGAGTTGTGTTAAATGACTATTCAGTATTCATGTTGACAGCCGGTCTTGGTCTTGGTCTTGCAAAACCAAGACCAAGACTTTGAACCTCAAGACCAAGACCAAGACCTTGAACCTCAAGACCAAGACCAAGACCAAGACCTTGAACCTCAAGACCAAGACCAAGACCAAGACTTTTAAAAACGAACTCGAGTGCACTCGAGACCAAGACCTTGGTCTCGAGGACAACAAGACTGGGTCTTGGTCTTGAGGTTCAAGGTCTTGGTCTTGGTCTTGGTCTTGAGGTTCAAGGTCTTGGTCTTGGTCTTGGTCTTGAGGTTCAAAGTCTTGGTCTTGGTCTCGCAAGATCAAGACCAAGGCCGGCTGTTAATATGAACAGTCATTTAACAAAACTCAAGAATTCTGTATCAAGCCTGCTTGCATCATACGACCAATATCTATGGATGGATACAAGTCATGTTGGTCAGGAAAACCCATTGGCAGCAGCAACAGTTATTCTGTATCAGACGGTATGATAAGCCATGGGAAGATTTCAAAAGGACTCACTATCTGTACATGTACACCCAGTGCTTGAAAAGCTTCTGTGTGTGTGTCAGCGACTTCAGCACCTGTACAACGTATTTTTTCACATGGCGGAATTTTTATGAGGCCCACCAGGCACGTCTTGGTCAAAAAATTCTGAGCGAATTGGTTTTTATAAAATACAAAAGGCATTTGGTATAAGAGTTTGCATGAAGGACTTTTGAATACAAATTCGGATTTCTCTGCAGTTTGCATTTAAAGTTAATTTGCTTGAATAAAATAAAAGACTCATGTTTTCATTAAAATAGCGAATATTCCGACTTGACAATTTTTAGAAGTCTTGACCTGATTTCGATTTTTTTGGGTCTTGGTCTTGGTCTTGGTCTTGGTCTTGAGGTTCAAAGTCTTGGTCTTGGTCTTGGTCTCGAGGTTCAAGGTCTTGGTCTTGGTCTTGGTCTTGAGGTTCAAGGTCTTGGTCTTGGTCTTGGTCTTGGTCGTGAGGTTTATGGTCTTGACAACAAGACTGCCGGATACAGGCCTTAGACAGCATGAGTTACATCCCACAGCGCAGCCCGTGTCCCTGCGTCGAGCTCTCCCGTTGCACATTCCATACAGCCCGTGCGACAGCATAGGGCGAGCCCGATGCCTCATTCCAGACATTCCAGAGCGTTTATCTTACGATGGACACACACAGAGCTGGGAAAATATATGAGATGGAACAAACTCTTTCTGTTATAATGTCCCAAGCTGCGACCTGTCCGCTTGTTTTCCTCAATATACGAATATTCTACTGTATTCAGTGCGCGCTCGTCTTAAAAGCGTTAAGGCTGCATTATGTAGTGTTTAATGCGTCTTGTGGGTTAACGTCGATGGATTTTGAAAAAGCCTCGGCAGATGACGGTATACTTAGTACATAGCCTATGGAGGTCCCCAACCTGCATAGGCTATGTACTAAGTATACACCGCGATTCAACAGGATTGGTGAATATGTAGCTGAGAATAGCAGCGTTTTACAGATGTTTAATTCAGTCGTGGAATTATTTAGTGTTTAGCGACATCTTGTGGGCTAACGTCGACCTTACTTAGCGATTGGACGCGATTGGTGAATATGTATAGCTACGAATTACTCAGTTGTAAAGGTGTCTAAATGCGGTCGTTTATTTAGGGTAGCAGTATTTAAGCCATTGAGTCGCGGCATATCAAAGACCCAAATCACCATCATCATTATCATCATTATTACCATCATCATAATCATAGTTTTCGTCGTCATCATCCTCACTATTGTCGTCGTCATCATCATCATCATCATCATCATCATCATCATCATCATCATCATCATCATCATCATCATCGTCGTCGTCGTCGTCGTCGTCGTCGTCGTCGTCGTCGTCGCCGTCGTCGTCGTCGTCGTCATCATCATTAGAACCTGACGACCAGTTGAATTGAGTGAATGAGAGACCTCCAATGGATCGTATGTATCGTATTCTATTGTTGATTTATATAACGCTTCTATCAGAATAAACTTCCCACAAGTGCCTCAATTGCAAATAGTGTTTTCGAAAGATCGTGCTTAACCATCTTAACACTTAGGATGATGAGCGCGTATTTAAATATATGGAAAACTAATCCCTCTCGTCCAGTGTGAGAATCGTAGGAAAAAAGACTGGGGGTTAAACTTTGATGAGGTTGATCCAAGCGGAGTTGAATATTTTATCCGTATTTTGTAAACTGAGGAAATTTAAAAATGCAACAGAAAGCTTAAACTCCTTAAAGTGACGACATCACCATATTTATTAGCATGCAATTCACATCGTCAGAAATCCCACAATAAAAATACATGATGCACCATGGAAATTTCTGCTCTGTCAGAGACTTAGGGTTAAATAGTGTGAAATCACACTGGTTAAATTAAAATAACTAAATTATTTTTTAACGGCAGAAACAATGCACTGCATGGCACCACGCGTCGCTCCTTCTGGCCTAAATCGATGTAAAAGCGGTTATTCAGATTGAAGCAACATACAATCAGCGTTGACGTCGACCTTAAGCTAAATACAAATCCGCGCATACAGTTGTAATAATAATAATTACGAGAATTTATATAGCATTATCAGTAGCAAGCTACTTCTAAGATGCTATAGAACAGAGGTTCCCAACCTTTTCTATGCCCCGCACCTCTTGGAAATATTTGATTAGCGATCGCACCCCTTACAAAAGTCATAGGCCTTATCATGATTTGAAGACGATTTTCTATCAGCCGATAAAAAGTTGACCTACTATTGTCGCTGATAGTAGAGACATCTAACGCCGTGTGGTTTTGTTTGCAATGCTGTCCCTGCTTTCCGTCAGTGGGAGAGCAACAGACAAACGTCTCTTTCTCGAACCCCCTGAAATGCCATCTCGCGAACCCCCTGGGGGTGCGGGCACCCCTGGTTGGGAACCCCTGCTTTAGAATGTCAATTGTAGGCGCAACTTCTAAGAGTTAATGCGAGGAGTGTATGGTACAGTTGGTACACATATCAATCCTACGAACTCACCAAAACCTCACCACTTGCTATATCGCCACAGCTAGTTCTTTCACTCAAAACTGAAAACACTGCTCTTTCACAAATCCTATCCCGATTCCTCTTCCTCTGTCTACCTCCCTCGCCGTCTAAACCCTAAACATCACCCACCTTAGCCGTCTTACTGTCTTCCTGACTGAGTCCTTTGGATCTTGACCTGGAACCGATTCGACCCCCCTGTCTACCGATTTTGATTTGTCTAAGCGCCTGTGAATAAGCTGGTTCCCGCGACTTCGCTTTTTTGGGCGCTGTAGAAATCCGGAGATTACGATTACGATTACGACCATCGACTTATATTAAACGCGATTAGCTGAAGTCGCTTGGATTCTCCGAGAAAGGCGTCGTCCAGGTTTACCTTGCATGCGAGAATACTAGGAAATGGCTGCCAACATACTACTGGACAAGAACTGACCAGGACAACTCGACAAGACACTGGACAAAGACTGACCGCGACGCTGGACAAGAAGCAGGTGTTTCATATGCACTCTCCCCCAAACATCCTGTTCAGAATTTGAGAGTAGTTTCATAATAAGTGGTTAACTTCTTTTAGAAGCAACTGCCAAGGTTTGCCTCTCAAGAGCTTGAAAACCATTTTGTTTGATCCTGGTTTTCCAGCTTTAGGTCAAGAGCGCCTTTGACGTCTCTCTAGAAAAGGCGCTATATAAATTTTTGATTGCAATTGCAAAGTTTTGCACTTAATTACCAGCAAGGAATATATTTGTTTCCTTCGAACTTAAGATTTCCTGAACTGGTTTAAACTGGATTCCCTGACCGGTTAAACCGGTTTAAACTGAAATTCCTTAAGAGATAAACTGGTTTAAACTGGATTTTCTGACGGGCTAAACTGATTTAAAATGTGGGTCCGTTCATTAATTATGTCAACAAAATGGGGGAGTTAGAGGGTTTGAAAAGGTTTTACAATTCAAGGCAAGTTGACGTCAACAATAATTTTATTTTAAAAGTAGGCCTAACCATAGATTCGGAAAGTCTTTATGGGTGAACTATTTCTGTTTTTGTTTGTCATTTAATAAATGCGATATTTTCTTCGTTGAAAATATTCTTGTTTGTTGTTACCAGATTACTGAGAAAATGTGCTTCATAATCTCTTAAATTTATGCGAATATCCTGTTTTCGAAAATCTAATATTTTGAGTTTATTTTCTCTGGAAAGATATTTTTGAGATGGGAGGGGGGAATTGGTTTCTACAAAACTTTATTATGGGGTCCTTGAATGCTTGACAGTTGTTGACAAGAGGGAGGGGAGGGAGGGGGTCAAAAACTCCCTAAAATTTGTTGACAATTAGTGGACGACCCCTTTGTGGATTCTTGCAAGTAACGGTTGTTTACGATTAAGAGAAATCCAGTGAATTTAATTTAAGAAGTTTGTTCCTAGTGTTGTGTAGAACTGTTGCTTTGCTGTTGCTTTGTTTTTGTTGCTTCTGAAATGTACAACGCTTTATAAAGCATTTCTTCCAGAAGTTCTTCATTCAGAGAGGTTAAAAAACTTTCAACTGGTTTAGGATATTTGAGCTCTCTGCATATTAGTCAGTATTTCTTATTTTCGGCCTAAAACTGTTGCGAAAAACTCATTGTCAAGACTTATTAATAATGATGATTACTAATGCGAATTTATGAATTTCCTTCATAATTGTTAATTAATAACTGTTGTCACGCCAATGTCCAATCCACAAAGCATCAACCGATGGCTCACCAAACCCAACCCGTAATCAGATCAATATCGTGAACATAAGTCCGTAAGACAGAGAGGCAGTCTATTGTGGATAAGCTATTTGAATGAGGTAAGTTTTAAGTTGAGAACGAAATGACACAAGCGACTGAGCAGAGCACATAGACACAGGGTGAGAGTTCCAAAAAGTAGGTATCCAGCAACAGAAAAGCTCTGAATGAGCTTTTCTGTTGCTGGATACCTACTTTTCTTGGTTTAGGTATGACCAAAGATAATCAAGACATACAAGCCACGGTTATGCAGTAACACACCATGTTAAACTCATTATTTTCACCTTTGACAAGTCACGTTCAATCGCTAGATCCAAGACAGATCTCATAAGGTCGATTTCAACGCAACTGATATCCACGAAATGTCGCTAAACACTAAATACTGGAGTGGAATCCACGATTTCAGTTAGACACCTTAAAAGACAGCTAGTGTCAGCTACATATTCACCAGTCGCGTTCAATTGCTAGATGCTACCATACGACGTACGAAGGGTAAGGTCGATTTCAACGCAACTGACATCCTCGAAATGTCGCTAAACACTAAATACTGGAGTGGAATCCACGATTTCAGTTAGCCACCTTTAAAACATAGCTAGTGCCAATAACATTATTCACCAGTCACGTTCAATCGCTAGCTTTCACCAGTCTTGTTGTCAAGACCTTAAACCTCAAGACCAAGACCAAGACCTTGAACCTCAAGACCAAGACCAAGACCAAGACCTTGAACCTCAAGACCAAGACCAAGACTTTGAACCTCGAGACCAAGACCAAGACCAAGACCTTGAACCTCAAGACCAAGACCAAGACCCTAAAAATCGAAATCAGGTCAAAACTTCTAAAAATTGTCAAGTCGGAATATTCGCTATTTTAATGAAACCATGAATCTTTTATTTTATTCAAGCAAATAAACTTTAAATGCAAACTGCAGAGAAATCCGAATTTGTATTCAAAAGTCCTTCATGCAAACTCTTATACCAAATGCCTTTTGTATTTTATAAAAACCAATTCGCTCAGAATTTTCTGACCAAGACGTGCCTGGTGGGCCTCATAAAAATTCCGCCATGTGAAAAAATACGTTCTACAGGTGCTGAAGTCACTGACACACACAGAGTAGCTTTTCAAGCACTGGATGTAAATGTACAGATAGTGAGTCCTTTTGAAATCTTCCCATGGTTCATCATACATCTGATACAGAATAACTGTTGCTGCTGCCAATGGATTTTCCTGACCAACATGACTTGTATCCATCTATATTGGTCGTATGATGCAAGCAGGCTTGATACAGAATTCTCGAGTTCTGTTATATGACTGTTCATATTAACAGCCGGTCTTGGTCTTGGTCTTGCGAGACCAAGACCAAGACTTTGAACCTCAAGACCAAGACCAAGACCAAGACCTTGAACCTCAGGACCAAGACCAAGACCAAGACCTTGAACCTCAAGACCAAGACCAAGACCAAGACTTTTAAAAACGAACTCGAGTGCACTCGAGACCAAGACCTTGGTCTCGAGGACAACAAGACTGGCTTTCACCAGTCGCGTTAGGTCAATTTCAACGCAACTGACATTCACAAGATGTCGCTAAACACTCAATACTGTTGCGTGGAATCCACGATTTCAATAAGACACCTTTAAAACATAGGTAGTGTCAGCTACATATTCACCAGTGGCGTTCAATCGTTCGATTTTTACCACATCCCCTAGGTCCAGGAAGTGTAAGGTCGACTTCAACGCAACTGACCATCGATGATCTCGGGCATTAGGCCACGCCAGAGGCCATCTAAATTGATTTCAGGCACATTCGACGGCTTGGTCACAGTGAGAGGTCATTGCCAATTGACGGTGGCTCAAAATGTGGAATTGGTCAAGGACTGTTCATCAGTTAAGTAGCGTTGTTTCCGTGAAATGGTGCCAGACGTTGAAACAGTTAGAAGGTAATTAGTAACTTCTATTGCACCGGTATCTAATGCACAAGGCATCAACCGATAGTAAATCAAAACCAATCCGTAATCAGGTCAATATCCAGAAGACAGAGAGAGACAGCCTATGGTGGATAAGCAATTTGAAAGAGGAAGTTTTCAGTTGAGAACGAAATTATAAAAGCGACTGAGCAGAGCGAACAGACGCATGGAGCGAGTTTTTCATCTATAATCTTTGGATCTATTGACTTCTATAGCGCCGTTATAATTAGGTCGAAATCTATCGTAATCTATTGGAGAAGCCAGGTTGGTGTATGTAAGGCGTGGCTGCCGTTTCTACTATATGTATGTTCAATGTACAGTGCAGTGCGTTTGCAGGCGCTTAATTAAAGAAAAGATTATTATTATAACAAGCCCACATTCACACGCAAACAACATTTAATTATATCTTAGTAAATTATAAAAGAAATCGTGGTTAAGGGGTCATCCATAAAGCACGTCCGCAATGAGGGGGAGGGAGGGGTCACCGAAATGCGGACAAATGCGGACAAGGGGGAGGGAGGGTTATGACCAGTGAGGACGTCCGCATCTAAACTTTAAAATTAGATAGTTTTTAAACACCACCCTTGTTTCAACCTTCCCCAAATGACGATAAGGTCAGTGAAGTGATTGCCTAAAACTTCATGCATGGTACAACCTTTACTGCGACTTTAAAGAGGCTTTTATTACTGCACATCCTGCGATATGAAACTTGAACTGTCACTTAAACATGCACAGGAAATGTGGAATAATTGTAAAAATAATGACGACGACATTAAAAATTGGCTTAGGCGTGCTGACGTCTGCAAAGGGGAGAGTAAGGTCAAATGCGGACAAATGCGGACAAGGGGGGACGGAGGGGGTCCAAAGTGGGTCAAATTTTGCGGACGTCCTTTATGGACGACCCCTAACTTCATTTTCCTTGACCAACTTACACACTCAAGCAACAATTTATAATTCGATTACATAGAAAACGCAGTTTAAACAAATTAATATGTTAATAATTGACAGATCATTTCCAAAACTCATATGCTTCATCATCATCATCATCAGTTCCTGATGCCAGCCATTTGTCGGCGATTGGAACGAATAAATGACCTCCATTGTCCTCTGTCATTTCTCAAGTCCATTGCCCCCTAGTGTTACTAAGCTGCCTGCATACCCACCAAATATTCGAGTGTGAAATAACAATACTGGTTCTAGAACATTTCAAGATTTAACCAAATTCACTGAAGCCTTGCGGGTTAAACCCTTCATCTTCCTACGCGGAGCCTACTCCAAGTCAAGCAACTCATTGGGGTACAATGATATAATATCAAACTTGTGTATAGTATTATACAATGCTTGTTAACATGCTCCAGTTTCACATAGGTCATTTTAAAATGTTAATTTCACAGTTTCACACATAGAAGCATGTTAACATGTTACAGTTTCACTGTTTCACACATAGATGCATGTTAACATGTTTCAGTTTCACACACAGATGCATGTTAACATGTTACAGTTTCACACACAGATGTATGTTAACATGTTACAGTTTCACACACAGCTGCATGTTAACACGTTACAGTTTCACACACAGAGATGTATGTTAACATGTTACAGTTTCACACAAAGATTCATATTAACATGTTACAGTTTCACACATATCAGAAGCAAACTACTCAACAAGATGAACCTTTTGTGGAGTGACTGCAACTAAGAGATACTTTTGTCTACAATAGACTCGATGTATGTTTCCGTATAGTGGCGCCACTCTAGTCATACTAAATGTAATCATAAACTCAAAAATGTCTAAAGTGCTACTTAGAAGCTCAGCACAGAAAACCAACTCATTCACAAGTGCTGCGTCAGGTTGGGAGGGGTTGTCCAGAACAAGCTCCAGCTGCTGTTCTTATTATCATGCATTTATTAAGGGCCATAATGTAATGACCAAGCATCAGTCGATGGCGCTGAGCAACTGTGAGTGAAAGACTTGTCCAAGGTCCCTACACAGTAACCATCTCGGGGCAGCAGACTCGAACCCATTCTCTCCGCGCTACAAGGCGAGCGTTCTAACCAATCAGCCACCGTGTCCCACTAGGATCCCAGAGAGAGAAGGAGACAAGGGAACTCGGTTACGATGTGTCATGTTTAAGCTGAGAAATGAGAAGGCGGCGATAGATTGCACTAACAATGAAGCACAAACCAACTCAGTGAACTACTAACTACCACATTATGATGATTCTTTCCAGTCACAGGTTACATATTTAACATCCATACAACAAGTCGTAACAGTTAAAAGCTGAACTCTGTCACAAACACACGTAAATCCGTCACGAGTCACAGATGCGTAACTTGTGACAGGTTATTACACAGTTTACGCTGTCGCTTTTTACCGGTATCGCATCTCACAAAAACTCCACGCATCTCGTCATGTCACGAACGTTGTCACATTGTTTCACGACCGTTGTGTCATGCTGTGTGACAATTAGGCGCGAATCATAGGATCATCCTCATCATCACTGTCGAATTCATTTTCGTCGATTTCACCCGCAACAGATGATCGGCGTTTTCGAATGGCGGAAATGACCAACGCCAGCAGAAACATCTAAACAGATATCATAACTGACTCGTTATTCGTTAATATATTTCATCACAGGGGCATAACTTTGGTCTAAAATGTGGGGGTACCAATTTCTTACATACACACGAAGCGAGGCCTCTGGGAAGGCACAATAATAAAATATGGTTTGGCATTGTTCAAAAACTGGGGGTACGGTACCCCAGACCTAAACGTGGGGATGCGGGTACCACTCGTACCCCCACAAATTACGCATATGGTTCGTCATCATAACTGCAATTTATACAAAGCGATCCAACAGAATAGTTTTCGAGCCGTAACGTAAAGAAGACAAAGCGACACCAAGGATCACATGTTGCGGTTGGCACCTCTTCTAGTTTTCTGTGCATTGGTTGCTAAATTGACAACAGTTCTGTTCTCAATCACAGTTGACATCATTTATACTATATTGCCACGTGGAGGGAAGTCAGGGAGCACGGAGTCGAGGAAGACAAACAAAGACATGGATGGAAAACGTGATAGGATCTTAAAGAACAAGACATGGATATGAGAATGGCCCTGGATACTATCAGAGACAGGAAGAAATGGAGCCGTCTTGTACAAACCTCATCGTCGGCAAACAACTGACGGAAGAGAGAGAGAGAAAGAGAGAGAGACAGACAGACAGAGAGAGAGACAGAAACAGAGAGACAGAGACAGAGAGACAGAGACAAAGACAGAGACAGACAGAGAGACAGAAGACACACACAGACACACAGAGAGACAGAGAAAGACAGAGACAAAGAAGGAGACAGAGACAGAGAAGGAGACAGAGACACATACACAGACAGTCAGGCAGACAGACAGACATACAGTGCCTCTGGTTATTTTTTCTGAAATGGCTATTCCAATTTTTCTTCTTCACTGGCATCTCACCCTACCCACAGTGAACTACTGAAAGGCAGCTTACCGCAAGGAAGATCCATGATGCCCAGTAGTAAGCTGCTCCAAAAAACCAAAGCTTGTAGATGAACCGGAAGAGAAGCATACTCATCCGCGTCATGATGCACTCATCTGGAACAAAAACAAACACCGGTTATGCTCCACTGATAATAATAATAATAATAATAATAATAATAATAATAATTCTAGCACTAAGAATAGTAATAATAGGACTAATATTAGTAATAATAATTAAAGTAATAATAATAATTCTAATTCTAATTCTAGGAATAGTAGTAGTAGTAGTAGTAGTAGTAGTAGTAGTAGTAGTAGTAGTAGTAGTAGGGCCTACTAATATTAGTAATAATAATAAAAGCAATAATAATAGTAATAATTCTAGTAGTAATAATAGTAGTAGTAATAATATTAATAGTAGCAGTAATAAGAGTAATAATTGTACTAGTAATAGTAAAAGTAATAATAAGAGTAATGTAAAGCTATTACGGCATCCCTGTAACAGCAATAAGCAGCACAAAAAATCAACTATAACAATCGGTCAATCTAATTTAGTCTTAGGACTTCTGTAATGACATCACTGCACTGGATCAAACTTCTGGAACAATCCTCGGCATAATCTAACCCAACGACTTCTATAGCTAATCTAATCTAATCTAGTGACTTCCATAGTGCCATTACCAAAATGCCCAAGATATCAATCGAAGGGCGCATCAATTGAAATCGTAATAAAAAGTCGTAACTCATCCGAAGAACCAAGTTGAATGATTCGCTCGAGTTGCAGTACATAAGCACAGAATTACCATACCATACCAACGCTACATACCATATGCAGAGCTTACCATTTGGAGCTTTTGTGGTACATGGTATGACAGATTGGGTAACGTTCCCATCCAAGGTCGTTTCATTCACCTGTACAATTCAGATGTCAAAAGGTACAATTTATGCAAAGGTAAAATTTATCGAAAGCTACAATTATTTAGCAAAGGCTGTTCAGAAATAAAACGTCGTTAGAAGCTACAAAGTTACTACGAAGTAAGAAACTAATAATATTTAATTATTATTATTATTATTATTATTAAAGTAGTTTTATATAGCGTTTGTGCATCGATTTTCTGGCAAACTTGTAGTTGTTTTGCTGTATTTTCAGCTGTTTTCTGTTTCGTCTGCACGTTCTTGTTAGTCTTGATGTATATAGCAATTGGATGGACGGACCCATAGTTTAACGAAATCTTAGAGCAACAAAGGCTGTTGACGTAGATAGAGAATGTTTTGGCATATTACAGCTCTAGTTTAATACTATAACAACTGAACAATTGAACTATTTTTGCAAATATGTAGCTGAGAGGAACAGCGTTTTAAAGGTGTCTAAATGCAGTCATGAACTTAATGCAGAAGGATTTTATTATTGGTTGGTTGGTTTCCTGAAAGGAAGTGGAGAATGGGAGAACCACAGAATTCACTGGTCAGAGGGGTAATTGGCAAACCTGGCGATTGAACGCAGTGTTTAGCGACATCCTGTGGATGTCAGTTATGTTGAAGTCGACCTTACGCTTCATAGGGCACGGCAAACAAGGAATCCAGCGTATGGATGGATGGATCCAGAGTTCAACAGCAAAAGATGGCAGCAAAGGCCATTGACGTCGACATAAATTATTTTGGCATGATATAGCCCTTCAAATTTAATGCTTCACTATTTAGTGTTTAGCAACATCTTGTGGGTTAACGTCGACCTTACACTTAACACTTCATGGCAATCGTTGCTAGCATAGTCTTGCGATTGAACGCGAATGTTGAAAATGTAGCTGCGACTGACGCCGTTTTAAAGGTGTCTAATATTGCAGTCGTGGCTTTAATGGAACAGCATTTATTATCATTATCATTATCATTATCATTAATAATAATAATAATAATAATAATAATAATAATAATAATAATAATAATAATAATAATAATAATAATAATAATAATGATGACATAGTCTGGCGAGCCCTTCGAAAGGCTGATGTCCCGAGTACGAAGGAGCCGTCAGGCTTGTTCTGTACAGATGGCAAGAAAGAAGAAAATGGAAACACCAGAGCACAGAAGAGGCAAGGAGTGAATACAAAAGGCTGAATAATCAACTAAGAAGAACAACAGATAAGGCAAGAGAGGATTGGTGGGAAGAGCAGTGTGAGGAGCTAGAGATGCTAAAGAATCGAGGAAGACACGACCTGGTATATGGAAAGGTCAAAACACTGACAAATAAGAAAAATATGGGTGGCGGAAGCGCAATCAAGGACAAGGATGGCAAGTTGCTAGAGGACGCAGACGATATCAGGAAAAGATGCAAGGAATATGTTGAGGATTTGTATATGGGAAAAAGTAGCCAAGAAGATCTCGGGGAAGAACAAACACCAAGTACCGATAACATAGGACCGGACGTACTAACGGAGGAGGTTCTGGCAGCAATCAGTGATATGAAAAACAACAAAGCAGAAGGAATTGATAATATCCCAATTGAAATACTGAGGAACCTGGGAGAGAAGGCAATGACAGAACTAGTGCGGTTATGCCAACACAGGAGTTTGGCCGGAAGATTTCCTACAGACCATACTGATCCCGCTCAAGAAAAAGCCAAATGCAACAACATGTGAAGACCACCAAACTATAAGCCTCCTCACCCATGAATCCAAGATTCTACTAAGAGTTATCACGAAGAGACTGCAAGCCAAGGCAGAAACAGATGACTGCTTGGGGGAGGATCAATTTGGTTTTAGAAAGGGAAGAGGAACAAGAGATGCAATTGCAGCGGTGAGGATACTAGCGGAAAGAAGCCTCCAACATGGCCAGGACGTCTATGTGTGTTTCGTCGACTATGAGAAGGCTTTCGATAGGGTGGATTGGAGGAAATTAATGCATGCATTACGAAGAATAGGGGTGGATTGGAAAGAGCAAAGACTTATTGGAAACCTGTACATGGGACAGAAAGTAAAAATAAGAATAGATGGTGAATACTCAGAGCCGGGAAGAATGGGCAGAGGAGTGAGGCAAGGATGCCCGCTCTCTCCAATACTCTTCAACATCTACATCGAAGAGCTTGTACGGGAGGCGATGGACGAAATGAACGAGGGAATAAAGGTTGGGGGTAGGTTGGTGAAAGCGCTGAGATTTGCGGATGATCAGGCAATGTTAGCAAGAAGCCAAAAAGGACTGCAGAGAATGATGGATCGCCTGAATATGATCTCAACAGAATACGAAATGAAAATAAATACCAAGAAGACAAAGGTCATGAGGATAAGCAAAAGAGAAGAAAAAGAAGTTAGAATAACCGTAAATGGAGTGGTCATCGAACAAGTTGAGAGATTCTGTTACCTAGGAAGTATGGTCACGAGGGATGTGAAGTGCCATGCGGAGATAAAAAGAAGAATAGCCATGGGAAAAGATGCATTCTATAAAAGAAAGGAGCTCTTGAGAGGAAAATTAAATAGGAACCTGAAGAAGCGAATGGTTAAGACGCTGGTATGGAGTGTGGTTCTATACGGATCTGAAACGTGGACTATAAGAGGGGAGGACATCAAAAGGATAGAAGCCTTCGAAATGTGGATATGGCGTAGAATGGAGAGAATCAGCTGGACAGAGCGCAAGACAAATGACGAAGTACTGCAAATGGTGAGGAGGAAAGGTCCATGATGAGGACAATCAGAGAGCGTCAAAGAAGATGGATTGGCCATATAATGAGAGGAAATTCCCTGCTACGAGATATCATCGAGGGTAGAATGGAAGGGAAAAAGACAAGAGGAAGACCAAGAACAATGTTCCTAGACTGGACAATAAAGAGGGACGGCTACAGACAGATGAAAGCGGAAGCTCAACATCGAGAGGAATGGCGCCGTTGGACATACGAACCTGCCTAAGGGCAGAGAACCAAACTACACTTAATTATAGTATGCCGATGGGGCCACAATGATCCCGTGGGCGTCCGGTAAATACCTGGCCTGGGACGCCACGGTGATTCACACCTGCGCCGCATCTTATGTCACTCACACAGCCAATGCTGGAGGAGCCGCGGCGGAGCAGGCTGCCATTCGCAAATCTCAGAAATATTCGGGGCTGCCCCCGTCCCACCTGTTCCTGCCCATTGCCTTCGAGACACTGGGGCCAATTAACGCCGCCGGGATCAGTTTCCTTCGAGAGGTTGGTCGGCGACTCTCGGCCATCTCTGGGGAGCCGCGAGAGGTTACGTTCCTCTTCCAGCGCCTTTCCATCTGTATTCAGCGCTATAATGCCATCGCTTTTCGTGGCACGTTTAATGACTTAGCGGAGGACGAGGCCTGAATTTCCGGAAAAAAACAATAAATAGTCTAATATCTAAGTCCCCGAGGGATCATATGTACCTTGGGGCAAAAAATAAAAAATAAATAATAATAATAATAATAATAATAATAATAATAATCAGAGATTAATAATAATAATAATAATCAGAGACCAGCAGATCATTGGATCAGAGATCAGCAGATCATAGATCTGTGGATCAGAGATCAGCGGATTAGAGATCAGATCAAAGATCCGTGGATCAGAGATCAGCGGATTAGAGATCAGATCATAGATCCGTGGATCAGAGATCAGCGGATTAGAGATCAGATCATAGATCCGTGGATCAGATCAGCGGATTAGAGATCAGATCATAGATCCGTGGATCAGAGATCAGCGGATTAGAGATCAGATCATAGATCCGTGGATCAGAGATCAGCGGATTAGAGATCAGATCATAGATCCGTGGATCAGAGATCAGCGGATTAGAGATCAGATCATAGATCCGTGGATCAGAGATCAGCGGATTAGAGATCAGATCAAAGATCCGTGGATCAGAGATCAGCGGATTAGAGATCAGATCATAGATCCGTGGATCAGAGATCAGCGGATTAGAGATCAGATCAAAGATCCGTGGATCAGAGATCAGCAGATCAGTGGATCAGAGATAAGAAGATCAGAGATCTGCTGATCTGATCAGTGTATCAGTCATCAGCAGATCAGAGATAAGTGGATCAGAAATCAGTGGATCAAAAATCTGTAAATCTGAGATTAGTGGATCAGCAAATCAGAGATTAGTGGATCAGAGATTAGAGATCAGCAATCATTGGATCAATGACCAATGGCTCAGAGATCAGTGGATCAGAAAACAACGATCAATGGATCAGATATCAGTGGGTCAGAAAATAGTGTATCAGAGATCAAAAGGGCAGAGATCAGTGGATCATAGAGAACAACGGATCAGATCGAAATCCAGTGGATCAGATTAATCATCGTAACAGCCATTGTTCTGCTACTCACAATGTACTTCTGTGAACCGAACTTGCCATACTGTGGCGCCATCTCGTAGATGAGAACATTCATCGCGAGGACGATGACCATCAGCAGGAAGCAGAGCAGCAGAAGGCCCTGCGGACGAGTCCGACGCAGACGAATCTTATACATCTAAGAGAAAACAAGAAACACAGGGATACGGTCAACAAGGGTAAGGTAAAGGTCAACAAAGGCAAGGTAAAGGTTAACAGAGATAAGGTAAAGGTAAGTTAAAGGCAAGGTAAAGGTAAAAAGGTACGGTAAGGTAAACAAAGGTAAGGTAGTGGTCAACAAAGGTAAAGGTAAGGTAAAGGTCAATGAAGGTAAGGTAAAGGTCAATAAAGGTAAGGTAAATGTCAACAAAGGTAAGATAACGATAAGGTAAAGGTCAACAGAGGTAAGGGTCAACAAAGGTAAGGTAAATGAAGGTAATACAGTAAGGTGAGTGAAGGGAGGTAAGATGTGGTAAGGTAAAAGACAGTAAGGTAAGATATGAAAGAGTACAGCAAGCGGTGAGGTAATAGTAGGCAATGCAAAATTCAGCAGCTACGATAAGGTAATATGTTTTATAAAGTGAGTGAAAGACGAAGTAATGCAAGGTAAAGTATAATAATTAAGGTGAGCGAAGGAAGGTAATATTTGGTAAGAAGCTAAAGTAAAGGAAGGTGAGGTAAGGCAAGACAAAGGTAAGTGAAGAATATGGTGTTCATTCGTCACCTGCAACGTTCATTCATCATCTGCTATTCCTTTATCATTTACTATTTATTCTTCAGCTACTTTTCATTCAACGTTCATTCGTCACCTACTATTCATTCATAACCTTCTATTCATTTGTTATCTAAAATTTATTCTTCACCTACTATCCATTCATTGCCTACTATTCACTCATCCCCTCCTATCCATAAACTTTCCTATGCGGGCCCCTCTGCTTGGAACTGTCTCCCCTTGTTTCTCCACCAAAAGCTTCATGTCCTTTCTCCTCTCCAATTCCATAGATGCAAAAACCTTCCTTTTTTCTGGTGCTGGCATTGATGCGGGTTAAGAGCGCCACTGATCTGAGTGTCGCTGTTTAAGTGTTCGGTTACAATTACAATTATTCATTCATCAACTACTGTTCATTCATTACCTACAATTCATTCGTCACCTAATAATAATTCGTCACCTACTATTCATTCGTCACCAACTATTCATTCGTCACCTACCAGTCATTTGTCACCAACTATTCATTCATTCGTCACCTACTATTCATTCGTCACCAACTATTCATTCATTCGTCACCTACTATTCGCCACCTACTATTCATTTATCATTCATTCGTCACCTACTATTCATTCGTCACCTACTATTCATTCATCACCTAATATTCATATTCGTATTCGGTCGAATTGTAAAATATCTCTTTCATTACAGTTCTAATTTTTACGAAAGTAAGAATCAGTCGATCCGCTTACTCGAACCCAACAAAACCAGATGCCAATCATCTTGATCGCTGACATTGCACAGAAGAACAGGAAGAGGGTTAGTCCGATGATGAGAATATAGTCCAACGGAAAGACCTGCAACAAGAGCATAGCAGCAAGCGAGTAAGTAACGAACTGCTACTCAAAATGCATAACTTAAACAAATACATACCAGTTACCAAGGTAAGATATGAAGAACAGCAATCCCTTAAGCCATGGGTATGAAGCGTTAGCAGCTTCCTTTTCTTAGCCTTAGCATATGAGAGTGGATGGCCAGTCCTATCCCTCACCATCTCATCTTCCCACCAACAGTGTACAGTCAGTGTGCTCATCACAGCTGAGTTGGCTAGGGAGTGACTATCGTACTAAGAACATGTTATCATGACCAAGTTTAATATAACTCAGGCCATCATCGTGATTAATTATCATAAATTAGTAACATTTATTTAATAATTAACATCTATCATTTCGGTGTCTTATGCACAAGGAAGAAGTAACTGCTTTCCTACTGTATGATTAGTAATATGCAGGGCGATAGTGGCAAAATTAGAAGTCCTGCGATGCACTGGCCCCCTGTCCATGACCTTGGTATTACTTTGCTTGTGGCTCCAGGGCTCAAGAGCAGGAAATGAGCAGCTCCACAACGTTCAACAATTCGAGCAGTACTTTAAATCTATAAGTACAAAGACTCACCTGCTGAGACAGGACAAGCAGTATATCGATTGGGTTCGGAAGGTGGGGGCTTGGAAGAATGTAGCCCTTCAGTGGTCCCAGCGAGTTCATGATCTTATCGATGCTGAAAGCAAAATCAAGAACCTAATCAAATCCAATCCAATGACTTTTATAACTAATCTAATCCAATGACTTTTATAACTAATCTAATCCAATGACTTTTATAACTAATCTAATCCAATGACTTTTATAACTAATCTAATCCAATGACTTTTATAACTAATCTAATCCAATGACTTTTATAACTAATCTAATCCAATGACTTTTATAACTAATCTATTCCAATGACTTTTATAACTAATCTAATCCAATGACTTTTATAGCTAATCTAATCCAATGACTTTTATAGCTAATCTAATCCAATGACTTTTATAACTAATCTAATCCAATGACTTTTATAACTAATCTAATCCAATGACTTTTATAACTAATCTAATCCAATGACTTTTATAACTAATCTAATCCAATGACTTTTATAACTAATCTAATCCAATGACTTTATAACTAATCTAATCCAATGACTTTTTTAACTAATCTAATCCAATGACTTTTATAACTAATCTAATCCAATGACTTTTATAGCTAATCTAATCCAATGACTTTTATAACTAATCTAATCCAATGACTTTTATAACTAATCTAATCCAATGACTTTTATAACTAATCTAATCCAATGACTTTTATAACTAATCTAATCCAATGACTTTTATAACTAATCTAATCCAATGACTTTTATAACTAATCTAATCCAATGACTTTATAACTAATCTAATCCAATGACTTTTTTAACTAATCTATTCCAATGACTTTTATAACTAATCTAATCCAATGACTTTTATAGCTAATCTAATCCAATGACTTTTATAACTAATCTAATCCAATGACTTTTATAACTAATCTAATCCAATGACTTTTGTAACTAATCTAATCCAATGACTTTTATAACTAATCTAATCCAATGACTTTTATAACTAATCTAATCCAATGACTTTTATAACTAATCTAATCCAATGACTTTTATAACTAATCTATTCCAATGACTTTTATAACTAATCTAATCCAATGACTTTTATAGCTAATCTAATCCAATGACTTTTATAACTAATCTAATCCAATGACTTTTATAACTAATCTAATCCAATGACTTTTATAACTAATCTAATCCAATGACTTTTATAACTAATCTAATCCAATGACTTTTATAACTAATCTAATCCAATGACTTTTATAACTAATCTAATCCAATGACTTTATAACTAATCTAATCCAATGACTTTTTTAACTAATCTAATCCAATGACTTTTATAACTAATCTAATCCAATGACTTTTATAGCTAATCTAATCCAATGACTTTTATAACTAATCTAATCCAATGACTTTTATAACTAATCTAATCCAATGACTTTTATAACTAATCTAATCCAATGACTTTTATAACTAATCTAATCCAATGACTTTTATAACTAATCTAATCCAATGACTTTTATAGCTAATCTAATCCAATGACTTTATAACTAATCTAATCCAATGACTTTTATAACTAATCTAATCCAATGACTTTTATAACTAATCTAATCCAATGACTTTTATAGCTAATCTAATCCAATGACTTTATAACTAATCTAATCCAATGACTTTTATAACTAATCTAATCCAATGACTTTTATAGCTAATGTAATCCAATGACTTTTATAACTAATCTAATCCAATGACTTTTATAACTAATCTAATCCAATGACTTTTATAGCTAATCTAATCCAATGACTTTTATAACTAATCTAATCCAATGACTTTTATAGCTAATCTAATCCAATGACTTTTATAGCTAATCTAATCCAATGACTTTAAAACTAATCTAATCCAATGACTTTTATAACTAATCTAATCCAATGACTTTTATAACTAATCTAATCCAATGACTTTTATAACTAATCTAATCCAATGACTTTTATAACTAATCTAATCCAATGACTTTTATAGCTAATCTAATCCAATGACTTTTATAGCTAATCTAATCCAATGACTTTATAACTAATCTAATCCAATGACTTTTATAACTAATCTAATCCAATGACTTTTATAACTAATCTAATCCAATGACTTTTATAGCTAATCTAATCCAATGACTTTTATAACTAATCTAATCCAATGACTTCTATAGCTAATCTAATCCAATGACTTTTATAGCTAATCTAATCCAATGACTTTTATAGCTAATCTAATCCAATGACTTTTATAACTAATCTAATCCAATGACTTTTATAGCTAATCTAATCCAATGACTTTTATAGCTAATCTAATCCAATGACTTTTATAACTAATCTAATCCAATGACTTTTATAGCTAATCTAATCCAATGACTTTTATAACTAATCTAATCCAATGACTTTTATAACTAATCTAATCCAATGACTTTTATAACTAATCTAATCCAATGACTTTTTTAACTAATCTAATCCAATGACTTTTATAACTAATCTAATCCAATGACTTTTATAACTAATCTAATCCAATGACTTTTATAGCTAATCTAATCCAATGACTTTTATAGCTAATCTAATCCAATGACTTTATAACTAATCTAATCCAATGACTTTTATAACTAATCTAATCCAATGACTTTTATAACTAATCTAATCCAATGACTTTTATAGCTAATCTAATCCAATGACTTTTATAACTAATCTAATCCAATGACTTTTATAACTAATCTAATCCAATGACTTTTATAGCTAATCTAATCCAATGACTTTTATAACTAATCTAATCCAATGACTTTTATAGCTAATCTAATCCAATGACTTTTATAGCTAATCTAATCCAATGACTTTTATAACTAATCTAATCCAATGACTTTTATAACTAATCTAATCCAATGACTTTTATAACTAATCTAATCCAATGACTTTTATAACTAATCTAATCCAATGACTTTATAACTAATCTAATCCAATGACTTTTTTAACTAATCTAATCCAATGACTTTTATAACTAATCTAATCCAATGACTTTATAACTAATCTAATCCAATGACTTTATAACTAATCTAATCCAATGACTTTTATAACTAATCTAATCCAATGACTTTTATAACTAATCTAATCCAATGACTTTATAACTAATCTAATCCAATGACTTTTATAACTAATCTAATCCATTGACTTTTATAACTAATCTAATCCAATGACTTTATAACTAATCTAATCCAATGACTTTATAACTAATCTAATCCAATGACTTTTATAACTAATCTAATCCAATGACTTTTATAACTAATCTAATCCAATGACTTTTATAGCTAATCTAATCCATTGACTTTTATAACTAATCTAATCCAATGACTTTATAACTAATCTAATCCAATGACTTTATAACTAATCTAATCCAATGACTTTATAACTAATCTAATCCAATGACTTTTATAACTAATCTAATCCAATGACTTTTATAACTAATCTATTCCAATGACTTTTATAACTAATCTATTCCAATGACTTTTATAGCTAATCTAATCCAATGACTTTTATAACTAATCTAATCCAATGACTTTTATAACTAATCTAATCCAATGACTTTTATAACTAATCTAATCCAATGACTTTTATAACTAATCTAATCCAATGACTTTTATAGCTAATCTATTCCAATGACTTTTATAACTAATCTATTCCAATGACTTTTATAACTAATCTAATCCAATGACTTTATAACTAATCTAATCCAATGACTTTTTTAACTAATCTATTCCAATGACTTTTATAACTAATCTAATCCAATGACTTTTATAGCTAATCTAATCCAATGACTTTTATAACTAATCTAATCCAATGACTTCTATAGCTAATCTAATCCAATGACTTTTATAGCTAATCTAATCCAATGACTTTTATAGCTAATCTAATCCAATGACTTTTATAACTAATCTAATCCAATGACTTTTATAGCTAATCTAATCCAATGACTTTTATAGCTAATCTAATCCAATGACTTCTATAGCTAATCTAATCCAATGACTTCTATAGCTAATCTAATCCAATGACTTTTATAACTAATCTAATCCAATGACTTCTATAGCTAATCTAATCCAATGACTTTTATAACTAATCTAATCCAATGACTTCTATAGCTAATCTAATCCAATGACTTCTATAGCTAATCTAATCCAATGACTTTTATAACTAATCTAATCCAATGACTTTTATAGCTAATCTAATCCAATGACTTTTATAGCTAATCTAATCCAATGACTTTTATAGCTAATCTAATCCAATGACTTTTATAGCTAATCTAATCCAATGACTTCTATAGCTAATCTAATCCAATGACTTTTATAGCTAATCTAATCCAATGACTTTTATAGCTAATCTAATCCAATGACTTCTATAGCTAATCTAATCCAATGACTTCTATAGCTAATCTAATCCAATGACTTTTATAACTAATCTAATCCAATGACTTCTATAGCTAATCTAATCCAATGACTTTTATAACTAATCTAATCCAATGACTTCTATAGCTAATCTAATCCAATGACTTCTATAGCTAATCTAATCCAATGACTTTTATAACTAATCTAATCCAATGACTTTTATAGCTAATCTAATCCAATGACTTTTATAGCTAATCTAATCCAATGACTTCTATAGCTAATCTAATCCAATGACTTCTATAGCTAATCTAATCCAATGACTTCTATAGCTAATCTAATCCAATGACTTTTATAGCTAATCTAATCCAATGACTTTTATAGCTAATCTAATCCAATGACTTCTATAGCTAATCTAATCCAATGACTTTTATAACTAATCTAATCCAATGACTTTTATAGCTAATCTAATCCAATGACTTTTATAGCTAATCTAATCCAATGACTTTTATAGCTAATCTAATCCAATGACTTCTATAGCGCCGTTATCATAACGTCCAAGACATCAGTCGATGGATTAGATTAGCTATAAAAGTCATTGGATTAGATTAGTGAAAAATCACGATCAGAAATCACAATCCACTGGAGAAACCAGGTTGAAATTCTATAGATCAGAAAAAGTCTACGTGTTTGCGAGGGACCACAGCTGGGGACCTTTTCGGTTATTGATAAACCGTCTGCATACTGATAAATTTCTGTACTTAGTGAACTTCAATGCCAATAGATTAGTTTTATAAGAACTTACGATTACGACCACAAACCAGACTTTCCATCAATCCTCTACCGATCCACTCTTCAACCTTCTCTCCTCCGTCCATCCGAACATATTTGACCGTGTATCTCCAACAGATCTGACTACAGTTTCTCACCTGAAGGGATCACTTACGGAAACGTGTCAATACATCAACAAAACCAATCCAATATTCATTCACCGAACCTTTAAAACGACCACCCATTCAGAACAACCACTCTTCCACATCTCCGCCCTCATTATCCCATATTGCATCCTGAGCTCCTCAGCCTCTCTCTTCCTCTGTTCCGGAAATGCCTGAAGACCATTTTATTTGTTATAGATAGCAATGACTTGGGTCGGGAGCGCCTCTGAATCGTGGAGTGGCACTTTTATAAATGTTCAAAAACAATTAAAAAATACAATTAGAATAAATCAATTCAAACGCCAATATGCAATCACCCCATTCACCAGCCATTCGAACAACCCATCGTCGGCCTTAGGGGTGTGCAAACCGTGTGGTCGCACAGGGCCCGCAACTTGGGGGGCCTGAAAATGTCACAGAAAATTAACATGAACACCAAATGGTACCAACAGTTTAGTTTGCTTCAAATATTTGAACAATAACATGTTAACTTTAAATTTTACTTGTTGTACTTGTTAACAATCTACTAAAATAAAATGATTAGCAATGAAAAACAATTTGACTTGAGTCATAGGGGCCCGTACAGTATACTCTGCACAGGACCTGAAATATCTTAAGGCGGCACTGGAACAACCCCTCTTGCACTCTTCTGCTCTCATGCCCCATCCATTATTCCACCACAAACACTGAACTCACTCTGTCAAGAGCAAAGAGACGAAGACGAGAAGCGCCAGAAGGAGGAAAAGAACTCCGAACACGATCTCGAACGGTCGCATAAACCGACGTGAACATCGACGCCAGCCATCCTTCCCAGCGTCCTGTAGATGGCGCTCCTGGCGTTGGATCATGCGCTCCCTCTCGTCCAGCTCCTCCACCCTCCGCCTGTCCCTTCGCGACAGTGACTGGCGAGACTACGAACAAAAATCAACAACTCATTTTTTAATCGGACATTCTACCATAGGGGCTTCTGCGTTTCAGTCTCCTCGGTTCCGGGTCGTGGCATTCTTCCATCGGCTTTGGTCCAGAAAGTGGGCCCAATTTCACACTGTTTCCCCTTTGCGACAGTTAAATAATTATAATGGCGCAATTTATGTGCCATACCTAATAATATAATAATAATAATAATAATAATAATAATAATAATAATAATAATAATAATAATAATAACAAAAAAAATTTAAAAAAAATAATAATAATAACAATAGCAATAGCTATGAAGATGACAATGATGATGGTGATTACGATGATGCTGATGCTTGGTAATTGTTTTGAGTCTTTGAGGCTCAAATGAAGGTTTTCCTCCAAGAAAATAATAATGGGCATTTTTTCTGGGTTTGAAAAGTGGAAGGTATGGTACCCTCCAGTCCAAAATGTGAGGGTGCGCTATCCTGAAAATTATGCCTATGATGGACTGTAAGGAGACCAGGAACAATGCCTGAGAACAAGCAGAACACCTCCCACTCCCTTCTCCTATTCTTCTTGTTCCTCTTCCTCCACTGCTCCTTATTCTTTCGCTTCCTCATCCTCTTCTTTTTCCTATTGTTCCTTCTCTTCCTATTTCTATTTTTCCTCTTCTCCGTCGTCTCCCTCCTTTTAAAACAGAAGCTACAAACAAAACTCTTCCGTATCCATGGCATCCTCACCCGTATGCTGTCGGCCTCGGCTCTCGTGGTTGACCTTTGGTCTTCGACCTCTTCGTATTCCCCTCGCACGCTTCGTCTTCCCTTCAACAGGTCCATCGGCCAAATCGCCATTCCACAACCCTAAACAACATCACTTCATCATTATTATTACTATGATAACTATTAATATTATTATGCAGAAAAAAAAGAGCAGTCCCTTAAGCCTTGAGGCAGCCATGGGTATGAAGTGTTAGCAACGAGTGTAGGACATTACCCCCCCGGACATTATCCCCCCGGACATTATCCCCACGGACATTATCCCCCCGGACAGATTCCCCCGGGGTAGGACATAATCCCCCGGCTAGGAAATAATAACCTATACTTCACACATATATATCATACATACATATATGCATACATGCATAATATATATATATACCTACATATATACACATGTACATGCATATATACATACATATATACATACATACATATATACATACATACATATATACATACATACATATATACACACATACATATATACATGCCTATATACATACAAGCATAATATATATATACATATATACCTACATATATACATATATACATTGTTGTGAGTGGCCTACAGCCATCCCGCCATTATCATCCTCACGTGCACTTACTAACCTTAGTTAAGACGCACCTCGTTTGAAGCTAGAAGTAGGATGGTCTCGTTGACTATATATAGCATGGTTCTTGTGTCGACGGAGAGACCGGTTTTAGTTAAGTAAGGCGTAAGACGTGCACTGGTTGTGTCACGCATTGTAAGTACCCTTTGAGGTCGTTTTCCGAGAGTGTACCCTACGTGGTCGCTATTCATGTTTAATTGCCGGTTCTCGAGTTGTATCTTCCTTTGTGGAGTTTGTGCAGGCGTCTTCTCGGAGAGTCTGTCTTTTGACGTTACGTTTGTCTTGTATGTGTGAGTATCGTTTCAATTATGTACATAGTGTAAATATACGTTTTATCAATATTGCGAAAGTCTTTGTTTTTCTTGTCATTTCTCATATCATTCTAACTCACATTTCACCTCTAGACTAACAAGCTAACAACATGCATATATACATACATACATACATACATACATACATATATACACACATATATACATACATATATACACACATACATATATACATACTTACATACATATATACATACATATATACATACATAAATACATACATACGTGAACACATAAATACATACATACACTCATACGTATATAGAACCATCCATCCATACATAAACACATACATGCATGCATACATACATAAATACATACATGCATCCATGCATACATACATACATTAATACATATACACATACATGCATACATACGTACATACATCCATATATAAATACATACATGCATACATGCATACATACATACATACATACAAGCATACATACATGACGCACACGGGATTACAAGGAAATAGGCTTATTACACAGAGGGGGATTTTGTCCGGGGGGGGATAATGTCCTAGCTAAAATCGGGGGGATTCTGTCCGGGGGGGATAATGTCCGGGGGGAATAATGTCCGTTCCCCGTTAGCGACTTCATTTTCTTAGCTTTGGCATATGAGGGCGGGTGGCCAGTCCTCTCCCTCACCATATCATCTTCCCACTGACAGTGCATGGTCAGTGTACGCCAGCGGTGCGCAACCTGCGGCCGTACGGCCGCATGCGGCCGTGGGAGGCAGAATTGGCGGCCGTGGACGCATGATCCAGTTGTAATGAATTGGCGGCCGTGTCATACATATTTTTATTCCTTTGTTTTACAGTTGAGGTAGTTATGTTTGTCTCTGTTTGAGTGTATTTATTTAACAACAAATATTATGCTCACACACTCACACCACTCATACTCTAACACACCAATGCACCCTTTGAGAATGCGCCATCTAAGTATGTGCATCCCTGCAGATGTAGCTCAAATCAGACTAATAATATCTTTATCTAGCCTTGGACAGCCAACCACTGCATATATCGTACTATAGCAGGGCTGATAGTCAGGTGCAGGGAGTGGCCAGTGAAGGTTACGGTGTACAAATGCATTTGCGTAGGGCTGCATGGAAATGAGTGGTGTGTATGGCGGGTCTCAGCTGTTGATCATACGGCTCATACGGCTGTGAGACTGGATACAGTGGATAGGTCACCCACCTCATGACTCTCCACAGTGAATTGGAGAGGAAAACTACGCAGAACTTTTCTGTGTTCTTTCAGTAAACTTTGTCACCTATCGATTAATGATGTCTTTGAAAAGAAAGCAAACTTTGGAAAAGGAGAAGACCTTCAGTATGAAATGGGAAACGGATTTTTTCATTGTGGAGACTGGAGACAGCAAAATAATCAATGAAATGCCTCATATGCGGTGAAGTTGTGAAAACTGTCAAAGGGGACACTGCCGAGCAGGTTTTTCGCCAGCACGAATCTCGTTCGTATGCTAAATTAGAAGGTGACTCGAGGAAGGTTTATGTGGAGAATTGGAATGTGAAATTCCCGACAGCAGACTTCTCTCATGGCCACCTTTGCGAAAACTACGAATTTTCGTTGTGAAGCTTCACACAGAGTGGCATATCGTCTTGGCAAAAGAGTAAACATGCTTATTTCAGGAGTCGCCACTGTTTATTAGTAAATCCAGCTGCGGAGAACTCGTTTGGCAGGCGGGGGACACGGGACACTTTTGAACTGATCTGGTCAAAAAAAGAGGTCAAAAACATTTTCGCGCAAAATTTTTACTTTTTTTGGCGTTTCTTCAAACGGGGCAATTCTATACTATCTCATTGGGGGGACCCCCGGGATCGTCGCCCATAACTAAATCTCATGACATTATACGTGTACTTTTTAAATAACCTAATAGCACATGTCTTGGAGGCCGTGTTGAGAATATGAGCCTTCAATGCGGCCGACACTAACGAAAAGGTTGCGCACCTCTGGTGTACGCGTTATAGCTGAGGGGGCGCAGGTGAAGCAGAAATCTTGCAGCAAATTTCTGCCTCTGGTGGTGATTATTATTACGCAGAACGCTAGCATTACTATATTTATTATTATGAAGATGATGAGTTCTCTGCCCGAAGGCAGGTCCTTTGGCTCTGTGCCAACCGGGGACCACGTGAGTAAGGTGGTTTCCCGTTGCCTTCTTCACAGGCAATTGTGTGTGAGCAACCTGTCCAAGATCGCTACGCAGTGGCTTGAAGAAGATTCGAACCTGCGACCCTCCGGTTACAAGACACAGAACATACTGCTACACCACCGTCCCCACACACTTTTATTAAATTGCTATAATTATTATAATAATAATTGTCATAATATTATAATTGTTATTATAGTAATTATTATTATTGTTATTGTTATTATTATTATTATTATTATTATTATTATTATTATTATTATTATTAATCGTCATCATCATTATTGTTATTAGTATTACTACATTTATTAAGCACCACTATCAACATACCAATCATCAATCAATGGCGCTGAGACATGTACCCCATGTTTAGCATTATCCTCCTTCCTTTCCACACTTTGGACTGGCGACATACAAGCCTACGGCTGGGATTTTATATTGCAGTATAATTGCGTTTAGCGACATCTTGTAGATGTCAGTTCCGTTGACGTCAACCTTACGCTTCTCACACGGAAGTTGATAAAACTACGTAGGCCCTATTGAACTCTACTGGTGTATATGTAGCTCACACTGGTCGTGTTTAAAAGGTGTCTAACTGTAACTGTGCTTTATGTAGCATTTTTAGTGTTTAGCCACATCTTGTGGATGCCATGTTTACGCTTCATACATAATAATATGCTCATTAACATTTATAGCGATTGAACGGGACTGGTGTTTAATGTAGCTACGAATGTCTGCGTTTTAAAGGTGTCTAACTGGAATCGTGGACTCCACACAACAGTATTTAGTGTTTAGTGAGATCCTGTGAATGTCAGTTTCGTTGGCTTTGACCTTACCTTTCATATAAAATTGTGGCAACTGGAAGAGAATCCGTCGATTACTAGTAGTTGCTGTTTAACAACACTGTGATAACAAAGATCATTAGCGTCCTCGTCCTCCTTTTTTTAGGCTTTGGGCTGGCACTGTTCCAGTCTGGGTTTTTAGCCACCTCTTGTGGATATCAGTTGCGTTGGCAGCGACGTCACCTTTCGTATAAAGTTGCAGTTACGATGGTTATTTGACGATTGAACGTGACTGGCAATATGTAGCTAATTTTAAAGCGTACCTGGTAATATAGGTGTTTAATTGGAACCGTGTATTTTACGTAGCAGTGTTTAACGACATCTTGCGGTTTTGAGCGTCGTTTAAGTCGACCTTATCTTTCACATAATTACAACAGGTAATCTGTAGACTGGATTGTATCGCAAGGTAAATGTCCCTAACGATTTTTAAAGTTTAACGGGTCAAAGCCGCCTTTCATCAAACGAGCCAAAAAACTAGTGATTAAAAGCGATTCGTGAACATGTATAGCTACGACAAACGCGTTTTAAAGGTGTCTAAGAAAATAATTTTATAGCATCTATCTAACTGGAGCAAATATTGCAGTTTCCAGTGTTTAGCCAACTTAAGCTACATCTTGTGCATGTAAGTTCTGCTGACGTCGATTCCACCTCTCCTAAATCTTATGTGCTATCCCAGTGTGGTGGAGATTAACGTCATCATCAGATCGCTTAAAATTAGAACGTTTCATCCCGAGGTTGCGGAGAATGGTTTGTCAACGAGGAACAAGTGACAATAGCTGACCTTGCAAATTCTGCTGACCGCCGTTAAACTAGCGACCAGTCTTGTTATCAAGACCTTAAACCTCAAGACCAAAACCAAGACCAAGACTTTGAACCTCGAGACCAAGACCAAGACCTTGAACCTCAAGACCAAGATCAAGACCAAAAAAATCGCAATCAGGTCAAGACTTCTAAAAATTGTCAAATCGGAAAATTCGCTATTTTAATGAAAACACGAGTATTTTATTTTATTCAAGCAAATTAACTTTAAATGCAAACTGCAGAGAATTCCGAATTTGTATTCAAAAGTCCTTCATTCGAAATATTATTCAAAATGCCTTTTGTATTTTATAAAAACCAATCCGCTCAGAATTTTCTGACCAAGACGTGCCTGGTGGGCCTCATAAAAATTCCGCCATGTGAAAAAATACGTTCTACAGGTGCTGAAGTCGCTGACACACACAGAGTAGCTTTTCAAGCACTGGATGTAAATGTACAGATAGTGAGTCCTTTTGAAATCTTCCCACGGTTTATCATACCGTCTGATACAGAATAACTGTTGCTGCTGCCAATGGGTTTTCCTTACCAACAAGACTTGTATCCATCCATAGATATTGGTCGTATGATTCAAGCAGGCTTGATACAGAATTCTTGAGTTCTGTTAAATGACTGTTCATATTGACAGCCGGTCTTGGTCTTGCGAGACCAAGACCAAGACTTTGAACCTCAAGACCAAGACCAAGACTTTTGGTCTCAAGACCAAGACCAAGACTTTTAAAAACGAACTCGAGTGCACTCGAGACCAAGACCTTGGTCTCGAGGACAAGACTGCTAGCGACCATTAAGAACACTCAAGATCACGTCCTTTGGCCTCTTTTAACACCAGTCCATAAAACTGTATATTCATTGCGTTCCCAAAATCACCAGTAGTCTTCCAGTTAAAGACTATAGAGATTTTATATCCCGAACACTATACTCGGCATTATCTACTTCTCAAAACTCTGTATAACTTTATTCCATGCTGCGGTTTGTCAGCATATGTTATAAACAATAAGCGAATATCACCATAATTAGTGTTTTATGTTTATGTGTATATTCGTTTATCACGTAAAACAACAGGCAAAACGCTGTCGGTGTACATGAAAAATGAAACTGAGGAAGTAATAGCTTAATATGAGTAGTGAGGCGTTAGACTAGCGACCAAACGTCGTTGGCAAACATCTATAGTTACGATTAAAGTGTTTTAAAGGTGTCTAACCTGAGCGAATAATTTCCTGTAATAATGTCTGTTGACAATGCAAAGACACGGTAGAAAGCGAGAAATCTGGCGATTGAACGCGATTGGCGAACATCTCCAGTTCGTAGAAGTGGGTTTTACGGGTGTCTTAAATGGAGTAGTGAACATTCGTGTATAAATGCCCATTTTAAGTAGTAACGACATCTTGCGACTGCCAGGGTCGTTGACGGCAACCCTACGGCGACTCGATCCAATTGCTACCCAAGGTATTGTCGAAGAGGATTCATTTATGTAGCACCGTATGAACGGCTTCGTCAGAATATTCTGAGCGAATTGGTTTTTATAAAATGCAACAGGAATTTGGAATAAGATTTTGCATGAAGGACTTTTGCAAATACGAATTCAGAATTTTCGGCAGTCTGCATTTAGAGTGTGTAAAATAAAAGACTCGTGTTTTCATTAATAATAGGGAGCAGTTCAACTTGACAATTTTTTACTAAGAAATAGAAGTCTGGATATGATTATGATTTTTGGGGTCTTGGTCTCGGTCCTGGTCTTGAGGTTCAAAGTCGTGGTCTTGGTGTTGAGGTTCAAAGTCTTGGTCTTGGTGTTGAGGTTCAAAGTCTTGGTCTTGAGGTTCAAAGTCTTGGTCTTCAGTGCACTTGAGTTCGTTTTTAAAAGTCTTGGTCTTGAGACCAAAAGTCTTGGTCTTGGTCTTTAGGTTCAAAGTCTTGGTCTTGAGGTTCAAATCTTGGCCTTGAGGTTTAAGGTCTTGACAACTAGACTGGAATTTACCGGTCGATTGATGTGCAGTTAACGGCGCCGTATCATTACGATAATTAACGTCGCCCTCCTCCTTTATCCAGACTTAGGACTGGCACTGCCACACTATGCGGCATAGATTTTATGTATCCGTATTTAGTGTTTAGCGACATCTTGAGGAAGTAAGTTGCGTTGACGTCGACGTTACCCTACATACAAATACGTGGTATATTATTGTCACTATAAGTAGGACAATCTATAAAGCATTATCAGTAGGAAGCTATGTACTTTGATGTTTTAGGTTTAGAATGGCAACTGTAGAGTGTAGAGTCAATGCCATGAATTTCGGAATAAGCATCGATTCTTATCTGGCGATTAAATGCTGGAAATTCAACCGTTTAAAAGGTGTCTAACTTAAATTTGTTTTCATGTAGCAACCTTTAGTGTTAACCGATATCTTGTGGAAATTAGTTGCGTTGACGTCGACCCTAGCTTAATTATAACTACGATAATTAACATAGCATTGTAATATGCAAGCTACTTCTAGGATGCTTAACAACGTAAACTGTCACCGTAAATGAGTTACATAGCAAGTAGTTTAAAATGTATAACCTAGTGGCTTATTAAAATTGTCTAGTATAGTACTTCGCTACTACACGAGCTTTCAGTATTTTAGCCCTCCTCTTTTCTCTAGGCCCGAGACTGGCACCACCAGAGTACGGGTAGTGGCGAAGTTAACTGCACAAAAATATGTAGCTATAGTAAACTAAAACCACTAATTAGTCGTCACTGAACATGTGCTATGTAAACTACAGCGTTCTGCCTGTTGTATTTGAAATAAACGAATATACATGCATACATACATACATACATACATACATACATACATACATACATACATACATACATACATACATACATACAAATCCGCGTAATATAATTGTAGAATTACGACACTTTATAAAATATATCTTCGTCCGTAGCAAGCTACGAGGTTCAAACTTCTATGATGCTTTAGAATGTCAACTGTAGGCTAAGAGTAAGTGCCATGAGTAACATGTAGTAAATGCTTAAAATTATGACTGACCCAGCAATTAAAACGCGATTAGCGATTATTTATAGCTGCGAATCACAGCGTTTAAAAGGTGTCTAAGCGGAGCGGTGGATTTCATGTATTAATGTTTATTTTACTAACGACATCTTGCAACAGCGAGGATCGTCGAAGGAAACCTAAAGACGAGTTAGTAAGCAGGATTACCGTCGCCCTCCGTAGTTATCCAGTCTACGGACTGGCACCACCCGAAGACAGTATGTATATGTAGCAGCATTCAGAGCTATTGGGTCAGCTCAGCAAACACTTTCAAAAAGCCGGTAATAGATAGACAAATAGCTCTATCTATTACCTATGTCTATAGATAGATATATAGATGTCTATCGATAGATAGCTCCATCTATTACCTATGTCTATCGATAGACGGATAGCTTTATCATGTGCATCTACTGTATAAATGTATGTAAGGCGCCCTGCGTGGCTGCCGTTTCTACTATATGTATGTTCACTGTACAGCGCAGTGCGGTTAGCAGGCGCTTAAATAAAGAAAAGATTATAATTATAATAATAATAATTATTATTATTAATATTATTACTTATGTCTATAGAAGGATAGCTATATCTATTACCTATGTCTATGGATAGATAGATAGATAGATAGATAGATAGATAGATAGATAGATAGATAGATAGATAGATAGATAGATAGATAGATAGATAGATAGATAGATAGATAGATAGCGTTATCTATTACCTATGTATATAGACAGATAGCTTTATCTATTAACAATGTCTGTAGATAGATAGATAGCTTTATCTATTAGTACCATTACCTATGTCTGTAGATAGATAGATAGCTTTATCTATTACCTATGTCTGTAGATAGATAGATAGCTCTATCTATTACCTATGTCTGTAGATAGATAGATAGCTCTACCTATTACCTATGTCTATAGATAGATAGCTTTATCTATTACCTATGTCTGTAGATAGATAGATAGCTCTACCTATTACCTATGTCTATAGATAGATAGCTTTATCTATTACCTATGTCTGTAGATAGATAGATAGCTTTATCTATTACCTATGTCTGTAGATAGATAGATAGCTCTACCTATTACCTATGTCTATAGATAGATAGCTTTATCTATTACCTATGTCTGTAGATAGATAGATAGCTCTACCTATTACCTATGTCTATAGATAGATAGCTTTATCTATTACCTATGTCTGTAGATAGATAGATAGCTTTATCTATTACCTATGTCTGTAGATAGATAGATAGCTCTACCTATTACCTATGTCTATAGATAGATAGCTTTATCTATTACCTATGTCTGTAGATAGATAGATAGCTCTATCTATTACCTATGTCTGTAGATAGATAGATAGCTTTATCTATTAGTACCATTACCTATGTCTGTAGATAGATAGATAGCTCTACCTATTACCTATGTCTGTAGATAGATAGATAGCTCTCGCAGCATTCAATTGTATAGCGGCATCTTGTGAATGTCAGCTCAATTGACCTCAATCTCATCTTCCGTGTAGCGTGCAGTGAAAGCACAGTATAAATAATTACACAGTACGTCGACTCCCTTTGCTAACTGTTGACTAGTTTTCTGGTGACGCAATTTTGAAAGTGAGATTTTCAATTATAGATTTAAGCTGAAATTAACGTTAAAAATAATACTGTTAATTCTAATGAAATCGTCAATGTTGTTGTAACATTTAAAAAATATTCTATGTGATGGATTACGGTGTATCGGCGTGTAGTCCTCAATGTTGTTGTAACGTTTAAAAATATAAGATGTGATGGGTTCCGGACTTCCGGTGTATTGACGTGTAAACCTCTCGTTTTCAAAATAGCGGTCGGACACACATTCTGACTGCTGCATCGGGCGGGAATCGACGTACTGTGTAATTATTTATACTTTGGTCAAATGTCCGATCTGACGATAAAACTGGATGGCGATTATTTATAGCTCTGAATACAAGCGTTTTAAAGGTGTCTAAGCGTAGCCGTGGATTTCATGAATTAAATGACCATAGTATTAAGGACACATAACCGACATTCTACGGCGATTAAGCGAACGTAAGAAATATTTATAGCACAGTATAAAACGCTTTTAAAAATTGTAACAGCAGAGTATTACATGTATGTAGATTTTATTTGACGACGCTGTGTCGTAGATATGCACACCTCAAGATCTTCCCTATGGGGCCTTGGTTTGTCGGCACTGCCCTGGCGTACATCGTGGAATTCTGAGGTCAGCCTCTAGGCACCGCAACGGCGATCGTTGCGCTCGCCTGCACGTGAAGAGATGCGGGAATCGATTCAAACCCATCGTGCCTTCGCCTTCCTCTTGTAACAGTCCCCAATGCAGAACGTAAGTTCTGAGTCAGCTCTGGAGCAAATGCTTTCAAACGCCGTGTCCAGCGCTTTTTAGAGGTCACAAAGGCGCTATATTAAGCGTCGTACATGCCTAGATGCAGTGCTTTTTTCTGGAAAAAAAGGTTCCGGAACGGAACAATAGGTTCCGGAACGGAGTAATTATGGGTGGGCTAAAATCCTGAGAACAACGGGATTGGGGGTTGGGAGGGGTTTCAATAAACACTGAAAACAGTTCAAAACAATGAAATTAAATTAAAATAACTAAATTATTGTTTTTATTATTAAAATAAATAAATTATTTCTCAGTGCCTGAAAAAAGGTGCCGGAACGCCGTACCGGCGCGTTCCGGCTGAAAAAGCACTGCTAGATGTATGTACTGCAAACGTAAATACATAAACACATGCACACATACATCAATACCTACGCACACACACACACACACACACACACACACACACACACACACACATCAGTGATGATGTGTGTTTGTAATTAATTAAGGTTTGTTACTAATTAATTAGATCTAGCAATAGTTCAAATTTCATAAGTAGAATTAGAATCGTGCCCCATAGGCTACTACCTCGTTTGATTCTCTAGTAAATCCGTCACTGGTAGAAGGCGCTAGATAAATGAATCGTCCAACACGGTAGAATTGTCATCCCACCCTCTGTTACACTCTGGCCGTCGAAAGCAGGGATCAAAACTTTGAATCTCTCGCGTCGAGATGAGAATCCCAAACCCCCATCCTAAAGCTAATGACCTCCGTGTGACCTCTGGTACAGATCTTCCGGTGGATCACATGCACCAAAAGAGCCAGCTAACATTACATTTACACAACGGGCATTACATTTACACAACAGGCATTACACGGACATAATGGGTTTTACATTTATATTACGGGCAATAAATTTACATTAAGGACATACGAAATCGTACGGTCCCTAACACATGTAAATCTTGTAACGTAGTCCATGAATTTACAGGCCAATTAATGTGTAGTTATCGACACCATATCATAACGAAGATCGTTAGCGTCGCCCTCCTTATCAATAATTTGGACTGGCACCACCGAGTATACGGCTTGGATTTTTATGTACCAGTATTTGGTGCATGACACCTTGCATTTGCTTCCCGTTGAGAAGAGAATTAGTTTAAACTGCTCCTCATGAGCCGGGCTTCGATTGCTAGCTCGGCACCAGACTACATCTCGGAGCGCCTCACACCGATCTCAAGCTGTCCCGGCTCACAAATTTAACTACAGTTCAAAGTATAAAACAAATTTTAAAGAAGTTAATGTCGTTTTGTCCAGTTTCTTGGCCCACTTTGCTGACCAGCAACCGAGGGCTCGCGGACCGGCACCGGTCCGCAGACTAGGGCATAATCGGGACGACATCTTCCACCGAGTACCGAATCCGAGTATTTGGATGTACTGTTAGCTGGATCCGGGTACGAACCAAGTACCATCTATCTGTTCCATATGTGAAGCTTCACATTTTCATGTAATGAAACATTATCGAAACAAATTTGATACTTTAATAACCGACTAATACATATTGAATCTGAGAAATAAAGAATCAATTAATCGGACTTGACTTTCGTTATGGATTTACGGTGTTGTTTCTTTGTACTTTTCTTCTTCAAAATGAATATGTTAGATGAATGTCTAAAAATTTCATTTGCAACTAGTTTTATGTACAGTAGGCCTACTTCCCGATGCGAATACTTCCAAATAGTGCCAAAAAACGGGATATTCGGCCGAGGCGAATGTCCTAGGACAGTGTTTCTTAACCAGTGTTCGACCGAACCCCTGGGGTTCGATGAGCCAGTGCCAGGGGTTCGGCAGAGGTCCTCTGAAATATATACATATTCAGGGTCAGTGAGTGTGAGTGAAAAATCATTTGCTATTTTATTTTCATTTCTGGACTCTTATTTAATAAATTCTGTTAGTAGTTCATGTATTGTACTGAATGTATTAATATTGTATCACATTTTGGTACAATTTTTTTTATCTCCTTTTGTTCCCATTAGTAAAAAATTATTGTTAAAACTTGAGGGGTTCGGTGAGTGGTCATGGATTTTTCTTGGGGTTCGGCTCCCTTTAAAAGGCTAAGAACCACTGTCCTAGGACATAAGCAATTTCCTGTTATGCCCTACCGCGGACCACTACTTTGGGAAGAACTGGTTTAGAGTTTAGCAAAATTTGTGCGTTAACCTTACTCTACAGAACCAAGCAGTCGCATCTATGATTGAACGCGATTGGTAAATATGTAGCTGAAACAAGTGGCGTTTTAAAGGTGTCTAGTTGCAGTCGTTAATTTAAAGCTGCATTATTTAGTGTTTAGCGACATCTTGTGGGTTTACGTCGACCTTATCCTGCATAGCCTCTGCTGTCGTGAACAATTTAACGATTGCACGGGATTTGTATTGTATTGTATTGTATTTAAACATTTATAAAGTGGCTCTAGTAGGGTGAACCGTTCAGAGGCGCTCCCAGTGCGCAAGGCCAAGAGAAAAGAAATAAGTCTTGAGGAAAGCAAAAGAAGACGAGGGGTTACCTATTAAAATTTGAAAGCGTGTAGAAGGAGACAGTGTATTCCATAGAGAGGGACCAATTGAGGCAAAAGATCGGGACTTTGCCATAGCTGTTCTAGTATGAGGAACTGAAAGATCCAATCTGTTAGAGGAGCGAAGTGGGCGATGCGAGGAGACAGAAAGAGGCCGGTGAATTACATCAATTAAATATTTGGGGGCGAGACCCCGCTGTGTCTTGGACACCGGAATGAGGATTTTGAACTTAATACATGCAGAGAGAGGAAGCCACTGCAGCTGCTCAAACATGAAGGATGAAATGCGTGAGTAGCGTGGCAGACGTGATATTAATCTGGCAGCTGCATTTAGGACTGACTGTAGAGGCATGAGACGGACCTTAGGCAGACCAATTAGAAGCGAATTGCAGTAGTCAATTCGGCAGCAAATGAAAGCATAGACCAGCGTTGTGAAAACAGAGGATCAGACAGAGCGTCGAACAGCCCATGTAGCTGAGAGTGTCTCCGTTTTAAAGGTGTCTAACTGCAGTCGTCGATAATATGTAATAATGTAACAGTATTTAGAGTTTAGCGATTATTTGTCAGTTGCGTTGACGAGGGAATGAGTTGAGTAAAAGCCTTTGACGTCCGTCACTTTAAGGGTGTCTAACTTCAATCGTGGATTCAATGCTGCATTATTTAGTGTTTAGCGACATCTTGTGGGTTAACGTCGACCATACCATACATGTAGGAAGAGGCTTCCGGAATTTAGCGATTGAACGCGATTAATAAATATGTAGCTCAGAACGGCTGCGTTTAAAAGGTGTTTAACTGCGGTCGTGGATTTAATGCTGCATTATTTAAGCCACTGAGTCGCGTCATAACAAAGAACCCAATTCACAATCATCGTCATCACCATCGTTTACGTCATCATCATCGTCATCAGTAGAGGTGTGCGAATGAGTGACCTCCAGTGGATGATCATGTCATGTATCATATTGTATTGGCGATTTATATAGAGCCTCTATCAGAATAAACCACTCACATGTGCTTCAAGTCCAAATAGTATTTTCGAAAGATGGCGCTTGACCATCTTCAAACGAAGAAGCTTTTTTATAATTACGAATTTATTAATTAAGGACGGTCTCAGACGAGGATGCTGGAACCCATACTCTACCCGTTATAAGGCGAGCACAAGCAACTTACTGTCATTAATCTAATCTAATCTATCTAATCTAATGTAACCAATCTAATCTATCTATTCTAACCAATCTAATCAAGCCCAACTTATCTATCTAATCCAATCTAACCTATCCAATTTAACCTATCTAATATCACCTATCTAATCTGATCTATCCAATCTATTCTAACCCATCTAATCTAGCCTATCTTATCTAATCTATCTAATCTAATCTATCTAATCTAATCTATCTAATCTATCTAACCTATATAATCTAATCTCTCTAATCTAATCTACCTGACCTAATCTAATCTTATGACTTCTATGGCGCATGTTATCACAATGCCCAGGACATCAATCAATGGTTGCTTCAAGTGAAATCGCAATCAGGGATCATAATTAGGTGGAGAAGTCACCACAGACGGCTCCTTCACATTTGTAGAACCTAAAGTCTAACAGAAACTCAACCAAGAGACTTCATTCACCAATCAGTAGAATTCATTGGTCGAGTTACTGACCAATAAGTAACGAAGCAGTCACTCATTGGCCAGTTCACTGACCAATCAGTAGAATTCATTGGTCTAAATTATTAACCAATCAGTAACGAAGCAGTCACTCATTGGCCAGTTCACTGACTAATCAGTAGAATTCATTGGTCTAAATTATTAACCAATCAGTAATGAAGCAGTCACTCATTGGCCAGTACACTGACTAATCAGTAGAATTCATTGGTTGAATTACTGACCAATCCGTTAGAGAGCAGTCACTCATTGGCCAGTTCACTGACCAATGAGTGCAAATGTGGCCGCCGACTGGTGGGATAACTTGGGCACTGTGTAGAAAGGAAATTCAACTCACCAGGTAGAGAATCATGGGAAGCATCCCAACAAGTGTCAGTGCACTCATCATAAATGATATGGCATTCTCAGCATCTGAAACACACAATTGTTTATATAATTAGTAGCTTCTATAGCACCAGTGTCTAATGCACAAGGTATCAACCGATGGAACACCAAAACCAAGTGATAATCAGGTCTAAATTATTATTCTTATTATTGCTGCACATGTAGTAAGCACCACTATCTAAGGACCAAGCATCAATCGTTGGTGCTGGGCAATTGTGAGTGAAGGACATGCTCTCAAGGTCCCTACACAGTAACCGTCCCAGGGCAGGAGGCTTCAACACAAACTCTCTGCGTGACAACAGGCGAGCGTTCTAACCAATTGGCTTCCGTAAAAAGATCAGTCATATAGGACTTAAAGGCAGCGGATATCATAATGCATAAGACCGTTTTGTTCGATTGTGGTTTCATTGTGTTAGGTTGGGAGTGCCCCTGACGAGCTTTCTTGGTACCGGTAGGTTAGTTGCTGTGTCATAATAAAGATGATTAGCGTCGCCCTCCTCCTTTCTCCAGGCATGGGACTGGCGCTGCCAGAGTATGCGCAGTGGCGGAGATCTGAGTCTCTCCTGAAGTGGTGCTATATAAATTTAGGGAGAGGGAATCAGAGGATAGATGAATGGTTAACACTCTTGCTGGAAGAACATAAGATGTTGAAAGATGCAGTTCGATACCCATAAGCACCCAAAAGGTCGACTCAGCCTTCCACTCCCTAGGGGCAGCTGTAAACTGAGCGGGCGCCTAACAGGCTGCCGAGACGTGTGTTCTATAAGATCTTGATAATTGTCATGATCTTGATCTTATCATATGCTTCAATGTTACTTACTGCAGTTTGCCAGTGAGCTTGTCAATAAACATGAATATATATTAATTATCATAACAAGATATCAGACGATGGTCACTTCGATAAACTATTGTATTGGAACCTTACGAGTGGTTTCGAGATCGATAAAGATGTTCTTAATTTCCTCCCATTCGCTTGTTCCGTTCAATGGCTTCTCAGCAAATGGAACAAACGCCCTAATGACACAAAACAAAGATGGATTATCTTAGGAATTAACGAGACCAGCAGAGAGTACTTTCAAAGAATAAAATAAAATTTAAAAAAAATTGTCAGTTCCTGCAACTAGTCACTTTTAAACAGTAACAACCCAACTACTAGTTACTTTTCTCTACAGTAACTATATATAGATAACTACTTACTTTTTCCTTTCCAGTAACTAGTTACTGTAACTAGTTATGTTTAAACAATAACTATCTAAACACTAGTTACTTTTACTCTACAGCACCAATTTATAGATAACTACTTACTTTTTCCTTTCCAGTAACTAGTTACTGTAACTAGTTACTTTTAAACAATAACTATCCAAACACTAGTTACTTTTACTCTACAGCAACTATTTGTAGATAACTTGTTACTTTCTCCTTTCCAGTAACTAGTTACTTTTAAAAAGTAACTATCCAACACTGAATGTAGTCCTTTTAAAAGAAGCTCGCAAAATTGCTGAGCAAAGCTACTTAATCTGACTGAAACCAGAGTTTCCCAAACTGTGGGTCACGACCCAAAAGTGGGTCGCAAAGCTCTGGCGAGTGGATCGCCCAATGTTTTCGAGAAACATTTATTTTTCGCAGCAACAATATTACTTGCATTGTTACATTACATAGATACAACAGTTGCTTTTGGATTGCAATAAATTGTAAACAGTTTTTACCTAAGTTTCCTTTTAATGCTCTAAATATGCTAATTTCTAAATGCTGTACGTAAATCCAAATATTTCGATGCCAAGTTACGAAGCAAATTTTAGGACACAACACTTAATTTTACACAGTGGGTACTGAGACTGTCAAGACGTTTACAAGTGGGTCCCAACCAGAGAAGTTTGGGAACCGCTGATCTATAAAGATGCAACTCAGGGTTGGTGAAGACAGACCAGTGGCGCCACCAATATGCAATTATGCATAAAAGCAACGAAAGAGCAAACATCTGTAAAATGTCTCCAATGTCTTCTCACCCGATCACAAAGAGTACAACAGCCATCAGAACAAAGATGAGCGAGAATTTCAACGCATTGCAACATCTCTGAAATGGACACAAACATCATTTAGAAATTCTACAATTTAAATTTGATCCTCTTTAAACTAACATAAGAACATACAGTTGAAATTAAACATGATCGAATCTGATCTAAATTAACCTTACAACATACAGCTTTAATTAAATCTAACCTAATCCAATATAAAAACATGCAGCTAAAATTATAAGAGAAAGAGCAGCAGTCCCTTAAGCTAGCCCTGAGACAGCCATGGTTACAAAGTGTTAACGACTTCAGTTTCTAAGCCTTGGCATATGAGAGTGGATGGCAAGTCTTCGCCTGACCGTCTCATCTTACCACCAACAGTGTACGGTCAGTGTACTCATTATAGCTGAGTTGGCTAGGGGTGCAGGTGGAACAGAAATCTCAAACCAAATTTCTGCTGTGGCTAAAAATAACCATGATTAACCTACTCTAAGCTAAAAACAAAACAGCTGAAATGTAACAATGACATGTATAGAGGCTCTTCAAACATATTTCAAAAGCCGGAAATAAGAACAATAAAATGGTATTGTATTGTATACTATTTATTATATTGTATTGTACAGTATAGCATTGTATTGTATTACATTGTATTGCATAGAATAGCCCTGTATTGTATAGTACCATTTGTATAGTATTGTATTATATTGTACTGCGTACTACTGCATTGTATAGTATTGTACAGAATTATATTGTATTGTATAGTACTGTATCGTATAGTATAGTATTGTATAGTATCATATAGTATTGAATTGTATAGTATTGTGTAGTACTGTATTGTCTAATATTGCATTGTATAGTATTGTATAATACTTATTGCATTCGATTAGATTAGATAGAAGGCCTAGTGCTTACCCATTTGACAGTAGCATTTTCTTCTGCGTCTTCACAGTAGAAGAAAGCGAACGGCAGAAGAAAGAAGAGGAAGAGGACCATCAATCCATAGAGCACTACAACCAACAGAAGATACTTGGATGATATCACTATGTCAAATTATATCAAGATAAAGACTATATGATGTGAAGTTCTAGATGACATCTGACCTTCGACCTCTGCCTCCAGCTGACCTTTTAATAATAATAATGATAATCATAATCATATTATACTATAAAATAATAGTAGTAATAATGCCATTGCATTCAAAGGCACATTTTGGGATGATCATGCAACCTGGGACAAGGCCTGATTTCTCCAAGATGATCATTTACTCATAACATAATTTTTTGTTCCTGAGAGATTATTTCTACCTTGGGTAGAAAATAATAATTTCATAAATCTACGGATATTGATTACAGAAAACTAATTTCAGTCACAGAGTGACATAGATTTATATACAGTCTTACACATTGGGGTTATAGGCAGAAATACAGATCCAAAGTAGTTTAACAAACTTATCGACATTGTCTGTAGAGGAATCCAGCCCAACCAGATCACAGAAGTCTTCTTCGTTTACTTTATTTTTTCCCCTCTGAGCTCTCAAATTAACAATGGCAAGCAGACACACAGTTCTAGGTAAGACCTGATTATCCAGAAATATAATTTCCACTCTGAACTTTCTCGGTTAAAGATATAACAGAAAAAGAGGCACCTTAGGCTAGTTCTGAGGCAGCCATGGGTATGATGTGTTAACGACTTCATTTTCTTAGCCTCGGCATATGAGGGTAGTTGGCCAGTCCTCTCCTTCACCGTCTCATCTTCCCACTGACAGTGTATGGTCAATGTACTCATTATTACAGCTGAGCTGGTAAGAGGTGCAGGTGGAGCAGAAATCTCAAAACAAATTTCTGCCCTGGCGGGGATTTGAGCCCCGACCAACCTCTTGATTGACAGTCCCGCACACTAACCACTATGTTATAATAATAATATTAATAATAAATTGACTAACCATAGTAGGTGTTGACTAGGCCATCCTCAATCGATTCCCTTACACCAGGATCTTTTGCCCAGGGCTGTAAATAAAAAACATAAAACTCAATTAACGTAAAGTAAATTGTAATTAGCAACCTCTATGGTGCTGGTGTCTAATGCAACTGACGGCATACCTAAATCAAGCCACAGTCAGGTCAGAAACAGGAGCTGAATAAATAATATAAATGAGGACGTAACACATCACTTGGACTAACACTAAGGGGAGCAATGGAGATCATTTATTCGTACCCATCGCTGTCAAATGGCTGACGTCAGGAACTGATGACGATGATGATGATGATTATGATATTGCATCTTTTTCTACTAACAATGTACTCTTCTAATAGTTGGTTCCTACTTTTCTCACTATTCTATGCATTGTTGTTGTTGTAAAGTGTTGGCATATCTCTCGCGCTAGCAAAGATTGGTTTCTAACTTCGTAAATAGTACTGCCTCGATATATCATCCAACCTTAAACTGTCCATCCGAATTCTTCATGAACGACACAAGGAAGATATCAACAGGAACCAGCGCACACGTTGCCAAGGCAACGGCCAGCCCCAGGAATGCCATGATGGTCGAGCAGACATTCCCATCTGTCCGATGTTGATGGCAGTGGATGTAGACAAAGGAAAATAACAAAATGAGCTGCAAAAATACAAGATTAAAATAGACTGAGAATTTATTTTTAAACACCTGTTAAAAACACCGCAACAAATGATGAGCGTGTACTAAAAGTGACTGGGAAAGCAATACAGCTCGTCGTTAAAGTGTTAATATAATTTGCAAAATATGCTTCAATTTCAATAGGTTACAGCTTACTAACACTAAGTAGACTTGACAAATGACCGAGGACAATGGAGATCATTTATTCGTACCCATCGCCGCCAAATGGCTGGTGTCAGGAAATGATGACAAGACTTTGAAATTTATCTGTCCTACACAGTAGATACCTCAGAAAACCGAACGGGAGCGGCATTTTCAAATATAATGGGTCTCAATCTTTTGGTCTATCTGTTTAGTATCTAGGAGTATAAATCTGAGGTTTCTAATTTGTTATTGGTAATCTATCGTTTAGCATCACCGATTAATTATTCTAAAATTTAGCCTATGGTTTTTTTATAGCCCTACATAAGGTATAAAGACGTAGCCTACCCTTATGAAATGGGTATACCAGTACGCAGTTTTATAATGTGTTCAAAATAACATCACAAGAGAAATTGTTATTTAGAATGGGTTTATCACATCAAACGACCATTCGATATCCGATTTGAAGAAGGGTACTAACAAAAGACCTTCAATGCAAGTTTTAGCTTCTTATTTAGCAGTGTTTCTTTCTAATAAATTTTGTTTCTGGCTGTTTTATGCTCACCTTATACACGTATATTCCGGTATGTTATACAGGATAACGTTGAAATTAATTTTTCACCCAGGGTTTAGTGAAACCAAAATGCTGCTTTCACACGGTGCCCTACACTACTCCGTCATTAAATGAACGATGCTCATTCATATGATTACGAAACTTTAGCACTTACGACTGAAACTATAACAAAAGGAATCCAACCGGCCGCTAGAACTTCGTGCGGAACGCTCATTATTTACTGTTAAATTGCTAACTTTATTAATGCAATAATCTGAAACAAAACATTCCAGCTTTCTACAAAATCAAAACAACTTTGGTAACCACTCAATTCTATACCTAACTTTAATGTAACACCTTGCGATAAAGTAAGTAAGCACGCATTTAAGCGAGCAAGCAACTGTCTATATTTAAATTGAATGCGTGTCAGCGTGTACCGGTAAGTAATTCTTTCTATTATGTATACACAAGTTATCAAAGTATGCTATAACGAACGAAATCGTTTAAAAATGAGCTACAAAAATATGGATAGGCCTATTACTGTATTTAGACAGATGGCATCCTCTGAAGCCCTTGAAACCTAAGTTAGGGTTGGTGATGGGTAAGTACGTGGGACACTTAAGGGAATGACGTGCAGTCGTGGAGTCGATATATTAAAACAGACCAAACTAAATGCATATACAGACAGTTTAGACTGTGTCTGATTCCAGGAGCTACTAAAGTGGGACAAAATAGGTATTAAAGTGGTCCATAACTTGATGTTGCTTAGGAAGGCACGACAATCTACAATTTTCTTCGGAAACGGTAAAGTGGTCCACTATTGCTACTAAAGTGGTCCAACACTGATAGGCTCTATGAGCATCAAAACTTAAAGGCCTATAGGCCTAGTTAACATACAAAAAGATAGTCAATGATAACTGAAGGCTAGAAGGTAAGTTGTTGCGCACAGAGAGCACACAAAAAATCATCATCATCTAAAATTCCATTCATCTCCCCACATGGCTCGTGGCACCACAGAAAACAGCGGCTGCATTGTATCCAAGACTGTGCGAGTTTCTTGTCGGCTTTACTGTTCTCGACAACACTACACTCGTACCAAGTGGAGGGCTCATTTGTAGGCCTATAGTCGGTCGCAGCTTTCTTTTTTGCTTTCTTGTTTTTCGGCTTAGCTGTCACTTCATTTTCTTTCTTCTGTCTCTTTACTTTGCTTCCATTAGAAGTAGGGCCATTCAAGTTCTCTCCCCCTTGTTTTTCTTAGGCTTATGTCGACTGATTCTTCTTATTTGGGTTACTTCTAGGGTCATGCCTTTTATCAAGCACTCTTCCCATCTAAAACAATCAACGTAATCGTAATCGAGGATTTATATAGGCTTATATTCAACAGGCCTATCAACACGTAGCCTATGCTTAGTTCAGCTGGAATAGGCTGTCCCACTTTAGCAGCAGATCGCTGTCCCACTTTGACAACACAGCTGTCGCTAAAGTGGGACACCTATACACCAGCAGGCTTTGTAAATGCATGTTGACATTTTGGTGATAAAAACCGTTGCTGGTAATTCATTTCGTCAGTATATTTCAACATAAATTGCATTCAATATAATTATTTATCGTTAGTGTCGACAAGGGCCTTAGCAAGTTAATGTTATCAAAATTATGAATACCGCAAATTCACTAACTTTCGAAAATTGAATGTTACACGCACAACCAAAGGCCATTAAATACCCCCAATAAAACGTGTGTACGCACATATTAATGACGTCGGGTATATTGCCATAGACTATGTATTTTTAGATTTTTGATGTATTGGACATAATACGCATGTAAGCCTCAGTAGCTTAGCTGTCCCACTATAGTGATCTGTCCCACTTACCCATCACCCACCCCCTATGTAATGATGGTAGGCCTACACTAAGATACTTACTACTAGACCACTTTCTATGTTTATTAACACTGACGGAACAAGAACAAGGACAATTTTTGTGTTTTTGTTGCCTCGTCGTAATGGTAATCACTTCTATAGCGCCGTTTCATATGCATAAGTCATCGACCATAGATGTAATCTCGAGATTTCTACACCAGCCAAAGAAAACCAAGTTGCAGGAACCAGCTTATTTAAACGAAATCGATATGCAGATATGGCGAGGATCGGTTGCAGATCAAGATCTAAGGTGGACAGAGGTGAAAAGAGTTGGTTTTGGTTGTTTGGTTTAAAAAAACAAAAACACCCAGAAAACCTCACAATTTGGCTGGTAAACTTCTTATTCTTCTAGAAGTTATTTTAATAACATTGATTTGATGATTTTTCATTTCGAAACTCGCAACTAGGTCTAAATTAAACAGTTGGAGCTCTTAGGCCTATTCATGTCATTTTTTTATGAATTATATGATCAGAAAATCTTAAAACAAAAAAAAAACAAAAAATATAAAAACAAAAAACACCAAAAAACTATTCATTTTGAAAAAAAATCATTTTTGCATCCCCGATGGTGGACGATGTATACCGAAAGAGGAGCAGCAAGAGCGTTAAGATAAACCTAGAAGCAAGTCTTCACCATAACAAGTCATTTTGATTACATCTTGGCTTTGGGGGACCCGATAGCGCATTGGATAACATCTGGCGTAGAGTGCGAGAGGTACAGAGATCGAGTCCCATAGGCCAGAGGTTTTCAAACTTTTTGGACCAGGGACCCCTTTTTCCTAGGCATAGCTCGCGGACCCAAGCATTTAAAACGTAAAATTTATCACATAAAATTTAAACAAAATTACAGGCAGACTATTTCCACAATACAAGCTCGTTTATAAGTAGTGTATGAATTTGAAAACACAGGCTGTTTATGTGGTCTGAGTGGCACTATATAAGTTTCGGTTACAATTTCGGTTACAATGCTAAAACCATGCAGTGTTAATCAGTAATGAATATTTTCAGAACGCTCTCGAGGACCCCGCCATATCCGTCGCGGACCCCTCTTGGTCCGCGGACCACAGTTTGAAAACCTCTGCCATAGGCGAACATGTATGCTTTGTAGGCTGCACTTGCGCCGTGTATTGCAGGCTGTCTGTTCTGTTAGTAGTTAAGGTTTATCGCATAACATGTACATGTACAGCGCGCAGTGCGTTTGCAGGCGCTTAATTAAAGAATAAATATTATTATTATTATGGTGCACCATTAATCACCGGCGCTATAGAAGTTTCTAATCAATAAAAAATAATGTACATTAGAGCAATACATAGGCTATATATACTGAAGCTATTCAACAACCCCTAATGCATGAAGCATGCTGATTCAAAAACGTCAACAATTCAATTCCCCTCAGAGCCGTAGCAAGAAAGAACGTGGCCCCCTCCGAACATACGTCCGTGGCCCCTTACAATGCGGAAACTGGAATGCGGTAATATACAATATACAGGGTTCATATTATGGGTTTGGTGACATTTAATACCGTGACACTTAATACAACGACAGTTAATACCGGTCACATAATACCTATGACACTTAGGCCTAGTCCCTATGACACTTAGTCCCTATGACAGTTAATCATATGACATTTAATCCAGGGTATGAACTAAACTGTATCAGAACTAGATAAGAAACAGTTAAGTAAAATCAGTAAAAGCAATAACACAGCAATAGCCTATTCCATGTTTCATATCGAGTTCCTTGTGAACGTCAAGAGTGAGAAAGGTCAGACATAGCCCGAAGGTAAACAAGGATTTCGGGTTTACCGTAGGCCTACGCCGCAACCGCTCCTTCCACTCGCTTTTGCAGCATTGAATAAATTTTGTGTGGGGGGGAGGGGATGAACGACACCGGTCGCAGCTTGTAGTAGTAAAGACTTCTGCTTGTTCATGTCTTGCTTGATACCGGTCAGGAACGTCCACGTCGTAGGCCTACTGGTTCCACAAGTTGATGTTGAACAACGCTGTCGGTATTAATTGTCTATGGGACCAAGTGTCGTCGGTATTAATTGTCCCTGGGACTAAGTGTCGTCGGTACGAATAGTCCGGTATTAAGTGTCACGGTATTAAGTGTCATGGTATTAAGTGTCGTGCTACCATATTATGTATACATAGGCCTACGCCCTACAGTGTACATGTATTCCATTTCCGTATTTACGCAATAGCATTATGTGATGTATCAAAACAGTATCAGACTGACTTCACGACGTTCACGGTTATTTTTTGCCACTTTTAGGGGCCCCTTCGAGGAAGGGGCCCCCTCTGGTCGGAGGGTACGGAGGGCGGTCGCTACGCCTCTGACTCCCTTAATGCATGAAGCATGCCGATTCAAAAACGTCAAATAATCGTAATCAAGTCCTAATTGTACCTCAAACATCTACAACAGCCAGACGTAACCAGCAGCACTTGGAATTTACTAGTCAATCAATCAAAATTTATATAGCGCCCCTCCAAGATTCCCACTCAGAGGTGCTCCCAACCCATGTCAAGCGGAAGAAGGTATTCTTAAGCAACGAGTGGAACTGAGAAGAGGCACTGTAAGGAGGGAGGCGCATTGCCTGAGGAAGCTCGTTCCATATTGTTGTACCAACCAAAGAAAAGAATGGCACTGCACAGTAGTGGATTGGGAAAATGGGACCAACAAGTCACCATGGGCAGAGGAGTGCAAAACGAGGCAGCAAATGCAGAAGGACACAGGGCAGCAGAGTTCATGGAGGTTAGAAGACCGAAAGGCAGCTCCACACCACTCCAGAGACATGACCCTGAAAGAGATGCATTGCAGGACGGGAAGCCAGTGCAATACCTCCCGCATGTATTGGGATATCCGGTTAAAATATTAAAGTAACATCTACACACAACATGCACAAAAATTATTCTGATTTCACTTTTATTACTTCAACTTTTATAATAAGATTAATAACACAAGAACGTCACGTCAAAGAGCAAGAATTTTATTTTAAAAAGCAGCGACTTCCTGAAAATCCTCCATTAAATTCCCAGGATAATATAATAAGCACAATAAATCATTTCATTTAACACATATTTGACTTATTTTTAACTTACTAATGCAAGCAAGTAAAAATTTTTAATTCTTAACGTAAGACACGTCAATTGCACGGTTAAAAAGCATGAGACAAGAAGCAGAAAACAGGAGAAAACATTGCATTCGAACAGAAAGGACAACGAAAGAACAAGAACAGAAATAACAAAAAGAACACAACGTTAGCATAAACAACAAGACCAACAAACAATAAAGCAACACCACAAGCAACAAGAACACAAACAGCAACATGAACTAAAAAGACATTAACATAACTAAATAAGAAGAGCAGTCCCTTAAGCTAGCCATTTAAGGCAGCCATGGGTATGAAGTGTTAGCAATTTCACTTTCTTACCCTCGACATTGCCGTCTCATCTTCCCATCGACACTGTACGTTCAGTGTACTTGTTATATCTGAGTTGGCTAGGGGGTGCACGTACAGCAGAAATTTCGAAACATATTTCTGCCCTGGCGGGAATTTGAACCCCCAACCTCTCGACTGACTGTCTGGCACACTAACCACTACACTATCGTGTATAACCAAATAAACAACAACGAAATTAAACAGCCAAACAGTGCAACAACAAAACACCATTATCACACAAGACACCCAACAACACGAACTCTGGCAACAAGAACCATAAGACTAAAATCCTGCTTAACGGTTGACATACTAAAATATATTATCTGTAGAAAATCATCCGCTCCGCATAAACTGACAATTACATCGTACGATTTATTTAGCTACATTCAAATTAAAATTGTCATCGCAAACAGTAATGGCAGAAAGTAAAATCGGAATTGTCAAGCGGTTTACTCCGAACGAACTGGATGAACGATCCTGCCTCTGTCTGGTCCAGGCATCAGCCAACAGTTAGGACTTGAGGCTGAAAACGAGGCTGATGAACTGTTCGTAGCTAAGCGTAATCCAGCCGTCGCAGTCCGTGTCGAACTGGCGAAACGAGGAAGTCAAAGTCTAAAACGGACATCAAAAACTAGCTCTTAATTGACTAATTAACCACAGCTGACTGAAATCCACACAAAATGGGGCCCATGCTTCACGACCTGGAAATCCCGAATGCTGATGGCTTGGCTAGAAAAACGTTCATCATCAGGATGCTTTATGAAGCAGCTTAGTGTATGCAACATTTGGGTAAAAAACAATATAAATTGGGGATATTTTTGACAAATATTAGCAGCTGATATTAACATATTATTAGATGTATATTATCTGTATAAACACGTTTAAGTTGCTGCACACCAAAATGTGGTTTGCAATTGGTCCCAATAAAGAAAATTCTATTCTATTCTAAAACTGTCAACTCTGGTCAGCCACAATACTTAAAATAAGTTCTTATTCCCCAGATTTATTTATCATTATTCAACAAGGTTATCTGATTATCTTTGTCTGGTCAAACCTAAATCAAGAACTGTTCTTGGTGAACGATCTATTTCAGTTGCTGGACCTACTTTCTGGAACTCTCTCCCTTTGTCTGTGTGCTCTGCTCAGTCACTTGTGTCATTTCGTTTTCAACTTAAAACTTACCTCTTTCAAATTGTTTATCCACCATAGGCTGCCTCTCTGCCTTACTGACTGATCTTCTGGATATTGACCTGATTACAGCTTGGTTTTGGTGTGCCATCGGTTGATGCCTTGTGCATTAGACACCGGCGCAATAGAAGTTATTAATTACAATTACCTGAGAAGTCATGTCAAATGTCAAGTTCAGTAACTTTAGCATCAGCAGAGAATACAATGCAATACAATAAAAGTGCAATTAGATAATGACCGTACAAAGTTAAGAAGTGCACAATGAAGCTGGGCAAACTTTAGCAGCTTTAAGACTTTAATGACGAAAGCATACTAAAAGCGACTGGGAAACCAATGCAGCTTGACGTTAAAAGTGTTAATGTTCGTAAGAAGGGCATTAACAAATTACAGTTGCACTGTATTGCAGTTTAGAGGGAAAGACAATCTCTTGGTGGGAGAGTTGCGAACAAGAGGAAGTACTGTTCCAGATGGAGGGACCAGCAACTGTGAATGACTGCCGGTCAAAGAGAAGGCGTTTACCAGGAACAACGCACTTTCCCACAGATGCTGATTGAAGAGAGGATTGGCTGAACTACAGGGTGCTTTGTTGACGATAAGTAGGATGGCAGATAATTTGCATGTGTTTTTGAAACAGATCACTTGTTGCAAACTGACTGCTAAGCATTTTCCAAAGATGATCTCAAGGAATTCAGGGCTACAAATTTCAGTACTTTTGACTGAAATGGACAAATCATAATCTAAGTCAAACAGGCATTTTCCAGCAATTCTAATGGGCAACACATTATCCCTTCTCTCTCCCAGGGTCTTAATTAATCAGTTATGTTAATTAAATTATGTTAACTTGATAAAGTACAATAATTAAGTGTAATCGCTTACATGTAACACAACAGAACACTGAATGAAATCATCGAACGCGATCGTTCCACGGCTCTGTCGATCGAACTTCTTAATCAGAAGATCATAGAAGCGGTCTGAAAGACGGTAACCTGCAAGAACAAGACACAAGCTTCAGTTCACCCCATACCACCATAGCCTGGGGTGGGGTGAAGTAACAAGCTGCTTAACCAAACTCCTTACCAGCTGCACTGGCTTCCTGTCAAATTCAGAATATAATTTAAACTGGCCGGTTAAAATTATAAAACCCACACAATGTGCACTCCTACCTACCTTCAACCACTAGTTTATCCGTACATCCTGTACCGCAGTCTGCGATCTTTCGTTATGGGTCCTATGGTTGAGCCTTGAAGTAGCACTGTCATGGGCTCTTGTGCATTCTGTGTTGCTGCCCCAGGGAATGGAATCGACTACCAATGTTTATCCATTGCTCGAACATCTTTTCTTCTTTCAAGAAACGCCTCAAAACTCACTATTTCTGATTGGCCTTCAAACACATGGATATGGATAACTGCACTTCATCTGGCAACTGACTAACCGCACCTTCAACTCGCATTTCTGTGTGACTTTGCACGAGTTAAATATGCTTGGAATAATAATAATAATAATAAACAACGTTTCAGATAACCAGAGACTGGAGGGTTTTACCAGAACCAGGGAGCCTCACCAACATCAGCCTTGAGGTCAGTTCTAAAGCTGAGACACAAATGTGACAGCAACAACTCGACTACGAACCTTACAAGCTACAGTCACAGTTACAGTGTAATTACCGAAGCTGGTGAGGGCCGCGACCAGCTCTCGCTTGTCGATTGATCCCGAGTTGTCGCGATCGAATCCACGGAAGCAGTTCTGCCAATCCGTTATGTACTTCCAGAGCGACTGGAATTCCTGGAAGTTGATCGAACCAGATCGATCTTGATCAAACATTCCTGTTAGGCAATCATAAGAGCATCTCATTTCAACGTTCAATGCTTACCAATCATCCTCAATCAATCAATCAGTCACAGCAATCAAACTGAGCCTCACAAGAACCAATCAATCTTTGAGGAATGCACTCCCAGCTAACTCTATCCTATCCCACCCTATCCTGTCCAATACAAGTCTACCTGAAACTCCACCTGCCCTACCATACCTGCCCTGCAACCTCCCAACAGACAGGATAGGCAGCCAAGGATTTGAAGTGTTAGCAACTTCACTTTCTTAGCCTTGGTGTACGAGGGCATGTGGCCAGTCCTCTCCCTCACTGCCTGATCCTCCAACTGAAGGAGTACGGTCAGTGTACTTATTATAGATAGCTGGTTGGCTAGGGGTTCAGGTGGGGCAGAATCTCGAAGCAGGTTTCCTCCCTGGTGGGGATTTGAACCCCGAACCTCTTGGTTGACATCCAGGTCTGATTGCATTATACACGACCGTTAACTGGCAGTTGACCACAAGATAATGCCACATGCCAACTTTTTATTTGTAAATACTACTTGTTAGCTTGCTTACTAGTCAACAGACATGCCTCCTGATATACTAGTTACACACTTACCAATCATCATGCGAATGGTCTCAGGGTTGAACGGTGTCCAAGTGCCTACAGAAAGAAATAAAACAAATACCATTTCACGTTCCAGGTACCCCATACCTGTGTTATGGTTACGACTACTGTATTACTATAATGCATTTCTTAAGCACCACTATCTAATGACCCAGCATCAGTTGAGGCTCCAATTTTTACTTATTATTATTAGTATGCATTAATTAAGCGCCACTATCTAATGACCATGCATCTTCTCCCTGGAATGCATCGATTATGACCATGCATCTTCTCCCTGGAATGCATCAATCGATGGTGCTGAGCAATTGTGAGTGAAGGACTCGGTAACACAGTAACCGTCTCAGGGGAGGAGGCTCAAACCCATAATATTTATTATTACACATTCTTAAGTGCCACCAGGGGCGTCTACACCATAGAAACCTTGGAGCAAATGCTCCATCCAAGAAATGGGGGGGCGGGGAGAACTGTCAGTGTGTGTGCCACCATTTTAAGGGGGAGGAAAGGGGAGGGGGAAAAGAGGGGAAGGAGAAGTTGCTCCAATGATTTAGGATGGGTAAGACGCCCCTGAGTGCCACTATCTAATGATCAATCATCAATCGATGGTGCTAAGGAATTGTGAGTGAATGACTTGCTCAAGGATGCAAAATTTGGATATCTAACAGAAATAAATGGGCATGTTGTAAGATAGCATGAAAATGCTTACTAAGCAGTCGGTGGCAAAATAAACAAGTGTTTTTAGTAGAAAACGTCTCACATGATTTCAAGGAGGCCGATGAAATAGTTACAAACAAAAGGAAGAGAAAAACACAGACTAACAGGTACAAAGGAACAAAGGCAAATAGATGAAGAGAAACAGAGAGAGAAAGTGTGTCTGTTTGTTTGTGTGCTTGTGTATGTGTGTGTGTTGACCACTGACCATTCGAAAGTGCTGGTCCCAATTCATGTGCTGTTATCTGACCGCTTCTGTCTTTGTCCACTCTGCAATTCACAGAGAAAACGACAACTTACAAGTCTCAATTTTCTGTAACTAACAAACACATATTAACAACACATAAAGCAATCATTAATGCGATGGACCATCATTGATATCAAAATTGCATTCTATTTTGCTCTCGAAATCGCAGTCCATTTTGCTATCAAAATTGCTTTCCACGAGAGCAATAAGCTGTCTGCTATAGCGTGACGCCTCAAATTCTGACCTGGCACTAAAATAGACAAAACAACGACTTGATTTGTATAGCGCCGGTGTAAAAGCTAGTCTCCCTGGCATACCTTTTCGGAGAATTACATTACAACACATTACACTTCCCTAGGTAATCCTCCAGTTTAGGTGCTTTAATTATTTATCATTGGAATCCTTTGCATTATTCTTTGGTCAATATTTTCATCGATCTTCCAGCTTCTAGTTTGAGCTATGTTTTCATCGAGAATCCAGCTTCTAGTTTGAGGTCTGTTTTCATCGCTAATCCAGCTTCTAGTTAAAGTTTTACTATGCAATGTTTTCATCGCTCATCCACGGCAATGATATCAACGCTAAACGATATAGTTTCATCGCAATTCCAACTTCTAGTTTCCGTTTTATTATGTAATATTTTCATCATTTATCCAGCTTCTAGTTTCAATAATATTTTCATCAATCATCCAACTTCTAATTTGAGTTATATTTTCATCAGTCATCACAATTGCTGATAACTTACTATCCACTATAAGAGTGTACATATAATTAAAGCACCTAAACTGGAGGATTACTCTTCCCTATTTACTTTATTCACACTTTGCATCCAGTGTGTATCCTCACACGAAAGAACTCACAGCTCTACTCTGAGATTCTGTAATGGCTGAAGGCAGAATTCGCAGTGCAGAATTTGCCATTGAGTAGCGCTATATAAATTTATAGATAACGACTTTAGTTCAACTCTCCCTCACTACACTGACTACAGAGACGAGCGGAGTCTGGCTACGGAAGCGGTCATCTTTTCAAGAAAAGCGCATAATTAAAAAACTAAAAGAGCATTACCCTTGAAAAACCTGCCAAAGAAAAGACTGATCCGCCATTTACAAATGCAAGTAACTTTTTTACTATCAAAACCGCAAATAAATAACTCCTACAATAATAATTGCTTGCTCGGTCCTTCTAAAGGCTTCTAGATGAACCTGCATAGACACTTATGATAACATAGATTTATAAGCAAAATGCAGTAAGTATGTACTATGCATGCCCTTGTTACAAAGATTCAAGCACATGAAAACATAACAAAAGTCTGTGGAAAATTGTCCAGATATACAAAAGAAACGGAAACCCGAAAGACTGCATGAATGTCAAGGATTCATCTTATTAACATAACTGTTCAACCAAATTTCGATTTAAACAGATACAGGGTATGACCAAAGATTTTAGAGTCGTAGATTTTGTAACCTGTCCACGTCCTACTGCCTCAATAGTTTAGCCAATTAACTCCATAAATGATTTGGAAAATATTATTTTGACTTATTTGCAAACCCATTTCCTCTATAGGCTTAGTGAAATGGAAAGCCGTTTAGGCCAGATTGCCACAAGAAACAGTGAAATGTGTTGGGTCCGCTGTTAGCCCAACAATTATATGACTGTCTGCAGGGATAGTGTTATAAACAGTAGCTGCCAGAACAACCCATCCAAGTGGGTATGATTTAAATTAAAGCCTCTTTTAAGCTGTACTAATAAATTTTCTGGCTATTAACACAGTATAAATAATTATAAATAATTACACAGTACGTCGACTCCCGGCCGATGCAGCAGTCAGAATGTGTGACCGATCGCTATTTTGAAAACAAGACGTTTACACGTCAATACACCCGAACCCAACACATCAAATATTTGTTAACGTTACACCAACATCGAGGACTACACGCCGATACACAGGAATCCATCACATAAAATATTTTTTAACGTTTATAACAATATTGAGGACTTCATTAAAATTAACAACAACGTTAATTTCAGCTTAAGTCTATAATTCAAAATCTCACTTTCAAAATGGCATCACCAGAAAAAACTAGTCAACAGTTAGCAATGGGAGTCGACGTACTGTGCTATTGATCAAGGACTTAATCGTGACTGCATCACAGTATAAAATAATTGCACAGTAGGCCTACGTCGACTCGCGTTGCTAAATGTTGACTAGTTTTTGGGGTGACGCCATTTTGAATCCGAGCTCTTGAACTATAGATTTAAGCTGAAATTAACGTTAAAAATAATATTATTAATTCTAATGAAGTCCTCGATGTTGTTGTAACGTTTAAAAATATTTTATGTGATAGATTCCGGTGTATCGGCGTGTAGTCCTCAATGTTGTTGTAACATTTAACAATATTTGATGTGATGGGCACCGGTGTATCGACGTGTAAGAGCTCGTGTTCAAAATTGCGGTCGGTCACACATTCTGACTGTTGCATCGGCCGGGAGTCGACGTACTTGGTATTATTTATTTATACTGTGATTACATTTAGCATAGTAACCTCTTCTTTGCAAGTAATATTTACTCTGTTGTATTAGCGCCACCTATCAGCTAATGTTTTGTTGATGGTGTCCGATTCGATTATTCGCCGATTTTTCTTTTAAAATTATAACAGAAATCTGTTAATCGTCTGGACAGGATGACCAGTCTACAGGTTAAAACTTGGACTTGCTATCTCTATAGTTTAAATAAATACAGAAGGTCCGTTTTGACTGAAGACGTGATAGTTTCGTGTTGGGAGTGATTTTGGGTGGTTTGATCGAGTATCTAGTCACAGTGAGTGCTTTTCACATGACAAGCGTAACGACGGTGACGTAATCGGTATGTTTGTAAACGGTATATTTTCAGACGAGGGTTGGACGTTTCAGTATTAATCGCAGTTTAGATCGTGTTCGTCTTTAAACTGTATGCGTCATGGCTAGACTTCAGGTATCCGGCTTTGGCCGTTCTGGTATTTTTTCATGTGATTGAATCTTTGTAACAAGGGTTAGAAGAAGATTATACAAATGTAAATGTTTACAACAAATTCTGCTCAATATAGATTAGCCCATTTGGTAAAGGTTTACAGTGGGTCGGTGACAGCTGCGCACAACTTAAAACCTCATGGCGGGCCCAGAATTGCGTAGAATTAGAGTGCTACGAAGTAAGTAAGTACTGAGTATAGCGCTAAAACAGTACGGAAATGTCGATTTACACTTCCTGTAACCCAACCGTAACACTCGAGAACTTACGCCTTAGTCATTTTGCAAAGAAGTAGTGGTAGAGTAATAACTTTTGCCTATTGTTTTGAAAAAGTAGTTGTGTAATGGCATGTGCGGTAATCATACTTGCTGATGATATTTTGAATACGACACAGTTGTGTGAAGAAGAATGGAGGCTATCAAGATTGTCAGAACACTTAGGTGTAGTGATAATTTTGTTCTCAAAGTGATTCCTAACTTCTTAATTCTTAATACTTACTTGCTTACTTGAGTGGAAGTAGTTGGCTGTGGACTTTGTAGCACTCTAATTCTATACAATTCTGGGGCAGCCATGATGTTTACTTTGTGCATGGCTTTCACCAACCCACGGTAAACCTTTACCGGCCAATTTATTGTTTTTATTCGGAGATTATAATTTTTTACTGACAACTTGTGTCAGAAAGAGAACCTTTTTGTGCATAAATGTCAAATGTTTGTAAATTTTTATGCTGACTTTTTAGAAAGCCATAGATATTGTTACCAAGGCAACAGAGGAAGACAAGGCCAAGAACTATGAGGAGGCTTTGAGGCTTTACGAGCACGGGGTCGAATACTTCCTGCACGCCATCAAATGTACGTACTTAGCAAACGAACAATCAGTTTGAATTTGTAAAAGCTAAAGACAGAAAGTAAGCTGACAATGAAAGTCTTTAGTTGAGAATGAAAATCTTAAGCTGAGAACGAAATTCTTGAGAATGATAAACGACAAAAATCGTAATTGTCTAGAATGGTTATCAAGACAGTGCTTACAGAAAACATGCAGAGAAAGGCCAAAATGCTCGTGTTGCGAATTGTTCGTTTCACTGAAGTAGTGTTTAGGTTCCCTGAGTGTCATAGGCTAGGTACTGTTATTATAGTTGCTATTATTACAGCTACTATTATTAGTTACTCTTATTATAGTTACTGTTATTACAGTTGAAATGACACTGTTTGTTACAGTTACTATTTGGTACAGCTACTATTTATTACAGTTACTACTCCTGTGATCACAGTTACTATTATCGCAGCTACTATTATCACAGTTACTATTTTAAAATTACTAATTTTTACAGTTACTATAATTAGTTACTAGTTTTACAGTTACTAGTAATGCAGCTGCTCTTATTACAGTTAGTATTTATTACAGCTCTTCTTTATCGCAGTTACTGTTATTCCAGTTATTACTAAATACAGTTATTATTAAGAGTACTGTTATTCCAGTTACAATTGTTAAATATATCTTATTTTTTAAAATTACTATTATACAGTTACTATCACTCCAGTTGTTATATGTTTTTTGCATCACTGGATTTGTAGATGAGGCCCACAGTGACAAGGCCAAGGAGAGCATTCGGGCCAAGTGTGGCCAGTATCTTGAGAGGGCCGAGAAACTCAAAGAACACGTCAAGAACAAGGACAACAAGAAAAAACCGGTCAAAGCCGGAGACACCGGGAAAAAGTAGGCAGTAATCATACTCTCGGATTTATATAGCGCCTCTTCAAGAGAAACTCGTTTGAGGCGCTCCTGACCAGATGACACAAAACTGGCTTCAGTGGGTGTGACCCGGCTGACCCCATATTGTAATTGTGATTGTAATCTGAATTTATAAAGCGCCACTTCAAGAAAAAACTTGCTATTGGTGCTACTGGACCGAACCAGTGAAATTACTGTTAAATAATGTAGACTTCAGGCTGGATCGTTTGAGACCTGAGCGCTGTGGATGCGACGTTGGTAAGCACATCAGATTTGAGGATAATATGTGGACTGTCTTGATGATGTTTGATCACAACCATGATGTTTGATTATAACTATGTAAACCAAAATGTATATAGCAATTGGTACATTATTTAAAGAATATTCTTATCTTACAATTAAATTAAGCAACTTGATGCCCATGTAGTACTTGTATGGATGACCATCCAGGTAATAGCTGGCAAGCTGGGCCAACTAAACCCTCCATTGTTTAGAGCAGTGTATAGTTATCAAAGGTACTATCATCAGCTACCATATAAGGTACAAGATGGAGTTGCTTGTCTACAACGGCCTCCATCGTTTGGCCCCAGACTACCGCTCTGAATTATACATGTCACAGCCTTTCACTCCACAGTCCACTTCATTTGCGCTTGGCAACCTTCAAAATTCCTGCAACAAGAACTAGATTAGGGGTCAGCCGGAAATCGCCTCGGACATTTGCCTCGGCCGAATATCCCGTTTTTGGGCACTATTCGGAAGTATTCGCCTCGGCAAATACTGTACACACAAATAGTTGCTTGTCTGCCTCACTTGCCAGAATTTGTAGGCTCATAATATCAGCTTTGAGCTTCATCTAGCATATTCATTTTGAAGAAGAAAGGTACAAAAAACCAACACCGGAAGTCCACAACAGATGTCAAGTCCATTTCATTGATTATTTATTTTTAAAATTCAAAATGTAGGCCCTATTAGTCAGTTATTACAAATACAGAAATTTATTTTGATGAGTTTTCATTACATGCATGTGGAACAAATAGTACTCGGTTCGTACCCGGATTTGGCAAATAATACATCCAAATACTCGGATTCGGTACTCGGTGGAAAATGTCTACCCGGCTGACCCCTAAGCTAGATGATGTGACTCGAGGAATTTCACTGTCGCTAGACGCCTCTCTGGAAGAGTCTACTGCCTGGCAACCACCATAGGTTGTCTCTCTGTCTCAACAGACCCCTGAACTCTGGTTGTCGACCTGATTACTGGTTGGGCTTTGGGTGCGCCATCAGTTGATGCCTTGTGCATTAGTAAGTAAGTAAGTAAGTAAGTGTATTCTTTATTAACCAATTACTAATCACACTTTGGTGTACAGACATCTGATTAACATATATAAAAGGTATATAACATCCTAATAATTAACTTTTTGCACATCAGGCTGTTGTCGGCTGGGGGCGCGATAGAAGTTACTAATTAATAATAATAAAATTAATAATTAATGATCTGTAACTACCAGCAGTCGAGAAAGAGATGTTCCTTGATGGGAGAATAGATTAATTTGATGTTGCTATGGTTTACAGTTTGTGTATAAAAATAATTTACGTATTTTGTGTTTTTGTTAGAAATTCGGACAGCGATAGCGACAGTGAGTCAGGGGATCCAGAGAAGAAAAAACTGCAGGAGAAGCTCTCTGGTATGTTTGCCATTTTGTCATGGTGGCCGATTGGTTGCTGGACTCGTCCTGTAATGCGGAGAGTATGGGTTCGATCCTCGCCCGATGCAGTTACCGCTTAGGGACTTTGAGTCCTTCACTCGCAGTTGCTCTGTGCTTTCGATGTGCTGTTGTGTGGTCGAGTGTGCACTTCTAGAAGGAGGGCACTATCAATGCAGTTGTACCATATCAAATACAATTGTATTGTATTTTATTCTGCAAATTTTACGAAACTTGAGTTGTAACAGGTACTGTCGAATGAAGCTGACGTTAGTTCTGAATGACCAGTGGAACTCTACGTCAGTTGTAACTGTCCAGTGAAATTCAGTTCAAGTTGTAGCTGACCAATGACATTCAGTTGTAACTATCCAGTAATATTCAACTACTGTCCAATGAAATTCAAGTTGTAACTTGCCAATGATAGTCTGTTTCCATTATCCAAAGTCTTTGGAAAAGCTTGCACTAGCAACAATGACGTCAGAAGCAATGAATTGCATGATGAATTTGTAGGTTCTGTACATAACTATTAACTATATCAAACGGTCGTGTCTAGAGGACAGCAGATGCATAGAACTTGATGTTGTTGTGAAATGCTTATGTGAGTTGAAATGTGGTAAAGCTGCTGGCCCTGATGGCATAGAACCTGAAACCTGTTGCATGCACACCAAGTTGTTCAGTCATTGCTTACATTACTATTTAATAGTATTGTGCATTATGGTTATGTACCGCATAAGTTTAGAAGTTTAGAGGAGGCATAATAATTCCTCTTGCAAAAGATAAAGACGGTGATCTATCAAGCAGTAGTAACTATCATGGTATAACACTGAGCTCCAACATTGCAAAGTTATTTGAGATGTGCCTTCTTGAATTATATGGCAGTTATCTGATCTTCAGTTCGGTTTTAAAAAGAACACAGGTTGCAACAGTGCAATTTATACAGTAAAATCTGTTGTTGAATATTATACAAAGCACGGCTCCACAGTTAATGTGTGCCTATTAGATATGTCAAAAGCATTTGATAAAGTGAACCATTATGGATTGTATTTGAAATTAATGAAGAGGAATGTTCCCCACAGATTTTTGATGGTTTTGATAAACTGGTACAGCAAGTGTTATGCTACTGTACGTTGGAATGGTGTGTTTTCCAAACTTTTTGACATCAGTTGTGAGGTCAGACAAGGAGGGATTTTATCCCCGTTACTCTTTGCTGTATATGTAGACGACATTATTGTGAATTTAAGAGAGAGTGAAGTGGGATGTTCTATTAATGGCTGGTACGTTGGATGTGTGATGTATGCCGATGATCTGTTGTTATTGTCTGCTTCCCTATCCTCTCTTCAGAAAATGATTAGCATTTGTGAATTGGAAGCACAGTATTTGGATATGAGGTTTAATGTTTTAAAGTCAGTGGTGCTGAGGATGGGTCATGCTTTTAAACACTTGTGTGTTGGTTTGACTGTTTCTGGCATAAGCCTATCATATGTTGATAAAGCAAAATATTTAGGAGTCTACCTAATCACTGGGAGGCAATTTCAAACGAGTCTTAGTGAAGCAATTTGCAAATTTTATAAGTCTGTTAACAGTATTCTTTCTAAAGGGAAAGGATACATGGATGAGATGGTGTTATTGCATTTGTTCAAGGCGCATTGTAAACCAATACTGCTCTATGCATGCGAATGTTTTGTGTTTACCAAAAGTGAGTATGCAAGGTTGACAAATGCTTGGAATAGAATATGTTGGAAGCTTTTTAAAGTGAATGATAGTAACTGTTTGAGGGACATTTTCGTGTATGCTGGATGTTTGCCATTGCAGTCAGACATCGACTTGAGACAATATTTGCTTTAATTATCAAAATTAAGTGCCAGTAACAACAAGATTTTAACCGAAATGCATGCTTTGTTTGCACAACATCAGATAAGGATGCTTTGTGACAGTTATGGTGTTCCACAGAATTAGTATTGGTTACTTCCATGCGAATGTTAGTGCTAGATTTTTGTGTCTTAGTTAGTTCTTTGTGTTGTTGGTCCGTGTATGTTCTGCTGCCAGGTTATGGCGAAATAAAGTTTATATATTATAGCTGTCCAATGAAATTCAACTTCGGTTGGAATTGACTAATGGCAGGTATTAGGCCTGTCAGTAGGCATCTAGAGGCCTGGGTACCCGCTTGAAGGGCTGCACTTGGGCCACGAATGCCATACCCAGTACCCACTCATGTTATAAGAAAATTTGATACCCCTAGCGGCTACATCTTCTAAAGGTTTTTCGTTAATTAATTTTCATTAACCAACACTGTTAATAATGTTGTCCATTCTACCATTGCTCATTCATTCTGAGGGACTGCTGCATTTCAGTCTCCTGGGTCGTGGCACCCGTCGGTCAGCTGCCTCCTGACTGTCCCTTGTATGCATACTTGCTACAGCTCAGTCCAGCAGCTTTGCCTATGTAGGGCCAACCAGCTGGAATCGCCTTTTTGAAGAGCTGTGGCTCGAGCTCCTCAGTTTGTTCCTTCCACGGTTTCGCAAGCACTTGAGGTCTGTATTATTCAACAGTTATTTCACTGGTTCGGGTCAGGAGCGCCGCTGTTGATTTTTTCTCGAAGTGGCGCTTTATAATTTATGTCAGACTACAATTACAGTTCTGTGATTCTTTCATCCGTTTAGTCTCTCGTTCACTCTGTCATTCTCTCTGGGTTGGTTCATCTTCTGCCGAGCAATGCGTGTGTCTTTTGTTTCCGACAGGTGCCATCATCATGGAAAAGCCGAACATCAAGTGGGATGATGTGGCTGGATTGGAAGGGGCGAAGGAGGCCCTCAAGGAGGCCGTCATTCTCCCGATTAAATTTCCACATCTTTTCACAGGTAGGTTAGGTAAACCTGCCTTCTGCAGTAAGTATATGTAGGAGTTATTTGCAAAATGACATAGAATGAATTAGAGGAATAGTTAAGTAGATTATTGTAATTGAAATTGCAGATTTATATAGCACCTCTAGAAAAAGCTACTCAGAGATGCTCCCAACCTCATAACACATGACCACAATCGTATAGAATGGTCTTCATGGGACATGGTAACTGATTGGTTGAGCGCTCGCCTTGTAACATGGAGAGTACAGGTTCAGGTCTCCTCCCTGCAGATGGTTACTGTGTAGGGGACCTTGAGCAAGTCCATCTCTCACAATTGCTTAGTGCCATCGCTTCATGATTAGTGGTTAGATAGTGGCTTCCATAGTTCGAGAATTCGCATTTTACGAATTTTAAGAATTTTTAAAATTCACGAATTTTAACGAATTTTAAAACTGCAGTTTTAAAATTCGTAAAAATTCGTAAAATAATAAAATAATAGAATTCTTTGCCATGGCAACAAATTTTATTATTTGCTTACTTTTGAACTTTTTAAACAAGTAAATGTCAGTGTCAGAGGCAGTCAATCAATCAGCCGTAAAAGATAGCTGACTAGCAAGTAGCAACACACTAGTACTGATATTCAGTTACTGTTCTACTTGGAGTCTTGAACTTCGATTTCTATCATAGTTGGGGTGTGTGACTGTGAGTGTCAGTCAGCAGAACGAAAAACCACCAGTGCCCATGCAGCTCCAGTGTCACCAGTCAGCCTCTAAAACAGCTTGCACCAAACATGGTTAAAAAGGGTTGGCAACGTTCACCGAGCTGTGTCTTCTACTTCATCGTCCTCTGATTCTGAGCCAGGGTCAGCCCACTGCTCCCACTCGATTCTGGTTTCTATATTTTCGCCATGCCAATGCTCCTGAATTCCGGCAGAACATCCAACAAATTCCTTGTCACAAAAACAACACTGTATTTTTGGATTACCCTTTCCTTCTCCTCCAAAATTACTACATACTTCCACTTCATCCATGTTCTTTCATCTTTAAGAAATTTGATTTTAACTAAATTAACTCGTTACGTAATAAACTTTCACATTGAATTTTACAGTAAATTCCAAGCAGAAGCTTAATACAACAAATCATGACGTCATCACATTTGTTGTTGCTTACGCTGTTTTTGCAAAATCCACGGTCAATGTAAAAAAAAAGGCCCGACAATGGCCCAACGAATTTTTACGAATTTTTACGAATTTTAAAATAGGCCAAAAATTCGCGAATTTTTACGAATTTTAAAACCGAAAGTCACGAATTCTCGAACTATGGTGGCTTCTAATAACAGTAAAGAAATTAATGCATAACATTAATAATAATCAATCGCTGGCTAAATAGAGGCAGAGAAAGAGTAAGAATCTCATGTTGCAGGTTGCACACAGAACACTGCCGTTGCGTTAGTAAGGGTGCCATACTTCCGCTCATCAGCTCGAGCCAAGCACACAGTGGTACTTGACCGTCCTTCTGGGCTTTGCAGTTTTGCAGTGTGCCATTGCTTCTATGTATTATTGCATTTGATTCTGTTCTCCTGACATTTCAAATGATAACACTCCATTGTTTTACCTCTTTATCTATTGGAAATCTATGGGATTTCATCCAGGCTTTGCTGACATTTCAAGTTACATGTACATTTATTTCTTGAAAAATTGAACGGGTGAAATGCACTGGACGTCCTTGAGCAAATGAGTGCTTTGTGTACGTTTCCATCACTACAAAAAGTCTGAAAACCACTGAGTTAGGTAGTTGTATACAAAACGTTTTCAGACACCTAAAATGCATTGTATCAAATACCCTGATGAGGATTTGTGCTTAACGGGAAATGGAACCCTGTTTTCAAACATTGCTAGTTGTGGTGAAAGTTAATGGATCTTGTTTTTTGTTTTAGGCAAAAGAAAGCCCTGGAGAGGAATTCTTTTGTTTGGGGTGAGGCTCTGTTTCAGAATCGGATTACTATTTTGATGTTTACAAGTTTTGGGCTCCTAGATTTTGATCTGCGTAATTAAATTAAATAATGGTGCTATAGAAGTTGATAGATTGGAACTTGTGGAGACAGTGAGTCCTTGGACTGTTTTCTTATTGATTTTCTTTCCTTTAATTCTGCAGCCTCCTGGAACCGGAAAATCATACCTGGCAAAAGCGGTAGCTACGGAAGCTGGCAACTCAACATTCTTCTCCGTCTCCTCATCCGATCTGGTCTCCAAGTGGCTCGGAGAGAGCGAAAAGTAAGTCAAGATTTATTATTATTATTATTAGTAGTATTATCTATTATTATTATTTTTATTAAAATTATTAAAATTATTATTATTATTACAATTATTATTGTTATAATTTTTTAAATTATAATTATTACACATTTTTAAAGCACCACTATCTTACGACAAGAATCAGCTGATGGGGGCTGAGGAGTTGTGAGCGATGGACTTGCTTAACTTTAACAATGAACTGCATTGTTTTCTCAGTCACTTTTAGTACGCTCTCGCCATTAAAGTGTTATGGTCCCTACACAACGACAGTGCAAGGGGAGGCTTGAACCTGTACTCTCTGTGTTACAAGGCGAGCACTCGACCAGTCAGCTGCTTATTGAGATAACCACGTGCGTCAGCAGTCACGTTGGCTGTTGTTGCATCTTTTTTGTGAGCTACATAAAAAGAATGATATTCTAACACTTTAACGACGAGCGTGTATTACAAGTGGCTGGGAAACCAATGCAGCGCGTGGTTAAAGTGTTAAATGTCTAGATAAGTAACTCGGTGTATTGTAAGAAAATGTAGTTATGCTCTCACAGAGGTGTACTAGTATTGGGTATAAGTACTTGTGCTTCTGGTACTCACACTTGCAACGTGAGTACAGAAAATATGTTCTTGTATGTACTGGTTCTCTGTTAATTTCTGGATTGGATTGTATCAATGAATGTTAGGGTTAGTTAGGCTAAGGACAGTGTTAGTTAAGTTTAGGGTCTGGGTTAGTTAGGGTTAGGTTAGGGTCTGGGTTAGGTTAGGTTAGGGTTAGCAGGGTTAGGGTTATAGGTTTTTATTGGTGGAGAAGCCTTTTCAACATTTCCCTACATTCTCTAAGTTGCAATGGTAGTGCCAGGCATAACTGTAGCCTAGGGTGAAGTTACTTGTCTTACCTTCATTTACCTTTCTTTACCTTCATTTACTTGTCTTACCTTCATTTACCTTTCTTTACCTTGTCTTGGCTCTCGCTGAGTTGAATGTCATTCTGTTATGATTCTCAGACTCGTCCGGAATCTATTTGAGTTGGCTCGAACTCACCAACCAAGCATCATCTTCATCGACGAGGTTGACTCGCTGTGCTCGTCGAGGAGCGAAAACGAGTCGGAATCTGCTCGCCGGATAAAGACCGAGTTTCTGGTTCAGATGCAGGGTAAAGGGAAGGGGGTTTACTTGTTCTTTTGATCTTTCATCCACTCATTCGTTCAGTAAATTTATGTAGAGCCTGTTTAATATATCTACTCGGGAAGGATTTTGACTCTGATTATGATTGCAGCTGAGGCTACCATAGACTGATGCTTTGTATGGTAAGGGCGCTATCGTGTTTGTTAGAATAGATTAGATTAGATTAGGGTCGATTGGATTAGATTAGATTGGATTAATTTGATTAGGTTTGTAATTAGGTCAAAGGTCAATATGATATCTAAGTATCTATCGACCCTTGTTGAGGTATATTGTATTCACGTGCAGGATCAAGGGTCAATTTAATATATTCACGTGCAAGGTCAGAGGTCACTTGAATATGTTCACGTGAAGGGTCAATAAATAATTCACATGCCGGTGAATGGTCACTATAGTATTCACATGAAAGTCATGGGTGAAATATAATATATTTATCTGCAAGGTTAAGGGTCACTATAATATTCACATGGAAGGTCAAGGGTCAATATAATATATTCGTGTGCAGGGTCCCGGGTCAGTATAATATATTCACATGAAGGTCAAGGGTCAATGGAAGAAAATTCTTAACTAGGATGCTGTACATATAACACTTGTTCAGGGCTGAGAATGTGGTTTGCAGTTGGATTAATAAAGAATAAATTCTGTTCTATTAATTCGCATGCAGGGTCAAAGGCCAGTATAATATAATTCATGTGCAGGTTCAAGGGTCACTATAATATTCTCATGCAGGGTCAAGGGTCAGTATAATATATTCACATGCAGGGTCAAGGGTCAGTATAATATATTCACATGCAGGGTCAAGGGTCAGTATAATATTCTCATGCAGGGTCAAGGGTCAGTATAATATATTCACATGCAGGGTCAAGGGTCAGTATAATATATTCACATGCAGGGTCAAGGGTCAGTATAATATATTCACATGCAGGGTCAAGGGTCAGTATAATATATTCACATGCAGGGTCAAGGGTCAGTCATTCAATTTTCATTCAATCAGAGCAAGTGAGAGAGGGAGACGAATGGGCGATCATGGTTAATTCATTCATTCTGTTATTTTCCTTGTTGTTTCCTATAGGTGTCGGCACAAACAACGATGGCACTTTAGTCCTTGGTGCGACCAATATCCCATGGGTCTTGGACGCGGCCATTCGCAGAAGGTCAGGGAAATTCCCCCCCGTTTCTAAGTCTCCTAAGTTCTTTGTTTTGCTTTTGCCTACTTATTAGGGGGTGCTCGATAGTGTAGTGGTTAGCGTGCTGGGCTGTCTATCAAGAGGTGGCGGTTCAATTCCCGCCAGAGCTGTATGAGATTTCTGCTCCTCCAGTCCTGCACCGTCTAGCCAACTTAGCTGTGATGAGTACACTCACCACACAGTCAGTGGGAAGATGAGACGGTGAGGGAGAAAACTGGCCACCTGCCCTTATATGCCGAGGCTAAGAAAATGAAGTCGCTAACGCTTCACCCCATGGCTGGCTAAGGGACTGCTCTTCTCTTCTTCTTCTTGAGAGGATATTAACATCAGAGAAACATGTTGATCATAAGATGACTTGGGTCGTGACTGTTTCTTGGTCGATCGTGTTTAATCTACGATTAGTCTTAATCTACCATTAAACATACGAACTGTTTCGTCACAGACAGATCAAGGGAACGTTTTGAATCCATATTAAGACGCACCTCTTGTGGATTGTCGTATTAAGACCCTTGTGAGGTTCTTTAACCCTCTAAGGGATATGGGACATATATGTCCCATGTCAGAAAAAAGTACGTAGATTGATTAGATCAACCACACTTTTTTGTCTAACGATTTTATTTATTTATTAAGTATTTGATCAATCTAACTGAGACCTTTAGATGAGTTTCTGCACATACTATAGGCCAAATATTTTATTTTAAGATTATTAATTTTTTTCAATAAAATACAAACTTTGTAATTTTTTATTTTTTCTCACAGAGGAAAAATACGATACAAAACTTGTAAATAATGTATATTGACTCTTCACAAAAGAGGATATTCATTGATAACAGCCATTCCTATCACAGTCTTGCAGATATTGAAGAAAATCTTCATGGGACATATTTGTCCCATTGTCCCTTATGCAATGTCATAAAATGCCTGTACATGAAATTCGCGAAAATGTCGTTTTAGACCTAATCAAGAGTTCGAGCGGAACTGGTTGTCGTATTTTCAAGGACAACTTTTTCACATCGTCCCACTTGCTAAACATACTAGCCTATAGATATAGCCACAGATTAGAAGGTATCCGAGCTGTCAGAAAAAAATTGAACGGGCTTGCCGGAAGCTAAGTTGGACAATGATAATTATGTAAAAAGAAAACTTCAGTCCCTCCAAACAGCGGACAAGATGAACTTGTTTGAAGTGGATAGACATAAAGGTTGTCCGTCTCATATCCAATTATGAACCATCCTAAGGTACAGTACCTATAGATGGACGTCAGAAGGGTTTCGCTGAGAAAGTTGTTATCAACGTTCCATCATCGTTGAAAGAATACAACAAATATATGGGAGGAGTTGATCTGGCAGACTAGCTAAAATCATATTATGGAATAGATATTCGGTTCCGATACAAGAATAATCTGAGAATGGTATTTGATAACCTGCAGGGGCGTAACTTTGGTCTAAAAGTGGGGGTACCAATGACTAAGATAACCATAAGGCGGAGAGTGAGGGTGATGTCAGAAATCTGTGGCGCATGCGGCCTGCGTGCCGGTCACGGCAGTCAGTCTGCTGGTGATCTGTGAGGATGAAAGTCTGCCTGTCTGTGACTCAGTTCGTCTGGCTCTTGGATAACCTGCGTATCTAAGTACTTTCCGACTTCTGTGGTACATACTCCTCACTCTTTCTATATACACGAAGCAAGGCGGAGACTATGATCTCTGGAAGGGCACAATAATAAAATATTGTTTGGCATTGTTTAAAAAGTGGGGATACGGTACCCCAGTCCATAAAATGGGGGTACGGTACCCCTCGTACCCTCACATATTACGTCTTGGACACAACGGTGATGAATGGGTGCTTGAATTACAAGTCTCTCAACGGGGACACCAAATAACACATTTGAAGTTCAGAGCAGGTGGTTCATGGTCTCATAGGTACTTATACTTCCAGAAAGAATATTTTTCCTACTGGAGCAATCAAGAGAAAGGGGTCTCCAGCAATGATACATGATCAATTGCCTCACATCATGCCCCACAGTAAGCGATGCAAGCTTTGTTACAAGATGGGCAAAGATGACCGACCGGTCAAGATTTCAGTGTGCAGTGTTGCTCTGTGTTTGCAAAGGGACCGTAACTGTTTTTTCGAATTCCACACTAACTAACTATCATAATTGTGCAATTAAATTCGTTGCTATATGGTAATGATCATATTCTGGCATTTAGCCAGCATATTTCAACAATTTTCTAGACTGCTATAAAAATGTACTTTTACCGCTTAACGGACAATGGGACATATCTGTCCCATAGAATAAAAGTATCCATATTGCAAATGTGCAATGCTAAGCATGAAATAAACTACATTATGTTGACAGCAGAACCCTAGACAATGTATTTGTGTTAGTTGCGAAGATTTTGCAGACTAAAAAAAATCTTGTCCCTTAGAGCAGAGGTGGGCAAACTACGGCCCGCGGGCCGGATCCGGCCCGCCAACACTTTTTATCCGGCCCCACAATTCTTCAGAAAATATTAAAAAATTCAGACCGCGAGATATTTTCTTCGTTTTACTCAAGTGGCGCTGCTCTCTAACTTACTATTTCGGTCTCGTCTTTAAAAATAACTCTATGCATTAACTCTACCGATCTGCCCCACTTCTCTGCAGAGGTTTTTGCACATGATATGTTTAGGCAGAACTCAAAGTGTATAGAAGGCCTTCTATACACTTTGGGCAGAAGTGAAATCCGTTCAAGTAAAGCTAATGCTGCTTTCAAAGCAGATGAAAGAACAAAACTACGGGAACTTCCTACCCTGCAGTTGTAGGAAAATATAGACTTCAGCTGTCAAGTTTGACAGAAGAGTTCTCCAGACGACTTGTGGATTTTAATTCAATTGACACTGAATTTGCTGTCCTTACTATACCCTTCACATTTGACATCGACAATTAGCTCATATTCGGGACTTAGCTGGAGTTAATCGACCCACAAAGCGACATTGTTCTCAAAGAACAGCTCAAATGATCAGACCTGGTAACATTCTTTTCTTTGCCTTGGAAGGAAAAATTCTCAAATCTACAAACTTTTGCTTTAAAAATGTTTGTTTTATTGGCAGCCACTTACTTCTGGCAACAAAGATTTTCAACTATGAAGATAAACAAATCCAAGTAGGCCTACAGGTCTCGGTTAAGTGATCTAAAGTTGAACTCAAACTGTGAATTGCAACCAGCGCAATCACTCCCGAGTATAGGAATCTTGGTAATTTTGGGAAACTTGTTAAATGCATGCATGTTTACAGTCGCATACATCTCATTAGTAACAGCCGAAGTGTATTTAATATATTAGAAACAAGTAAACTTCTTTTCATGTTAGTCGTTATTAAAATTTAAAAATTTGTTATCCGGCCCTCCGAATTTTTTTGGCGTTTAATGTGGCCCCATGTGCAAAAAGTTTGCCCACCCCTGCCTTAGAAGGTTAAAGGGGTTTTACATGCAACCAAATACATACATACATTAGGTGAGTGTCCTTGGGTGATTTGTAGATATCATAAGATGACTTAGCTCTTTAGATGACATAGACCATTTGACTGATCATTTTATTATCGATCTTGGGATCTTAGTTCATTGTCCTTGAGTGATCTGTATTTATCGTAATGTAAGATGACATAGATCATAAGATTGACATGGATCTTTAGATTGACTCTTATTTTCGATCATGAGATCTCGTAGCATCTTAGATGAGTGTCCTCAAGCAATCCTTAGATATCTTGATGTAGTTTGTAATATTGCCTCTTACATTCGATCATAGCATCACGTGTCAAGCGATCCTTAGATAGTGGAGTCTAAATGTCCAACGTAAGGTGGGTACTTTCAGCGTTAGTCACTTGCAGTCTGTCTCGTGTTTTCAGATTTGAGAAGAGGATCTACATCCCGCTGCCAGAGAAGAACGCTCGAACGGACATCTTCAAGATTCACATCGGCAACACGCCAAACAGCCTGGTGGAGGAGGACTTCCGACGACTTGGAGAGACCTCGGAAGGGTACGGGACAGAGGGTGCCACTGTCTGTATTTGCCGAACATAACGTAGAGTTGGAAACGGTGGCTGGTTGGTTAGAGTGCTTGCCTTGTAACGCGGAGGGTATGGGTTCAAGTCTCCTTCCCTGAGAAGGTTACTGTCTAGGGACCTTGAGCAAGTCCTTCACTCACAGTTGGTCAGCACCATCGATTAATGCTTGATCATTAAATAGTCGTGCTTAATAAATCAATCAATCAATCAATTTTTTTTATTCCAACAATATGACATACCTCAGTTCAACATGGGTATGTTACAAGAAAAACGTTGACAAAGGGAAGGCCCAGAAGGGATGGAAATCCCGCTAATAGGGACACCCAATTTTGTCAGTTAATTACGTTGAAGATAGAGGTTCGATTGAGAGACACAGTGATAAGCTTAACTAAGTGATTAAACAGAGGTATTCATAAGCATAAAAAAACAGTGCACAGTGTAAATGAATGATAGTAGTTAGTACGGGTTTGCATAGTTTCTCAGTGCCATCGATATTCTGTCATGACGTATGGTGACGTGTGGACTTCTGAACTTTGGAAGGAGGGCAATATTGTATGCATATTTATGAGTGAATAGTTATGAGTGTTATGGAGGTGTTTGATGGTGGAGTGGTTAGCGTGCTGGACTGTCAGTCGAGAGGTCGGGGGGTTCAAATCCTGCCAGGGCAGAAATTCAGTTCGAGATTTCTTCGCCACTGCGAGGGAGAGGACTGGCCACCCACCCTCATTTGAGGAGGCTAAGAAAATGAAGTTGCTAACACTTAATACCCATGGCTGCCTCAGGGCTAGCTTAAGGGACTATTCTTCTTCTTTGAGTGTTATATTATTAGTGGCCAATAGGGGGCTCCCTAGTAGATGGGGAACCAGAGTTTGGGGGCAGCCGCTTCTATAAGCCCAAGGCAAGTATTTAAAGACATAATATACACAACATATAGTCGACATACAACCACGATGTGGACAAAAGTTTCGTCTAAACAGGAGCAAGACGCGTTGATGAGTCAACGCGTCTCGCTCCTGTTTAGATTAAACTTTTGTCCACATCGTGGTTGTATGTCGACTATATGTTGTGTATATTATGTCTTTAAATACTTGCCTTGGGCTTATAGAAGCGGCTGCCCCCAAACTCTGGTTCCCCATCTACTAGGTGATGTATGTTGGGGTGTTTTTGTAACTGGTGGCTTTTGTTCCGTTGCAGATTCTCGGGTGCAGATATCAGCATCGTGGTTCGTGATGCACTTATGGAGCCTGTCAGGAAAGTGCAGAGTGCCACGCACTTCAAAAGAGTAGGTGTCTGTGTGTTTGTCTGTCTGTCCGTCTATCTGTCTGTGTATTGGCCTTGCCATGTCTTGGCTTGCCTTGGTCTGTCTGTCTGTGTGTGCCTGCCTTGCCTTACCTTGCTTTCCGTTGTCATGTCTGTCTGTCTCCGTCTGTCTGTCTGCCTGTGTGTCTCTATTTGTCTGTCTGCCTGTGTCTCTATTTGTCTGTATCTGTCTGTCTGCCTGTGTGTCTCTATTTGTCTGTCTGCCTGTGTCTCTATTTGTCTGTCTCTGTCTGTCTGCCTGTCTGTCTCTTTTTGTCTGTATCTGTCTCTCTTGTAACGTTATTTATATCGGTTATTTATGTGGAGCCTGTGGCGTCTTTCGTGTGTTTCCAGGTGCGTGGTGAATGCCCCGTAAACAAGGGCAGAATCGTTGATGACATGCTGACCCCGTGTTCACCCGGTGACCCGGGTGCTTTGGAGATGAACTGGGTTGATGTCCCAGGCGAGAAACTGCTTGAGCCCACCATCAGCATGGTAGGACAATTTCTAGAATATTTAATAATAATAATAAAAAATTAGTGTAAAATAAATTTTATTGAGACACATTTGATTCTTACAGTGACATGAGCACAGTGATAATAATGATAATAGTAATAATAATAATAATAATAATAATAATAGCAATAATAGGACGATTATATTATACCAAAGTACAACCGAGGCCAAAGAAGAGTTCATGAGTTCAAAAATCAATGACAGCCAAGGCCAAAGAAGAGGCTATACGTGAGTTCAAAAATCAATGATGGCCGAGGCCGAAGAAAAGGCCATGTATGTGAGTTCAAAAATCAATGACAGCCGAGGCCAAAGAAGAGGCCATGTACGTGAGTTCAAAAACCAATGACAGCCAAGGCCAAAGAAGAGGCCATGTACATGAGTTTAGAAATCAATGACAGCCAAGGCCAAAGAAGAGGCCATGTACATGAGTTTAGAAATCAATGACAGCCGAGGCCAAAGAAGAGGCCATGTACACGAGTTCAAAAATCAATGACAGTCATATGATTGCCTTCAACGATAGGTCTTAAGCTGTGATTCGAATGTCTCCAGAGATGGTAGAAGGCTGACTTAGTTTCAGCATTTAACACTCTAATGACGAGCTGCATTGGTTTCCCAGTCACTTATGGTACACTGTCATCATTAAAATGTTGGAGCACCAAACAGTGTTAGCGTGAAACAACAGCAACTCTTCTAGTTATCTGACTTGTTTTCCATGCTGATGACCTTTATCTTCTTTTTTGAGTTTAAAATTAATTTCTGCTAGAGTAAGCAGCACTGTCATGACATACACCAACGACTTGTTGAAGTTTTATAATGTTATTACTTAGTAACTTCTATAGTGTACGTTAGAGCATGTGCAGTAGTGTAGTGGTTAGCATGCTGGACTGTCAGTCGAGAGGTCTGGGGTCAAATCCTTGCCAGGGCAGAAATTTGTTTCGAGATTGCTGTCCGCATGCGCCCACTAGCCAATTCAGCTATAATGAGGACACTGATCGTACACGTGGCGGGAAGATGAGATGGTGAGGGAGAGGACTGGCCACCTGCCCTCATATGCCGAGGCTAAGAAGATGAAGTCGCTCACACTTCATACCATGGCTGCTTTATGTTTAGCTTAAGGGACTGCTCTTCTTCTTCTACAGTAAGCTCTATTATTATTATTATTATTATTATTATTATTATTATTATTTTGCTCACAGTTATTATTTATATGAAGAACACTATCATTGTCTGAAGCACCGTCTCAGCAGAGCTCAGAACATGGTGGCAATGTTATTATTATTATTAGTAGTACTATTATTATTGTTATTGTTATTGTATTGCAGGCTGTCTGTTCTGTTAGTAGTTAAGATTTATCGCATAACATGTACATGTACAGCGCAGTGCGTTTGCAGGCGCTTAATTAAAGAACAAATATTATTATTATTATTATTACTATGATTGCTATTGTTGTTGTCGTTTTTGAACTTAGTCTGACATGATGCGTTCCCTCCGCAACGCGAAGCCAACGGTCAACGACGAAGATCTGAACAAACTTAAGAAGTTCACCGAAGACTTTGGCCAAGAGGGTTGATGATGTGTCGTCACGGCGACAGACGGACACACACGCACCCGAAGGGGGCTTTGCGTGGAGCGTGACAATTGTATACTTGTAAATGAAGACGGATTAGAGGTTGCGTAAAAATCAACTTCCTGCTGTTCCCAAATGTTCTTGAACTCTGTGTATAGAGGATCGTAATAAATATCATCATATAAATCTAGAAATTTTTTATCTATGTTAAAGTGTGTGTGCGTATGTATATGTATGTATATATCTATATATATATATATATATATTATACACATATATGTATATATAATATATATATATATATAGGTATGTGCATGTGTATATATAGTTATATACATAAGTGTACATACACATGCATATGTATATACACGTGTGGTTGTGTGTGTACATATGTATATATAATGTGTATGTATATATACAGGGTGGGCCAGTAGGAATGCACCAACTTTGACGCCTTATAACTTGAATAATTTTTATCTGAGCGTCTTGCCCAATATATCAGATTGAAGATAATTATCCATTTTTTGATTCTGCAAAATATCTACGAGATAATGTTACGACTTTATGAGATAATGCTATTAATATTCGATGTGCCATTTTCTGGCCATAAAACTGCAAGAAAAAACAAAAGTTTGAAACTGAAGACGTCAGTTCTAAACAGTCACTTAGTACTAACAATTAATATCTTGAGTGAATTTACCATCAGTCAAACAAATACTCAATAATGTCCACCACGTGCTCGGACTCTTACTCGTCCCTGGATTGTTGTCTTGGCCGGAAATTAACTCTTGGACTTGTGCAATGTTCGCTTCTGTGCGCGCAGAACGTTTGCGACCACAGTTGCGGCTGTTAGACGTTCCCGTAGCATCAATTTGTTTAATCAATCGATCTAGAGCATATTTATTCCATTTTCTAGAAGGGAATTCTATCATCATCTGATGTGCATTGTATCCTTTTTCTGCTCTTAAAATTCGGATTAAAATTCAATCATCTTCCGTGAGCGGCGCCATGATGTTCAAAATTTACATTCAAAATTGAGAGGTGTGTGCCGCACCGAAATTTTATAACAAAGGTGTCGTATATCAGTGCAAGATTTGACACAGTAGTAGAGTGGATGATTACTTTCAATTTGGTATATTGGGCACGATGTTCGGATAACAATTGTTCAAGTTATATCCATTCAAAGTTGGTGCATTCCTACTGGCCCACCCTGTATATATGCGTATAGTATACCAGTAGTGTGTGTGTGTGTGTGTGTGTGTGTTGTGGTTCTGGTGACCCTTGCTCGACCCCTACCTAACCAGTATAATGCTGCATGAAACTCCTAAACATGCCGTGTTTTAGGATGGGTGGGTGTCCTTTCCTACCAACCCACCCATTGTCATGGAGACCTCTGTTGCCATGGAGATAGTTATGCTGAGATTTATATGAATATGTATAAATTGGATGTCAATATATCCTCTATATAGGCTTTATATATATATAGGGTTATTGTAATTTATTTCAGATATATTATATTTGTAGTTGTGCATATATATATATATATATATATATATATATATATATATATATATATATATATATATATATATATATATATATATATATATATATATATATATATATATATATATATATGATAATGTCTTTTGACAATTTAATAGGATTTTTGAAAATTGTACTTATTTTTATCTTAGGTCAGGTTCTTCACTTGTTCAAATGTAAATTCTTGCAGTTACGCGTAAAGTTTTAAGCTTGATTACGGCTTGTAACTCTTGATTGTGTAGCGTTGATCTTCTGTAACTTTTGTCCTTTTCTTTTGTATAAATGTTACTTCTTTCTGTTGTGATGATGTCTTGTTTTTGCGACCCTTGGCTCTGCATTCACAAAATAGTTGCTAATGGTAGGCTTGTAGCAGGGCCTAAAATAGTTATTTTCTGACACAAAACGTGGAGTTGACATTGTTGAGTGTGACTTGTCTGGAGCGTGTAGTATGAATTAATAAGAATAGCTCAAATCAACTACATTGATTTAATTCTATTACCTGAAATGTTACTTACCAGTTCAAGTACAGTTTGAGGAAGAGTGTGCAGTTTACATCGTCTAGTGTGCAGTGGACTTTGTCGAGTGTGCATTGATATTGTCGAGTGCGCAGTTGACTTGACTACACGTATGAAGTTACGTAAGAATAGCTCAAGTCAACTTTCACATGAATTAATTATAATACCTGAAATTTTACTTACCAGTTCAAGTACAGTTTGACATTTCTGAGTATTGTAGATACTGGTTTGTAGCAGAGTTCTATGGCTTCGAGACCTGCTCTTGGTCTCAAGAGAGGTTTTTTGATGTCTCTGTCTTGGGAACCTATTGTCTTGGTCTCAGGCTTGGTCTCGAGGTCAGTTCTTGACTTTTAGAAACTGTTTTTAAATGAAAGTCTTGTTCTGTCTTGAACAAGCAGTCTCGAATATGTCTCGTGCAAACTGTCCTCAGTTCTTGCGCTATAAAATTGTCCTGTGCCAATACTAACAGAAAATTTGTCTAGGTGACGCTATCTATGCTTCAGGATCTCGTATAAAATGTAAGAAAAAGTGGGAAACTGATAGGCCTACATTAGTTGTTTTTATCATTTAATCTGTTTTACCCTGTGGAATAAATAACGAAAAGCCTCGGTCTTGTACTGTTTTGGACCTCGTGTCTCAGTCTTGGTACCGTATAGTCTTTGTCTTGGTCTCAGTCTTGGAACCCCACTGTCTTGGTCTTGTCATGGTCTTGAAGCCTTAAGTCTTGCATACAACACTGGTTTGTATTAATAACAAAGGAACATAGGCATATTCTGTACAGCTGTTCATGAGAACCAAGTTATGAAACAAAAGAAACACGAAGGCAGACATTCTTCCGTGCAAAAGTTTTCGTCATGGACGTCATTTGTGGGGCAAGGGAGGCATTTGCCCCCTCCCGATATTTTTTTTAAAGAAAAAGATGTAATAAAAGGTGGAAGAAGAAATGGGTTAAAAAAGGGAAAAAGAGACTCATTTGCAGCACTGCAGGGCTTACAGTTTTGCACATGTAGACTAAAATACAAACATGGGCAGCGATCCCGAGGGGTCGAGGGGAGAAGAACCCCCACCTTTAACAGTGAGGGACACAGTGTACTGTTGTCTTCCACATAGTGAAAAAATTTAACCTCTTTCTTCCCCCCCCCCCCGAAAAAACCTGAAATGACCTCCCTGGTTTTTCGTCTTGGCAAAAATGTCTCTATCACCACATAGAAATTTGTTCAGTGAGGCCAAGACAAAAACTGGGCTGTAGTAGAAGAGATATGTTCAGTTGTGAATAAGAGGAGGGGCAAATACCCACGTTTCCCCTTTGTGTGCATCATAGCTGACAACGCAACTAGAACAAGCTACAGAGGTTATAGTCTCTCGACCTAGGCTTAATCTCCAGATTTTTCTACAGCGGTAAAGACGGCCAAGTCGCGGGAACCAGCCTATTCACAGACGCTCAGTCAAAACAAAAGCGATGGGCAGGTAAGGTCAGACGCGGTTCCAAGTCGAAATCCAAGGTACGGACAAAAATAATCAGGAAATGTTAAGAATCGTAAATGAAGCATTATGGCAGAAGTTGTAGACTTGTTGAATGGCTTAGATTACTACAATACTGTCTCACTTGACGCTTTCATTGCTTCTCAGTAAGATAACAAGCAGTCAGAGGCGTCTACACCATAGAAACCTTGGAGCAAATGCTCCATCCAAGAAATGGGGGAGATCTGTCAGTGTGTGTGCCACCATTTGGGGGGGGGGTGGACGGGGAGGGGGGAAGAAGAGGGGGAAGAGGAAGTTGCTCCAATGACTCAGAGGGGATGGACGCCTCTGCAAGCAGTCTAAGTTAACTTGCAGCGGTTACAAAACGGATTGTATGCCTTCAACGCTCATGAATAAGCTGTTGTCATGCGCTTAGCTTTTGAGTTGCGCTTCAGTATTTAGAGTTATGATTACGACTCTGAGACGCTTAAAACAAAAGCCATTTTGTGTTTATCACATAATTATGTTCAACCGAGACAGGAAAAATAATTCTTCAGAGGTTACAACTATTTTCAAATGTCTCATTAAGTCATATTGCGTAAAACGGCGCTATAGGAAGCGATATTACATTACGTAAAATTATATTAGACTACGTGAAGTAATAATCGAATTACCGCGTTTGGAAAGTTTCAGCAGGTGCCCTTTTAAGGACTTGATGCTGGCAATCAAGGAGCTGATGTGAAAGAAAAACAGTGCAAATGTTCAAGTAATTTTGCTTAAAATACAGTTTTCCTGTCCAAAGTAAATGATTCAAATACCCGTCACTTTCTTAATTTTTTAATAGCTTCTTGTAAACTTTGGGAACTATTGTCTGGCGCGGAGAGGGACGCGGTTATGCAGCAGCTGTGACGCGGCTGTTGTTCCGGTTCGGCTTTTGCGGAGGCTGTGATGCTTTAAAAAGTGGACTTTTTAATTGCCGAAAATGTCGAAATTAAAGAAAATTGTCGACGAAGTGCGAGATTCGAAAGGGACGGAAATAGATCTAGTCGACAAAGGAATCAATAATTTTGCAGAAGTGCCCGGTCTTCGTAAGAATCCTTACTTATAGTTGCTCCCGTATGCTCCCTCAACTCACAGACGCCATTGAAAGCGAGTGACTGGGATGTACTATTATTAATTAGTAATTTGTGTAGCGCCAGTGTAACGCTCAAGGCATCAACCGATGGCGCACCAAACCCAAGCCGTAATTAGGTCAACTTCCAGAAGATTAGTCTGTTGAGAGGGATGTTGCGTGTTTATCAGTTGTATTTGCGTATAATATACATAACACGTCATCAATCGATCAATTTTCGTTTAATCGCCAGCTGACGCGATCGCAACTTGTTACAGCTGCTTGAATTATAAGGAGTAGAATGTAATATAGCCATGGCAGGTTTATTGGATGAGAGGCGATTAATTCGGAGAATTAGTCGGTACATATTTTTAAATAGGACTTAAGAAATGAAATCTTGGTCGAAGCCTGTGCCAGGTAGGGAAAAATAATCTATGCAGTACATGGCTTTCATTTGATCGTATAGCTGCATATAAATACATTACTAGATTTTTTAGAATAAAAAGTCTATTAGAAAACTCGAGCGAATTCATTTACAGTTGATTTAATTCCACAGACTTGCCACATAGGAATTGATTAAGAATTTACTGTGTATAAGTCTAGTGTGAATTTGGTTGCATGTGCAAGAGAGCATAAAAGTGGATGAACAAGGAGTGCCTTGTTTTCGTTGCCTTTATTCAATTGAAGATTTCACATCCATTTAATTTGCATATAATTTATTTTTCAGTTCTCCTTCGACAGTTGACCCGCATCACGATGAGCCACAATAAGATTGTTGGTAGGTATGTGCAGTCTTCAACTGGCTTCTGTAATTCCGTTTTTAACGAGAATATAACAAGGACATAGCAAGGATTAGACGAACAGGAGCCAAACAACAGAGCTCACAAGTGGCCTTTGATTCGATGTAATGTAATGTAATTGGACATTTATATAGCACCAATCAAAGGGCAAACCAAATCAGAGGTGCTCTCTGTGCTACCCTATATGATACTAAATGCCAGTATGAACGAAAATATTGCATCAGTTAGCAAAACAATGCACAGTAGGCTGGAAGAGTCACCAGTGGTGGGCCCACGCACCCATGTGGAACCAACTAATGGATTCCCCTGGACAGCTGACAGATGGCATGGATGTTCAGAGTCCAAGATGTTGACCAACAAGGTGTTAGTAAAGCCGACCATCGATTGTATCATGACGGCCAGTATGAGAATTGTAGAAAAAAGACTGGGGGGGTTAGACCTTGATTCACGTGGAGTTTCGGTGTGCAATGAAGACTTTACTATGGGGTCCTAAGAAAGACTAGGGGGTTGAACCCCCCAACCCCCCGACAATTCTCACCCTGATGACGGCCACATAATCGTAATTGTAAACTCCATATTTCTAAAGTGCTACTCTGAAGCTAAGCGCAAAGCACCATTCACAAGGGCTTATGGTGCTTCAGAAGTTCCAGCTTAGATCGGATTAGATGATCTGTCGATCCCTTCATCCCAAGGAACGTTCATTTGGATTGGACGGATCCAGTAGTGTGAAGGGAAGATGAAACGTGGCATGCACGATAAACCTGTTGACTTTTGTGTGAGTCTTCAGGCAGTGCTCTGCATGTACAGAGGAGCTTGTTTACCATAACCCAATGAATTATTACAATTGTTATTTACTGCACTTAACACGCATGCAAGGTTGCTTAATTTGAGGCATGAGACCATCATATGCCAACACCATCTCTGAGCCTTCTCTTTCTGGTGTCTTGCAAATGGACTTGGATCGCCACTGGCCATCTCAAACAGGATGCAGTGCTCGTGAATAAGCTGGTGCCATGCGCTTAACTTTCTAGTAGCACTTCAGATTTTAGAGTTTACACTAACTCGGTCATTGTGCAGAATCTGCTCAGCAGGTGCGAACCCACAGTTGGTGGATTGCATACCAAGAGTGCTACTGTATGGACCATCTTTCTGTGAGTTGGTCCTGTCTAGCAGAGGTTATGTGAGGCAACATAGCTGGGCATTTATATATATATATAGCCCTTTTAAGCTATTTCAGTTATGCTGGGGCCAGTTTACATGAGATAAAAATATGTTGACCGAAAGTTAAGTGAAACTGATTGTTGATGCTATTCTGTGTTAAACGAATTGTTTTGTTAACAGATTGTGTGTAATCTAAATGTAACTGTAATTGTAACAGATTGTATGTAATCTAAATGTGACTAGTTGTAACAGATTGTATGTAATCTAAATGTAATTGTAACAGATTGTATGTAATCTAAATGTAACTGTAATTGTAACAGATCTATTGTATGTAATCTAAATGTAACTGTAATTGTTACAGATTTATGTTATGTTAAGCCCTGATCTTAAATCGTTATTTTAAACTGTGTTATGTCAACTAATATTATAAAATGCTACTAAGGTATCCATTAACAGAGTGAAATGTTTTTTACTGCCATCTCTTATCGCTTAGTGATTACTGATCAAACATTAAATGACCCATTAATTAATTATAACAGTGATTGGTTGGCGATTAATCTCTGTATGACCCATTGACCCTTCTTCCCTAGGACTATCTCTTGTTTTTTGTGGGATGAGTCCAGTAATGAGAAGGGTACAGGAAAGGAATCCTGCATAATAGACTTGCTGACTTTAAAATAGCTAGTCTTCAAGGAGTGCCTTGCATGTACACTTGTAACTGTTCTCCACATATGTTCATAATATTGTAACCTTAATTATTCTCTACATGATCCATTAACCCCTTCTTCCCTAGGACTATCTCTTGCTTTTTGTGGGATGAGTCCAGTAATGAGAAGGGTACAGGAAAGGAAGCCTGCATAATAGACTTGCTGACTTTAAAATAGCTAGTCATCAAGGAGTGCCTTGCATGTACACATGTAGCTGTTGTTGACATATGCTACATAATATCGTAACCAAGCCTCGTAACCTGTAAACCTTGCATATACAGATGCAATTGTTGTTGACTTACATTACGTAATATCGTAATCAAGCCTTGTAACCTGTAAACTATGCATGCACAGATGTAATTGTGGATGGCATACGTTACATAATATTGTAATCGAGCCTGGGCTCATAGTTTTTAAAATGTTGAACTCTGGCCAGCCACAATGCTTAAAATAGTTCTTATTCCCCAGACTTGTCATTATTCAATGAGGTCATCTGATTATCTTTGTTTGGTTATACCTATATCAAGAAGTGTTCTTGGTGAATGAGCATTTTCGGTTGCTTGACCTACTTTTTTGGAACTCGCTCCTTGTTTTTGTGCGCCCTGCTCAGTCACTTGTGCCATTTCGTTCTCAATTTAAAACTTTCCTCTTTCACATTGCTTATAAACCATGGGCTGCCTCTCTGTCTTACGGACAGATCTTCTGGATATTGACCTGGTTACGACTTGATTTTGTTGTGGCATCGGTTGATGCCTTGTGTATAAGACACTGGTGCAACAGAAGTTACTAATTGCAAGTACAATTGCATGTGTTTTTTCAGAGGTGCCTTCTGCAATTGCCGACATACAGAGTCTCGAAGTTCTGAATCTGTTCAATAACCTGATTGAGGTATATACCATTACCTGCTTCGTTCTAGTCCTAGTCCTAGCACACCTTTTTAGATTTTAACTCGTTTCAATTTCCTACCTGTTAGTTTCTGCAATTTTCGTTCAAGAATACAAGCCTTTTTCTTATCAAGTTTGTTTTGGCAAGGATTTGAATCCCCAGAGTTTGCTCTGGGGATTCAAATCCTAGTTGATGGTCCAGCCCACCAAGCCTTAGTACTGGTTTGCATCGAGTCAGCCCCACTATCAAAAGAGCAAGCATCAATCGATGGCACTGAGCAACTGTGATTGAAGGACTTGCACAAGGTGTAACAATAATACAGTAACCATCTCAGACTGGCTTGAACCGACATGCTCTATAATTGCAATGCAAATGCTCAGTCCAATCATGTACCATGTCATGAAACCATTGCACACCTCATTAACTTGGTAAAGTACTCTAGAATGTTATAAAATATTATTAAGGTGTCCATTTACAGAGTGAAATGTTTTTGCTGTCATCTCTTATCGTTTAGTGATTATGGATCAATCATTTAATGACCCATTGATTATTGATAACTTAATGACTGGTTAATGAATAATCTCTTAATGACCCATTGACCCCTTCTTCCCTAGGACATCTCTTGTTTTCGTGGGATGAGTCCTGCGATGAGAAGGGTACAAGAAAGGAAGCCTGCATTATAGACTTGTTGACTTTAAACTAGCTAGTCTTCAAGGAGTGCCTTGCATGCACAGGTGTAACTGTTGTCGACATACGTTATGTAATATCGTAATCAAGCCTTGTAACCTGTAAACTAAGCATGCACAGATGTAATTGTGGATGACATATGTTACACAATATTGTAATCGAGCCTGGGCTCATAGTTTGTAAAATTAGGATTGCTGTGACTATTGAGCACTCCAGTTGACTCAGTAAAGTGCCCTAGAATTAGGATAGCTATCTGGCAGTCAGTGTAGTGCATTGCCGCATTGCAAGTAATGTGTTACTGTAATAGTTATATTTTGTGGTGACTTTTACGTTAACAGTTACTTTTACCACACACAGTAACTAAAAATACTTAGTTATCAAAAGCAGTGCACAGTTAACAGTTAACGGTTACTTTTAAATCAACCTATATGTTCTTGTCATGTAGTTCATGTATGGCGCTGTAAGTATTATTAAAGGTCTTTTATCCTCAACCTGAAAATTCTTTGGTTAAAGTGACCTGGATTTTTCCATTTGTGCTTATGTCTCTGAACTCTTTCCTTTAATTTGTACATATATGCCATTACCATCAGAGTCTGATTTCATCTTGCAGTAGGCTGGAAGTTGAAGTTAACATTCCCACATATGGTAACTAAAAATACTTAGTTACTTTTCAGAGTACTTAACTACAATCAGTTACTAGTTACTTTTTTCTTAAAGCAGGTGGTAACTAAAAATACTTAGTTAATTTTTCAGAGTAACTACAATCAGTTACTAGTTACTCTTTCCTTTCCAGTAACTAGTTACCTTTGAAAAGTAACTGTCCAACACTGCTGGCAATATAAAAGATTGCATTCGAGTTGGTCTGTTGTGTTGTATGAGTTGCTATACTTTACAGGTTCTACCAACGTCGTTGAGCACGATGCCAAAGCTTAAGATTCTTAATCTGGGGTGAGACTTTTCTTCTTGTAATATTATTGTTCCCTTTTTGTTCATCTATTTTCTCTTCGGTTGTCTAGAGGTGTCAGAAGTTTTTAAAATACGACCCAGATACCAGGGTCTATTTCACAGCGGGTACCAGACTACCCTTCATTCTGGCATTGAATCAATTGTTCAATGGGTCGTTTGTCAGTTACTAGGCTTAATTCAGAGTTAGTTGAGTAGTCACCTTACCCACGAAGCTATAATGTCTTTCAGCCCACTAAGACGACAGTGCACTAATTTCTATTGGACTCCTAGAGACTAAAGATATATTCTATGTGCTAAACTGATTGTTAACTGTTGACTGGTACCCTATGCTGTGTACCTCTAATCCCACATCCCACGTCTTCTCAGGCCACTGACTTCATGAACAGTATCAAGCTGTGGTGGTGGTGATGATGATGAGGACCTAAGAAGGCCAATGCACCAAAATCGTGTGCTTTTGTAAAGTTTTAAACGACTTCTCTGTTTTATGTAGATATGTATAAATTTGTGTAATTGTTTTATACGTAGTGTACAGATTTTGCATAATGTTGAACTGTAGTAGAACGACTTGCACATTGTGTTTTGCTTATTGCAGAATGAATCGCCTGAATGAACTGCCGCGTGGGTTTGGTGCTTTTCCAGCGCTTGAGGTTCTTGATCTGACTTATAACAATCTGAACGAGAAACAGTTGCCTGGCAACTTCTTCTGTTTAAGTGAGTTCGACGGTTGAAATTTTGTTATATGGCGAGTAGAAATTTCCTTATGGGTTGTTAAAATATCTTTACATGCTGTTGAAATTTTTATGGGTTAAAATTTTCTTATGGGCTAAAATTTTCTTGTTGAATTTTTAATGTGTTAAAATAGTTTCTTATGCGCTGTCAAAGTTTTAATGTGTGAAATTAGTTTCCTATCTGCTCTTGAATTTTATGACAGGTTTTAACTTCTTAATGGATTGTTGAAGCAAGATGTTGAAATTTATTATTGAAACAGTGTAGAAACGGTGTGTTGACATTTCCCAAGAAGCTGACACATTAGTCAACAATGTTCAGTATGTAAGAGATTAGATTTGAATGGTTTCCTAATCAATTCTATTGTTTTGACTTGTATTGTGCCATTGTTATAATGCTCTGTCATCAGTTGTTGGTTGCTGCAGTTACCATATCTTACTACCTGTTACTACGGGTTTCTGTACGTGATTGTTTCTATTGATTGTTTCAGATACCCTGAGGGCGTTGTACCTTGGAGACAACGATTTCGAAACAATCCCTCCCGACATATGCAAGCTTGTTAACCTTCAGATTGTAAGTGGAATAACCTTTACCTGAACTTACTTCGTCTTTTCGTACCAAACCTTACCACTCTCTTAACTTGCCTTTCCCGTACTTTACCTCCGCTAGTTTTTCCCATACCTAACTGACCTGATCACGGCTTGTCAACCTGATTACATTGGTTGATGCCTTGTGCATTAGATGCCAGCGCTATGGAAGTTAGTAAATAATAATAACTTTGCCTTACCTTATCTTGCCTTTTACAAGAAAAAGATGTGGGCTAAGTAGGCTTGAACCCGTATTCTTCGCGTTACAAGGCGAACTTTTTAACCAGCCGACTGCCTTGTTCCGCAAGTTATGTGATGTTATGTTGTGTCCAGGGGCGCCGGCAGGCTTTAAAAAATTGAATGCCCACCCCTCCTGCCTTCTCCCATCCACATCCATCTTCTGTCTGCCACTCATAGTCATACACCGAAAATGACTCAGAATGACTCATAAAAGTACAGTATAACACATGCATATGATTTCATATGATATTATTTATACATAATAGTATGGTAATCTTATATCGTAACCGTATTCTTATATTGTAACCATAATCTCGTATTGTAGTCATAATCTCATATCGTAACCGTAATCTCGTGTCGTAACCGTAATCTTATATCATAGCTGTGATCTCAACGTTTCTGATGAGCGTGTTTGATGTTGTTGCAGCTCGTGCTGAGAGAAAATGACTTGGTGTCGTTGCCAAAGGAGATTGGAGAATTGAGTCGGCTGAAGGAACTTCACATCCAGGGCAATCGACTGACCATCCTTCCTCCAGAACTTGGTCAGCACTTTTCTGTATTTTGATATATTGCCCTCCTTCCAAAGTTCAGAATTGTGCACACACGACCATATGACAGAGCATCGATGGGGCTGAGCAGTTGTGAGCGAAGGACTTGCTCAAGGTCGCTACACAGTAACCGTCTCTGGTGTGGAGGCTCGATGCCAGATTTATTGTTATTATGCATTTATTAAATGCCACTATCTAGTGACCAAGCAACAATCGATAGCGCTGAGCAATTGTGAGAGAAGGACTTGCTCATGATCCCTACACAGTAACCTGTCGGGGTGGAGGATGGAACCCATAATTATTATTATTATTACTATTATTATTATTGTTATTTTTATACAATACAATAGAATACAATGGTATTTTGTATTGCTCTCCTTCCAAAGTTCATTAAGTGCACACACCATACTACAGAACATCGATGATGCTGAGCAATTGTGAGTGAAGGTTTTGCTCAAGATCCCTACACAGTTGCTGCCTTGGGCGAGGTTCGAACCCATACTCTCCGTGCTACAGGCCGAGCGCTCTAACCAATCATCCTACCATACCTCGTGCTCTTTATATCAGATGAGTCGAGCAGAGTTCGTTGAATGCCTGATTTCTTGTATCATGGACTTTAAACATTTGAGGTATATAATATATCCCCATAGTGATGCATGGAAACCTACACACAGATGACATAAACATACATTTTGTAATTGAAAGCGCTCGCATATATAGTGCCTCTTGAAGAAAAATTGCCAGAGGTCCTCCCGACCGTAATATACAACAACACAAAATATGCTGTTGTAGATGCACTCATTGCTGTGTTTGTAAGAAGAGTGCAGCACATCTGCAGCTGTGCAACAACAGAGACAAACATACCAGTCTTTAGTTTGATTTTGCTGTCTTTCCAGGCAACCTAGACTTGGTCGGTCAGAAGCAGGTGTTCAAGGCAGACAACAATCCTTGGGTTGCGCCGATACAGGACCAGTTCCAGCTCGGAATCTCCCACGTCTTTGACTACATCCGTACAGACATGTTCAAATAGTAAGTATTCCATTTAGGTAAGACGAAGAGTAGTACCTTAAGCTAGCCCAGAAAGACAGCATATATGAGTAACACTTCATTTTCATAGCCTTGGCCTTTGAGGTGGATGGCCAGTCCTCTCCCTTGCCGATTCAGCTTCCCACCGACAGTGCGCATTCAGTGTACTTGGCATAGCTGAGTTGGCTAGGGAGCACAGGTGAAGCAGAAATCTCGAACCAAATGTCTGCCCTAGCAGAGATTTGAACCCCTGACCTCTCGATTGATAGTCCAGCATGCTAACTGCTACACTATCTGTGGCATGATGTAAATCAGGAAATTATGTATCAAGGTTGATACTTGTCTGTCCGAAATATATTTAGTCTGTGCTCACAGATATTGCGCTCACTCACGTTCTCATATTGTAACCATAATCTCGTATCATATCCGTGAGAAAGTCTTTCACTCCCAATTTAGAACAGTACGGAGTTCCCTTTCTTTCTCAGACATTTGCTGTGGTTCAGGAACAGCCGCATGTTTTTGTCCGCTGTGCAAGTTGTCAGACAGGGTAGCTGATTGATTAGAGCAGTCAGCTTGTAACACGGAGAGTATGGGTTCAAACCTCGTCCTCATACTGGTAGATGGTTACTTTTTAGGATCCTTGAGCAAGTCTTTCACTCCCAGTTGCTCAGCGTCATTGAATGATTTTTGATCATTAGATAGTGGTGCTTAACAAATGCATATAATAATCAGTATGGGTTTGAGTCTCCTCCCTTGAGACGGTTACTGTTTAGGGACCTTGAGCAAATCTTTCACTCACAATTGCTCAGCGCCATCGATTGATGCTTGGTCATTGAACAATGGCACTTAATAAATAGGCAATAATAAAAAAATTATCTGAAACTTTTCGTCTTTTAGTCTATACGGACGTCACATGACCGCGAACGCTGAACCACCAGCGAAAACCAACGACAAATCGAAGAAGATCAGTAGGAAACACTAGACACACATACCTTAGGACTGACGTACGATGAAGATTTGTCTCCTGGTGCTTCTTGGAATTCGTGTGGTGTTTGGAAGCATGTAGCATCTGTCAACTGTAACCAACTGCATTTAGTAATCATAGGATTTGTTAACTTCACAAATTTTGGAATTAGCAACGTGTGTCAGATGCTGTTATGTGAGATAATGGTTTTGATATTTATGATGACGGTGGTGATGATGAGATTTTATGATGATGACGAGATTTGATGATTGTGATTGGTGTTTGGGTGACAGATGATGAGTGGCGATTGCGTGCAAGAGAACGTGAAACTAAACTATTTATTAATTGGAGTAACTAGTAATTATTTTGTATTTGCTGCTTTTTTATGTGTAGTTTAGGGGCCATCCATATATTACGTATGCAAAAATCCGCGAAAATTGGACCCCCTGTTCGCAAGCGTACTTTCTTCCACACCCCCCCCCTTGCGTACGTACACTTGACGCACCCCCCCCGAAGACCAGCTGCAGAAAGTGTCTCGAAAGTCTGCACTTTAGGCCAGATTGAAGGATGAGTGAGGGCCAATATAGACAAATTATAGGTGTCTGGTTCACAGCACAGAATAACTGCACATGGCTTTTATATAATGTAATAAAATGCCATCGGACGACTATAGGACAATACAGAGTTATAAATAGGCTAATGTGGACGTCATAATTAGAAATTTATTTTGCGTACGTACACTTTTGTCCCCCTCCCCCCCCCCGCACGCAAAATCGCCAAAATCCGACCCCCCCTCATTGCGTACGTAATATGTGGACAGCCCCTTAACTCGAGTTACTTGCATGTTACGTTAGACTCTGAAGTTTCTGCATTTGTGAATTTCTGCCCCTGAGCTCTGTTAAACTCTCTAGGGTTACTGTTAGTCTGTTTGGATTGATTGAATGATTTAGATTGATTTGGATTGTTTGATTGAATGATTGATTGAGTGAATGAACTAAAGACTGAACTGAAAGACTGAATGATGGGTTGGCTAATAGACATTAATCTTGGCAATAATTTTATCCATGACTTTGTTAATACAAACTGTTGATTGGGCTGGACGAGAAACGGATTGGGCAATTGAACCCAGTCACAATGGCAAGCCGGCCACTTCTGCTTTGCAAGACACAGTCGGCTGTGTCAGTGAGATTTATATGGCAGTATTCCAGGGCTAATTATCTAATTTTATTGTTTTTAAAGCTACAAAATTCCCATTGTTTGACCATTTCTGGCCATCTCTGCAGACATTTAAATCACAGCTCGAGACATGTTGTTTTAAACAATCATATGACTGTCATTGACTTATTGAACTCCTGTACAGCGCCCTTTCCTTTGGCCTTGGCTGTGCTATGGTGCTATTCAAATTGTATTATTATTATTATTATTATTATTATTATTATTATTATTATTATTATTACTATTTTATGACATTTATGTGCATGTATTCACATTTCGTCTGCAAGCTTTGTGTGTACTCTGAGAAACTGACTTTTAAATGTTAACCGCTAAGCTTTTGCTGGATTCAAAGGATTGCTTCGAAAAGAACCACTTTCTGCTTGATTGATTTGAAACTGTGCGTAGCAGTATTGCAAGGTTTTAGGCATTAGCTCTTGTTTGCTAGCACTTGATAATGCCCGTTTTTTGTAGGTGAAAGCTCGAGGTACGATAGTTGTTTGAGAATTAGCGATGTGTAATGAATCTGCATTTGTGGATTATAATATCTCTTGTGACACTTTCTCATACTCTGCTATGCTTTTTTTAGTTTGAAAATTGACTGTATCGGTTTTTGTATTTATTTATGTACACTGAAAATCAAATACATGTACTGTAGATTGTGCATTAAATATTTGTACAGCAGCTTTGTACTGTATCATACTTTGTTATGGTCGGTCTGTCTGTCTGTCTGTCTGTCTGTCTGTCTGTCTGTCTGTCTGTCTGTCTGTCTGTCTGTCTGTCTGTCTGTCTGTCTGTCTGATACTGTAATGTGGGCTGGACAAAATGACAACAATTGAACTGGTTTTGTGAGTTGTAAAGCATACACATTTTTCTATAGCAACTGTACGGTCTCGACCAGCTGCGTAGAAGGATCTCCCCCGATAAAATTCATTGAGAAATGAGCAGGGTTGAGACGATGTAGTTGCTATAGAAAAATGTATATGACCATGCCTATTTTCAATGAATTTCTCGGGTGAGATCGTTCACCACTGCTGGCCGTTTTAATAGGTGCCGCGTCCAGACCCCGCTAGCCCGAGATTCAAATCTCTTAATTGTAACCACGATCAATAATATTCTAACGGGCAGATAAATAGGCCTGGAGGTGTGTGTTAGTCTGACCTCGCTAAATCCGTGGGCAGATCAGACGGCTCAGTAGAGGATTGGCCGCCCGCTGCCACGTGTCGAGGTTAAGAAAATAAAGTCGTTAGCACTTAATACCCGTGGCTGTATCCCAGAGATAGCTCAAGGGCTTCTCTTCGATCTTCCTTTGTCTGCTTTTTTCTTCTCGTTTTTGCTCTTAAAGTACTGCTTATGCTAGGCCCGATTTTTTCAAGCGGCTACAGATGTGCAGGAAAGCACTGCTTCCAGGACAAGCATTCCAGGCCGTTCTTACTTACTTACTAACTTAGGCGAAGTCTATATTTAGAACTGGCTTTGTTCGTCTGGCGTATTAATACACCACAGGTTTTCCACATGGGATTCGCTGCTGATCTATTTAGGCGTTGAGCGTATGTCAGTCACAGTTTACTATTATTATCATTGGTCAACAGAGGAACAGACCCCGCCCACTGGACGAGTGTAAGTCTGGGAAGCTGTCGCTCCTGTAATATAGTGTTGCTGAGACGCTCTGCAGTTCCATTAGTCGCGCTGTTGCAGAGCCTCGTTTAGGGTGAGTGATGAATTCCTGGAATTATTTACACACATTTATAAATTGTCGGCTTTAAACGAAACGAACCCAGTCCATGCAGAGTTAATCTTAGTTTGATGGTGATTCGGTACTTTGCAATTATTAAATAGTGAAGAAATAGTTTTTTTGTGTATTAAATTAATGCTTCGATCTTGTGACTCATGCTAGGTCAATGCGGTGCGATGGGAGGATGCTGGGAGCCTAAGTGGATGAGTTTATATAGCGCTTTTTTGGGGGGGGGAAAGTCTGTAAAATTTAGTTTGTGGTGCTATAAAGAAAGACTCCAAGAAGTTATTAATGTAAGCCTACCCCAGGCAGCACACAAACGTTAATAAAACGTTGGCAGATGGTTAGCGTACACGTTTGTCTAACGTTTGAATAAAACGTTTATTAAACGTAGTTTTGGCAGTTGTTTAAACGTTGATAAAACGATTACATGCAAACGTTAAATGAGCGTTATGCTAACCAAAATTAAACGTTATTTGAACGTTGGCATAATGTTGATTCAACGTTGGAATATGGTTAATGGACACGTTTTTCTAACGTTTGAATAAATGTTGTTTGGCAGTTGTTTTAACGTTGATAAAACGATTACATGCAAACGTTAAATGAGCGTTGGTATAACGTATATCCAACGTTGGAATAAGGTTAGTGGACACGTTTTTCTAACGTTTGAATAAATGTTGTTTGGCAGTTGTTTTAACGTTGATAAAACGATTACATTCAAACGTTAAATGAGCGTTATGCTAACCAAAATTAAACGTTATTTGAACGTTGGTATAATGTTGATCCAACGTTGGAATATGGTTAGTGGACACGTTTTTCTAACGTTTGAATAAATGTTGTTTGGCAGTTGTTTTAACGTTGATAAAACGATTACATGCAAACGTTAAATGAGCGTTGGTATAACTTATATCCAACGTTGGAATATGGTTAGTGGACACGTTTTTCTAACGTTTGAATAAATGTTGTTTGGCAGTTGTCTTAACGTTGATAAAACGATTACATTCAAACGTTAAATGAGCGTTATGCTAACCAAAATTAAACGTTATTTGAACGTTGGTATAATGTTGATCCAACGTTGGAATATGGTTAGTGGACACGTTTTTCTAACGTTTGAATAAATGTTGTTTGGCAGTTGTTTTAACGTTGATAAAACGATTACATGCAAACGTTAAATGAGCGTTGGTATAACGTTTATCCAACGTTGGAATATGGTTAGTGGACACGTTTTTCAAACGTTTGAATAAATGTTGTTTGGCAGTTGTTTTAACGTTGATAAAACGATTACATTCAAACGTTAAGTGAGTGTTATGCTAACCAAAATTAAACGTTGTTTGAACGTTGGTATAATGTTGATTCAACGTTGGAATATGGTTAGCGGACACGTTTTTCTAACATTTGAATAAATGTAGTTTGGCAGTTGTTTCAACGTTGATAAAACGATTACATTCAAACGTTAATGGAGTGTTCTGTTAAAACAACTGCCAAACCAAAATCAAATTACTTGAACATTGTTTTGGAATTATTTCAACTTTAGTATTTTGCTGCTCCATTATATGCTTAATAAATGTGGTTTTCAGGTTAAATGAACGTTATATTGAAGATAACATGACGTTTTTTCATGTTACAAAAATGGCAAGGAATCTATTTTGTATTTTGCATACGTCTTTACCATGCCACAATTTATTATAAGATTGAGTTCAAAACAGTCAAACTCACAATGTAGGCCAAAAATTACAAACTTTATAAAGTCTAAAGTAGTGTCTTATGATGCAGCAACTAGCAGGATCTTATCATTATTTTACAGCAATATAATTGTCTAATTGTCGGAATTAGTTGGTTCTGATCGAGGCTGACGCTGTTTTTCTGCTCGCAACTTCCGGCCTCCATCTCGTTCTCTGGCAAATTTCAGCCAATCTTTGATGTGGTTCTCGATTTCTGCATGAGATGCATTCGATGACAACGGGTTCATGCGAACAGCTCCTGTGATAAGATAATAATTACACAATTATTAACAAAAATTTATATTCAAAATCACAATACATTATGACTTGGGGTCATCCATAAAGGACGTCCGCAATGGGGGGGGTGGGAGGGTCATGGAAATGCGGACAAGGGGGGTTATTATGACCAGTGTGGATGTCTGCATCTAAACTTTCAATTCGATAGTTTTTTAAACACCACATTGATTTAACCTTTCCCAAAAGACAAAAAGGTAAGTGAAGTGATTGCCTAAAACCACATGCATGGTATAACATTTACTGCGACTTTAAAGAGGCTTTTATTACTGCACATCCTGAGATATGAAAACGTGCATAGGAACTGTGGAATAATAGTAAAAATGATGACGACATTAAAAATTGGCTCTGGCGTACGGACGTCCACAAAGGGGAGGGGGTAAGGTCAAATGCGGAAAAGGGGGAGGGAGGGGTCCAAAGTAGGTCGTATTTTGCGGATGTCCTTTATGGACGACCCCCTTGCATTAATGCAGAGGTACTGCTTAAGCTCACACGGGGTGCATGTGCAGTAGTCTAAAACTTCAAACAACAATTTATTGAAAAATAAAATATAGAATAAATAATAAAATCAACCAAATCCTGCTGAATTTTTTCATATTAAAAGTGATCGAAGGATTATTAAAAGTATCAAATGAACCATCTACCATGCTTTTTCAGCAAATCAACCTCAGAACCTATGCACAGCAGAAAAGAGTACGAGAGATTCCACCGGGCCAAAAACTGAAAGGGAATTTTATGGGCATCTTTAACAGTGTAATAAAAGATTCAGGTTTTATTTCAGTTTCAGCATCTATTTTAGCAAAAAGAAATAGCCTCATTTCAGTTTTCTCAATGATTTCAGTTTCCATATCAGATAAAGTTTTAATTGAATATCTATTGCAGTTTCGGTTTAATCGAATTTCTAGTTCATTTTCTCACATTGTTAAGCAAACCTATGAGCTAATGCGTGATATGAACAAGTTAACATAAAACTTCTTATGAAAAGCTGCTATTTATGAACACTCAACGCTTTCATCTTTACATTTGATAGCCTTAACGACTAGTCAGCAATGAAAAAGATTTACTGAAGTCCTTGACCAACACACATATTAACTTAAGGAAAACAACTTTTGTTTCTCTTCCCAGATTTCAAATCTTCACATAAACTGAAGATTCTTTCAGCATGAGCTTCAGAAGCCAGAGCCGCCACTAAATCAAGTGCATTGCCAAATCAGGATATTGCTTCTCATTTCTGATCCAGAAATCTATCGGAGTCTCGTCTGTGGTTTTTCTTATTGTGGTTAAATACAACAATAACAGGTCTTCTAATTTAAGCATTGCTCCTTGATCTTTCAAATGGACTTCAGCATTAGTGCAGTTGGGCCCAGAGATTTTTCGACCACATGGCTTGTTGTTAACCAGTAGGCCTACAGTTGTGGCTACATACCGAATTGTCGTTCCAAACATCTTGCAAATCGTAGTCCCACACTGTGCTCTCTCGTTTTCTATCACTCTTACTGAATACTGATAGCGAAATACTATGATAATTAAGTTTAAATTATAATAGAAATCGTTAATTACTAAAACAGAACTTCACAAATTCCCACAACGCCATTAAACAGGCATCCAGCACATTCTGTAATTTTCTCCCGATCGATAAAACATAGACTTTACATAAATGAAACTATCACAGGATCACAACAAAAGGCATTTATATATGTATATATGATACAAAAAATTATGCACTGATCGAAATAAACTACCTATTAAATTGGCAGTTTAATACATTTCACAACTAATTTAGGTTTTTTAAAATAAGTTTTTTAGTCTCAGTTTCTATTAAAGTTTGGGATGCAGTTTCTATTTAGTTTCAGTTTCTTGACCTCTTCAGTTTCTATTTAACTGAAATTAAATAAATCAATTAACTGACATTTCAGTTAACTTATTTGCAAGGATCCTTTATTCATGAATTAGTCAGTGAAAAGGATTAAGCAGCAACTGGCACTGAAAATATGTCGATACTTGCTAATATACATCGAAACTTACTTATAATCACAGAACTCAATGACATTTCAGAGAGTGCCATCTTCCCACCACGGCCTTTCCAGTTCAGATGGCTTGCACATCTGTTCGTAAACAGGTGGCGAAGAAGACGCCTGGTACAGTCACTGACAGATGCTCCACCTATGGAGCTGACGTTGCGTATCTAAGTAGAAGAGAAACATAAAATGCAGAAAGGATCAACTGCAACGAAAATATTTGGTGCCAAAGAGTTATTAATAATTAAGACTAACACATCATGCAATTCTGTCTGTAATTGAATTAGTCATAGCCACTGCAGGAATGGGTACATTTCCGAAAAATATGGAAGGATAATAAAAGAATTGTGACAGTGCTTATAGAACAAAACCATCAGGTTTTTAATCCATTCGCTCTACGCTTAAGGTGGAAAGCAGATCAGACGATGAGTTTCAAGTAAGAGTGAAACTGTGAGCTCAGCTACATAGGGGAGGGGGTAGACTAGTAGAGTAGTGGTAACACTCATGGCAAGAAGAGCATAAGGTACGCGGATCGACTCCCGTAACATCCCTCTAGGGCTTGCGTCTTGTATGGCTGCCAAACAGTGTGTTTAATTAAGATATTGATTGTGCTTTGATGTTTCAATGTAATCTTACTGCGTCTGTCGGTTTGAAATAATAAAGAATATAATTATTATTACAATACCAGACAGGAAATGTTTTTAGATAATAAATAAAGCTATAAGAAAGCTTATGAAATGTTGGGAGTAAATACAGTATCTACTTACAATTAACTGTTTCAAGTTCACATCATGGAGTTTTGCTTCCAAGGCAGCTACTTCGTCTGTGGAGTCCAGTGGAAACGAAATATCTTCAGGCATCTCCTCTGGAGAAGAAATTTCACTGCGCGTCTTCTGCTGAGTTGCCATGAGAATGGCAATGTCTTTTTTCATCTCCACAACGCTATCTTTCAGTTCCTGGAGCAGGGTCAGCACATGCCGTTCGAATGCTGAAATGGTTTTACAAATTTGAATGAGAAAAAAGGAAACTCACATTAATAACGATTACACACAGACATAAATTTGATCTAAATGGTAGGGTTGTCATATACATGTCTTTTGTAAATGTTATATGTTATAGAGTACAGTAATGGAGTCCAGATAGTGAGTGGGAGAATGGGTAAAAATTTTACAATGATTATGGAATTATAATAGCCACTCTAATACTGCAACAATGAGTTATTAAGCATTTTCATGAAGCAACAATTCAAATGTTTTCTACATTATTTATGTATTGTTTTCTTTCTTCTAACTAGAAGAGCAATATAGATGGCAGTGAAGGCTAGTAAAACGTGTGGGTCAAGGACAAGGCAACTAACGCAGGTAAAAGGGCACTAAACACCCCAGCTTCTATGCCTGGAATCTAGGGACCATCACACGCTCTCCAGGGTTTGGTGTAGGTAGACAATCCAATAACTTCAAATAATTTGAAGCATAAAAAACTCTTTTGGTGGTAAATATGAATGCACAATTCTGAAATTTTACAGCACTATACATGAAATTGCAAAAATGTTGGGTTCCGTGCTGCTGACAACTCTGAGCTATGTGTCTCCATCACCTGTGTATGAAAATTATTGCATACCAGAGTTTCTTCCAGTTCCCACACTTCTGGGGGTATTCTCTGTATCCGATTGAGGCAGTTTTGAGATAGGCTGTGTCGGTGGTGGTGGTGGTGGTGGTGTAGGCACAGTCAACTTAGGTGTAATTGTCTTCTGGGGTATCCCATGTCTCTTTTTTGAAGGCTTTTCTTGATCAGATCCGGACTCAGATGATTCCACATACATCTGGCACAGACCTCTATAAAAACACAGAATACTATAAGATGTACTTTAAGTTTTAACATTCATGTAACTGCATTGCAAAACAAAATTTGATTAGTGTAACATTATTTGCATCTGACAAATGCAATAAGTATATAGCAAATTTTACAAATAGCAGCTTACAAATAGCAGTTAGTTGCTGTAAAGATTCAAATACAGGCTTACGAACTAAGTAATTTCCACACATATTAATTATATACTAATCCTCAAATCTCGCTAGCACATAAATTTCTTTGTCATAGCACAGGAAATATATACTTTATTATTATCATTATTACTATTATCGCTTTAGACTACAGTTGTAAGCTGTGATGCGGTGTGTCATCCTTCGTTGATTTGCAATAAATGAATATATATATATATATATATATATATATATACATGTATGTATATATATGTATATATATAGATATATATACACACATTACTTGTGCTAAAAAGAGCTTACACAGCTAAGACATACCGTTTTCTTTTCCGGTTTTGCGTATCAGTGGCTTCCCTCTCGGATTCTAAACTAGATGTTAGTTCCGCATCGTTGAGCTTCGACCGGGCTTTTGCATAATCGTCTAAAAAATCAAATCCATAAATGACATGCCAGATAGCTAGACTCTCAACATAAACAGCATTAAATTTGTTATGAAACAGTTAAAATATAAGACAATATAAAGATCACAAAACTGAATGAAACCATCCAATGTATTAGAGAAAGGAACATTTTTCATGTTATGAGAGCATGCTCATGCCATGTTTGACTTATAAAGTGCAAAGGATGCTTTAATAAAGTGTTGTGCATGTGGCTCACGGTTTGAATCCTAAGTGACCTATGCTGAGCTCTTTTAAATAGTGTCCACTTGAAAGGTTATGAAAGTGTACACCTAAAAATGACTATTTGCAATTTTGTACCGGTACTTTGGCCAACAGATAATTCAACACAACAGCTCCACCTCAGAGGGCTGTAACCAATTAAGAAAGTAACTATCAGACAAGACAACCAAACCTAACTGTACTTCTCCAGTCACAGAAATGCCACGAGTTAACAAAACCGACAACCACTGAAGGCTATTGTCAATAAATGAGGGTCAATTGCCAGATTACCTAACCATACTTAAGCTAGCTATAGTCAAGGAAAGCTAGGCATGTTAACAAATGTATGAAAACAGGTAAAACTCTGATTAGGCTGTTCTGCGAGAGATGCTTTACAAATCTGTAAATAGAATGCAATAAATTATGGAAAACATAAACATTCATAACATGGACCAACCTGTTTTATACATAACTCTACAGTCGTACGACTTCCACGACGGATCAGCTGGTTGGCACTTCTCCACTGCCCGGTTGCACAATCCACCGCTTTTGAATGGTGGCCAATAACAGTGTGTTGTTTCATTCACGTTGAATATCCATGTGGTAGAAACAACTGCGACGCCCTCGTCGTTACTGAACTCGACAACTGAATATTTTTTGGAGGTGTCCATCTTCAATCTATTATAAATTTGTCGAAGTTCACACAAAATTCATAACCTTATAGAAACTTGTTTATAACTACATGTATTTACAATAATTTTCTTGTTAGATAAGATCATAGCATGTGGAGAAGTGGAATAACCACAAAACTACCACCAAATGGAAGCATCACATTTTTCTGTCTGAAGTCAACCAACTTTCCAATCAAAATCTCACTGCCTAAATTGGACACTTTATGTATCCCAAGGTGTGATGAAGGCAGCGGATAAGTGAAGAAGTCTGCTCTATCGTGAAACTTCTTATATAGCAGCAAAGTCTCTGAACCCTTTACTATGATATTGCACACCACTGCCACATCATTTCCTAAAAGAATGCAGTTGTTGCCAGTCCCCACAGAAATACAAATGCCGTTGAAAGTTATACGTTTGTACTGCTGGCACATTCCAATGCTCTTAGGAACTTCTCCCCCATGGCATTGATCATTTGGATTTATGTGCAATGACTCAGTAATCTGTACAGTTGGCTTCATTTGGCACTGCTTCTTCTCCAGTATTCTGCGAACAACTTGTTCGAATGGCTGATTCGGTGATCTGACAAGTTTGACCATGTGTCCCAAAAAGTTTTCAAAACAGAATGCAGATACATTATCTAGGGAACCATACTTTCTGGCATCATCGGCTAAATGTAAAACATTGTGTACATTGTAAACAACCATGTCCGACCCATAAAGCTCAGAATAATGCTTGACAAATAAAGACAACAACTGATCTGCATAGTCAATATCGGCAGATGTACTACTGTTTCTTAACAGCACAAATATGCCAACAGAAAGCATCATAAAATTTCTATATGCAACATCGGACAGTTTTCCTACTAGAGTGACTGGACCCGTATATAACAAGAACTGTCTGAACTCCGTTGCTTTCCAACGCTGCCATTCAGACAGTGAACGGGGTTTCCGGGCAAACTCTACAGGAATGAATTGTCTCATATTGATCATTTTGTCTGATATATCAGCAATGCATTTAGCACTCAATCTACAATGACGATTTACTGGACCACTTAACCACAACCATATCAGACGTCGAACAATCCCCAAACATACTAGATGCATATAGTCCAGTACAAATTGAGATACCATTCCAATATGCAACTCAGAAAGAGGGGTAAGACCACGATGATGTTCTGGGTCTTCCATGTCATCAAATGAAACATCTGTCCGCTTTGCTGCATCATGTTCTGGGAAAGTAATTTTACCCTGCCACACACCAGACTGAATGCACCTTTCACAAGCAGAGTATGCAGAGTGGTTTTTGGTATTCTTTAGGAATGCCCGTGCTGGTGCATCACATATCAGCGCAGAGATTATTAAAGTATGTACATAACCCATGTAGAGAAAGCCGTTTTCTTGAAGTTGGTGGCATTCAAGAACAAAGTCATGAAGAAAGTCTAAATTTTTTGGCTTACTTAAGCCATAAAAGAGACCAATAATAAATGGCTGGCTGACAAATGGCCTGTCTATCTTGCCAAGTATGGGCCAAAACTGTCCATTCATGCTTTTGAACACAGGCACACCATCAACATTTATTTGCAAAGAAATTTCAGAAGCTTCTTTTACAAAGTCAGAACCTTGGCTGGGCAGTTGTGACTCAATCCCAATTGCTATACCAAAATGGTAATACTTGCCACCAGAAACATGCTGCACAAGAGGCTCTACTTCACTTGTGCGTGCTGTTTTAAGTAGAGTGCGGGGATCTTTGGGTAAATCAGCATGTTGTTTCCTTAAAGTATGAAGCAAGGCTGCTAATGCATTCATTGGAACAGAGTGAGCAATTGCCCAGCATGACAACTCATTAGCTAAATCCGCATTATTGGGGCAGTCATCTTCACTCTCACCGTCTGAATAATGATATGCATGTTCGTCAAGCTCCTTATCTAAGTCAGAACATTTCGTACGCTGAGAATTTTCAACTATGTCACTATCTGACTCAGATAGTACTGTTGTACAATTCCCCAAAACCAATTTCTTGCATGGCAGACTTTCTGTAGAATTAGGCTTATGTTCAATATTTAACCCTCGATTCACAAGGTGTGAGGATGCTTCAAATACTGGACCAAGTTCTCCTTCGGCCGAAGAACATGGTTCAACAGAAATGACTTCACCTACAGCTTTCCAATCCTTACTTATATCTGCCATTGCACTTTCCACGGCCGCACGAATCTTACGGCGCCGAGTCCTATAAGACGACATAATGTAATACCATATAATTCTGCTCCAGATGTCACGGATAATTCAGCTGGGGAAACAAACACCACTAGTCCACTACACAGCAATCCAACGACAAGACACCTTGTATCTGATCTACAATGAACAATCGTTAAGTAACTTGTTACTTATACATAAAGAAAATTTGACAATTTATTGTTTAGTCATCTCAAATTATCGATGCAATATGAGGGATCGTTTTCACGCTAAAAGTTACAGATGCACCTTAATGAATTTGTCTACTAGTATTTTACGATGCATCAAAAATAGCTAAGTTGGAAGAGAAATTTTCATTTAAAATGCCATATTTAACACAATAAATCACAACTGAAAATGTTATGCAACTTAAAAATGGGGTGAACCCGAATCCCCGAATACGCTGAAAATACAAAAACCTATTCAAAGTTAAATTGTAAACTAATACATGACATAGACTTAGCGTAGCTTTGATGCATCTCGATAAACTGACTATTCACCTGTTTATTTCTAATTTTAGTCTAAAATCGATTTCGGGGATTCTGCCGAAATTCGATTCGGGTGGCAAACTTGCGTTATCGGGGTCTCTATCGATGACCCAATTTCAAGGGGACTATGTATTACAAGTGGTCACACCTTGACACTAATAAGCCTAGTTAAATGAATGGTTTACTTGTGCATCAATGATGCTAGCAACACTAATATAAAGAAACCAGTTAGCGTCAATGACACTACACTAATATAAAGAAATTAGTTAGCGCCAATGACACTAATAAGGCTAGTTTTTGCCACAACGGTTCCGACTATTTAAGCAGCCGCTTAGACTCTAAACATGCAGTTTTAAAACAGTTAAGCTTTGTTTTAAAACAGTTAAGCTTTGTTTTAAAACAGTTAAGCTTTGTTTTGCACCTTACTATAACATGAACCTGCTCGAGTCGATAACTTGTTTTATTAAACCAGACGTCTTAGTGTTACGGTGAGACCTCACGTTATAGGCTACATTGTCACCTTGCCAGGTTGCACAACTAGGGGCGATCATTTACAATCGGGGTGCCTAACCCTAGCCCTGACTTTTAAAATCCAGCTTCCACTCGCAACTATAGCGTTTTAGTCGCACAATTACATAGGCTACACTGACCCCTAACCCTAAGCTCTAACCGACCCTCACGACGCTTACCCTGACCCTAACCGACCCTCACGATGCAAAGACACCCACCCAGATAGTAAATAGGCACCCCGATGATCGCCCAACTAGGGACCCATATAACGCAAGTTTGCCGACTTACGACTACTATATCGTGTTATCTTACTGCGCATTTGTGTTTTAATTTAATAAACGAATATAATTACTACTATACTACTACTACTACTACTACTACTACTACTACTACTACTACTACTACTACTACTACTACTACTACTACTACTACTACTACTACTACTACTACTACTACTACTACTACTACTACTACTACTACTACTACTACTACTACTACTACTACTACTACTACTACTACTACTACTACTACTACTACTACTACTACTACTACTACTACTACTACTACTACTACTACTACTACTACTACTACTACTACTACTACTACTACTACTACTACTACTACTACTACTACTACTACTACTACTACTACTACTACTACTACTACTACTGTGAACCGTGAACGTAACAATTAATTTTCTACTTAACACGATGAATAACCGAAATCCTCCACTTTTTTAATTTCCACTTCATAAAAACAGCACGTGTTATAAACAAACACAACTTCAAGAAATGTGTACAATTATTTAAAAAGTAGATTTGCTAACAATAAGACATACCTTTAGGCCTATCTGCACGACCAAGTTCAGCTTTAAAAATAAAGCAAAGTTCTTTTCTACCGACACGAAAACTGATGAAACCAGGTTGACACCACGCCTCACGTGCTAGCCTTTGTTCTAAAGAAGGACGAGATATCGTTGAGCCCGCTACCATGAACTTCAATTTCCGGATATCTGTGATGGCGGTTCCCAGCAGTTTTATAGCGCAACTAGTCGCGTTAGGCAGCGTATTCATACTTTCGTAATTTCACTCTACTGTCACGTATTTTCGCTCAATCATACCTTAATCGTCTATGACCAGTAAATGTTTACCAGTAGAATTTCTTTTAAAAAGCCGAGTGTACTTTTTAATTTTTACGTCCATGACTAGGCTAAATTCTACACCGCAAATGAATCCTAATTATGTTGTGCATGGAGGTTAGAGCAATAAAAATTCTACTTTCGAATAAATGTTTTTAGAGTTTCAACATCATACGTAAATAAGTTAAATTTTGCAAAGATAAAAATGTCGTTGAAGCTAGAAACGTTTTCTGCGATTAAACGAAACGGAAGGTGACATTGAAATCAAGTTAATTGTAGTTTGGACACCATAGCCTAGACGAACATGTCCGCTAACCATTTCCCAACGTTTTATTAACGTTTCTGTGCTGCCTGGGTATTTTATTAGAAACAATTCGACGCCGGTTAAGCCTAATGGAGCATGCCTAGTATATTATTTCAGTTTTGACCATTCAGTTTAAAAGTCCGATCATTTCGACCCTACCACACTTTCGACTATCTAAGTTACCAAACGTATGATGTTGAAACTCTAAAATCACAGCTGGTATTAGTTCCTTGCTGTCCGCAAATGGCCTCCTGCACCAGCTCTAGGCTGATGATGTGCAGGCCTATGTTCACTGCCTCGCCACCGACGCAGTGTCTTCTCTATCGCTGATGTCCCGTGCAATTGACCCTCTCTCTCATCATGGATGGCTTCAAATCGCTTGCTTTTGAATCCATCTAAGACCCAGTTTATCTGGATTGGTACCCACAGGCAATTGGCGTCCATTGACCTGCGTCTATTAGCGGTGACTTTTCCTCATATCTCTTTCTCTGTCACAGTTCGAGACCTTGGAGTAACTTTGGATCAAGAGCTGAATTTCTCACAGCATATTAATTTGGTCACTCGTAGTTGTTACTATCAGTTACACCAACTCCGAGTTGTCTCACGTTCTCTCTCTCACAATGCTACTGTTGCTCTAGTGCATGCCTTCGTCACCAGTAGACTTGATCACTGCAGTGCGGTACTGGTAGGCCTGCCTCTTAAGCTAATTGGGCGCCTTGATATGGTTCTCCGCTCAGCGGCTCGCCTCATTGGTCACCTTCCTAAGCATTTACATGCAAGCAATTCGTCTGAATATAGAATGAACGAGAATTTGGTTGAAACGCTAAAGTAACGTTAGAAAAACTCTTGTCGGATAACGTCTATTAATTAACGTTTCCAAAACGTTATAAAAACGTTTGTAACTTGGAACATGAATAAATCGTCTCAAATCTAGAGAAGCTTCATGCACGCGCTAGTTATGTTCATATGGTGCAAAACGCCATTGATTTACATGCAAACAATTCGTCTGAATATAGAATGAACGAGAATTTGGTTGAAACGTTAAAGTAACGTTAGAAAAACTCTTGTCGGATAACGTCTATTAATTAACGTTTCCACAACGTTATAAAAACGTTTGTAACTTGGAACATGAATAAATCGTCCCAATGCTAGGGATGCTTCATGCACGCGCTACTTATGTTCATCTGGTCAAAACGCCATTGAAATACATGCAAGCAATTCGTCTATATATAGAATGAACGAGAATTTGGTTGAAACGCTAAAGTAACGTTAGAAAAACTCTTGTCGGATAACGTCTATTAATTAACGTTTCCACAACGTTATAAAAATGTTTGTAACTTGGAACACGAATAAATCGTCCCAATGCTAGAGAAGCTTCATGTACGCACTATTTATGTTCATATGGTGCAAAACGCCATTGATTTACATGCAAACAATTCGTCTGAATATAGAATGAACGAGAATTTGGTTGAAACGTTAAAGTAACGTTAGAAAAACTCTTGTCGGATAACGTCTATTAATTAACGTTTCCACAACGTTATAAAAACGTTTGTAACTTGGAACATGAATAAATCGTCCCAATGCTAGGGATGCTTCATGCACGCGCTACTTATGTTCATCTGGTCAAAACGCCATTGAAATACATGCAAGCAATTCGTCTATATATAGAATGAACGAGAATTTGGTTGAAACGTTAAAGTAACGTTAGAAAAACTCTTGTCGGATAACGTCTATTAATTAACGTCTCCACAACGTTATAAAAATGTTTGTAACTTGGATCACAAGTAAATCGTCTTAATGCCAGAGAAGCTTCAAGTACGCGCTTTTTATGTTCACCTGGTGCAAAACGCCATTGATTTACATACAAGCAATACATGGATCACAAGTAAATCGTCTTAATGCCAGAGAAGCTTCAAGTACGCGCTTTTTATGTTCACCTGGTGCAAAACGCCATTGATTTACATACAAGCAATACATATAGAATGAACGAGAATTTGATTGAAACGTTAAAGTAACGTTAGAAAAACTCTTGTCGGATAACGTCTATTAATTAACGTTTCCACAACGTTATAAAAACGTTTGTAACTTGGAACATGAATAAATCGTCCCAATGCTAGGGATGCTTCATGCACGCGCTAGTTATGTTCATCTGGTCAAAACGCCATTGAAATACATGCAAGCAATTCGTCTATATATAGAATGAACGAGAATTTGGTTGAAACGTTAAAGTGACGTTAGAAAAACTCTTGTCGGATAACGTCTATTAATTAACGTTTCCAAAACGTTATAAAAACGTTTGTAACTTGGAACATGAATAAATCGTCTCAAATCTAGAGAAGCTTCATGCACGCGCTAGTTATGTTCATATGGTGCAAAACGCCATTGATTTACATGCAAACAATTCGTCTGAATATAGAATGAACGAGAATTTGGTTGAAACGTTAAAGTAACGTTAGAAAAACTCTTGTCGGATAACGTCTATTAATTAACGTTTCCACAACGTTATAAAAACGTTTGTAACTTGGAACATGAATAAATCGTCCCAATGCTAGGGATGCTTCATGCACGCGCTACTTATGTTCATCTGGTCAAAACGCCATTGAAATACATGCAAGCAATTCGTCTATATATAGAATGAACGAGAATTTGGTTGAAACGCTAAAGTAACGTTAGAAAAACTCTTGTCGGATAACGTCTATTAATTAACGTTTCCACAACGTTATAAAAATGTTTGTAACTTGGAACACGAATAAATCGTCCCAATGCTAGAGAAGCTTCATGTACGCACTATTTATGTTCATATGGTGCAAAACGCCATTGATTTACATGCAAACAATTCGTCTGAATATAGAATGAACGAGAATTTGGTTGAAACGTTAAAGTAACGTTAGAAAAACTCTTGTCGGATAACGTCTATTAATTAACGTTTCCACAACGTTATAAAAACGTTTGTAACTTGGAACATGAATAAATCGTCTCAAATCTAGAGAAGCTTCATGCACGCGCTAGTTATGTTCATATGGTGCAAAACGCCATTGATTTACATGCAAACAATTCGTCTGAATATAGAATGAACGAGAATTTGGTTGAAACGTTAAAGTAACGTTAGAAAAACTCTTGTCGGATAACGTCTATTAATTAACGTTTCCAAAACGTTATAAAAACGTTTGTAACTTGGAACATGAATAAATCGTCTCAAATCTAGAGAAGCTTCATGCACGCGCTAGTTATGTTCATATGGTGCAAAACGCCATTGATTTACATGCAAACAATTCGTCTGAATATAGAATGAACGAGAATTTGGTTGAAACGTTAAAGTAACGTTAGAAAAACTCTTGTCGGATAACGTCTATTAATTAACGTTTCCACAACGTTATAAAAATGTTTGTAACTTGGAACACGAATAAATCGTCCCAATGCTAGAGAAGCTTCATGTACGCACTATTTATGTTCATATGGTGCAAAACGCCATTGATTTACATGCTAACAATTCGTCTGAATATAGAATGAACGAGAATTTGGTTGAAACGTTAAAGTAACGTTAGAAAAACTCTTGTCGGATAACGTCTATTAATTAACGTTTCCACAACGTTATAAAAACGTTTGTAACTTGGAACATGAATAAATCGTCTCAAATCTAGAGAAGCTTCATGTACGCGCTATTTATGTTCATATGGTGAAAAACTCCATTGATTTACATGCAAACAATTAGTCTACATATAGAATGAACGAGAATTTGGTTGAAACGTTAAAGTAACGTTAGAAAAACTCTTGTCGGATAACGTCTATTAATTAACGTTTCCACAACGTTATAAAAACGTTTGTAGTTTGGATCATGAATAAATCGTCCCACTGCTAGAGAAGCTTCATGTACGCGCTATTTATGTTCATCTGGTACAAAAAGCCGTTGACTTACGTGCAAATAATTCGTGGACATAGCATAATGTCTTGTATTTCTGAAACGTTTTTGGAACGTTACGGAAACTTGCGTAGGCTAACCGATTGCCTACACACGTTTCCGGAACGTTACCGAAACGTTTGTGCATTGGCGCTTAAATAAATCAGCCTTACGTCAAAGAGGCTTGTATTGAAGCGTTGCTGTTTTCACCTTGAACAAAATTCAGCCAATCTTGGTCCAAAAAATTTGTCTACAGCGTCAATTGAGATTTTTGTGCAAACGTTTTATCAACGTTAGGAAAACATTTGTAACGTAACCCATTAATTACTAACGTTTCTGCAACGTTACCGAGACGTTTAGATTCTAACGTCAACCATTATACAACGTTACTAACTAAAACAAAACGTTGAATAAACGTTTGCGTGCTACCTGGGACATTGGTATCCATGGCTGTTACATAATTTCTCCAGTTTAAAGTCTACAAGCTATGCCCTGCACTTAAAAATCAATGTTAATTTAAGAACATCGATAACGTTACTGTGTTGAGGCTTATTGGGTTGCAGTAAATAAGTTTGCTATTTGTAATAACTTATTAGAAAGTTGGGTGGATTCTTTATACTCCAATGGAAGCCCTTGGTGGGGACTAATCCCCATTTTTAAAAGAAGTGAACTACGAAACCATGCAAAACTGAAAAAAAATACAAATATAAATATTCATGCACTTACATATTCATGCAAAATTGCAAATATGCAATATCACCAGTGTTTTCACCGGGCCGTTGACATTTTTATATTCAGAAGGTGATATGCGCTGAATCCCTTTTCAAAGCGGTGGCTTATTCCAGGAACTTGGAGTTTGTAAACAAGATGTCAACAGATCTATGTAGCCAAAGGGAATCGACAAGAACTGAACTATAAAAAATGTTTGTTTCTTTTTCCCAGGAAACGACTGTCTTCATAAATCCGATTTCCATTTGAGATCACAGCTGTTGTTTTGTTTACCGTATCCTGCAGCCGAAAGATATAGTTCCAGCACAATGGCTGGTAAGTACTCGTTTGTGTCTGCAGTACTTTGCATGAGTTAGAGACCTCTAGTGGTTGGTTCACTACTGAGCTATTTTTATTGCTGAGAATCAGGGTAACTGCTTTTTTATGTTCATGAATATGCATATACATACATATTCATCAACATACATATGAATGCACAATTGCACGTACGTATTCATACACATACATATTAATGCAGGTACATATGCATAAACACATATTCATGAACATACATGTTTCATGGACATACATATGCGTGCACATATATATATATGTTGAAATGTATTCATGTTCATATGCATGCATATACATATTCATGAACAAACATATGCATATACATGAACATACATATGCAAATACATGTGCATGTTCATACATATTCATGTGCATACATATGCATAAACAGTTGTATGCATATTTGTTCATGACATTAATCTAATGAGCAGAAATGGATCCAGATTCATGAGTCTGTTTGATGGCGCTCATAAGTAGTTGTAGCAGTAGTAGGTTCCAGGGTTTAACTACATCTCATGGCTGCCAAGACCGTTAACGTCGCCCTCCTCCTTTATCCGGGCTTGGGACTGGCACTGCAGAGTACAGCAAAGACCATTAACGTTGCCCTCCTCCTTTATCCAGGCTTGGAACTGGCACCGCCAGAGTGCGGGCAGTTAGTAATTAATAACTTCTGTAGCACCGGCGTCTAACGCACAAGGCATCAACCGATGGCGCACCAAAACGAAGCCATAATCAGGTCAGCATCCAGAATAATTATTATATGAATATTTATAAAGCACAAGTTAATATGAAATACATTGCATATTGCAGTTAATATGATCTATGTTTTCCCAGAAAATGAATCAATCTGTGCTGCAAGTCAACCAATACAGCCTTCCCCAGCAGGAGTTCTTGCTCTTCTTTAACTTACTAATGTTACTCGCTCGGCTAGACCAGAACTGCCTGGCGTCTATTTAGACCGAATATCGGATGTTATCGCGGCCACAGTCCACACGATACTGCTCCAGGGGGAGGGAGGAGAGCAGGTAATGCGTGGGCCAAACTAGTTTCTGGAGAACCCAAAGAGATATGAGTGCAGTTAAGCTGAGAGTTTTGCCCACCAGTGGATCCAGTCCTAAATAGTACACACAGAGCTGTGTGATTGCGTTCTGCTGCCTGCCGTGATGTGCAGGGGCCGCGCTTGCATGCATCGACTTGAGCCGATAATGCCTGGTCGTGTGTTCGACTATCTCATCGCATGTACATGCAGTTGCGTTTGATTCTGAAGTACCTTACAACAGGTGTTTAGATAATTGGATTTAGGCCTATGCATGTTCTTGTGCAATTACATGTTCATGCATACATACAAGCAGAAAGCATAAACGTGCATGTATGTGTGTATGCTTGTATATATATATAAAACTAATCGTCCACTATATCCGAAATAAAACCAATACTACATATTCTTCTGTAGTTAACTTCGCTACTGCCCGTACTCTGGTGGTGCCAGTCGCTGGTATAGAGAAAGAAGGAGGGCGACGTGAACGGCCCTGGCAGCCAGTGGATTCGCTAAACACTGAAAGCTCGTGTTGTAGCGTAGTAATATGCTAGATAACTAGAAGGCCAAGTTAATTTTATTATGCAATTAGGTTAAACAGTTAAAACTACTTGCTATGATAATCTTATTATTTGCGCTGACAGTGGACCGTGTAAAGCATCCTATAGCTAGAAGTAGCTTGCCACTGACGATGTTATGTAAATTATCATAATTATACGCGCTTATGTATGTAGGTTCAACACAACTGATTTCCACAAGATGTCGCTATACACAACATTGCTACATAAAACCCATGGTTCCACTTACACACCTTTAAAACGCTGCAATTTTAAGCTATATATTCACCAGTCGCGTTCTATCGATTGATCTTATGTTGGTTTCTGTGAATTGTGTTTGTAAATTGTCGTCAACGACCACTGATGTCAAAAGACGACGTTAAACTTTGGATTAATAATAAAAATCGATTGATCTTTCAGTGGCAGGCGGTATAAAGCGTGAGGTTGACTGGTTGAGCTCAACGTAACTGATTTCCACAAGATGTTGCTAAACACTAAACATTTCTACATAAAACCCACAGTTCCAGTTACACACCTTTAAAACGGTGTCATTCAAAGTTACATATTCACCAGTCGCGTTTTTTCGCTAAATTCTCCATTGGCAGGCGGTATGAAGCGTAAGGTTGAGTTCAACGTAACTGATATCCACAAGAAAATGCCACTAAACACAAACTTCTTTTTCTGGTTCTCTGCCTTCAGGCAGGTTCAAACGTCCGACTTCTCCCGATTTTGATCCTCTTCTTTGAGTCTTCTGTATCCCTCCTTCATCATCCAATCCAGCATTATCTGTCTCGGTCTTCCAATTGTCTGTCTCCCATCCATTCTTCCCTCGATGACATTTCTTAGGAGAGAGTCTCCTATGAGCGTGCGCCCGATCCATTTCCTCTGCCTCTTTCTTAATATGTGTATCAAGGATCTTTCTTCTAAAATCCTTCTCATCACTTCTTCATTAGGCTTTTCACCCATGCGTCAAAGATCATGATAAGAATACTAACAAAGAGAGTGCAAGTAAAAACCGAGGCAGTCGATGGAATAGGAGACGACCATTTCGGATTCAGAAAGGGCATGTGAAGTAATGTACTATAGATAATCAAAAGGCCTACTTTATTTTAATAAGCAGCTATATGTAGGTTAAAGCAGTTAAAACTGTACTCACTATGTAACCGTAGCATTAAGCGCAGACAGTTGACTTTCTAAAGCATCTTAGGAGTGACTTGTTACTGATAATGCTATATAAATTATCGTAATTATAATTACAACTATAAAACATGGGATTCGCGGATTCGTATGTAGGTTAAGGTGAACTCAAACGCTTTTTGACTCCCACAAGATGTCGCTAAACACTAAATGTTGCTACATAAGACCAACTGTTCCAGTTAAACACCTTTCAAACGTCACTCTCAGCTACATAGTCCCAGTCACGTTCAATCGCTAGATCCTGCATCTCCACATATAGAAGGTTGACTTGAAAGTAACTGACACCACAAAATGACGCTAAACACTAAACATTAGGGTGGGCAAAAAGTAGTGAAAGCTCGAGTTCAGTGCCCAGACAAACCTAAATCAAAGGTCCATGTTAAAGTTGATATTGCACCAAAAATAGATTTGTGATATATATCACCGTTTTCTAGGAACTTTGTCTGAAACACCAGCCCGAAAACGCAATATTTTGTAAACTTAGAGCTAGTCTTACATCAGCCGGTTTAATGGTTATGTCTTTCAAATTTAGAACCCAAAGTTAGAGCTACAAACAACAATGAGTAATAAAATAAATGAAAAAGCATCTGGCACAGTACTGCAGTGTAAGTGTTTTAACTTAGTTCAGAAAATCAGCTTTAGTTTCTTTAGTTGGCAAGTCCAATCTTGATTTTTTATTTGAGTGATAACACCGTGGCGTGAGTCGTATCCGTGAACTCGGCCTCAGACTGCAGAAACTCTACTTAAACTGTCCTCTTATCTCTTCTTTCTTATATCTACACTGCGTTTGATTGATCCCAGATCTCGTTGCTTGCTCTATTTGACATCTCTGCTGCCTTTGACATGGTTGACCATGAGATCCTCCTGCAACGTCTCGAGTCTTCAAGTGGTCTCAGGGGCTCCTTTCTTCTTTGGTTCCGGTCCTATCTTACAGATCGCACACAAACGATAATCTGGGGTGACTCCAGAACACACTGGGTTACTGCAGTCTTGTTGTCAAGACCTTAAACCTCAAGACCAAGACCAAGACTTTGAACCTCGAGACCAAGACCAAGACTTTGAACCTCGAGACCAAGACCAAGACCTTGAACCTCAAGACCAAGACCAAGACTTTGAAACTCAAGACCAGCACCGAGAACAAGACCAAAAAATCACAACCATATGCAGACTTATATTACCTATTAAACAAATTGTCAAGTCGGACTACTCGCTATTTTAATTAAAACATATGAGTCTTTTATTTTATTCACAAAAAACAACTCCAAATGCAGACTGCAGGATTTCCGATTTCGTATTTACAAAACTCATTCATGCGAAATGTTATTCCAAATGCCTGTTGCATTTAAAAAACAATTCGCTCAGAATTTTCTTACCAATTTTCTGTGGGGCCTCATAAAAATTCTGCCATGTGAAAAATACGATTTACAGGTGCTGAAATCACTGGCACACACAGCAGCTTTTCAAGTACCGGATGTAAATGTACAAATCGTGATTCTGTTTTGAAATCATTCCATGGTAAATAGCCTGAAATCAAGATAACTGCCCAAAACAACAGTAAAGCCTCATTCACGCCGTGTAAATACTAAAGCAATTGTTTTACTAATTATTGGATAAATTTTTATAATTCTTGCCTTTTTTAAGATGACTGTTCACATTGTCAAAAGTCTTGGTCTTGGTCTTGCAAAACCAAGACCAAGACTTTGAACCTCAAGACCAAGACCAAGACCTTGAACCTCAAGACCAAGACCAATTGAGACCAAGACTTTTAAAAACGAACTCGAGTGCACTCGAGACCAAGACCTTGGTCTCGAGGACAACAAGACTGGGTTACTGTCAAGTTTGGTGTCCCCCGGGGATCAGTACTTGGCCCACTCCTTTACCTGCTTTATACAGGTAATATTTCCTCCATCTGTGTAACACATTTAACCACTGGCCGCCTCTATGCTGATGACGCCCAGGTCTGCGTGCATGGGCCCCCGTATGCTCAGCTGTTTCTTATTGCTCGCATTGATGACCTTTCATGACCTTCAAGCATGGCTGCCCTTAAACATGCTTTCTTTAAACCCAGCAAAGACCAAATTGATTTGGTTTGGCACTCGTCAACAACTGGCAAAGGTTGACTACCCTCTTTTATCTCAAAGCTTTCCTTCTTATACCTTCTCTGCATCTGTCCGTAACCTGGGTATAATTATTCTTGATTGCTCCCTTTCTTTTTCTGACCATATCTCTAATCTCACCTGCTTGTGCTACTACCATCTCCGACGTCTCAAGGCTATCCGAAGATCTGTCTCCTCTCCAGTCTTTACCTCCATTGTCTACGCCTTAATCATCTCTCGCATTGATTACTGTAACTCCCTTTTTGTTGGCCTCCCCAAAGTCCATCTCTCCCCTCTACAATCTGTTCTTAAAGCAGCTGCCAGACTAATCGCCCGTCTCCCACGCCTCTCCCATATTTCTACATTCATGTTTGAACATCTTCATGGATTCCTCTTACTGCCCGCATCCAACTAAAGGTACTTATATGACTTATTTGTTCCCCCAGTGAGAACGGTGATGTCCAGTCTCGTTCCAACTAAAGGTACTTATCCATATTTGCCGATCTTACCTGGGACTTGCTCCTAACTACCTCTGTGACCCATTACGTCTTCCTACTTCAGCTAGCTCTCTTCGCTCCTCTGACCGACTTGACTCGTTTGTTCCCCGAGTGAGAACGGTGATGGCCCAGTCTCGTTCCTTTGTTACTATTGGCCCTTCACTGTGGAATCAGCTTCCTCCTTCGGCCCGGGCTGCAGTACTATAGGCCTATCCGGTGGTCCTGCCACAGCTTTTCGTTGTCTTTCAACTTGCTTTTATTTCCGAGGACTTTTGCACTGGGAGCGCCTCTGATTTGTGGGCACTTGGTAGAGGCGCTTATACGTTTTGAAATACAATACAATATTGTAATGTACTGTGTAGTGTGTAATTTGTGCATTAAAGTGATTGTGTAATATATTTTAGTAGCAATTAATGAGTTTCTATGACCCTGTTGTGATAAGATTAATGCATTTGTTATTTATTTCTAATGATATATATTACGTCACACATCTTTTAAAGTTGCGACCTCTAGACATGATACAGAATATGAAAATTAATTATTTCATTAACCAGTAGATGAGGGAGCTTCTATTTATCATTGTCCGGTTGAGGCACCCACTAAACATGGCTACCTGAAACCCAAAGTTCCAGTTAGACACCTTTAAAACGCCGTCATTCAAAGCTACATATTCATCAGTCGCGTTCAATCGCTAGGTAAATACGCGCAGGTGGAATGGAGCGTAAGGTTGAGTTCAACGTAACTGATATCCACACGATGTCACTAAACATTAAATACTCATCTTCTGGTTCTTTGCCTTCAGGCGGGTTCAAAAGTCTGACGTCGCCACTCCTCTCGATTTTGAACCTCTTCTTACAGTCTTCTGTATCCCTCCTTCATCATCCAATCCAGCATCATCTGTCTTGGTCTTCCCCTTGTCCTCCTCCCCTCCATTCTTCCCTCGATGACATTTCTTAGGAGAGAGTCCCCTCTCAGTGTGTGCCCTATCCATTTCCTCTGCCTCTTTCTTAGACATATACATACACATATACATATATACATACACATATACATACATGCATACATACATAGTACATACATACATGTCAGCCTGGATGATTGTTTAGAGTTAGGAGCATGGTTTTGTATATCTGGTTTCTCGGAGCTTTTTAAAGACGTCTCACCTGGGTATTTTTTCGGGAGGGGAGGGGTCCTGAAGCTTTTTGCTCCCCCAATTCCCTTCCGATGCCCGTCAGTCTGTCTCCAGGTCAGTGTCATAAGTCTGACCTGGAATGACGTATGGAGCATATATCATGGTTGATGCACAAACACGCTGTTTGTTCGGTGGTTATAAAAAGCCGCCTTCTCAGATGTGGTATTCCTGTCAATCTTTGAGGTCTGCTCGTCTGAGCCTCTCTCTGTTTGCCTGTGTCTCTCTTCCTGTGTCTGGCTGTTTGTCTGCCTGCCTGTGTCAGTCTGCCTGTCTTTCTGCTAGTGTATCTGCCTGTGTCTTTCTGTTCGTGTGTCTGTCTGTGTCTTTCTGCTTGTGTGTGTGCCGGTGTCTCTCTGTTTGTGTCTGTGCCTGCCTGTCTGTGTCTTTATCCTTGTGTCTCTCTGCTGGTGTCTGCTTACCTGTGTCTATCTGCATGTGCTTTTTTGTTTGTTTGTATTTGCCTTTGTCTCTCTTCTTGTGTTTGTCTGCCTGCGTCTATCTCCCTTCGTGCATCTTCCTGTGTCTGTCTGCTTGTTTCTGTGTTTCTTACTGTGCGTATTTTTGTCTGTCTGTCTGTCTGTATACCTGTATATATTCCTGTGTCTTTGCGTCTATGTTTACTTACTGTTGCATTTGACTCTGTGCAGCAAGTATTTTGCTAACTTGTCTTAAACTGCACTTGGTTGGATCAGTAGGTTAGCTATTGAAAAAGGCTCTACTAAGTGTCGTCAACTCGTCATACATAGACACGTTCGTACATACATTACATACATTCGTACATCCACACACATGCACACGTACATGCATAAATTCATGCAGAATCACACACACACACACACACACACACACACACACACACACACACACACACACACACACACACACGCACGCACGCACGCACGCACGCACGCACGCACGCACGCACGCACGCACGCACGCACGCACACACACACACACACACACACACATATATATATATATATATACATCCATTCAAACATACATACATATATACATGCATGTTAAGGTCGACGTCAATGCAACTCTCTTCCACAAGATGTCGCTAACCACTAAACATTGTTGCATAAGCGGCCATCCACATATTACGTACTCAATGAGGGGGTCGGAGGAGGGGCGTCGGATTTAGGCGATTTTGCTGACGGGTGCGGACGGGGGGAAAATGGGGACAAAATGTGTACGTACGCAAAATAAATGTCTAATTATGACGTCCACATGAGCCTATTTATAACTATGTATTGTCCTATAGTCGTCCGATGGCATTTTATTACATTATATAAAAGCTATGTGCAGTTATTCTGTGCTGTGAACGAGACACCTATAATTTGTCTATATTGGCCCTCACTCATCCTTCAATCTGGCCTAAAGTACAGACAGTCTGGAGCTGTCGAGACACTTTCTGCAGTTGGTCTTCGGGGGGGGGGGTGCGTCAAGCGTACGTACGCAGGGGGGTGAGGAAGAAAGTACGCTTGCGAACAGGGGGGAGGGGGTCCAATTTTCCCGGATTTTTGCATACGTAATATATGGATGGCCCCTAAGACCAACGGTTCCAATTAGACAAAAAAAAAACGTTGTCACTCCAGTTACATGGTCACCAGTCGCGTTCAGTCGCTAGATCACTTCATCTGCACATATATATAGGAAGCATAAGGTTGAATTCAAAGTAACATATCCACACGATGTCTCTAAACACTAAAGCTTACATTGCAACATAAAACCCAGTTCCAGTTAGACACCTTTAAAACGTGGTCATTCAAAGCTACATATTCATCAGTCGCGTTCAATCGCGTGATCAGCTTGTACATGTGGTACGAAGCGTAAGGTTGAGTTCACCGTAACTGATATCCACAAGATGTCACTAAACACTAAATACACTTCTTCTGGTTCTCTGCCTTCAGGCAGGTCCAAACGTCTGACGTCGCAACTCCTCACGATGTTGAGCATCTTCTTTGAGTCTTCTGTATCCCTCCTTCATCATCCAATCCAGCATCATCTGTCTTGGTCTTCCCCTTGTCCTCCTCCCTCCATTCTTCCCTCGATGACATTTCTTAGGAGAGAACCCCTCTCAGCGTGTGCCCGATCCACTTCCTCTGCCTCGTTCTTGCATATATACATACATATATAAATATGTATATTCATGCATTGTTGCATACATACATGTACATACATGTCAGCTTTTGTGATTGTGTAGAGATAGGATCATGGCTTCAAGGGCGCCGGTGTCCCGAGATATTCTATCCCCCTAAAAGCGTATCCCCCCGGATGGAATAAACCGGTTTAGAGTATCCGGTGGGATGAACCATTCTATCCCCCTCGTCATACGCATCACGATAGCCTCGACGAAATTCCAGTCAAAATCACCAAAAACAAATTAAATTGATTTCAGGTCGACGTACAAACTAAAGATACGCAATTCAAAAATTGTATGTGTGCAATAAATCCAAACAGTACGACTGAATACACTTAGAAACCGCCAAAATGCAAACTAAACCGATTACTCCATTTCGCTGAGGGGGATACGCATGTATGGGGGATACTCTATTTCGTGACACCGGCAGCGTGACGCACTGGACGCACGTGCTTCCACTCACCAAAGCAAAAGCGCTCAAGGATTAGGCATCGCATCGATATTTTTGACAATTTCACTGTGTTATTTTGGTTTACCAAACAGTTTGTGTAAATAATATAAGATATCATATGCATGTGTTTAATTGTGTTATACTGTACTAATATGAATCACTCTGAGTCATTTTCAGTGTTTGACTACGAGTGGCAGACAGGGAACGGGGGTGGATGGTCCAATTTTTTAACCCTGGTCGCGCCCCTGCATGGTTTTGTATATCTGGTTTCTTGGAGGTGTTTAAAGAAGCCTCACCTGGGTACTTTTTTCGGGAGGGGAGGGGTCCCGAAGTTTCTGCTTCTCCAGTTCCCTTCCGATGCCCGTCAGTCTGTCTCCAGGTCAGTGTCATAAGTCAGACGTGGAATGACCTATGGAGCATTGTTATGGTTGATGCACACGCTGTTTGTTCGGTGGTTATAAGAAGCCGCCTTCTCAGATGCGGTATCATATCATATTTTAAGGAATTTTGATTACTGGGACAAAATTTTGGAACTCGTCTCTGAAAAACTTTCATGACTTTTTTCTGGGAATTCATCTCCCCGAAAAACTTGATGACCTTTTTTTAGGAAATCATCTCCCGAAAACAATTGATGACTTTTTCTTACAAATTCACCTCCAGAAAAAGTTTATGACCTTTTTTTATGAAGTCATCTCCCGAAAACGTCACCTCCCGAAAACAGTTGATGACCTTTTCTTAAGAATTCATCTCCCGAAAAAGTTCATGACCTCTTTGGCAATTTACTACTGGGGCAAATCTTGAAACTCTTCCAACATTTTGTCCCACTACTTATACTTTAACCATACATTGCCTGGGACAAATCAGCCTAACTCCTGGGACAAATCCTAACACTACTGGGACATTTGTCCCACTAGTTATACAGTTAAAATATGCCCTGTGCAGTATACCTGTCAATCATTGAATAACCGCTGCAGTCTGCTCGCCTTAACCTCTCTCTGTTTGCCTGTGTTTGTCTGGCTTTGTCTGCCTGCCTGTCTCAGTCTGCCTGTGTCTTTCTGCCTGTGTCTTTTTGCTTGTGTCTGCTGACCTGAGTCTATCTACCTGTGCCTTTTTGTATCTGCTTTTGTCTCTCTTCTTGTGTCTGTCTCTCTTCGTGCATCTTCCTGTGTCTGTCTGCTTGTTTCTGTGTTTCTTACTGTGCGTATTTCTGTCTGTCTGTCTGTATACCTGTATATATTCCGGTGTCTTTGCGTCTATGTCTACTTACTGTTGCATTTGACTCTGTGCAGCAAGTATATTGCGAACTGTCTTAAACTGCACTTGATTGGATCAGTAGGTGAGCTATTGAAAAAGGCTCTACTAAGTGTCGTCATGCATAGACACGTTAGTATATACATTACATACATGCGTACATCCACACACATGCACACGTACATGCATAAATTCAAGCATAAATACATACGTACATGCATACATACACACATACACACATATACATACATTCAAGCATGCATGCATATATACATACATGTATGTAGGTTAATACAACTGACTTCCACAAGATGTCGCTAAACACTAAAAATTGCGACCTAAACCCATGGTTCCAGTTAGACACCTTTAAAACGCTTTCATTCAAAGATATACATTCACTTGTCGCGTTCAGTCGCTAGATTTCTTCATATCCATGTCTAGGAATTGTAAGGTTGAATTAAAAGTAACTGACATCCACAAGATGTTGCTAAAACCTAAACTTTGCTACATAAAACCCGCAGTTCGAGTTAGACACCTTTAAAACGCTGTCATTCAAAGCTGCATATTCACTAGTCGCGTTCAATCGCTAAATTCTTCCGACACAGGTATCAAGCGTAAGGTTGAGTTCAACGTAACTGATAACCACAAAATGTCACTAAACACTAAATACTCTTCTTCTGGTTCTGTGCCTTCAGGCAGGTTCAAACGTCTGACGTCGCCACTCTATACCGATACATACATACATACTTACATACAATGTCATACCTGCATATATTTTTTGTCTGTGTCTGTATTTGTACGTATGTCTGTTTGTCGTTTCTGATGGACTTGTGTTTGTTCCAGGTCTGGTGAAGGCAAAGCGTTATGACTGGAAGGACTCCAACTTGGCTATGTTCGGATCCGCTCTCGACAAAGCCGTTAAGAGTAAGAGAAGAACATTTCGCTCAAATCTTCCTCTGCGTAATGTTCGTTCTCGTAAATGTTCCTCCGCGTAATGTTAGTGTAATGTCTTCGAACGGTCAACATTAATGCGGTTGGAACATTCCCCTACACGCGTTCTTTGTCTGGTTGTTAAGCACCTCAGCTCTGACCTGTGTAGCTACCAATATCACCTCTGCTTGATCTGGTAAACACTTGGCTTAACTGTTTCGAATTCGACGAATTGGAAAGCTTTGTAAAAATTAGCTACATAAAAACAAGTACAGAAATACACATGTAATTGTATTTGATACAATACAATACAAGACAGCTCGAATTGATTAAAATACAACTATATCAATACAGTGCAATATAACTCGATTTGATACAAAACAACTATACTTTGATTAAAATACAACTATATCAATACAATACAATACAATACAACTATGTCAATACAATACAGCTCAATTTGATTAAAATACAACTGTATCAGTACAGAATGATACAATACAATTCGATTTGATATAATACATCTATATCAATACAATACAATACAATACAACTCGATTTGATTAAAATGCAACTATATCAATACAATGCAGTACAATTCGATTTGATACAATACAACTATATAAATACAATTCAATACAACTCGATTTGTTACAGTACAAATATATCAATACAATACAGTACAACTCGATTGGATTCTGCCCTCCCTTCTGAAGTTCAAAAGTGCATATTACATCGATCGCACTCAGCAACTGTGAGTGAAGGACTTGCTTAAGGTCCCTACACATTAATGGTCTCAGGGAAGGAGACTTGAACTCTGTGTTACAAGGCGAGCACTCCAACCGATCAGCTGCCCTGCCTCATAAACAAATAAACATCCTAGAACACCATTATCTTGTTATCAGACTACGAATAAATTGATTCTTCGCGTTAATAAATGAACATATTTATTTTTTCCTTTTAATGAATGTATTAAATTAATTTCTCTTATTAATGATTGAAAAATTTATTTTCTCTTATTTAGGAATGAATTTATATGTTTTCTTGTTTGTCTTTGCTGAATGAAGCTATTTTCTTTTATTTTTCAATGAATTAAAAATCAGTACCAAAATGAATGGATTTATTTGTTTCTGTTATTTGTGAAAAAATTTATTTATTTTATGTTATTTATGAATGAATTTGCAAACCTGTTATCTCCTATTGCATTTATATTGTATTGTATTGTATTGTATTGTATCGTATTGTATCTATATATTTCTTTGTTTGTCTGTAGAGGACTCTGCACTGAAGGAGCCAGCGTGGAAGGGAGTCGGTGAGAAAGTGGGTCTCAAAGTCTGGCGCATTGTGGTGAGTTCTCTACAACTACTGGGGGGGAGGGGAGTGGTTCTCGATAGTCTAGTGGTTATCATGGTAGACTGTCGATCGAGACGTCGGGGGGGGGGCGGGTTCAAATCCCCGCCATGGCAGAAATTTGGTTTGGCTCCATCTGCACCCCGTAGCAAATTCAGCTATAATGAGCATGTTAACCATACACTGCCGGTGGGAAGATGAGACGGTGAGGGAGAGGATTGGCCAGCCGCCCTCATATGCCGAGGACAAGAAAATGGAATTGCTAACACTTCATACCTGTTGCTGTCTCAGGGCTAGCTTAAGGGAGTGCTCTTCTTCTGAAAAAGGATCTACATAAATGACCACCGAAAACTCGTCGTTAGAAGCCACATTTGATAACAAAGATGTGTTATCCACCATAGGCTGTCTCTCTCTGTCTTACGGACTGATCTTCTCAATATTGACCTCATTACGGCTTGGCTTTGGTGCGCTATCGGTTGATGCTTTGTGCATTAGACACCGGCGCAATAGAAGTTACTCATTATAAATAACAGTGCTTAGTGTTTAGCGACATTTTATGGATGTCAGTTGCGTTGTAATCGACCTTACACTTCGTAAGTAAAGAACTGCACTTTTATCTGATGATTGAACGCGACTGGTGAATATGTAGCTGACAGTAGGTGTGTTTTAAAGGTGTCTAACTGAAATCGTGGATTCCACGCAACAGTATTTAGTGTTTAGCGACATCTTGTGGATGTCAGTTGCGCTGAACACGATCTTACACTTCATAAAGTAAAGTAGTGTTGAAACTATAGCCATGGATGGATCCAGGGTTTAACGACATCTTATAGCAACAAAGGCTGTTGACGTCGACAAAAATTGGTTTGGCATATTACAGCTCAATGGAACGCCACTGGGGAATATATAGTTTGAAATGATGCGTTTTAAAGGTGTCTAACTGCATTACAGTGGGTTTTATGTCTGATTATCTTTGGTCATACCTAAACCAAGAACTGCGTGAATGAGATTTCTCGGTTGCTGGACCTACTTTTTGTAACTCTCTCTTTGTGTCTGTGCGTTCTGCTCAGTCACTTGTGTCATTTCCCTCTCAACTTCAAACTTACCTCTTTCAAATTGCATATCCACCATAGGCTGCCTCTCTGTCTTACGGACTGATATATTATTAACCTGATTACGGCTTGGTTTTGGTGAGCCATCGGTTGATGCCTTGTGCTTCAGACACCGCCGCAATATAAGTTACTATTAATAGTGCTTAGTGTTTTGAGGCATCTTGTGGATGTTAGTTGCATTGAAGTCTACCGCGTAGGCCTACACTCACAGACTAGAGCTCGATCGAACGATTGAACGCGGTTGGTGTTTATATAGTTGAATGTCGTGCGTTTTAAAGGTGTCTAACTGCATAACAGTGAGTTGTATGTCTGATTATCTTTGTCTGGTCATACCTAAGGGAATAACTGCTCTTCGTGAACGAGCTGTCTGTTGCTGAACCTATTTTTCTGAAATCGCTCCCTGTGTCTGTGCGCTCTGCTCAGTTGCTTATGTCATTTCGTTCTCAACTTGAGACTTACCTCTTTCAAATGCTTATCCACCCTAGGCCAGGCCCTTAGCCAGCCACCCGTCCAGCCCTCCTTTGGACGGCTGAAAATCATTTTGGACGGGCATAGATTGTCCTAAATGTGATAGGCTATAATGTATAATCCATTCCCCTTCATCTGTGTAATGGTGTTCCTTTTCCCACACAAGATACACTTCTCTAGCAGCTATTTGTGATCTAGGATACCTGTTATTCAGTTCCAATTAGATGAGGTTGTTTCATGGTAATTGGTAACTCATTTGACTAAATACCTTGACCTTATGAATAATTATAGGGGTTTGGATTGATAACAAGTAACGTCTGTTCCTATAGATGCTATAATAATAAAATAAGGGAATTAAACATTACAATCTGAAGTCAACAGATTGGTGTTTGTATCATTGTATATAAAAGAAAATTGTTACAATTGTGATCAAAACCCAAAAGTCATTCAGTGTAGGGGCATTGCAGACTTTTGCAATCGGACTGGTACGGTCGTGGCATCTGGCGGTCGCGACTTCATACGCTCACGGCATCGGGTGGTCACGACTTTGAATGCTTTTGGATGCCCTACTTTTTATTTATGGCTAAGGGCCTGCCCTAGGCTGCCCCTCTGTCTTACGGGCTCATCTTCTGGATATTGAACTAATTACGGATTGGTTTTGGTGTGCCATCGGTTGATGCCTTGTGCTATGGACACCGGCGCTACAGAAGTTGCTAAATAATAATGCCAGTGATGTTATAGCTTGTTTATTTTCTAGGAGTGGGCTAATGTTGGAATCCATTTTCCCTGGCGTGTTTAAATAGAATTTGTTTTATAACGAAACGTGTTGTAATGGCTCTCTGGTGTATTTATATCAACGCCTGCGATATCTCGATTTAACCGCGACGAAGTGGATGCCATGTTTATAGATGACAAGACTTGATTGGGAGATGTGTTGATCGGTAGGGATTCTGACCAGTGGCGGATCAAAGGCCCCCAGCCACATGGGGCATGGTAGCCGAATTGAATGAGCACTCAGCTTGTAATGCGAAGACCACGGGTTCGATCCTTCTCCCCTGAGACCAGTGACATCTAGCCCCCCTCCCCCGACCTGGAATGGGAGAACAAACCCCCAGACACTCTGGCCGACTTATATAAAAGAGGCTCAGAAGTCTCTCAGAACTGTAAATTAATTTATTATATGCATCATGGATGATCCATAACAAAAGTTACTATAAGATAAAACTGAAATAAGAAGTTATTATACTATAAATGTTCATTAAAACTTATTCTGACCAGTAGCGTACCCCCCCCGCTTGTGGCAACCGTGGGAGATCGTTCTCCCAACCCCCAATCCCCCATTGGTAGACGTCACTGCCTGAGACCGTTACTGTCAGGGGACCTTAAGCAAGTCGTTCACTTAAAATTGCTCAGCGCCATCGATTGATGCTTGCTTACTAGTGAAGTGGTTGGTGTGCTGGACTGTCAACTGAGAGGTTGCGGGTTCAGATCCCGGTAGATCATATACCTGTGTGGGGCAGGGTAGTACGGGTTCGAGCCTCCTTGAAGCAGTGAATGTGTAGGCAAGTCCTTCACTCACAATTGCTCAGCGCCATCGATGTTCTGTCCTATGGTCGAGTGTGCACATTGCAGCTTGGAAGGGGAACAATATCAAATACTATTGTATTGTATTGTATTGTGTTATGGTCTGGGCTGACAGGCGGTGGAAACTGGTGACCATGGCAATTATAGGTCCTGTGTGGGCGTGAGCCGAAGAATGTGACTGACAATAGGGGCCATGCTCTTTCTCTCGTATGAGTTTGAAAAGTCAGTTGCATTAATTTTGATGGCATAAATTACGAGAATTATTATTATTTAAGTGGAATTTCGCGGTGGTTTAGTGGTCAGGGTGTGGGACTGTCGGCGAAGAGGTCGGGGGTTCAAATCCCCGCCACGACAGAAATTTGTTTCAAGATTTCTTCCCCATCTGAGACCTTTTGCCAACTCAGCTATAATGAAAACTGGTGACCATGGCAGTTATGGGTGGATATATACCCGCGATACTGCGAGAACTGTTGAAAATAATTTCTGCCAACGACAACGGCCTTTCTTGCCATGTAAGATATCTGTAAACTCTAGATCAGTCTAATCGCCAAATTTTATTTATAACTGAGAGGAGTTTAGGCCGACGTCAACGGAACTGACGTCCGCAAGATGTCACTAAAAACAATACTGCTGCATTAAACCAACGACTCCAGTTAGACACCTTTAAAACGCGGCTATTGATAGCTACATATTTACCAGTTGCGTTCAATTACAGCCGGCTAGTTTAATGATTCTCGTATAAGGTCGACGTCAAATACCAATGTATTCAATCTCTACATTTCTTGCTTTATCGGCCGCACTAAATTTCGATGTCGACGCAAATGGAATCTAAAAGATATCGCTAAACTCTAGTAATGTATAGAAAACCATCGATGTAATAACGTCGATGTAGAAAACCACGTTTTAGGTCTTGTCTTGTCTTCAACCTTCCTCAATCCGAGGGTTGGTCGCTTCATGGACAAGTTTCCTCCATCTCCTCCTATCCTCCGTCTCCGACAACACTTGACTGAACGATAAATCCATCCAAGTTCTAATGTTGGTGAGCCATCCCATCCTCGGTCTCCCTTGTGCTCTTGCCCCTGGTACTGTACCCTGCACTATCTCCTTTTCCAGGCAGTCTTCCTTCTTCCTCATCAGGTGTCCAAAGTAAGAAAGCTTCCTTCGTTTGATCGAGTTAAACAAGCTTCTTTCTGTTCCTATCTTCTCCAGTACCCATTCATTTGTTCTTTTTTCCGTCCACGATACTCTCAGAATCTGTCTCAAGCATTTCATTTCGAATGCTTCTATTCTTTCTTCGTCTCTTTTCTTTATAGTCCAGCTTTCACAACCATATGTTGCCACAGGCCAGACAAGGGCCTTCATGAGTCGTAACTTAGTAGCCAGTTTTATGCTGTGACTCCTCCATATTTGCCTCAGTGCTGCCCCTGTGCTCAGTCCCCTTGCCAGTTTCTCTCTTATATCTCTGGTGCATTCTGCATCTTCAGTTACCAGCGATCCCAGATACCGAAAAACGTCAACCTGTTCCAGTTTATTTCCTCCAACCTTTATGTTGCATGTTCTGCCTTTTAGCGTCATCACCTTTGTTTTGTCCATATTTATCAGTAATTCCTTTTTCTCCCCCACTTGCTCCAATCGAGTGACTAACTTCTGTAGTTCCAGTTCTGATCCTGCCAGGAGTACAATATCATCAGCATACCTTAAGTTCGTTATTTTCCTACCACCAATCTGCACCCCTCCCTCCCATCCATCCAGCACCTCCCTCATGATCACCTCCGCCATAATGTTAAATAGATTGGGGGAGATCACACATCCCTGTCTGACCCCTCTCCTGACGCGGAACCCTCTTGATAGTGTTCCCGCCACCTTTACTTTAGCCTGTTGTTTACAGTACAATTTGTTCAGCAAGTTAATAATGTGTGCCGGATAGCCCATCTCCGCCATTACCATCCAGAGCTGTTCGTGCGAGATGCAATCGAAAGCTTTTGTGAAGTCAACGAAACACATGTAGGCTATAGCGGCTGCTGGTGATCATTCATTTTCAGCAATATCATGCAACTTTTAGTTATAACGTGGTTTAATAAAACAGTCTTACTCAAAGGACGCGTTACAATGTAGTAGCTAATTATAGTAATCAGAGAATAAATGAGTTTTGAGTTTAGTTTTTAAAGTATTTATCGAGGTGGATCTTCGTACTGATTCTGGCAGAGTTCCATATGGTAAGGTCGACGTTAACGGGAATGATATCCACCAGATGTCGCTAAGCTCTAAATAATATTGCATTGCTACTTAACGACGAGCGTGCACTAAATACAATACAATATCGTTTATTGAGGAAATCAAGCTGACATGCCACAACTTGGTACATTATAAGCGAAAGAGTTTGCTCGGTTCCCTATCGTTAGGTCGTATTTCATTTTGTCGTAATCATTTCGTCGCAATTTATATCGTCGTTATTCAATGCGTCGCAATATAATTCGTCGCATGGAAATTGTCGTCTTCAGTTCGTCGTTTTCAGTTCGTCGTTTTTATGTCGTCGTTTTTATGTCGTCGTAAATTAAAGTAAGTCAAGCAAAGTAAGTCAAGCAAATTAAATTTAATACCGGACATTTAAGCAAAATCAAGGTTCCGTAGCTAAGTAATAATTAATAAGATTCAAACGTAAACAGTTATGCGATTAAAACGTAAAACCAAGTTACAACGTACGCACGTCATTTCAGTCTGACTGTCTGAGTTTATGGTTTATATAGGTCTACCTACGACCAATTATTATTATTATTATTATTAAAGTAGTTTTATATAGCGCCCCTTCAAGATTGCCTACTCAGGAGCACTCCCAGCCCAACCACGGTCAAATAACGCAGTTTTGAGGACAGTAAGAAACAGGGTGAAATGACCAATCGGTATTTGACGGAGCTTGGTAGGAAGCCCATTCCAGGTCATGGGGGCAGCCACAGAGAAGGCACGGCGCTGCCGTATGGTTGTCCGCACGCGGGGAACAACAAGTTCAGCCTGCGCAGCTGAGCGGAGAGAGGAACGGCGCTGCGAGCATGAGGTGGGACAGCAGAGCTCCCGCAGGTATGGAGGGGCCAAACCTTCAAAGCACCGCCGGACCAAGGCAGAGATTCGGTAAGTGATGCGCTGTGGGTAGGGGAGCCAGTGGAGGACATCCCTCATATACGCAGACACTCTGCCAAACTTGGGGATGCGGCCTACAAGGCGGGCAGCAGTACGCAGGATTCTGTTCAGGGACTCAATCCGGCAGGCCGGGAGTCCATCATATATGGCACTGCAGTAGTCCAATCGAGAAACAACAAAAGCATGGACAAGCGTGGAAGCTGCACCGGGAGACAAAGAACGGGAGATCACCTTGAGTTGCCGGAGCTGGTAATAGCAACTGCGGGAGAGAAGATTTATGTGCCGCGTGAATGCAAGTTCCTGGTCCAGGATGACTCCCAAGTCCCAGACCGAGGTCGAGAAAGCAAGGTGTGGGAATTGCAAGGCAAGAGAAGACAGATCTATTTTACAGAGCTGCTGGGGAGTGCCAAGCCATATAAACTGCGTCTTGGCGGGGTTTAGCCGCAGGCGGTTTGAGGACATCCAGGCCTGCAGGGACTCCATGGCATGGGTCATGGTTTCCACCGCTGCAACAGCGCGGACAGCCGGGCAGTGTATATAGGCTTGCAGGTCGTCAGCATAGGACTGGCTTGATTGACTGATTGATCAACGAGTTATTGAAAACCAATTGATTAACGAGCTATTGAAAACAAACTCAAGCTGTGATTCATTACGATTCATTACGACCAATTAACAACTAACAATTGACACAATTGACACGCAAGAATTCTCTCTTAATTACGACCAAGCTGGGACTCATTACGACCAATTGCTATACAACAGACCAAGTGCGACAAACTGATTTCGACTAGTTGGCCGCGACGAAATGATCTGCGACGTTATGGATGGCGACCAATTAATTATCGACGAAATGATTTGAGACTACATGGCTGCGACGAAATGATCTGCGACGATATGGATGGTTACCATTTGCTCTATTTGTAAGAGTTCTTATAGAGAATTCTGGGGATATAGTTGTCTTTTGATTGAAAACGTATGGAAAACTGATCCCTCTCGTCGTTAATGGTTTCATGAACTTGTATATAGAGTTTATTGTATTGTACTGTAGTGTATTGTATTGTTATAGAATTTCATGATTAAATCAACGACTGCAGTTAGACACCTTTTAAACGCAGCCAATCTCAGTTATATATTTACCAATCGCGTGCAATCGTCAGTAGATATTGACAAACATCACGTTGTGATGCGCGGGGTCGATTTCAACATTAATGTTAAGTAATAATCCACAAGATGTTGCTAAATACTAAACAATGCTAAATAAATCGCACAATTCCAGTTAGACAAGCCATTTTAAAAGCAAGCATTCAAAGCCTACATATTTACCACTAGCGTTCAACTTCAATCACCAGCTGAATTGTAAAGCATAAAGGTTTATAAGGTATGACTGACGTCAACGGCCGTGGCAGCCATAAGATGTCGAAACCAGTGCTTAACCAATCTGTTTGGCTACGAAACCCTTTGATTTGAATTTGATTATACCCCAATTATAAATAAAATTTGTCCTGACAGTATTTAAAAACAGTATTGGGGTATATATGGTTTTAATCGATGAAAATTAGATTAGAAATTACTTTAAATGAAATTTTCCCAACCGTGTTTCACCTCGGGATCTGATTTATAATGTAACAACATAATCAAACAACACTTATACAAATGCCTCACGGAACCCTTGTCTCCCCTCCGGAACCCTTGGGTTCTGCTTCTGCAAAACACACTTTGAAAAACGCTAGGTTAAACAGTGGATGCTGCTAGTCACCAAATCTGTTACCTTTTCTTACAAAAGGTAAAGTTGACGTCGACGCAACTGGTATCTGCAAGATGTCGCTAAGTACAAAAACTTTTCATACAACCGACGGCACCAGTTAGACACCTTTAAAACGCATCATTGTCAGCTACATATTTCACTCGTCACAACGTTCTAGCTTCATCAATTATCTTCAATTATATGAAACGCAAGATCGACTTCAACGCAACTGACATCCACTAGATATCGCTAAACACGAAATACCGCTACGTAAACCTCACGATTGCGGTGATACACCCCTTTGAGATGCTGCTATTCTCAGCTACGCATTTACCAATCGCGTTAATTCAGTAGCTCTCTATGACGACGATGATGATGATGATGATGATATTATTTTGTTTATTGTTTATAAAGTAAACATGCTGACAAACCGTAGCATGGAACAAAGTTAGACGCCTAAGGTAGACTTCAACGTAACTGACATCCACAAGATGTCGCTAAACACTAAGCACCGTTGCATGGAACCCACTTGTCCAGTTAGACACCTTTAAAAGGCTTCACACTCAGCTACATATTCCCCATTCGCGTTGGATTGCTAGATCGATCGTTGTTTTTTATGTATGGTCGACTTCAACGTATCTGGCATCCACAAGATGTCGTTAAACGCCTACATGGCGCTCTCAACTCGCATCAGTGGCAGCACCGGCATAAAAGGAAGGTTTTCAGGCGTCTACGGAACTGGGGAGGAGAGAGGGAAAGAAGTTCTTGGCGGAGAGGTCAGGGGAGACAGTTCCAAGCAGATGGACCCACATATATGCGAAGCTTCTGGATGGTGCCGTGGAAGAGCGTATACGAGGGACAGCAATAAGGCCGCGGGCCGAGGATTGCAATGAAGCCCTCGCAGGCGAGGAAGAAACCATAGTGCAAAAATTCATTAGGTAAGAAGACGGAGCAGACCCAGTGAGGCAGTTTGTAGCCTACGAATCAAATTTCATATATAATTCTAACATCCATGAAGCCACGTTCTATTCGTACATCTTGGCAGCCAGCAGTTGCATATGTAGGCGGTTGTGACTTTTTGTGTGCTAAGATGGTACAGGTGTGGTCTCGTTGAGTTACGAGAGCCTCGGAGTTTTAAGGCGAGTCTGAGGAGAGATTGTTTACATTTGGTAAAGCGAAAACCTGGTTATGGTTAATAAGGCTACTGTGAAGATTTGGTTATTGTATGGATACAATTTTATATGTAGCCATTGGTACATGTTAGCAGCAGAAGAAGAAGGAGGAGAAGTAGAGCAAGACGGAAAAGAAGGAGGAGGAGAAGAGGATCAGTTCCTTAAGTTAAGCTTTCCTGAGAGGCAGCCGTGGGTACAATGAAGAGTAGCCACTTAATTTTTCTTATCCTCGGCATACGAGGGCGGGGGCCAGTCCTCTCCTTCACCGTCTCATCTTTCCACCAACAGTGTACCGTACCGTGTTCATTACAGTGTTCATTATAGCTGAGTTGGCAGGAGGGCGCGAGTGTAGCAGAAATCTCGACACATATCTGCCCCGGCGTGAATTAGAACCCCGACTTTTCTTGTTCGACAGCCCAGCACGTTAACCACTCTGTGTACTGTCGCACTATGTAATGCTACGAATAAGATACGGTACCCGTTCGACACCTTTTGTTAGAAAGCGTCTTTCTGGGATATTTATTTACCAACCGCCATACGAACGGTGTTAGCTCCGCCACTGCTCGTACTCTGGAAGTGCCAGTCCCAAGCGTGGAGAAAGGCGGAGGGAACGCCAATCATCTTTGTTAGACACCGTGTTGTTAAACAGCAACTGACAACAACAACAACAACAACAACAACAACAACATAACGAACCTTGAGAACTGTTCAAAATGATTTCTGTCGACGCCAACGACCTTTTTTGTCTTGAACAGTTACTGTCAAACTCGAGATTCATCCATCCAATTGCTAGATTTGTGAAGACCTTATCCTATCTAGGGTAAGGTAGACGTTAACGGGCCGACACCAACCAGATGACGCTGAACGCTAGATTCTACTACATTATTTTAACTTAAATCCGCGACTGGAGTTAGACACCTTTAAAACGCCGACACTCTCAGCTACATCTTTACGACTCGCGTTCAGTCGCTAATATGTTCTCTACCGCCAGATTCATCATGTAGGGTAAGCTCGCCGTTAACGCACAAGCTGTCACTAAAGACTAAATAAAGGATTAAATTCAAAGTGCTGTATTGTACCAAAATAATTTGTGTCAACGACAACGGCCTTTGTTGCCTTTCTTTAAACTCTGGATCCGCCAATCGGTATATTGCAGTCTTGCATCTCCTGTGTAGGGTAAGGTCGACGTTAACCCCCAAGACGTCGTTAAGCTTTCGATCCATGCAATAGCAAAATTTCATTCATACCTAAGACAAGAAGTAAAGTTGACATCAACGTAACTGACATCCACAAGATGTCACGGAACTCTAAATACGGCTACTTTAAATCCACGACTTCAGTGCTGGGATCTCGAGACCGCGGTCTTGGTCTCGAGACCGAAAACATCGGTCTTGGTCTCAGTCTTGGTCTTGAATGTGCCGGTCTTGGTCTTGGTCTTTAAGGTGCGGTCTTGGTTTTGGTCTTGGGCGCCTGGTCTCGGTCATTTGCCTTTGGTCTCGACCTTGGGTGCAGAGGCGGCCTCTGACAGTTTTGTGCTATAGGCCGCTATAGGCAAGCAGCAAGGAAAAAATGCCGCCCCTTACTAAAAACATATTTCCATTTAATTTCTTATTAACTAATTATATTATTTTTATTTTGCCGGAATTTTCCGCCCCTTGAGAAATGCCGCTCTAGGCAGCCACTTATATCGCCTATACCTAAAGCCAGCACAGCTTGGATGGGATCGCGAGTGGAGTGTGGAGTATTTGTTAAATGTTGTTGTCGATATTTGCTGGTCTTTGCGATCGTTAGTTTTTTTGCATCCCATCAACATCTGCACCTGTTGAGAGGGTGTTTAGCTGTAGTGGACTCTTCATGAGACCTGACAGGGTAAGACTTGGGGACAAAAAAATTTTAGATTTACTTCTTATAAAATGTAATAAACATCTGATTTGAATGATCGGATTATGTAACACTTAAATCGAGAATGGCGTTTACGGTATTGGTTTTGAGGCTTAGGTCTTGGTCTTGGACCACAAGGTCTTCGTCTCGGTCTTGGTCTTGGACCGTGCGGTCTCGTTCTCGGTCTTGGACCATGCGGTCTCGGTCTTGGTCTTGGACCATGCGGTCTTGGTTTCGGTCTTGGTCTTGGACCATGCGGTCTTGGTCTCGGTCTTAGGTTTTTAGTCTTGTGCACAACACTGCACGACTTTAGCTAGAAACTTTTTATACACGACGGACAAAGCACTTTTAGTAACGTTGAAGCTACTGTTCTGAAAACGGCGAGCGAGGTGAAAAATTACGAAAGGCAAATTTTACGGACGAAGAGATTCGATGCATTTTATACAGTATAGGGCAGGAGGAGTAGCTCATACAGAGCAAACATACACTCGGCCAATTCGTCGCAAATTACTAATAATTCGTGACGACGAAAGCGAAAAGTATCATAATGTACATCGTTTGAGAACGAGTCGAGTGGATTTCGGCGATCCCTAAACACTCTTTGGCATCTTAAAATTTTTCCAAACCGACGAACAACAGCCGCCGTAATCATGCTCTTGGTTGTGGGCTGGACCAATCAATCTACGCCTGGCTGTCCGGTGGCGTAGCCTTGGTTTTGGCTAAGCGCCCTAAGACGTCGACGTGCACACCGATCTTATCCACTGGTCGGGCTTAGGGCCAAATCTAGTGTGGCCTAGCATTTACGACCGGCACATACACTGGGGCCCTGAAACGCGACAGACTCTACTACATATTTACCAATGGCGTTCAATCGCTACATTTCTTGCTTTATCGGCTGCAGGAAAGGTCGACGTCGATGCAAATGACACCCACAAGATGTCTCTAAACTCTAACAAAGCTAAAACCCGCAGTTCCAGTTAGTTTCGTTTCAAACGCCGCCATTCTCAGCAACATACTCACACGTCGCGTTCAGTCGCTACATTGATATGGAGTTCATTCTATGTAGCTTAAGATCGACGTTAGCGGAACTGACATCCACAACATATAGCTATACGTTAAATACTGATACATTCGATTCAGGACGGCAGTTATAACATTTTAAACGCAACCGTTCTCAGCTGTAAGGTTCTCAGCTATGTTTAGCAATCGCTTTCAATTTATAAATGCTGTATTATGCTAAACTAATTTCTGTCGACGTCAACGGCATTTTGTTGCCATTAGATGTCGTTAAGTACCCTATCCAATCGCTAGCTGTATCATGAGGTTCGTGTGAAGCGTGAGGTTGACTTCAGCGTAACTGACATCCACAAGATGTCGCTAAACACTAAACAATGCTGCGTAAACCCACGGTTCCAATTAGACACCTTTAAAACGCATCAGTCTGAGCTACATATTCCACAGTCGAGTTAAAACGCCAGATTCTCCATTAGCTGCCTCTAAGCGCTTTCAAAGTATTTCTCACTTACTGTTGTGAGAATTTTTCTAAAGAAAATTTTCCTGTCGACGGCGTTTGATCCCGTAAGATGTTAAACTCTTGGCATCCAATCCTTGCATCTGTTTTATCAAACATCGGTGTGTGTTTGTACGAATCAAGTCTCATCTATAATTCTAACATCCGCGAAATCACGTTTTCTTGGTAAAACTGAGCTATCATCGAGTAGTTGCATATGCAGGGGGCTGTGTCTTTTTGTGTGTTAAGGTGTGGTCTCGTTGAGTTACGAGAGTCTCGCTGTGTAAGCCGAATCTGAGGAGAGACTGTTTATATTTGGTGCCGAAGAAACCCGGTTATAGTTAACACGGTTAATGCGAAGTTTGGTTATTGTTTGGATAGAATTTTATTTAATAGCCATTGGTACATGTGGGCAGCAGAAGAAGAAGCTGGGTGAAGGGGAAGGAGGAGGAGCAGAAGAAGTGGAAGACGAAAAGGAAGCAGGAGGAGAAGGAAGAGCAGTTCCTTAATTTAAGCTTACCTGATAGGCAGCCGTGGGAACTATGAAATGTAACCACTTCATTTTTCTTATCCTCGGCATATGAGGGAGGGGCCAGTCCTCTGCCTCCTCTTCTCATCTTTTCACCAACAGTGTAAGTCAGTGTTTATTATAGCTGAGTTGGCTAGGGGGCGCTAGTGGAGTAAAAATCGACACATATCTGCGCCGACGGGAATTAGAACCCCTTCCTCTCTTATTTGACTTTCCAGCACGTTAACCACTGTGTATACTGTCGTACTAAGCTATGCTACGTAAAAGCACTGTACCCATTCGAAACCCTTTGTTAAAACTCGTCTTTCTGGGATACATATTTGGGTCATTATCCGAAAAGTGCAGAATTGATGTCCCATGCTGGTTTTTTGAGTTTTTTCGATATTTTCTTCAAATTTTTTTTGCCTATCCTTGAAAGAATGAGCAGATTAACATTTCCCATAACTGTTGTAGCTGCTAGATTTTGGAAATTTAGAAAAAAATTACTAAATGTATACAAAATATCATTACCATTCTCTGTCCGAGACGGTGTACAATGCATTAAATTCAACTTTTACGCAAATATATTCCATTACAACCTGTAATAAAGGTATATTATTTTGATTAATTAGTAGCTAGCAAATGCAATAATTAAACATTTAGACTCATTTTCGTAATATTTATTTATTTTTGGGCCTATTTATACTTGTCCATAAAAATAAGCATCATAGCCATCTCAATTTTTGGGAAGCCTATAACTTTTAGAGAACGTGCTTACTTACTAAAAGAAAAACATCGGGAACAAGATATTGTCAACTATTAATGGAATCACACAGGTTTGTGTTGCAATTCATAATGTTTTATTTTTAATTTGAGTTTGTGTGTTCCAAATTACAAAAAAGTAAATTTCTGTTTCATTACCATCTAGTGTTGTATTTCCTGGTTTAGGTAGATTACAACATTGATAACTTATTTTATTTGCCGCTTTAGTTGAACTGATTGAAACTACTTATCTAATGGAGTAATTCATGTGAAAATGTTTGACGGGCGTTATAAATTTCATCATTATGTCATTACCATCCACGATTGTTTTTCATCATTACCATCCGAATGCATCAGATTTTTGCTATTTTCTCATGACAGTTCCACCTTGCCTCGGATGGTAATGACACATTGCTAAGAGTGAATTACATGTATTTTCTGTGAATTATTTGATATAACAATAAATTGCAAGTAATTAGAATTAACTAGCAACGCTTAAAATGTTGTTGAACTTGTATCTAATGCATATAACATACAGTTATAGCTAATGCTGCACATATTTTTTTCTGTAGCTAAAAATAATATTACTTTTTTTAAATAATTTCGAAAAATGTCTTAATTTCTTGAAACCAGACTAATATATTATGTGAAGGAAAGGCCTGTTGTATTCCTACTTAATGCTGGTATCATCTACTCTTAAGAAATTGCCATTTTGTAAGCACCAGAGGAATATTTAAGGTCCCTGTGATTAAATATGATTACACAAAAAGGGTGGAATTTAATGAAAAAAAGGAGTTTGACTTTATAAATTCAGGGAAAAAATTAACTTATGATTAAAAATATAGTGGATTTCTTTCAAATTAGTTAAATTTAACTATGTACATGACTAAAGAAAACACTTGCAACCAATTTCGGGAAAAAAATTTTTTTTGTTTTTCGGAGACGAAATTTGTAACATTTCGGATAATGACCCATTTACCAATCGCCATACAAGCGGTGAGAGCTCCGCCACTGCTCGTACTCTGGCAGTGCCAGTCCCAAGCCTGGAGAAAGACGGCGGGCGACGTCAATCATCTCTGTCATGACACCGTGTTGTTAAACAGCAGCTAACAACAACACAAACAACATAACGAACCTTGGGAACTGTTCAAAATGATTTCTGGCGAACGTCAACGACACTTGTTGCCTTGAAATGTCAAACTTACGATTCATCCATCCAATCGCTAGATTTATCAAGACCTTATCGTGTGTAGGGTAAGATAGACGTTAACGGGACCGACACCCACCAGATGTCGCTAAACCTAGATTCTACTGCATTAATTTAACTCAAATCCACGACTGCAGTTAGACACCTTTAAAACGCTGTCACTCTCAGCTACATATATGCCAATCGCGTTCAGTCACTTGTTTCACTCGGCATGATTCCTTATGTGGGGTAAAGTCGCCGTTAACGCACAAGATGTCCCTAAAAGCTAAATAAAGCATTACAATCAAAATGCTGTATTATACCAAAATAATTTGTGTCAACGACGAAGGCCTTTGTTGCCTTTCTTTAAACTCTGGATCTATTCCAATCGGTATGTTGCAGTCATGCATCTCCTGTGTAGGGTAAGGTCGACGTCAACCCCCAAGACGTCGTTAAACTTTCGATCCATCCAATCGCAAAATTTCATTCATACCTAACACAAGAATTAAAGTCGACATCAACGTAAATGACATCCACAAGATGTCGCTAAACTCTAAATAATGCTGCTTTAAATCCATGGCTTCAGATAGACACATTTAGTAGAGTTGAAGTTATTGTTCTGAAAATTGCGAGCGAGGTGAAAAAATTACGAAAGAGATTCGATGCATGTTAGACAGTATAGGGCAGAAGGAGTAGCTCATACAGAGCAAACATACACTCAGCCAATTCGTCGCAAATTATTAGAAATTCGTGAAAGCGAAAAGTAGAATAAAGTACATGGTTTGAGAACGAGTCGAGTGGATTTCGGCGATCCGTAAACACTCTTTGGCGTCTTAAACTCCTTCTAAATCGAGGAACAACAGTCGTCGCCCTCCTCCTCTTCGTACAAGGCTGTGTATCTACGCCTGGCTATCCGGTGGCGTAGCTTTGGTCTGGGCTAAGCGCCCTAAGACGTCGACATGTACACCGCTCTTATCAGCTAGTCGAGCTTAGAGCCAAAACTTGTGTGGACTAGCATTTATGACCGGCTTATACACGCGGGCCCTGAAACGCGATAGACTCTACTACATATTGTACTACATATTCACGCTTCGGCGTGAAAATTCCGGCACAGTATCAAATGCTGTAGTCGGGAGCGCCTCTGAGTAGTAGTTGACTTCGAGAGGCGCTATAGAAATATCCGACTAAATAAATAAATAAAATATTTACCAAGCAGCAACATATTCACACATCGCGTTCAGTCGCTACACTGATATGGAGTTCTTTCTGTGTAGCGTAAGATCGACGTTAGCGGGACTGACACCCACAAGGTGTCGCTAAACGCTAAATACTGCTGCTTTACAGTTACGGCTGCAGTTAGAATCTTTTAAACGCGGCCATTTTCAGCTACATATTCATCAATGGCGTTCAATTTTTAAATGCTGTATTATGTCAAACTAATTTCTGTCGACGTCATCGGCCTTTGTTGCCATAAGATGTCGTTAAACACTCGATCCAATCGCTAGGCGTATCATCAGTTTCATGTGAAGCGTACGGCCGACTTCAACGTAACTGACATCCACAAGATTAAACACCAAACAACTCTACTTAAAAGTTCGAGTTAGACACCTTTAAAACGTGTAATTCTCAGCTACATATTCCCCAGTCGCGTTCAATCACTAGATCGACAACAGATGCCTTTGCGAATCGTAAGATTGAGTTCTACGTAACTGATATCCACAAGGTGTCCCTATGCGCTTACATAGTCTAGTGTCTTTCTCGCTTACTGCTGTGAGCACTGTCGACGGTGTTTGATGCCTAAATATGTTAAACTCTTGGCATCTCTCCTTCCATCTGTATTATCAAACATCTTCGTATGTTTGTACGAATCAGATCTCATCCATAACTCTTACATCAATGAAACGACGCTCTCTTGGTAAATCTAGCTGCCAGCGAGCAGTTGCATATGTAGGCGGTTGTCTCTTTTTGTGTGTTAAGATGGTACAGGTGTAGTCTCGTTGAGTTACGAGAGCCTCGGAGTTTAGGGTGAGTCTGGGGAGAGACTGAACACATTTGGTACAGCAAAAACCCGGTTATAGTTAACGCGGTTACTGCGAAGACTTTATTTTTGCGTGGATAGAATTTTTATATATAGCCATTGGTACATGTGAGCTGCAGAAAAAGAAGATGATGGGGGAGGAGGAAGAAGGACGAGGAGGAGAGGAAGAAGAAGAACATCCATCGACGTTAGCGGGACTTACTTCCACAAGATGTCGCTAAACTTAATGCCGCAGCATTAAATTCACGATTGTAAGTAGACACCTTTAAAACGTGTTTATACTCAGTTACATATTCACCAAACGCATTCAGTCGCTACATTGATGTCTCTATTTCTTGTGTAGGCAAGGTCGAAGTTAACCCAAAAGATGTCGCTAAACACCAAATAATGGCTTAATTTCAAATGGTTGTATTATCTCTATAATAATTTCCTAGATCCGTCTGTCCATTGTTCACAAACGCAGTGGTATGTCTGGAATCTGCAGCGGGCGATACGCATGCAAGCGCACGGGCTGTATGGGATGTAACTTACGCTGCCTTGGGCGAATGCAGGCCGATGCTGGTCGGCCTACCTGCCTCCCTCCCTCCTCCCTGCCTCACCCGTCAAATGACAAGCGGCCGCTGCTCTGCCTCCCTCCCTCCCTGCCTCCCTCCATCCCTGTCATATATGACGGATATATGACGGCCAAATATACTCTGATTAGCTAGGAGATAGACCCTGCACTCCGGTGTGGATGCACCTGTACAGACGCAAAGCCAGACAGACGGATGGTCAGACAGACAGACGGATTGACACACGGACAATCACCCGTCGTAATGACGGGAAAGTCCGCTAGTGCCAAAATAATTTCTGTCCACGTCAACGGCCTTTGTTGCCATAAGATGTCGTTAAACTCTGGATCCATTCCAATCGGTATATTCTGTCATGCATCTCTTGTGTAGGGTAAGGTCGACGCTAGCCCACAAGATGTCGTTAAATTCTCGATCCAGCCAATCGCCAAATTTCATTCATACCTAATACAAGAATTAAAGGTCGACGTCAACGCAAGCGGTATCCACAAGATGTCACTGTAGGGCCTATATGCCCTGACAATGCTACGTTAAATCCACAGTGGAAGTTTGACAGACACCTTTTAAACTCCGCCGTTCTCAGCTGCATATTCACCGATCTCCCCAATCGCTACAAAAATGAGCTGTGGTATTCCCAAATAATTTCTGTCGACGTCAACAGCCTTGTTGCTATAAGGTGTCGTTAAACTCTGGATCCATCCAGCAGGGCATGTTTTAAGGAAAATTTATTACTGCACATGGCGAGCGTCGGAGCGCACAAAAATCTATATTAATAAAGCGAGAATTCTGTGTGTGTGTCTGTCTGTTTGACCGGGCGTAACTTCTACAATTTTGCACCTTTTCACTCCAAACCTTCACTGCTGTGTCGGCCTCGGCATCGGACACCCAGTGGAGGGGTTCGCGTCCCCCGTTTTCACCGCTAACATGGTGATAAGGGCCAAAAACGCGCCCCACGGCATAGGAAATTTCCACTCCCTACTACAAATTAATTATAGCACAATGACGTTATACCTAAAAATAGCACCAGGGACGCGTACGGAAGATTTGGAAATTTCCGGCGCCGGTATTCCCCAACATCATTAATAATGGCCATAGCGTCGTTGTTTACTTTCGGAAAGAATTTAATAACGATCGCTTCGAATTATATTAATCGTTTTACAGCAAAATTGTAACACAGGTAGGTTCAAACACAAACAGTCTGCGAAGCAGTCGCCGCCACAGGGCGATTGCGAAGCAGTCAGTCCACGGCAAAGGTCGCTAGACGCCAGAAGACGTATACAAGACTGCGAAGCAGTCTCCGCTGTACGCCAGAAGGCGTCTACAAGACTGCGAAGCAGTCTCCCCCACAGGTCGCCAGACGCCACAAGGGCCTCCAAGACTGCGAAGCAGTCGCCGCCAGAGGGCGACTGCGAAGCACTCAGTCCACGGCAGAGGTCGCTAGACGCCAGAAGGCGTATACAAGACTGCGAAGCAGTCTCCGCTGTACGTTGCCTGCTCTCCAGTTCGGGCCAGTAAGAATCTGTTTCTTCTGGCACCAAATGGAAAGACAGCTAATATTGTTTATCTCCAAGCTCTACAGTTAAATTTAAAATAAAGTAACATTAAAAATATAGCTATTGTGTAATTTCTTTAACCCACCAACGCCGGGTTCACCCTCTTCGACTGTGAAGCAGTCAGTCCACGGGAGACTGCGAAGCAGTCGTCGCCAGAGGGCGACTGCGAAGCAGTCAGTCCACGGCAGAGGTCGCAATACGCCAGAAGGCGTATACAAGACTGCGAAGCAGTCTCCGCTGTACGCCAGAAGGCGTACACAAGACTGCGAAGCAGTCTCCCGCACAGGTCGCCTAAATTACTTCCTTATTCGCTACACGGATTTAAACTTATGCCTAAATTTGTTGCTTATTCGCTACAGGGATTGAAACTTATAACCCCGGGCAACGCCGGGTAAACCAGCTAGTCATAAATAATTATGAATTACAATTCTCTTCATGCACAAAAAGCGGTTAACAGCCTTTCATCACTGCACATTTTGTGTATCATTACACGTTAAAACAATCCCTGCCATCCAGTTGCTACATTGATATGGATTCATCCTATGTAGCTTAAGATCGACGTTAACGGGACTTATATCCACAAGATGTCGCTAAACGCTAAATACAGATACATTCCATTCACGACTGCAGTTAGACACCTTTTAAAAGCAGTCATTCGCAGTTACATAGTCACAAATCGTTTTCATTAGCTATATATTTTACGACGGACTTCAACGCAATTGATATCCAGTCTTGTTGTCAAGACCTTAAACCTCAAGACCAAGACCAAGACCTTGAACCTCAAGACCAAGACCAAGACCTTGAACCTCAAGACCAAGACCTTGAACCTCAAGACCAAGACCAAGACCTTGAACCTCAAGACCAAGACCAAGACCTTGAACCTCAAGACCAAGACCAAGACCCAAAAAAATCACAGTCGTATCCAGACTTCTATTCCTTACTAATAATTGTCCAGTCGGACTACTCGTTATTTTAATGAAAACATGAGTTTTTTTCTTTTATTCAAGCAAAACAACTCTAAATGGAGACTGCAGAAAATTCCGAATTCGTATTTACAAAACGTGCGAAATGTTATTCCAAATGCCTGTTGAATTTTATAAAAACCAATTTGCTCAAAATTTTCTGACCAAGACGTGACCTGTGGGGCCTCATAAAAATTCTGCCATGTGAAAAAACACGGTCTACAAGTGCTGAAATCGCTAGCACACAAAGCAGCTTTTCAAGAACCGGACGTGAATGTACAAATTAATCATGAGTCTGTTTTGAAATCATTCTATGGTAAATAACCGGAAGTCAAAATAATTGTCCAAAACAACAGTGAAGCCTCATTCACACCGTGTAAATACTAAAGCAATAACTGTATGAGTAATTATTGAATAAATTTTAAAATTCTTGCCGTTTGTTAAAATTAAATTAATGACTGTTCATATTGACAAAAGTCTTGGTCTTGGTCTTGCAAAACCAAGACCAAGACTTTGAACCTCAAGACCAAGACCTTGAACCTCAAGACCAAGACCAAGACCTTGAACCTCAAGACCAAGACCAAGACTTTTAAAAACGAACTCGAGCGCACTCGAGACCAAGACCTTGGTCCCGAGGACAACAAGACTGTTGATATCCACGAATATTGCTAAACAGTAAACAATCCTTAGAATCCTACATAAAAGCCACAGTTCCAGTTGGACAGTTTCTAAACGCCGCCACTCTCAGCTATATTCACCAGTCGCGTTCAATCACTAGATTTATCATCAGGTTCGTGTGAAGCGTAAGGTCGACTTCAACGTAACTGACATCGACAAGATGTTGCTAAATACTACAGAGTGCTAAATAAATCCCACGGTTCCAGTTAGACACCCCATTTCAAAAGCAGCCATTCTCATCTACATATTTACCACTAGAGCTCAATCACGAGTAGAATTGTCAAGGGAAAAGGTTTGTAAGGTGACGATAACGGCCCTGGCAGCCATAGGATGTCCTTAAACCAGTGCTTCCCCATCTTTTATGGCTACGGAAACTGTTTTTTTTATCAGAATTTGAATGTACCCGACCTATACACAAAACTTGTCTGACGTAGTATTGTTAACAATTTTGGGTTCGGCCCTACATATGGTTTTAATCGATTTGAATTAGAAAGTATTTTAAATGAAATTTTCCTACCTGGTCTTCACCTCGGAGTCTGACTTATAACGTAACAACATATTCAAACTGGGCTTTTATCAAATTGCCTCACGGAACCATTGTCTTTCCCTCCGGAACCCTAGGGCTCTGCGGAACACAGTTTTGGGAAGCGCTACGTTAAAGAATGGAAACTATACTAATCCCCAATTTTTTTACCTTCTCGTACGACAGGTAAGGTTGACTTCGACGCAACTGGCATCCGCAAGATGTCGCTAAACACAACAATGTTTCATACAACCCACGGTTCCAGTTAGACACCTTTAAAACGTGTCAGTGTCAGCTAACGTACATAATTATTTAACTCTTCCCAACGTTCTACGAGCCATGAGGTCGACTTTAACGTAATTAACATCCGGGCGATGTCGTTAAAAACAAAACAATTTACATAAGAATCCATGACTGCAGCTAGACACCTTTAAAACTCATCATTGGTAGCTATATGTTGACAAGTCTCGTTAAATTGTCAGATCGTATGTATCCAACACGTCTTACGAGGCTTAAGGTCGACCCATTGCCGGATTTAGGTATAAGCTAAAAACACGATAAGGCGTCACAATCCGCAGGGCCTCAAAGAAATTCAGAATAGTTGGGGACGGGGCTTTTTAATTTTATGTGTACTATATATAATTATACGTGTAACCTTTTTAATGACTTGTTTCAGAAATTCCAATTCGCTTGAGCAAGTGCATTCATTTGAAAATAATTTGAATTTGTTACTTTAAATCCCTTGCTATTAAATAATTAAAAGGCATGTGTTTTCAAGTTTTCCGAGGCCTTCTGGTGTAATTTTTTTAACAAGGGCTTCCATGCGTTATATATAGGCCTTAGAAACTTACCAAGTCTAAATCCGGCACTGGGTCGCCTTCAACTTAACTAACATCCACAATATGTCGCTAGACAGTAACTAATTCTACATAAAACCCACGGTTCGAGTTAGACACCTTTAAAACGCGTAATTCTCAGCTACATATTCGTAGCTGCATTCAATCGGCAGATTTACCAAGGACAGTTCTAAGAAACGTGAGTTCGACTTCAACGTAATTGACATCCACAAGATGTCTTAAACACAAAACAATGCTGCATAAAATCAACTGTTCCACTTAGACACCTTTAAAACGCGTCAATCTCATCTACATATTCATCTGTCGCGTCACTCACTAGCTTTTTAACGGAGGCATTTTAAAGAAACCTAAGATTGACTTTAACGTAACTGACACCCACAAGATGTCGCTAAGCGCGTATACAGTCTTTCACAATTTAGTGCCGTAAGAATTGTTCCGAACAAAATTTTCCTGTCGACGACGTTTGATGCCGTAAGATATTAAACTCTTAGCATCCAATCCTTGCATCTATATTATCAAACATCGGTGTGTGTTTGTACGAATCAAATCTCATCTATAACTACGACATCCATGAAATCACGTTTTCTTTTTAAACCTGAGCTGCCAGCGTGCAGTTGCATATGTAGGCGGCTGCTTTTTTGTTAAGAAGGTATACAGGTGTAGTCTCGTTGAGTTACGAGAGCCTCGAAGTTTAAGGCTAGGAGAGACTGAAGAGAGACTGTTTATATTTGGTACAGGAAAAACATGGTTATAATTAACATGGTTGCTGCGAAGATTTGGTTATTGTGTGGATAGAATTTTTATATGTAGCCATTGGTATATGTGGGCAGCAGAAGATGAAGATGGGGGAGGGAGAAAGAAGAGAGGTAAAGAAGGAGGAGGAGGAGGAGAAGGAGAAGAAGCAAGGGGTGGGGAGGGTAGAGGAGGAGAAGCAGGAAATAAAGAAAGAGAAGGAAGAGGAGGAGGAGAGAGTCTCTTAATTTAAGGTAACCTGAGAAGCAGCCGTGGAGGTGAAGTATCTAGGCCTACACATAATTATCTGCTGGGATTAGAACGCCGAACCTTTCTCGGTTGACAGTCTAGCACGCTAACCACTGTCATTCTCGGATACATATTTACCAGTCGCCATACGAACGTATACTCTGGCAGTGCCAGTACCAAGCCTGGAGAAAATCGCTAATCATCTTTGTTATGTCATCGTGTCGTTAAACATCAACTAACAATGTTCAACAACAGTATACCATAACGAACCTTGAGAACTGAGAAAATAATGTCTGCCGACGTCTACGATAAGATGACTGTCGTTAAACTCTGGATCCATCCATCCAATTGCTAGATTTATCAGGACCTTATCCTAGGTAGGGTAAGTCGACGTTAACGGGACTAACACCCACAAGATGTCGCTAAGTTAACCGCTATAAACTACTAGATTAATTTAAGTTAAATCCACGACTGCACTTAGACACCTTTTGAAATGTCGCTATTTCAGCTACATATTTACCAATCGCGTTCAATCGCTCGATTCACCGGGAGGTGTTCACACAGGGTAATGTCGACGTTAACCCACAAGATGTCGCTAAACACTAAATAATGCCATGAGTGAATTAAGATACCTTTAAAACGCTGCTATTCTCAGCCACATATACACCAATCGCTAAATTAAATCATTATACAGAGGCTATGGAGGGTAAGGTCGACGTTAATCCACAAGATGTGGCTAAACAAACAATTGCAAAATAATTCCTGTCGACGTCAATGGCCTTTGTTGCCATGAGATGTCGTTAAGCTATGGATCAACTGGTATACTGCTGTCATGCATCTCGTTTGTAGGGTCAGGTCAACGTTAACCCACAAGATGCCTGATTGATTCCTATGGATCTTGACCTTGAACCGATTTCACCCCCACCCCAGAGTACCACCGATTATGTTTTGACTAAGCGCCTGTGAATAAGCTTTGTTGGGCGCTGTATAAATCTCGAGATTACGATTACTCTCGATCCATCCAATCGCCAAATTTCATTCATACCTGACACAAGAATTAAGGTCGACGTCAAAACAGTTGGCATCCGCAAGATGTCGCTAAACTCTAACTACTACTACTACTTTAAATCCACGACTGCATTGTTTGACACCTGAACGCGATAGACTCGGCTACATATTTACCCAATGGTGTTCAAGCGCTACATGATGTCGCTCAACTCTAAATACTGCTGCATTAAATCCACGACTCCAGTTAGACACCTTTAAAACGTAGCAATTCACAGCTACATAGTTACCAATCATGTTCAATCATCAGATCCCATGTCTGAAGGTATGATCGACGTGAAATTCCAATGGCGTTCAATCGCTAGATTACTTACTTTATCGGTCGCAGGAAAGGTCGACGTCGAGTCGTCGACGCAAATGGCATCCACAAGATGTCGCTAAATACTAAACAATGCTATCTATACATATAATTTCCATATAGTGTCCGTCCGACGATAAACGCTACGTCACAAACGGGTTCTTATCTTATCTTATCTTATCTTATATAATTATTTATAAAGCGCCTCTCACAGCATAGACTATTCAGAGGCGCTCCCAGCGTGTCAGCCCCGAGGGAAAAGAAAGGTCTTTAGGCAGCGGAGAGAAGAAGGCGAGATCCCAAGCAAAATCTTGCTACGGAGAGAGGGGGGCAGGTCATTCCAAAGGGAAGGGCCAAGGATGGCAAACGCACGATGCTGAGCCATCGAAGTCCTTGCGCGAGGGACAAGCAGATCAAGGCGGTCAGCAGACCGAAGAGGGCGGGAAGACAGAGCAGATAGAGGTTTGCGCATTAGGTCACAGAGGTATTTAGGAGCTTTTCCCAATTGAGTCCTAGAGACCAGGAGAAGAACCTTGTATTGGATGCGGGAAGCAACAGGAAGCCAGTGAAGTACATCAGTCATAAAGGTAGTTATGTGAGAGAAGCGAGGAAAACGAGCAATGAGCCTGGCAGCCGCATTCAGAACAGACTGCAGAGATGAAAGGCGCGCTTTAGGGAGCCCAGCAAACAATGAATTGCAATAGTCAATGCGGCAGCAAATGAAGGCATGGACCATAGTAGTAAACACTGAAGGAGAAACTGATCGTCTTACAGCCCTCAAACGCCTCAGATGATAGAAACAGGAACGTGTCAGGTGGGAGAGGTGTTCAGAAAACGAGAGGGTACTATCAAGGGTGACACCCAAATCCCGAACACTGGATGAAAATGAAAAAGCAGGGTATATTGACGACAGAAGTGGGATATCAAGTTTAGAGAGTTGCTGTTTAGTGCCAAACCAGATCAGTTGGGTCTTAGAAGAGTTAAGGTTAAGTCGATTTGATGACATCCAAGAGTGGAGATCATGTGACAGGGAATCAATGGATCCAACAAGGGAGATCTGCTGAGAGGATGGGCCTTGGACAAAGATCTGAACATCATCTGCATAAAGGTGACCAGAGGTAAAGTGTTTAGTAAATATAGAAGGAATGTCAGCTGTGTAGAGTAAGTACAGAATGGGGCCAAGGACAGAACCCTGTGGGACACCATACTCAACTCTAACCCAGGCAGTTCTGGAGTCACCAAGGACAATCCTCTGAGTACGGTCAGAGAGGTAAGATTTGAACCAAAAAAGAGGGAGACCACTGAGACCACAAGATAGTTCAAGACGTTGAAGTAGGATTTCATGGTCAACCATGTCGAAGGCCGAGGAAACATCAAAGAGTGCTAGAAGCGTCAAATGAGACCTGTCAATGGCAGTATAAATGTCCGAGAGAAGGGACAGGAGGGCAGTTTCCGTAGAATGGTGACCTCTAAACCCTGATTGACTAGAAGGGAGGAGTCCAGACTGTTCAAGATAGGGCAGAAGTTGAAGCGAGACAAGTCTCTCAAGAGTTTTTGAGAGAAAAGAAAGGTTAGAAATAGGACGATAGTTAGAACATACTTGTGAGTCAAGATTAGGTTTTTTGAGGGTAGGGAAGACAATAGCTTGCTTCTGAGATGGAGGGAGATGGCCCTCTGCTAGAGACCTATTGAACAAATATATCAAAAATGGGACAACATCATCCAAAACATTAGTAAGAATAAACGGAGGAAGCGGGTCCAGTTCACAAGATTTCTGATTTGAAGAGCTGAGAACACGTCGAAGATCAGCCTCAAGGATGGGACGAAAGTCACCAAACTTGAAGTCCGTGCGTGTGAATTCAGGTGGAGACGAGTCAGCGGTTGAAGCACGTAAGCCCGCAATCTTTTCTGTCATCATTCTGAGGAAATCATTGGCCGAAAACGCAGGAGAGGAAGACGAACGGGAGGCTCGGCCCAGGAGTCCCGAGATGGAAGACCAGAGACGTTTTGGGTTCTTTTCATCTCGAGCGACGAGTCTCTCCCAAAATTCAGCCTCCTGTTCTATTCTGTTCTATTGTGAAACATAAACCGTTTGTCTTGACGACGGCGGTCTTGACGACGGCGATAACCAACGATACATATAATATGACGTCATAATATGCCTATAATGTGACGTCATAATATGACGGGCAAATACACTAGTATAGTATATAACAATCCACGTATCCATTTAGACACCGTTACAACGCAGCTATTTCAGCTATATAATTGCCAATCGCGGTCAGTTGCTAGGTTTGACAAATAGCCGTCTATATGTAAGGTCGACGTCGACGCAAACGGCATCCACAAAATGTCGCTAAAATCGAACAAAGCTACATAAAAGCCACAGTTCCAGTTAGACAAGTTCAAACGCGGTTTTTTAACATGTTAACTGGTGGGGAAATTCGCCATCAGTCCTCTCAAATTCCCCACCAGTTCTTGCCCTTTCCCCACCAGTGAATTTTGCCTTGTCTAGTCCCACCAGTTGTTACCAATGATGAAATGATTAATTTTATTATGACCTTGAGGCTTGAAGTTGAAATCCTCATTATTGCGCTTTTAAAATATATGTCCTTTTCCAGGTTTCTCTTAAAATTACGGGCGAAAAATGTCTCTTTTCAAAATATCACCGCCAGAATTTTATTTAAAAATCCCCTGTTCAAACGTCGTCATATAAGCATGCGTTCAATCGCTACATTGATGTGGAGTTAATCCTATGTAATCGTAATCTCGAGATTTCTACAGCGATCAAGAAAGCGAAGTTGCGGGATCCTGCTAATTCACAGGGCTCAGTCAAATCATAATCGATAGATGGGGGAGGGGGAATCGGTTCCAGGTCAACATCCAAAGTGGGTCAATCAGGAAAGGGTGAGAAGGTAGAGGTAAGGACGGGAACTATAGATGACAATAAAATTTCATCTAGGCCTATAACTCTAACATCCGTGAAATCACGTTCTCTTGGTAAATCTGAGCTGCATACGTAGACGGCTGTCTCTAAGATGGTACAGGTGTACTGTCGTTGAGTTACGAGAGCCTCGGAGTTTGAAGTGAGTCTGAGGAGAGACTACGTTTGGTACAGCAGAAACTCAGGTATAGTTAACACAGTTACTGCGAGTGTTTGTACGAATCGGATCTCATCTAACCATGAAACTGTTGCATATGCAGACGACGGTTTGTTTTGTGTGTTAAGATTGGTACAGGCGTGGTCTCGTTGAGTTACGGAGTTTTAAGGAGAGTCTGAGTAGAGATTATTTACATTTGGAACAGCAGAAACCCGGTTATAGTTAACATGGTTACTGCGAAGATTTGATTATTGTGTGGATAGAATTTTTATAGCCATTGGTACACGTGGACAGCAGAAGAAGAAGACGGAGGAAGAGGAAGAAAGAGGAGGAGGAGAGGAAGAAGGAGGAGGAGGAAGAGTAGCGGAAGGAAGTATAAGGAGGAGAAGAGGAATGAGGAGGAAGGAGGAGGAGAGGAAGGAGAAGACGGAAGAGGAGAAGAAGGAGGAATAAGAAGGAGGAGGAGAAAAAGAGGCAGGGGTGGAGGAGAAAGAAGGAGGAGAAGGAGGAAGAAGGAGAAGACGAGAGTCTCATAGGCTGAAACAGACAGGTGCAGTAGGTGTGAAGAGTTAGCAACTTCATTTCTTAGCCTCGGCGTATCTGGTCGAGTGGCCAGGCCTCTCCCCTGCCGCTTAGAGCCAAAACTAGTGTGGAGTAGCATTTACGACCGGCTCATACACGCGGGCCCTGAAACGCGATAGACTCTACTACACATTTACAAATGGCGTTCGATCGCTACATTTCTTGCTTTATCGGCCGCAGTAATGGTCGACGTTGACGCGAATGACATGCACAAGATGTCGCTAAACTCTAACAAAGCTACCTAAAACCCACAGTTCCAGTTAGACACGTTTCAAACGCCGCCATTCTCAGCAACGTATTCACACGTTGCGTTCAGTCGCTAATTTGATATGGAGTTTATCCTATGTAGCTTAAGATCAATTTTAGCGGGACTGACACCCACAAGACGTCGCTAAACGCATAATACTACTACATTACATTCACGACTGCAGTTAGAACCTTTAAACGCAACTGCTATCAGCTACATATTCACCAGTCGCGTTCAATTTTAAAATGCTGTATTATGCCAAAATAATTTCTGTCGACGTCAAATGCCTTTGTTGCCATAAGATGTCGTTAAACAATCGATCCAATCGCTAGCTGTTTCATCAGTTTCGTGTGAAGCGTAAGGTCGACTTCAACGCAACTGACTTCCACATGTTGTCGTTAAGCACTAAACAATGCTGCGTAAAACCCACGGTTCCAGTTAGACACCTTTAAAACGTTTTAGTCTGAGCTACATATTCCCCAGGCGCGTTTAGTCGCGAGATTTGTAACTGCCACATTTAATAGCCATATACGAACGTAAGATCGACTTCTACGTAACTGACATGTATCCACAAGATGTCCCTAACCGCTTACGTAGTCTAGTTGTCTTTCTCACTTAGCCTACTACTGTAAGCACTGCCGACGACGTTTGATGCCTAAAGATGTTGAACTCTTGGCATCCCTCCTTGCATCCGTATTATCAAACATAATAATAATAATAATAATAATAATAATAATAATAATAATAATAATAATAATAATAATAATAATTAATAATAATAATAATAATAATAATAATAATAATAATAATAATAATAATAATAATAATAATAATAATAATAATAATAATAATAATAATAATAAAGGATATTATTTCAAACCGACAGACGCAGTAAGATTACATTGAAACCTGAAAGTACAATCAGGATCTTAATTAAACACACGGTTTGGCAGCCATGCAGCCATGCAAGGCGCCGCCCTATAGTGGGGGGTTACGGGAATCGATCCGCGTACCTTATGCTCTCCTGGCCATGAGTGTTACCACTACTCTATCACCTCCCTACATCTTCGTGTGTTTGTACGAATCCGATAATCATCCATAACCAAGGACATAGCCAGATTTAAAGTCAAGAGGAGGCAACTCCGGGAGACATCCAGGTGTAGTAGGAGTGCGGAGGTATTGTCCACGGAAAATTGTTGAAATCTAAAAAGCAAGAGGCGACAACTGCCTCCTTTGCCTCATTGTGGCCACGCCTATTTCCATAAGTCTAACAGTCTTGAAATCACGTTTTCTTGATAAATCTGGTCTGCCTTCGAGCAGTTGCATGTGTAGGCGGCTGCCTCTTTCTGTGTGTTAAGTTGGTTCAGGTGTAGTCTCGTTGAGTTACGAAAGCCTCGGAGTTTAAGGCGAGTCTGAGGAAAGACTCTTTATATTTGGTACAGTAAAAACCCGGTTATAGCTAAAACGGTTACTGCGAGGAGTTGGCTATCATTCAATTGCCTCACGGAACCCTTGTCTTCCCCTCCAGAACACTATGGTTCTGCGGAACACACTTTTGGGAAACGCTACGTTAAACAGTGGAAATTACAAATTCCCAAATGTGTTACCTTCTCGTACGAAAGATAAGGTTGACGTTGACGCAACTGGCATCCGTAAGATGACGCTAAACTCAACAATGTTTCATACAGACCGCGTTTCCAGTTAGACACCTTTAAAACGCGATATTGTCAGCTACCGTACACATTTAGCTCTTCACAACATTCTATGAGGCGTAATTAACATTCGCAAGATGTCGTTAAACACAACATTTCTACATGAAATCCACGATTGCAGTTAGACACCTTTAAAACGCGTCATTGGTAGCTACATATTCAACAGTCGCCTTCAATCGTTAGGTCATTGTTTCAGGATAACCCGTGCTACGAGATGCATGGTCGACTCAGTGTCTGATTTACAGCATAAGCTAAAAAGCTACAACTTTGGGCCTTACAAACCGCACAGGTTTTAAAGAAATTCAGAATGTTGTGGGGGAGGGGTTAATTCCATCTTGCTTGAGTAAATGCATTCATTCAAAAATAATTTGAATATTTTACATTAACTGCCTTGCTATTGAGTAATTAATAGGCATTATGTTTTCAAGTTTTCTGAGATCTTATGGTGTAGTTTTTTTAACAATGGGCCTCCAATCTTTATGTAAGTCTTAGGGCCTTACCAAGTCTAAATCGGGCACTGGGTCAACTTCAATGTAACTAACATTCAAAAAATGTCGCTAAACACTAAAGAATTGTACATAAAACCCACGGTTCGAGTTAGACACCTTTAACACGCATAATTTACCAGTTACATATTCCCCAGTCGCGTTCAATCGTTACATTGTCCTACAACGGCTCTACGAAGCTTAATAGGTCGGCTTCAACGCAACTGACATCCACTAGATGTCGCTGAGCACTAGGCAATGTTACTTGGAAGCAACGGTTGCCCTTAAGACACCTTTAAAACGCGTCAGCCTGAGCTACGTATTCATCAGTCGCGTTCAAGCGTTGGATGATGTTGCAACGCATTCTATAAAGCGTAATGTCGACTTCAACGCGACTGACAGCCGCTAGATGTCGCTAAACACTAAGCAAAGTTGCATACAACCCACTGTTCCAGTTAGACACCTTTAAAAGGTTCCCCATACTGCAGTCTCGTTCAATCGCTAGCTTAAACGTTTTCGAAGTTCTATGAAACTTCAACGACTTCGACTTCAATGTAACTGACATCCACAAGATGTCGCTAAGGGGTTACAAAGTGAAGATGTCTTTTCTTTCTCACTTACTGCTGTGAGAACTGTTCGAACAGTTCGATACAGACTTTTTCTGTCGACGTCGACGGCGTTTGATGCCGTAAGATGTTAAGCTCTTGACATCCCTCCTTGTATCCGTATTATCAAAACATCTTCGTGTGTTTGTACGAATCAGATCTCATCAATAACTCTAACATCCCTGAAATCACGTTCTCTTGGTAAACCTGAGCTGCGAGCGAGCCGTTGCATATGTAGGCGGGTGTGTCTTTTTGTGCGCTAAGATGGTATAGGTGTTGTCTCATTGAGTTACGAGAGCCTCGGAGTTTAGCGTGAGTCTGGGGAGAGACTGAACACATATGGTACAGCAAAACCGGGTTATAGTTAACACGGTTACTATTAATATCATCATCATCATCATCATCATCATCATCATCATCATCATCATCATCATCATCATCATCATCATCATCATCATCATCATCATCATCATCATCATCATCATCATCATCATCATCATCATCATCATCATCATCATTATCATCATCATCATCATCATCATCATCATCATCATCATCATCATCATCATCATCATTATCATCATCATCATCATCATCATCATCATCATCATCATCATCATCATCATCATCATTATCATCATCATCATCATCATCATCATCATCATCATCATCATCATCATCATCATCATCATCATCATTATCATCATCATCATCATCATCATCATCATCATCATCATCATCATCATCATCATCATCATCATCATCATCATCATCATCATCATCATCATCATCATCATTATCATCATCATCATCATCATCATCATCATCATCATTATCATCATCATCATCATCATCATCATCATCATCATCATCATCATCATACATTTATTAAGTATCTGAGGATGAAGCATCAATCGATGGCTGAGCAAATGTGAGTGAAGGACTTGTTGAAGATCTCTACACAGTAACCGTCTCAGAGGAGGAGGATTGAACCCGTACTCTCTGGGTTACAAGGCGATTGCTCTATCGAATTGGCTACCGTGTCCCACATTCTCATACCTGTCTCTTACGTCACTTGTTTTGTTTAGAAATTCAAGGTGACTGAATGGCCTGAGAAAGACTACGGTTCGTTCTTCAGTGGAGACTCCTATATCATCCTCAATGTAAGTCTTCTTCTTTTCGAGTCTTTCCAATACAAAGAGTTTGTTTAGTTTGTCGTAGGGTATTGTAATCCAATATAATCTTAAAACGGCCTACCTACATGTAGTCTAAAAATGTATAGTCTACAAAGAACGTGTAATCTAATCTAGGAACATTGATTTAATCTAAGAACATAATATAATTTAAGAACATTGATCTAATCCAAGAAAATTGATCTAACCTAAGAACATTGATCTAGTTTAGGACATCTAATCTAAATGAAAAATGCCTAATCTAATCTAAGAACATCTGATATAATAATGTAAGAACATTGATCTAATCTAAGAATGTCTAATGTGACATAAGAACATCTAATCTAAGAACATCAACTCTCATCCGATCTAAGAACTATTAGAATCTAATGACTTGCAGGTCCTTTGTTTGTTATCTTTCTAATCATCTAATGCACAAGGTCACTGAAGGTGAAGATGTTACTGTTGCTTTTATTTCAAGTAGGTTAGTAGACTCTGTTTTAGTAGACTTTTATGCATTAGCGTAGCCCCAAGGGGGGTCTGAGGACAGCTGCCCCAACCCTGCTCAGTTCTACTGGGATGTTTTTATGTAGGGGTGTACCCCTGTGTGACATGACAGTCCCCTCAGAACCTGTGCTTTGCCCTAAACCTCATAACTCTGGTGACGTGGCAATTTTTATGAGAGTAATAAAAATGATTGTTTTAATTAAAGTTTCTTGGAAATGATCGTCAAATCTTGTTAAGCTTGGGCTTTGTTTCGATGGAATTTTATAAAAACGATGTTACTTTAATTGGAATCTTGTGGTAGTATTCGTCAAATACTCGTATCGATTGGAATTTATCTGGGTGGATTTTTGCAAAATTTTCTATTATTTAATTGGAATTTTGTGAAAGCCCTTGTTAACTGGGATCTCCTTGTGCCGGAAATTTTAGACGTTCAAGTTGAAGGGTAGAGAGGAACTGGCTTATGACGTTCACTTCTGGATCGGAAGCCAAAGCACTCAGGTACACATGCTCTCGCTTTCCTGTAACTGTGCATTGTTACATCGAAATTTTTATAGCTGCGCTTTTTTAATTTCTTATGTTTATTTAATGAATTGTAGTTAACGTGTGTGAAAGGTTAGTAATCTGAATCTGGATGAACTATTTTTGGGGTTCGTATGTGGAGTTTAATTAGCAGGTGGGTCTTCCCCAATCAGGAGGCTCTCTGGCCCCAATCAGAAGGCTCATAGCCCCAATCAGGAGGCTCTTACCCCAAGCAGGAAGCTTATACACCAGTCAGGAAGCTCTTACACTCAACTAGGAGGCTATTACCCAATCAGGAGGCTTATAGCCCAATCAGGAGGCTCTTGCCCCAACCAGGAGGCTCTTAGCCCAATCAAATGTTCATATCCCCAATCATCTAATTGCAGACCCAGCTGTGGCATCTAGTTGGAATAGCGGATATAGCATACGCTTGCTACCAGCTCACTAAGGTCATTTCCCAAAGTGGAGGAAGTATCCTCCCCTATCTGTTTATTGTTATTATGATAATTATAATTTTTTTCTCCGTAATACCTCACATCCCACAGGAATTAAATAATTATCTGGAGAATACAAAGTCATATGTCTTCATTTAAAATATTGTTATTATTATTATGATTATGATTATGATTATGATTATTATTATTATTATTAATTATTATTAATTATTATTATTATTATTATTATTATTATTATTATTGTTATTATTATTATTGTTGTTATTATTATTATTATTATTATTATTATTATTATTATTATTACACATTTTTAAGCACCACTGTCTAATGACCAAGCATAAATCGATGAGGCTGAGCAATTGTGAATGAAGGACCTGCTCAAGGTACTTGTACAAGTACCATCTTGGGGAGGAGGATCGAACCCCTATTCTCCGCATTACAAGGCGAGCGCTCTAACCAATCGGCTACCTTGTTTTCATCATAATTCTGTCGATGGTTGATCCCCGTATAGGACGAGTACGCAACAGCCGCTTATAAGACGGTCGAGGTGGATATCTATCTTGACGACAAGGCGATTCAACATCGAGAGGCCGAGGGCCACGAGTCCGAACTCTTTAAGGGCTATTTCCCCCAAATTTCGTAAGTTGCCAGGTGACCCTATGACATCCGTTTTCGATCCTAGCTTGCATGACCAACGATCATCTTCGATCTTATGCGACTTCCTCGCAACTCTACACCAATTTATTGCACGAGTATTTCTTACAGATTTTTCCGATATTTTTATACACGAGTTTTGTTTTGTGGCCAACACTGGACATTGTTTTCGATTTCGATTGGAGTGGTGTGGGTTTCAGTCTTATTTCTGAAGTAGTTTGTATTTTTTGTGTTTAAACTGATGAGGTGTTGTTATCTTAACGCGCTCCTTGCGTAATCGTGTGAACACAGAATTGTATGGTGGTTTATCTGTTTTGTTCTTCATAGATGTCTGACGAATTATTTAAGCACAATGGCGTTGCAAGTTAGCCTACATGTAAAAAAAACTTACTCTTGAGGGGTGCTTATTCGCTGGACCAAGTGTTGGGAACATTCTGCCACCTGGTTACGGCAACCACCAGCTGTGGATTGAGTTAGAATAGGACTTGAAACAACCCTGCCAGCATGTGGTTGTAATAATAATAATAATAATAATAATAATAATAATAATAATAATAATAATAATAATAATAATAATAATAATAATAATAGTACTACTACTGCTGCTACTGCTACTACTACTACTACTACTACTACTACTACTACTACTACTACTACTACTACTACTACTACTACTACTAATAATAATAATAATAATAATAATAATAATAATAACTGCCCTGGGACGAGGACCACTAACTCCTGCACGATGATAGTATCTAAGAGCCTGAGGGATTCTTTTTACCTCGGGCGAAAAAAAAATAAAATAAAATAAATAAATAATAATAATAATAATAATAATAATAATAATAATTATAATAATAATAATAATAATAATAACCTCAGCACTGCAACGGGGGACGTTCGAGAAACCACTTTTCTGTTCCAACGCCTTGTGCTGACAATTCAGCATTTTAACGCTGTGGCATATATGGTACCTTTACCAACTTAGACCTAGACGAATTGAGTCCATTACAGACTAATCTGGTTTATAAATAATGTTGAAGTCCCTGAGGGATCCTTTTTACCTTGGGGAGTAAAAGTAATAATTATACTAAATTGTTCCTCACTGTTCTTGTTATTTAGCCCACATTATTATTTTCGACATTTCATCCGAGCCGGGGGTACGTGAACCGCCAGCCCCCATCCCCTTTGTTACGCCACTGTGTAATTAAGTGTTTGGCTAATTTCCTCTGATTTGTTTTCTTTGTTTCATAGTTCCTGATAACAATCTTTGCTTCTCCTGATCGAATTGCATTTTTACCCAGGGTTACGATGAGCGTTAAGTTTTCATAGAGTGCGCCATCATAGATATTTTCGATCTCAAAACATTGGAGTTAGGTGCCAATAAATTATTAATTTGTAATCTTACTACAAAGCTGAAATTGTGCAGAAATTAAGATTTCTCACAGTTTCAACACTTTAACGAAAGTCATAGCTAAATTTTAATGATGCAAAATTTTGGCCGTGCTCAAAGATGCCCTAACTCTAAGATCAGTCTTCGCTTTTGTAGTTTCGAGGAGTTACCAAGGAGCTAGAGGCTTATATAGAAGCGTGCAAGTAATAAGCCTCTTACCTGTACCCAGATCTATTCTTCTACACAGTGTGTTGTTTTCATTGCCCCTGTTTGTAAGTTTGATATCTCACAGCTTTCAACAGCAGGTTAAACGCAACGATTTATGGATAAATGCGATTATGAAACTCTGATATTTTGAAATGTTGCACAAAACTGAAGCTGGAAAACGGAGACCAGTTTTCCAGGAAACCCTCCAGTCGATGGTGTCGATTTTTGCTGATGGTAGGATGAATATGCGGTGGCAGCTTACAAGACTGTCGAGGTTGATGTCTTCCTTGACGACAAGGCGATCCAGCACCGGGACGTGGAGGGCAGCGAGTCAGACCTGTTTTTAAGCTATTTTAAAAACGGAATAACGTAAGTCATTGACGATTTGTGGTCATGATTTTATTACGATTTCAATGCTGTGTTGAGGGTTCAAATCCCTGCATATTGTTTGCAAGGGGAAGGGTAACACAGAGGGAATGGGTTCAATCCTCTTCCCCTAAGACGGTTACCATGTAAGAACCTTGAGCAAGACCTTCACGCACAATAATAGCTCAGCGCCATCGATTGAAGCTTGGTCATTAGATAGTGGTGCTTAACAAATACATGATAATAATTATAATTATACTTAGTACGAGTTTGAGCCTGAAACAGTTGCTGTGTAGGGACATTGAGCAAGTCCTTACTCACAATTGCTCAGCGCCATCGATTGTTGCTTGGTCATTAGAAAGTGGCGCATCTTTGACTTGTGACTTTAGGTCTGTTGGCGAGTTGTCATTAATTTTGTGCGTATGGATGTGTGAGTTTAGTCATGTGGTGTATTTTGACTAAGCCGTGAGTTTAAAGTCTCGACCTGGGCAGATCATCCATTGCTTAGTTCTTTTAGCCTTTAAGCTTTGGCTTCTTTGCATGTTTGCGTTGAGCATAGTGAAATACAGGAGGTCCAGTTTCCTTCCTTTTGTTGCTTTCAACGACCTATTATATATAACGGTTGCTTTTGTGTTGGGGACACTTTGTCACAGTTGACTTTTTTGCAACCATTCTAGATTAACAGCAATTGTTCTTGGTTCCAAATGTTGTTCAATAGTTTTCAAAACAAATATTAAATTATATTAAATTAAATATTAAATATTGCATTTAAATTTGACACTTTGTTAACCTTTACCGCTATAGAATTCTTGATTTAAATTTTTTATTTTTAAATAAATAATTTAATTTAAACTAAATATTTTAAATAGTAAGTGTTACATTTATTCTTCATTCCAATTTTTGTAAATTTGTTTTCCCATAAATAAATATTAACTGCCTAAAATATTTATTTTATTTTTTACAATAGGAACTAATGTTGAAAAAGTTTGATTGGCCCTTTAGTAAATATTTGTGCCTAAGGGATCATGCCTGCTTCAGGTCAAAAGGAAACTTTAAAATAAATAATATTAAAAATAATATTAATAATAATATCAATAATATCAAATATCAATATCTACATGTATATAAATAAAGAGAAGAATCTGTCTGTCTGTAACAGCGATGTTTGACCGGGATGCATTTCTACAGTTTTCGAGCTTTTCACTCCAAACCTTCACTACTGTCTCGGGGTGGGCATTACACACCCAGTGTGAGGCTTCGCGTCCCCCGTTTTCACCGCTTCCATGGTCTCCCGGCCCAAAACCTCTCCAAAACCCCCACTTTCAAAAAATTCGAGTCGACCTATTTTCATTCGCCAGATGGCGCCGCCCGAGAAGATTCTGTGTATTTGACCGCCAATTCTGTTTCACCGGCATGCATTTCTAAAGATTCGCCAGATGGCGCCGCCGTAGGGATTTCACTTCACATTAACTTTTGTTGCTTATTCGCTACAGGGATTGAAACTTATACCTAAATTTGTTGCTTGTTCGCTTCAGGGATTGAAACTTATAACCCCGGGCAACGCCGGGTAAACCAGCTAGTATATAATAAATATAAATTAAGTAAGGGGATTTCTTTTTTCTAATAAATACATTTTCTGCGTCGAGTGGCTGAGACAGTCGACTGCTTCCTAGGTTTGAGCTGGACCTCCTGCGTTTCGTGGTCTCTAACTTATCCTTAATTTCTGATTTTCTTTTTCTTCATTTATTTCTGTTTAATTTTATTCTGTAGACATGTTAACATCATAACATTTCGTTACATTAAGATAGTTTTCTGCTTTTCCATTGGCTTATGATATCTAACTGTGCTTTTGCTTGAAGTGACCATGCATTATGATAATAATAATAATAATAATAATAATAATAATAATAATAATAATAATTATTATTATTATTATTATTATTATTATTATTATTATTATTATTATTACTTTATACTCCTAACATCATTTCTTGTTCCTGAGAGATTATTTCTACCTCGGGTAAAAATAATAATACAAATAATAATTATAATAATATTAACTATTATAATAATTATAACTTTTACTACAATAATACTAATAATTATAATAATAATAATAATAATAATAATAATAATAATAATAATAATAATAATAATAATAAGACAATTTATATAGCATGAGACCATAGCCTAGGAAAGGGCGCTTTACATGAGTTTAAGAAGTCAATGGTATTCATAATGATTGTGTGTAAAGATAGGTCTAACCGTCTAAAGCTGTGATTTAAATGTCTCCAGAGATGGCCCATTCTTCACATGGTGGGGAAGACTACAGTTCCACACAGTGGGTCCAGCAACAGAGAAGGAACAGTCGTAAAAGCTCGTAGAAGACCATGGGACTTGTAGTTGATTTTTCGATGAGGATCATAGCCACATTTGTTCCATAGCGGCGCTATAGAAGTCATTAGATTAGATTGGATTAGAGCAGATTTAAGCCTTGCCTTGCTTTAAACAAGACACTGACGCTTTTGTTTGGAATGACCGCTTTTGAACGAGGGTAGCATTTTCGTCACAGAAGTGATATAAAATCTACCCTAACCCTCACATTTAACATATGCAAAGAATTCTTTTAAAGAATTTCTTTGTACATTAACATTTCCTTTATTACGCTTAAGTGTTTTATGGAAAATTTGGTTGTAAACTGTAAATGGGTTATAAAATAAATAGGTCATAACATATTAAGAAGGTCATAATTAGGTCAAGAATACGGTCATAAAATAAATAGTTTATGAAATATATAGGTCAAAAATAAATAGGTTATAAAATATGTAGGTCATAAAATATTTATAGATTTGCACTAAGTCAAATTTTTGCAAGGTCAGATTTGCTTTATGTTAAAGTTTATGGTAAATCTACTGTTAAATTTGCTTATGTTAAATTTGCTTCATGTTAAATATTTGCTCTATGTTAAATCTGTTTAATGTTTTGTGAAATGAGATACATGTTAAACATATTTCACGTGTTCGCAGCATCATGGAAGGTGGAGCCGAGAGTGGATTCAATCACGTCAAACCGGACGAATACAAACCACGTCTGCTCCACTTCTCCGGACTTAAGAAGCACATCGTCGTCAAGGAGGTTCACTTCTCTTGACTATATAATGCAATACAAGTTTATTTGATATAAAGTACAGTACAACTGATACAATACAGTAAAATTGTATTTCATACAATACAATTAAACTGTATTTGATACATGACAATAAAACTAATTGATACAATACAGTGGGACTGTATGTGATACCATACAACTGTATTTGATGCAATACAATAAAACTGTAACACAATACAGTGTGACTGTATTTGATATAATACAATGCGACTGTATTTGATACAATACAATGCGACTGTATGTGATATAATACAATTAAACTGTATGTGATACAATAGAATGCAACTGTATTTGATGCAATACAATGCGACTGTATGTGATACAATAAAATAAAAATGTATGATACAATACAATGTGACCGTATGTGATGCAATACAATGCGACTGTATGTGATACAATACAATGCAACTGTATGTGATACAGTAAAATGTGACTGTATTTGATACATCACAATGCGACTGTTTGTGATACAATACAATAAAACTGCATGTGATATAATACAATGCGATTGCATGTGATACAGTACAATAAAACTGTATGATACAATGCAATGTGACTGTATTTGATACAATGCGACTGTTTGTGATACAATACAATGCGACCGTATGTGATACAATACAATGCGACTGTATGTGATACAATATAATAAAACTATGATATAATACAATGCGACTGTATTTGATACAATACAATGCGACTGTATTTGATACAATACAATGCGACTGTATGATACAATACAATGTGAGGCACATTGTATTGTATCATACAGTCGCATTGTATTGTATCACATACCGTCGCATTGTATTGTATCAAATACGGTCACATTATGTGACCGTATTTGATACAATACAATAAAACTGTATGTGTTACAATACAATGCGACTGTATTTGATACAATACAATAAAACTATTTGATACAATACAATGTGACTGTATGTGATACACTACAATATTACTGTATTTAATACAATATGACTATCTTTGCTGCAATACAATACAATGGTGACAACAAAGAAGAAGTTAACAAAGATATCGTTGAAGATGATGATGATGATGATGATGATGATGATGATGATGATGATGATGATGATGATGATGATGATGATGATGATGATTATGATGATGATGATGATGATGATGATGATGATGATGTTGTTGCAGGTTCCACTTTGTCCTCAGCGTCTGAAGTCGGACGACGTCTTCATCCTTGACCTTGGCAAGACTCTCTACCAGTGGAACGGAACAGGAAGCAACAAGGACGAGAAGTTCAAGGTCATGATCCGTCTCCTGTTTTTCCCATACATTGTCATTTTTATTATTATGAATTTATTATGCACCACTACCTAATGGCCAACTTTCGATGGCACACCAAGACCCAGCTGTAATCAGGTCAGCATTATTATTATTAATTTTATTGTTTTCAAACGGACTAGCCAGCTTTTTCACCACAATTTTGAACAGAAGTTTGGTTAACATCAATAAACATGGAAAATGTTTTCGTTTCCCGGACTTTTGTGTGGTCTACTGACTCCGCAGTCTGGACCTGATCCGCGGTCCGCAGTGTGAGTGGCCCTGCGCTAGACATTTGCGCACCTAGAACACACTGATGTTGATTACATTAAGATACTGACCTGATTATGTAATCAGGTCAATGTATTTTGGATATTGGTCTGATCATGTAATTGGGTCGATTCTTCTGGATATTTACCTGATTACATAACCAGGTCGTTATCTTCTAGATATTTACCTGATTATGTAACGAGGTCAACATGTTCTGGCTATTGACCTGATTGTAATTGGGTCAGTATCTTAGTTTTGAAGCACCATCGGTTGATGCCTTGTGCATCAGAAACTGGCACAATAGAAGTTATTAATTACAACTAATTACAACGATATTACTGATACAAATATAAAATTTCTGAAGTCTGTGGGTGCGTTTTTGTAGGCGATGCAGTATCTGATAAACCTCAAATCAGAAAGAGGGGGCGCGACATCAAAAACCCTTGAAGAGGAGCACATTGATAAAACAGTGAGATCGTTTTACTATTGAGAGGCTTTAAAAGGTGCTATATAAAGTTCCAGATGAGGGCGCTCGCCATCCCCTTACACTTCCTGTTCGAAAAATCTGGGGTCACTTTTGACAGTAAATGTTAAAATTGTTGGTGTGATGTAGGTGATCGTAAAACCAGTAAGCTAAAAAGTTCACCAGATTTATGGAAGATAAACCTGGTCATTATATTGTGCAAGTATATTGACTAAATACAATACAATATAACTGTATTTCATACTGCCCTATTTCAGAAACTGAGAAGGGCATACGACCGTAACTCTGAACAATTTCGAGTGAAGGACTTGCTCAAGGTCCCACAAAATGACCGTCTCAGAGTAGGAGACTCAAACCCGTACTTACTATTGTTATGCACACCTTATTGTTCTGTTCTGTTATCTAATGACCAAGCATCAATCGATGGCGTTGAGGAGTTGTGAGTGAAGGACTTAATTAATTGATAATTAATTAATTAGTGATTGGTTTCGATTGTACTTAGTTAATTAATTCATAATTAGCCATAGGTTCTGATTCTACTTTGTTAGTTAATTGAAAATTAACCGTTGATGTTGATTGTTGCTTAGCATGAATTTTACCTGGCACTGACTGGTGAGGATGAACCGGACTTGCCTGAGGACCAGCCAGACAAAGCAGCGGAAAAGACTCTTCTACGGTCAGTCCACCCTACCCCTGGGACCACCCTACCCCTGGATCCACCCTGCCCCTGGGTCCATTCTGCCACCCCCAGTCCACCCTGCCCCTCAGTCCACCCTGCCCCTCAGTCCACCCTGCCCCTCAGTCCACTCTGCCCCTCAGTCGACTCTGCCCCTCAGTTGACCTTACCCTTCTGTCCACCCAAATCATAATCGTAATCGTAAACTCCAGATTTCTAAAGCGCCACTCGAAACCTAAGTGCAGGGCATCGTCTTATTCGCGAGCGCTACATACTACCTGCTCTACTCCTCATAGGCTTCGGATTAACGTAGTTGTTGCGTGGGACCTGGGAATACCACAAATTCTAATGCCTCTGTTGAAAAGTGATGAAACAAGTGTATCTCAATTCAGTTTGCGTCTTAGCTTTGATCAGCAAATATAAAAAAGTTTGTGGTACAGTTTGTTATAGCAGTTCACGGATGTCTATGGGTAAGGGCCCAAAATGAACAGTATTAATCCGCCCTCTCTCTGGTTATACCTAAGAGTAGATCTGTGTTTGGTTAATGCACTTTTTCAGTGTCTGGACCACCTACGTTTTTTATTAGAAGAAGAAGAGGAGTTCTTTAAGCTAGTCATGAGGCAGCCATGGGTATGAAGTATGAGCGACTTCATTTTCTTAGCCTTGGCATATGAAGCCAGGTGGCCAGTCCTCTCCGTCGCCGTCTCATCTTCCCACCGACAGTGCGCAGTCAGTGTACTAATTATAGCTGAGTTCGCTAGGGGCACAAATTATGCCCTGGCAGGGATTTGAACCCCCGACCTTTCATTTGACAGTCCAGCATGCTAACCACTACACTATCAAGAACCCCCAGTTTTTATAAACTGATTAATTTCTAACTTTTGCCACGCCAGTGTCTAATGCACAGGATATCAACTGATGGCACACCAAAACCAAGCTGTAATCGGGTCAATATCCAGAAGATCAGTCCGCTAAGTCATAGAGGCAGTGAATATGCAATTTGAGACAGGCACATCTCAATTTGAGAATGACAGAAGCGACTGAACAGGGACACAGAGAGAGAGTTCCAGAATCTAGGTCCAGCACCTGTAAGACCTCAGTCACCAAGAACAGTTCAAGTTTCCAGTATGACCGAAGAAGGACTTTGGAGATCCAATACCTTGAGTGATGGTAATTGCAAATTTATATATCGCCAATTCAAGAGAGACTCACCACAGATTCATTCATTTTCATTCAATAACCATGGGCTCAGCGCCCGTAGGTGTCTGATGCCTTCTTTCTTGTTCCTGGCATCAGATTTCAATCGTCTTGTCTTTTTACTGCCAGAGTATCGACACCCATCTGGCAAACCTTCCTCCTTTATCCGGGCTTAGGACCGACACAGAATACTGCTGGTTTGCAGCTCCCATGGCGGAGTTTCACCACAGATGCTCCCAACCAATATAACCACTGCAGATGGATAGGTGCGTGAACACGTCGCTGGCAGCTGGTTGATTTTCTTAGTTTTGGTCGAGTGTATAGTCAACAGATGTGGAACAGTTTTCTTCATTTCCTGATTTATTTTTGAACAGACGTCTATTCAGATTAATTTTTGAACACCATTGCTGTAATCACGTTTGCACTCCCACGATTACAGTAAAGTTTTTCTGCAACTCTGAATCTGCGGCGTTTACGTTGAGACATTATTATTATTACTAGCTGTAACCCGTGAAAAATCACGGTATATAAAACAATTATTGCAGTGATAACAATTAAGCTTACTTCCCCTATAGCCGTCGTCAAGACAGCCGGCGCCAAGGCGGCAGTATAGTGACGTCACAATAGTGTTTGTTACGGGACGAACAGACAGACAGACAGACGTACAACGGTTATTATGTTGTTTAATTATTATTATTACACATTCAGTAAGTGCCATTATCACGTGACCAAGTATCAGTCGATGGCGCTGAGCAGTTGAGTGAAGGAGTTGCTCAAGGTCCCTAGACAGTAACAATCTCAGGGAGGAGGCTTGAACTCGTACTGTCCGCGTTACAAGGCAAGCGCGACTACCATGTCAAATGTGAGCGTGTTGCTTCTGTCTTTATCATTTTAAATTCTGTCCGTTTACGAAATTGATGTGGTTTTACCATGTAATGTGGCTCACCAAATACAGTATTATGGTTTTGTGATTTCCAGTGTGTCTGATGCGGCCGGTCATCTGAAATCAACTGTGGTTAAGAAGGGCCACATTACAGCCACCGATCTGGACAGCAAAGTTAGTTTTGTCTGATATTAAGAATTTACCTGTCAGCCGGGGCTCATGTTTCTAATTTGAACATACTGTATATTTGTTCATTTGTTTTTTTTTACCTTTTCTTCTTTTAAACCATTCTGTTTTGAGTCTATGGTGTTTTAAGCCATTCTATCATTAAGCCATTCTATTATTAATTTAGTCTATTATTAAGCCATTCTGTTATTAAGCCATTCTATTATTAAGTGAGTCTATTAATAAGCCTTTCTATTATTAAACCATTGAATTATTTAGCTATTCTATTATTAAGCCATTCTATTTTTAAGCCATTCTGTTACTAAGCCTTTGTTTTGAACCCATGGGAGCCAATTGGTTAGACCGTTTAGGCTATAACGCAAAAAGTACGGGTTCGATCCCCCTCACCCGATGCGGACACTGTGTAGGGACCTTGAGCAAGTCCTTCATGTGCCGTTGCTCAGCACCATCAATGTTCTGTTGTATGGTCATGTGTGCACTTCTGAAATTTGGACGGAGGGCCGTATATATTAAATACAGTCATATTGTATTGTATAAGATACAGTTGTATTGTATTGTATCAGATACTGTCTTATTGTATTGTGCTATTTTTAAGTCAGTCTCTTTTTGTTCAGTGTTTATCCTCGTTTCTTTTTTGTTTCCATTTCGTCTTGTTTATTTGCATTGGCTGTTTATAATCTTTTTCCAAAGATAATTTCAGAATTTTTAATGATGACAAGAATAGCAAATGACTGTAATCTGTCCCTTGTTCTTTAGTTTAGTTAAGTTTAACTTTTTGTGTAGTGGGTCATGTATATGAACCAATTATTTTCATTGTTACGATTTTGTTACCTGTTTATTATTAGCAAGACAAATTGTTCTTTGCCATATGTACTTCATAATCAATCATAGTTGGAACCAACTTCTCTAATAGTTAGTTTCATCTATTGAGTAAATTGGTGGTCCTATTTAATTGAGACTATGGTTCCTTTTGTTTTCAAATACGCTGTTAATATTTTATATAAAAGTGTATTTTCTTTCGTCGACAATTTTTTGGGATGCAAGAATAATAATAAGACTGATTGGGATTTTTTTTAACACCAACTAAATAATCGATGTTACAGTCATTTGAAGAGAATAATTAATTAACGAGTTTCTTAGAATGTAGAGCAGCGTTTAAACAATTACACGTTTAATCTTTTCTGTCAACATTGTAAGTGCAGCATTGTGTAGACATATTTTAAGAAATCAGTTCTTTAAATTCTTATTTGAATGTTAACTTCTAGGATGTGTTTATTGTGGATACTGGTGAAATCTGCTTCGTTTGGGTCGGACACGGATCCTCGGCCCAGGAAAGTCGCAACGGGCTGGGATATGCGCACGTGAGTCGTGCACGCATTTTCAGTCTATCTCATGCACGCATTTTAGATCTATGTCATGCACTATTTTATATCTATGTCATGCTTGCATTTTCAGTCTATTTCATTATACTTGACAGTGTAGTGGTCAGCATGTTGGACTGTCAATCGAGAGGTCGAGGATTCCAATCCCCAACAGGGCAGAAATTTGTGTCGAGATTTCTGCTCCACCTGTGCCCCCTTGCCAACTCAGCTATAATGAGTACACTGACCGTACACTGTCGATGGGAAGATGAGACAGCTAGGGAGAGGACTGGCCACCCGCCCTCATATGCCAAGGCTAAGAAAGTGATGTCGCTAACACTTCATACCCATGGCTGCCTTAGGGCTAGCTTAAGGGACTGCTCCTCTCTTCGTCTCTTTCTTCATGTATGCATTTTCAATCTATTTCATGGATGCATTTTCGACTTCTGTAGTGCTGTTGTTGTAGAACTATTCTTGTTGAGCTTTTTTGGTTGCTGGATGTAGTTGTTGGAACTCGCTGTGTCTGTGCGCTCTGCTTAGTCGCTTGTGTCATTTCGTTCCCAACTTAAAACTTACCCCTTTCAAATTGCTTATCCATCGTAGGCTGACTCTCTGTCTTACGGACTCATCGTTCTGCTGGATATTGACATGATTATGACTTGCTTTTGGTGTGCCATCGGTTGATGCCTTGTGCATTGGACACTGGCGCAATATAAGTTACTAATTGTTATTAACAGTTCTTAGTGTTTAACGACATCTTGTGGATGTCAGTTGCGTTGAAATCGACCTTACGCTTCGTACAGTTTTACTCTGACAGCTAGCGATTGAACGCGGCTCATGAATATGTAGCTGACAGCAAGTGTGTTTTAAAGGTGTGTAACTGAAATCTTGGATTCCACTCAATAGTATTTAGTGTGTAGCGACATCTTGTGAATTCAGTTGCGTTGAAGTCGACCTTACACTCGTAATTAAGATGAATCAATGGAATCTGGGGATTGACCGCGAGTGGTGAATATATAGTTGAAAGGAGTGCGTTTTAAAGGTGTCAAACTGCACGGGTGCGGCCCCAATCCAGGAAACCTGTATCACCGAAACGAATTTCCGTCGGATCCCCGAAATCGATTGTACACTAAAATTACAAATAAACAGGTGAATAGGCGGTATGGGGTCGTCCATAAAGGACGTCCGCAAAATATGACCCACTTTGGACCCCTCCCTCCCCCTTGTCCGCATTTGTCCGCATTTGACCTTACCCTCCCTCCCTCCCCTTTGCGGACGTCCGCACGCCTATGCCAATTTTTAATGTCGTCATCATTATTTTTACAATTATTCCACAGTTCCTGTGCACGTCTAAGTGACAGTTCAGGTTTCATATCGCAGGATGTGCAGTACAAAAAGCCTCTTTAAAGTCGCAGTAAAGGTTATACCATGCATGAAGTTTTATGCAATCACTTCACTGACCTTTTCGTCTTTTGGGTAAGGCTGAAACAAGGTGGTGTTTAAAAAACTATCAAGTCGCTTCAGTTGACAGTCGCTTCGAGCGAAGTCCTGATCAAGCGTCACAATCCATCAAAGAATCCAGGTGAAAATCCAAGAGGTCAGAGAAATTGGGATTGGCTCTTCACTGTCAGTGGGAAGATCAGGCAGCCAGACAGAGGACTTGCCACCTGCCCGTATCAGCTGAGGTTAAGAAAATGCAGTCTTAAGGTCTTGACAACAAGACTGTACAATACAAAATAGCCATGGTTTCCTCTAAGACTAGCTTAAAGGTCTGCTCTTGTTGAAACTACTTTTGCACTGGTGCATATGTGTTATAGAGCCACCTGATGAAGACTCCCCATCCTCTCATCCCCATCTACGTCATCAAGGAGGGACAGAACAGCAAGGCCTTCAAAGCAGCACTTGCCGCCTAAAGACCTTCGCCCACGATCCAGCTTCGCTTCGCAAATCTTCGGATGCGATATTCGGAGGCCTTTGCTGAAACGCTACCTTTCTTTTGCGGACAAATATTTTTTAGTTTTGCTACCTGGTTTAGAGTAAAGTCTAACTGTGATCTGATGCATGGGTGTCTTGCATGTTTGCTAACAACGGAGACAAATGTTGGCAGAATGGTGCAAGATATTTGTTATGTGGTATCGGGCACATCAACTGTAGTCACATTATAATGTTACAGGTCCTTGCGAGTCACATGGTTGACAAAGGGAAGGTAAATTTAAGTCCTGCTGTAGCTTTAAACGAGGACCCAAAACTAAAGATATAATATAATAACTGGGGAGCATTTATAAATACTGAAACTAGAAAGACCGGTTTTAAATCATCAAAATTTCAGACTTCCTTGAAATTTTCCTCCTGGTTTCTTACTATTATTATTTTAGATTTCTTCATTCTGAAGCCTTTTTTGAGTACAAATTTTGTAGGAAGTCCTCACCCAACAAGTTTGGGAGGCCAACTCAACAGCATGTTCCCTCAGATCAAGTGGCACCGTGGCTGGAGTGATTTAGCAGTAGCATGCTAACAGTAGCCTAAAACCAGACAGCAACTATCTCGTAAACATTCTGGCAACACTAGTTTCTGACGTACCAGATATTGTGCTCTGGTTTGGTTTAATGTGTTTACGCGATCTCTGAAAACGTTGCCTAGTGTTATAACACGAATTAGCGTGCCAAAGACTCTAGTCTAGCTTTCCTCGGACTTGCTTCTGCTGTTATTGTGTGATAGACTTTTAACATTTTTCAGTATTTACTGCCAGGATCATGCATTTTTCAAGTCCTAAATATTTTTTGCAAGTTCGACTGTGAGACACTTTACAGCTCAGAGTAGTGTTTAAGAAGAATGAGTTAGATTCCCACCGTTTCTGCATTTATGAAAATCTCTGCATTTCAGATAATATGAACTTTATTTAAATAAACACTTTAACGATGAGCTGCATTGCTTTCCTGATCGCTTTTAGTACATCCTTGTCGTTAAAGTGTCAAGCATTGTTTTTTTTGAGAATTTAGAAAATATTGCTTAAAAATGGGATTGCAGTTATACCAACATGCGTATCATTTCTGAATCTGTCGATATCCACCTATCAAGTGCATTATTGAAACCAATAAACAGATTATGAGAATTAGATAAACAAAGGAGTTAATTTTCATAATTTATGATAATTAGTTAAGAGTTAATTATCATAACTTATTGCAATCAATTAGTAATGATTTCCAACAACACGTAAATAATGTAGTTTTATTTACAAAGCAGTTAGTTGGTGATGCAACAATAAATAGCGAATGCCACTTGCGTTGGGTGAAACTTTTTTACAGTGTTTCTGGAACAGAAATTAAAATGCACCAACAGGAAGTACATCCACATTGCTTCATTAACATTCACTTAATTATTAATAATACTACTGTACCGAATTACATAAGTTAATGAGAGCAAACATTTCACGGGTGAACCAGATTCTAAGTTAAAACAAAACCAAATTCAATACTTACAACAAAAACATTAAGAGTGCAATTCCAGTTTTTCAATCATTTTCAATTTTTGCAAAATTTTTCAATAGTTTTTCACTATCACGACAATTTTGCAAGCGCAAAATTCCACAATAGTTTTTGATACGTGCAATATTACAGTAGCGAAAAAAGTGCAAATGTGCAAAGCGTTGGTGTACTGTAATTTGAATGCCTTCTGCTCCAAAATGTTACTCTGGAGAGAGCTTAACTTGTATGATCTCACAGTACAGAAATCTGTCACACAGTAATCTTAATCCAATCATTCACGCACATTATAAGGACAGTTTCTTAAGCCAAATCCACATTAACGAATTCATTCTCTAAGCGTATGAAGGGCATCTCCCTTGCTGTGTGATCCTCCCACAAACATCCCGTTAATAAGTACAAGATCAACTTCCAATTGTACAACAGTGAATCTGGATTTAATACAACCGCATTTGATATTGCCTTCCTTCCACGAGCAAATGACCACATGACAGAACACTGGAGGCACCGAGCAACCGCGTGTGGACTTGCTCAAGGTCCTTACACCACAGTCCCGTCTCAGTGGAGACTCGAACTCGTATCCTTCGCTGAAGGCCATGATGGGAGCGTAGCCAGACTTCAATTCAAGAGGAGGCAACTACTGCTTGTCAAAAAATTGATGACCTTTTTGGGAATTTTTTCGCAAAACATTTGATGACCTTTTTGGGGGAATTTCTTTGCCAAAACATTTCATGCCCTTTTTTGGGAGACATCCACCTCTAATCGGGTGTACTTGAGAATGCAGGGCTATAACCCAAGGAAAATTTTAAAATCTAAAAAACCAAGAAGGCAAATGCCTCCTCTTGCCTCAATGTAGCTACAGGTTGAGCACTATGACGAATCAGTTCCATTAAGCTCAAGATGCAGAGATGGTTCAAACTTAAAAAAGTTACAATGCTGAGCTTACACAAAAAGGCACGTGTATAAAAAGTTCACAATAAACATTAAAAATAGTTGCACAAGTCACAGAAAGAACGTCAAATGTTCCGAACACTTCTGGTTCACAGTACAATAGTGTGGACTCGCTTACACGCTCTTGGTTTACACGCAATTCTGCCTGACCCCAAAGCTATTGACTTAACCCTTTAACAACAAGAGTGTGCTAAAAGCGACTGGGGAACCAATTCAGCTCATTGTTTCAGCATTTTCCCTGTTCACATGCGGCCTAGTTCACATGCAGTTATCACAAGGGGTGCTCGATAGTGTAGTGGTTAGTGTGCTGGACTGTCAATCGAGAGATCAGGGTTCAAATCCCCACCATGGGCAGAATGTTGGTTCAAGATTTCTGCTCCACCTGTACCTCCTAGGCAACTTGGCTGTAATGAGTACAATGACCATACACTGTCAGTGGGCAGATGAGACGGTGAGGGAAAGGACAGTCCACCCACCCCTATATGCTGAGGCTAAGAAATGAAGTCACTAATACCTCATACCCATGGCTGCCTCAGGACTAGCTTTTACCGAGTCCACACCGTATATACTGCTGAAAATGATTTTAGTACAAGCAAGCGTGAAGCAGTATCTTTTTCAAAACCTGGGCAGCTTTTAAAAACATGAATGTAAAAGGGATGGTTTTGATACCGAACACAGACTTTGATTTGGCAATTTCACACAGAAAAAACGAAATACTTGTAATAATAGACAGTGAAACTTAAAAGGAAAGCAACAGTTTTAAAAAGGCAACTTCTGGCAGACCTTTAAAAATTCAAACTGTTGATGTAATCTGGGAAATGTTCACTGTAATGTAAAATTTCATCTTTCCACAAGTTTGCGTATCCACCATAACCTAGCTTCTGGATTCTCTAACCGAGCGTTTCCCAAAGTGTTTCACAGAACCCTAGGGTTCCATGAAGGAAGACAAAGGTTCTGTGAAGAATTTGGATAAAACTGTTTTTTAAATTTGTTGTTACTTTATAAATCAGATTCCAAAGTTACGACAAGGGTAGGAAAATTTAATATAAAATAATTCATAATCTAATTTTTATAGATAAAAATTGTATATACCGGTACCCCGATCGTGGCTTAAAAAACATTATACCAGAACATGTTTAATTTAGATCGGGTCCCATAAAAAAATGTTCAGATCAAAAGGGTTTTGTAGACAAAAAAAGAGTGGGAATCGCTGCTCTATACCTATTGGATTTCAACCTGGCTTATCAATTAGACTTTCATTTTTAACTGTGATAGCACTTTTCAGATATCAACTAATGTCTTGGACATTATTACAATGGCATTATAAAAGTCACTAGGTTAGATTATTCAGTTTTAGTAAAAACTTGGCAGTTTCCTCTGGCATAAACTAAGTGGAAACGCCTCGTGCAACTTCTATCCAAAAAGCAATATCATGAACAGATTAAATGGAAAACTGTCGATCAGAAATTTCGGTTGGAATATGAAAAATAAAAGCAACTAGTCCAAAAAAACATTTGACATACATAGTGAGATTGGCAATCACTCGGTCAATCAAGCAATCAATCTGCAAGTCCATCAATCCGCCAGTCCACATCCAGTCATCTGACACAACTACACAAGACCGACAATTAATCACAAGGGACCGACAATCACATATGACCGACAATCAATCACAAAGGACTGACAATCAACTAATCAATCAACGTGTCAATCATAATTTTCCACCTTCTCCTACAGTGACACTATGTAAATTAGTAAACCGATATCATTGAGCGTTTCAACAGCACCAAACACCAGATCGTGCTCCTTGGGTAGAACGTAGATGACACCAATTGAATAGGCCCTAGCAAGTTACATGTCTTGACAAAAAGACTTCACACAAAGCACTGGGATTCAAACCCTGAGCGCAGGGTTAAAAACACGAGACATTACCCGTCCACAGTCTAACATGACGGATATCCATCATAGCCTGTTTTTCTCTGCCCTTCTCAGCTGACCAACCCTCTGGATGTTGACTTGAATACCGTTTGGTTTTCAAGCACTATCGATTGAGGCCTTGCGCATTAGACACCGGCTCTACAGAAATTGCAAATTGATACTACTAGTAATTACACAATCCGGCACAATGCTTTAAGCAAAAAATCCTACGCAAACAAAGATCATGCACTACCAAACTCATCGAAAGAAGCTACACAGTTCTAAAACCCATACGAAACAGAATTCTGAAAGGTCCAATACGAACCAGAGTTCCGAAATGCCTACGAACCAGGAAATTCAAACAGATACAATAACTTAAATACTGAACGTTAAATATAGTCGCCTACAAGTGTACTTTATACATATTTTATGGAAATTGAATTTAAATAAACTCTGCCAACGACAGAACACAAAGATTTGTCTGGCAGCTAAGAAGCTATGAACAAATTGAAACGTCGTTAGCAATAGACATGCAAATATTCGTCGGAAAATGTTCCCTGAAAGTTTAAAACTGTTGTAAAAACTAACTTCTGTACACTACCCGCTAGGAAAATGCTCACGAGTACTGCAAACACGATGGGAACACGTTTACGAGCATAAAACAATTCAAAAATTTAAAAACGATGCCCTGAACACTGTTGATAAAAGCTTTAGCAGCTGACAACAAATATGGCAAGCTGTGGTAACAAAAACTGGAATGGAGACTGCGAAGAATCCTGAACGCTTAGTTTGTTCCGAGTTCAAAGTTAAATCTGCTGCCCAGCTGACGAGGCTTTACAAAATAGAGAGAAAACAATGCTATTATGGACCAACAGCAAAGTGAGGTAAATTACTGTGCGAATAATGCTCTAATGCTATTCATATTTCTGGAACTGACCAGTATCAAGGTTTGGAAAGTAATTTAAATGACTTCAAAAGGTAGCAAGCGGTTTCAAAAGTACTGTAACCTGAAGTTTATCAGATAAGGTCGTTGAAATATGTATGTACGTACGTATGTATGGGAAAACTTACCATAGCGCATTTCACGTAACTCACAAATGTGCTGTACCTATGACTATCTAACACATCTAAACAAGTGCGGTTTAAGACAGTTAGCAAATATATGCTGCACAAAGTCGAAGGCAACAGAACGCAAGTGCACTGGAAGACTCAAAGTGATGCAAAGTGCAAACTTAGGTAAAGTTTCTAAAAAATTTGTGCGTTATAATAAACAAGGTAAAGTAGTTCAGTAGGTAAGGTAACTGAAGGTAAAGTAGTTCAAAAGGTAAGGTCACTAAAGGTAAGGTAGCTCATAAGGTAAGGTAACTGAAGGTATGGTAAATTGGTCTCCAGGGACTGAGGCAATTGAGCAATCCTAACAACTAAAAACAACTCATGTCCTAACACATCGCATAGCTGGTTCACTAAATCATCAATTTCTCAAGGCACATCAAGATTCGAACCGCGGACACTCCACACCCGAGGAGCATCCTCTTTACCGTTCCACAACTTCGAACACTGTTCACATAAAAACCAGCAATGATACATTCTGAACTTTGTGCCAATGAACGACTTGCACAACCAAAAACCTGATTACGGTTTGGCATTGGAGCGCCACCAGTTGATGCCTTGTGCATTAGACACTGGCTCTATATACGTTTCCAATTAATAATAATACTACTAATTAATAATATTCCAGTAACAAGAATTTCACAAACAACAAATTATTTACAGTAACGACTTGTGAGCACATTCACCTAGCAAAGTACTTGGAAATACGTCAAACTTACCTAACCAGGTGGACTGAAATTACTCGTTAACAAGACGAAAACCAGTACAAAATGATAAAAATAAATGCAACGTTCCAAGACTCGCGCAGAAACAAGAGAATCTAGAACGCAAATCTCCCTGTGGGAAATCGGTCTTTTTTGGGTCGACCAGCAAATCGCAGATCATGAATTTTTGGCGCTTTTCGGCCGCAATGCAGTCAGTTCCAGAAACAAGGTTCTGCCTTCTCGACGATGTACAAAACGCGACACCTTAGCTGAAATTTCTATCGATACATTGATTCCTTTCGTCCTGCTCGATGGTCGCGAGCGCACTTCTCGAAGCTTGTTCCCTGTTAAAGACGAACGATTTCGACTTTGACTTGGAGCTCTTTGGAGGCGTCATGTCCGAAGTCACCTGACTCTGCTCTGGAGTTGAACATGACTTCTCCTTGAGTCGAGCTTGTCCACGTTCCTGGATAAATACAAGAAATGACGACTTTGAAAGAAGTGCATTAATCATTATCGAGATTGAAAGCATTGTTATTAGCAGTAGAAAACCATGCTCTGAAAATTCATGCCTCATTCCCATTCCATAAATGGGAATTGTGCAGACTGCACCAAAGTCGTGCAAACAAAAACCAGTTACCTCAGAAACACCATCAGACTGCTATCAGGCGACGACCCTGATATACTGCGGCTGTGATCATCAAAGTCCCTCCATGTACCTCTCTCTTGAAGTGGCACTATATAAATTCGCAATTACCATTACCAATGTAAAGCACCACAAAAGTAGCCTGCTATCGACAAAGCAATATAAATCGTCATAATTACTCTCATCTAATTATCGATGCTTTTCCTAACTATTAATTATAATGAATAATAATTTCGCTGATCAATTAGACTTCAATCTGGCTTTTCAAATGGATTACAATATTTGACTGATAACGGCGCTATAGAAGTCATTAAATTAGATTAGAATTATAATTACAAGAATTATAATTACAATAGTCTGTGAATATAAATTCACCTACCAACAAAACAACGCTGACGACGTGTGTTTGAATGTTGTGCGCGTCCTCTGCCAGAATTTTTTCGAACTGTCGGACTTCGACCGGACCGCCGTCTTCCTCCAAGATCGCCACAAAATGCGACATCCACTGAAGACAAGGCCCAATATCTGAACTTCGAAGACCTATTGGAGAAAAAATGGCACATTAGTTACACAGATCAAACAAAACGTGTCACGTAGAATCCTGCCAGCCTGTCCTAAATGTAATTTTCTCCTAGTGGTGACGGTTTGATCGCAAATGAGGTGCGTCAGCTGGTGACCTAGGAAAGGCAAGAGTGTTTGTGAACACGTTGTGCAGCGAGCGCTCCTTTGGGCTTATTCACATTCTCCAGACAAGTTTTCTCCCCCGAGGGATCACAATAACTCGTGTACACAGAATACTGAAAAGCATCAATAATTACTAGTTATAATCAAGAAAAAGGTAAATAATTATTAATAATTATAATTAATATTTATCACCAGAGTTGGGCTGCAAATGCACCTCTGAATAGGTAGCTTGGAGGGGTGCTATACAAGACTTCTGAATGAATGAATGAATAATTCATTAGAAAAAAAACTAAATAGATTTGGTGAAATCAGTTTTATTGGTTGAGACGCTACTGTAGATTTTAATACAAGTGGTTTTGGACTCAGAATAGCGTATACGTGTATAATTCACGTAGATTCATAACAGATGGTTTTCTCATTGTCCAAAATCCATGTGGAGTAACCTTCCTTCCAATCTGCATGTTCTTTTGACAGGGAACTCTGCATACACCTTACACAAGCATCTGAAAACTGTTCTTTATCGCCAGAGATGGCTGGGAGTGCCTCTGAGTTGGTATCTAGGAAGGGCGCTATACAAGTCCTCTAAATGAATGAATGAATGCATGAATGTACCTGAGGCTCGCAACGCAACCAGCTCAGAGGTTAGATGAGCGAGCGCAGAAGTAGCGATGACAAGGTAGGAGAATCGTAAACTTCCCTCATCCATTATACACAGGTCGATTACCTGCAACAACAAAAAAACAATCAGAAAAAAAGGTAACACACCTGAACAACAATAGCACACCTGAACATCAGTACCATACCTGAACAAAAGTAGCACACCCAAACTAAAGTAGCACACCTGAACAAAGTAGCACACCCGAACAAGAGTAGCACACCCGAACAACAGTAGCACACTTGAACAACAGTAGCACTCTTGAACAGCAGTAGCACACATGAACAAAAGTAGTACACCTGAACAGAAGTAGCACACCCGAACAACAGTAGCACACTTGAACAACAGTAGCATACTTGAACAGTAGCACACCTGAACAAAAGTAGCACACCTGAACAACAGTAGCACACCTGAACAAAAGAGGGACACATTAACAAATCAAAAGAATTTTAGCAATCTTATTACTTATTGTAATGTAACCTTATTACTATGAAATCTTAATAATATTATTATTTTATGTAATATTATGTAATTTTATTATTAGGTAATTTTATTATTAGGTAATTTTATTATTAGGTAATTTTATTATTTTATAATCTTATTATTATGTAATCTAATTTTGAACGTACGCGTGCAATTTGAACGAAGACTTGTCCGTTGTATTGTGGATAGAGGAACTGTTCCTTCTCTTCGGCAGAATCGACGCTGATCGCTTGCAAGAAGACGTTAGTCCAACTGATTGGGGTCACTGGGGTCATCTTCCACTGCAGAACCTGTTGAAAATACAACGCATACTGTACTGTGAAGAAGAGGAGCAGTCTCTTACAGAGCTCTTTCAAGTTTAATAAAAAATAATAATATATTCGTGTTTATTGACAAGCTCACTGACAAACTGCAGTAAGTAACATCGAAACATATGACAGTACAATTATCAAGATCTTATAGGACACGTCTTGGCAGCCTGTTAGGCGCCCGCTCATTTTACGGTTGCCCCTGGGGAGTGGAAGGCTGAGTCTGTATTCCTAGACACACCTCTTTTAAGTCTATTACTCACCTCTTTCATCGCCCTATAAGTAAGCACAGTAGACCGGTCTGAACTCAGCCATGGTTATTTTCCAATGGAGCCAGTCCCAAGCCCGAATAAGGAGGGCACTCATAATCATCTTTGTTATGACACAGCATCGGTAAACAGTAGCTAACTAACTATCGGCAGAAGAGCAGTCCCTTAACCTAGCCCCGAGAGGCAGCTATGGGTATGAAGTGCATGTGACTTCAATTTCTTAGCCTTGGCATATGAGGGTGGGTGGCCAGTCCTCTCCCTTGCTGCCTTATCCTCCCACTAACCGTGTATGGTCAGTGTACTCATTATACGGTAGATGGATTTGACTATGGGGCGCATTTGGAGAAGAAATGCGAAAACATATTTCTGCCCAAGCACGTGGTATAACAGAAACAAAGTTCTGAATTAACCAAAACCGACGGGCAAACACCCAGTCCGGTTGAAATCTGGATGGGCATCCAACATCAGACAATGAAGAATGCACCATCTCTGTAGAGGCTGACGACATTCCCCATTCAAGAGCCACTAAAATCCGGTGGAATAATATTATCATTTTAATTATTTTTATTATTATTATTATTATTATTGGGGAGGGGAGGCCAGGAGAGCAGCAGTATGCGGTTCGATTCCCGCAACCCCCCTCGGGCGGGCACCTTGCATGGCTGCCATAACTTTAGTTTAGTTAAGATATTGATAATTGTACTGTCATGTCTCAATGTAATCTTACTGCGTTTGTCGGTTTGAATTAATAAAGAAAAAGATTATTATTATTTCTCTTATTATTATTAATAAATTATTAGTAGTAGTATAACTATTATTGTTAACATAAACATCATTTCAAGTGACAGCCTAACATACCTGTAAAATTATCAGCTCTTGTTCGAGGATCTCCGGCTCAGAACACGCTCCGTCCGTTATGAAACTGAATTCGCTGAGTTTCGGTGGATATATTTCCTAGAAAAAGACAAATCCAATCATCAACATCCAATCTTCTGATCTGATTTAATCAAATCTTTAATCTGCACTTGTTTGGATCAGTTAAGTAGCCATATGAGCTGCACTTCGGGAGGTGATTAAAAGGTGCCACATAAATTCATTCATTTCGACAACTTATATAGTGCCCCATTAAAGGTATCTACTCAGGAGCGCTCCCAACCCAGCCCCAGCTAAAGAGGATAGTCTTGAGATTGCAGTAAAACATATAAGAAAAAAGCCTAGGCAAGAAGTGCAGAGCCAGAGAGAAGCCATTCCTGACCGCAGGGCTGACAACAGAGAAAGCATGATGCTGCCTGATATAGATGTGGGCCTAGGGGACAAAATGTTCACCCTGCACAGAGGAGCGGAGAAAACGGCGTCACCCCGCATGTCCAGGGTTGGGCAACACAGCTCCGATATGTACAGGCTGAACATTGATGGCGCTGAGCAACTGCGCATGAAGAACTTACTCAAGGTCCCTACACAGCAACTGCCTCATGTGAGGGTTGAATCCGTATTCTACGCATCACAGGTCGAGCATTCTAACCTATCGGCCACCATGCCACACGTTGCATGCCAATTACATTACGTTGTCTAAACAACGGGCGTAAAGTACCTCTGCTTTTGCAGCGACGAACAATGCAGTTACGCCGATCAGCTGCAGGCGACATTTCTGGACATCGGTCACTTTGGTCAGGTAGCGGTCGGTGTAATCGATGGCCAGATATAGCGTCTCACGGTGCAGTTTATACACTTCACAGACCTAACAAACACCAAACAGCACTAGATACAATGCTAAAAATAGAAACCTGTCTCTGCTGTGTAACAACATGGATGTAGCCAAGCATTTTTTACAGCACCTTTTAAAAAACCAACTCACTGAAGAACACCTGAGACTGATTGTTCAACTGTCTTTAGAACCCTTCACTTCACTACATTGAGTAAATCAGTCAAAATTATTTATTTATTGATTTTACTGACATCAAGACAAAGTGGCACATGGATATAGTACTAGTACCTTGCTTTGCCTTCGTTAATCCAAAAATTAATTGAAACTATTATTCATTTGTTAAACCAATGTAAGTGTAATTCCTCAGGAATGAAAAATTGTCCTTTTACTGTTTAAAGACATCTGGAATGGTTATATATGGTAGGGATTAGGCACTGCGAAAAGCACCTATTTCATTAATCAAATCAGTTACCTCCTTAATCCAACTTATCTTTTAACCCAATCACTGACCTCATTGATCCTTACAATCAGGATGGCTCCCAACACATATCACTTCAATAAGTCAAGCATGTTCCTCAATTATCTATTCATCATTCTTGTAATAATTGTAATGGAACATTTATAAAAGCACCAATCAACAATTCAGCTCTAGGCGCTACCGACCCAAGTCAGTGCTAACAAATAAATGGTATTCAGGCATTTCTGGAACAGGGAAACAGAAAGGCTGAGGAGCTCAAGCCGCAATTCCTGTGGAACATGGTTCCAACTAGAGGGGCCAACATAGGCAAAACTAGATTGAGCTCCTCTAATCAAATCGTTAATCCGATCACTGACCTCATTGATCCTTACAATGTGGATTGCCCTCGACACATATCACTTCACTAAGTCAATCACATTCCTCGCCAATCTAATCAACTACCTTGTAACTCTAATCAAATCATCTTGTTAATCCCGATCACTGACCTCATTCAGCCAGTCGAAGAGAATTGCTCTCATTCGTGACTGTAAATTCGGATGCCTTTCGAACATCATCGCGTCTCGTTCGTACGCCTCCAACGTTTCATTCTTCCTCATCGCCTCCCAGACGTCATCCGCATCGGCCCAGTCTAGGGGTGGCAGAGGGTGCGCTCCATGGGAATTCCCGCTCCCCTCATCGTGCTTCTCGCTCAACCATAACCGGGAAGACCAGGTGACTGCGACGGTAGTGTTTTCTTCCACACCGACTGGTTCCCCGGTGGAAACGGTCGACGGGGAGTCGGTAGACATCTGAACAAATCAACGAGGTATTAATTATAGATATTGCTTCTCTAAGCAAAATAACAGTGCAAGTTAAATTCCAAGGTGAGTCAGTTTGAAAGCCAAGGGACATGGAAACAGAACATGTAGAGGAAATGAGCCCAGAAAAACACAAGTGCTCAGGAGAGATCAGAAGGCTTGGACAGACTTTGCTTGCACAGCGAACATTTACAGAGCGAGAGGGTTCGAGAGTCTGTGACCAGCTACAGTAGATGCTGGGGGCTTTAAAAATGTGAAAGTGTCAGAAACTTCCTCTTCAACCTATGACCGTGCAATACTAAATGGAAAAAGTAACCTGTTAAATTCGTAGCAAGACAGAATAGGGCTTGCTCGAAGCTGTCAAAGTTTGTAATAGTGTTGTTTCCGTAAAAATTGTCAAGTGAAAGAGAAAAACTAAACAGTAAACCTGCATGAAAAAATGTACACTGCAGTGTAATGGTAAAGTAACAGTGCAAAGTACACAGAACAGTCACTCAAGTACAGTCATTAAAACACTGCAGCCTGCCAAAAGCTGTCCACGTCTACACAATAGTGAGACTGAGAAAGTCAGAAAATTGTTGTTATTAATTAGCGACATCCACAGTGCCTGTCACTAATTAATGCAGAAGATGCCAACTGAATATGTGCAAAAGCCAAGCTATAACTAGGTCAAAAACGTCACATTCTGGCGAAAAGCATTTAGGGTCCTTGACAAAACCATCTTTATTCAGAATTGTTTTATATAATGAACCTGATTGTAAGGTGGCACTGGTGTCGCATTATCATTACATTACTGGTAAATGAAGATCAGAAAGTCATGGTCATTCCCATCCGGGCAACATGTCAGGACTACACACCAGGCCACCCAGTAGGACCACCCACCTATCAGGACCACCCAAATCAGAAGACGTGGTCGAGTAGTGAGAAGTCTTTAGAGTCAGTGTAGACTAAAGATATATAGTAAGGTTGCCTGAAATGTAGTCATATAAAAGATAAGCCAAGTCTCAAAAGTTATTAACTTTCTATGCGCAACCAAAGAAATCCTCTCGGCTTTACACGACACTTTCGATCACAGATCACAGTTGGTTAATAATCTCAAATTAATCCTTTCTACAAAAGGTGCATGACCTTGACCTTAAATTCTCTTCTGGGTTTCGGAGACAGACGTTCTGTCGTCTCGTCCATGACAGAGATGCTGTGCGATCGTTTTCTCAGAATACGCGCATAATTACTAAACGCAACAAAAAATAAAACATAAAATAACAAAAGACACAAAAACGCAAACTCAAAAGATCGGTTTTGGGGTGAAAAAGACAACAGAACAAAAATATAATAATCCTCCACAAATATTTTAGCAATATTATTGCAGAACCAAAGAAAATTACTTAGAAACCAAAGCTCTAACATACATGAAAAAGTTCACAGCAAACAAAGCATAATCCAAAAAATGAATGGAACACATACCTTAAAAAATATAAATACATGTAAAATTAAATTAAATATAATGATGAGAATTAGAGAGGTGTTTGTAGAAGATTCCAGCACCTCTGTAATGTTTTTAAAAGGTGCTACATAAAGTGTCTGGTAAGAATAATCTCAACACAATGCTCTAATAACCAAGAAAAATGTCTTAATCCTCAAAGGCCACAATAACTGTGCCCCACCACCAGACAATCGGCATCAAGCATTTCAGTGTCCACACTACAACAACCGACTTATTTCCTCATGTGATCCAAATCAGTAGGCTGCTTACCGAGACGTGCTCTTCCCTCTGTCCATGAAACAGAATGAGATGAAACGAGCTGAAATGTAAAAAACAGAAATGTAAACAATTCTTCCATTACATCGTCATTTACATTTACCAGTAACTAATGTAATGATAACTTAACACCAATGCCACCTTACAATTTCATCATAAAACAATTCTAAGCAAAGATGGTTTGGGTCAAGAACCTCAAATGTTTATCGCCAGAATGTGACTTAGTTTAATTTGACCTAAAGTTCTATATATATAGAAGAAAATCAGCTAGCCTGAGAGGCAGGCCATGAAGTGTTAGCAACTTCATTTTCTTAGCCTCAGCACATGAGGGTGGCTGATCAGCCCTCTCCTTCCCATCTTACCACAGACAGTCAGTGTACTCATTATAGCAGAGTTGGCTAGGGGCAGCAGGTGGAGAAGAAATCTCAAAACAGTCTGCCTTGGCGGGGATTTGAAACCCAACCTCTCGACTGACAGTCCAGCACGCTAACCACTACACTATGGCACAGCCCTATAACATGTTAATCAATGCGACTCTCAAAAACAACAATGTAATAAGGTTCAAGTGTACTGTTTTACTTTTACTGCTATACTTTATTTTTAAATTGTAATTGCCACGTCAAGAAAACTCAGAGGTGCGCCACTATCAGTTATTAATAAATAACTGTTAATTATTAATAAATAACTGTTAATGCTAAATGCATTAACAAGGTTATCTTCAAGGTTATCTACTCAGGAGCGCTCTAATTCATGTTATAGGTTCTATGTTATCATAGTAATTATTATAATAGTTATAAGAAAACTGACTGTCAACATTCGAGTCAACATTATAGATTTATACTTTCTTAACTGAACACAATGTTCATTCTCATTGAACAATGAGCTCATCATTAGACTGATAAATGTAAATGCATCGGTAAAATCTCAAGCTCAAATTCAATAACCATTATATCCTGCCCCGATTCTACTATGCGTGTGGCTGTGGTTGAGTAAACATCTAGTTTTAAAAAAAAACTAAAAACATAGGAATACTAAATAGAATTTCATATTTACTACCCAAAACTATAAGGCAACAATTATACTATACTTTAATTTATCCTTATCTCACGTATTGTAATATAATTTGGGCGTCGAATTACGACTCGAGGCTACTTAAATTGGTATTACTGCAAAAGAAAGTACTCAGGATAATCGCTGGGGCAGACAGACGCGCCCATACAGGGCCCCTATACGTAGATTTAAAACTCTTAAAAATAGACCAAATCAGAGCCCTCCTGATAGGGAAATTCCTTTACCAATATGAGCACAAACTGCTACCAGCGTCCTTTGAAGGGTACTTCACTTTAGGCTCGCAGGTTCACGCCTATCAAACAAGAAATGCTCACACGTACCGCCCTGACAGGGCGCGTACAAATTTACGAGGGTTTAGCATTAAATCTTCAGGCCCTAAGCTATGGAAATCAATCCCTCAGGTTATCCGCTCCACTACCACTTATTATGCTTTCAAAAAAAATCTTAAATTTCTACTTGGTTCGTGATCACCTGGATCTATACCGAGGAACTCCCAAATGTGGCTCTACTCAGAAACGTTCTGGTACATTCTGTTCGGTGGGTGAGTGCGCGGCGTGGGGGTGCGGGGAGGTCGGCTGAATGGCCTCTGGTGCGAGTTAAATTTAGTTAAGAGTAGTTAAGATTACCTAGATGGTTATTTTTTTTTCTTTTTAGTTATGCTCTTCTTGAATTTCTTTCTTTTCTTCCTTCATCTTTTTTCTCTGCTTTTCTTCCTGATTCTTATCTTAATTTGTCTTGGTAATTTACATGTATAGGCGGCCCGTCAGCGGGACCTTAGTCCCTTTGGGTCTTCCTTTTGCCTTCCTAGATTCCTTACGAAATGATATATATGTGTATGTGTTAAACTGTCAGGAATGCAATAAAAGACATTGAATTGAATTGAATTGAATTGAATTAATCTAATCTGACTCCTGTGGCATTGTCTATCACACTGCATAATGTGATGGCAGCGGCATCTACCAATGTTCTTCCATTCCAGGTGTGGAGAGTTAGACGCCACTGGTTGATGGCCATGTCAAACAGAATAACCCTGACAAATTGAAAGCCTAAACTGTTTTAATTTGACCAGGATTTGAACCCAGTCAGGGAAACGTTCAAAAGTTGTGTGAATCAACCTCAGCCAAGCACATGCCTAAGGTGGATAAAACTATACGTTATATCCGATATAATCTACAAGAATAGTTTTGTCATTTTTTTTACAACCACTGGAAAGTTTATTATATCAGATTAAATGAAATTCGTTTACAGTACAATAAGTCAATTGTACTGTAAACGAATTATTCAATGAGGTCAAGCATCAGTTACAAAGCGCCAGTCAAAAAGTTGTGTGAGCATGCTCTGTCCTCAGCATCACAAGCCAAAACTTATCCACCTTAGACAGCATCGCCGCATAGGCGACTTTGGCACCAAGGCTTCAGAGCTTCTAACCCCAGCTTAACTGGCATAAAGTCTCACATATAAGCATTGGTTTTCAGTAACCTAGATTACTGTAACTCGACTCTTACTGGAATCAATACGTCAAACATGCCGAAAATGAAGACAGTGCAGTACTCTTTGGCTAGAGCCATACCTAGCCATCACTAATACATCCAAACATGAACATGAACCCCTTTGCTTAAATTTTTGCAATGGCTTCCTGTTCAGCAAAGAATTAGTTTCAAAGTGGGGCTCATAGTTTATAAAAAGTTGAATTCTGGCCAGCCACAATGCTTAAAATCAGTTCTTATTCCCCAGACATATCATTATTCAATGAGGTCATCTGATTATCTTTGTCTGGTCATACCTAAATCAAGAACAGTTCTTGATGAATGGGCTTTTTCGGTTGCTGAACCACTTTCTGGAAGTCTCTCCTTGCGTCTGTGCGCTCAGCTCAGTCGCTTGTGCCATTTCGTTCTCAACTTAAAACTTACCTTTCATATTGCTTATCCAACATAGGCTGCCTCTGTGTCTTACTGACTGATCTTCTGGATATTGACCCGATTATGGCTTGGCTTTGGGGTGCCATCAGTTGACGCCTTGTGCATTGGACACCGGCGCAATAGAAGTTACTAATTACGTTGCCATGTGAAAGCATTAAGCTGAAGTGAGGCTGTGAAACTTCGATGCTGTTGATCAAATATTCTATGAAGAAATGCTACAGTATGATCAGGTCCCAAAATGCTTTGCAACAACTTGCTTTAAAGCTTTCTAAAATTTAATGCAATGGGCAAAAAACATTAATAACTATTTCCATGGGTTACAGGAACTGTTCACAGATAGGCTGGAAACAACTTTATAAGCAAGGTGAACTGAGTTTTTAGTTTGACTGTTCAAGATAAGAGTGTACCTAAGATAATCATAAAACAGTCTCAGAATTTCTCAAGCGCCTCTCAACAGTTAAGTGCATGGCACCAGCTTATTCAAAAGTGCTGCATCAAGTCAGAAGGGTTTCACACAATACCAAAATCCAGTTGCCAGAACACCAGAGACTAGAGGGGCTGTTATGATGGGTTGTGTTTAGAAAGAGAAATGGGAAGAAGCAGATTGGATGGATACAGAAATGGGAAATGGCCCAATGGGAAGGTATCCAGATGGGTGAGAAAGTATGTCGCCAACACTACTGGCAGGCGGATTGCGAATGCAAGAGGTTTTAGTATTAAGTTTTGGTAGGTCCACTCTTCGCATTTTTTATTTCCACAACGATTGTTGTCGATTTTCTTCCGAACTTTTTCACCCGGGTCAGATATCGCCGAATCCCGCGCGATCCGTTATCTACTGTCACACGACCGAAGTAAAAACTTTCCTCCACACTTCTTGTTTCAAATCAAATCCGTTAATATATTTAGTAGATTATTTCTCCTATGATTTCCCCAAGGTTGCAGACAATTTGGCATATAATAATAAACTGATTTTCGCATAATTTGCCCTTGAATTGACGCGCTCCGATTCCGCGCAGACTTACCCGCCGACATCCGCCCCGTTCGCAACCAGTTCAACAAACCCTCGGTTTTCTCCAGAACTTTGCAAAAGATTCGCCAAATTCCCACGAGAAAACGGAGCAATATTAAGATTACCAATATGTAAGTGCAAATGCCACTCTTCTGGACATTTTTGCTCCTCTCTGGCGGCCTTCCCAAGTCGGATTGGTGTCGGCACCTCTTCCAATAAAACCGCCAACCGAACAGTTATCAGCACAAAATTCTTAAAAGACAATCACAAAAAACAGGTGAAAAGAAGAACCTTTTTCAAAAGGATTACCAGATTCTAGAGGTGAAATTCGCTTCGTTTAGACGACTAGTAGCAGCAGTTGGGCTTTTCGCTCCTCCACTTCGGTCGGCGGTCGGACCAGCTCTGATTAGCCGCAGGGTAGAGTGCTCGAGCCCGCCAAATGAGGTCGACCGCGCACCCCACACAAACCCCTTTGTTTCTCCACCGACCGCTGAATAAATTACAAAATCTCTCAGGCAAATTTCAAGAAAAATGCACCAACAGAAGTTAACATTTTGAACGACGCATCCAGAAAAACGCTGGGCGATGTTTTTTGTGGAAAAGTAATTTGAGACGATAAACTTGCAACGTCTGCCACGTATCGCTCTCAAGTTTCATAGTTATTGTCGATACACTTTTTGAATATAATTGGCTGAAATTGTTAATTACGCATCAGTGCATTATGGAAACAGTATAAATACATTGGAGGCTAATACTGTAGAAAAATATAGACTGATATTTGCCTTGTGAGAGAAATTTTAACCGGATTTAAGACCCTTGATTTGCAATAGGGGCCTCATAAAAATGCATAAACTTGAATGGCATCTTTATCAAAATATGGTGATATGCATCTCATATTAAAGAGGCGAAATTTATCTTTAACGCTGGCTTGATATTATCAAAATGCGTATGTGATTTTAAGTTGTTATTGCTAAAAGTCTAAGTTGTGTGAAATTGCTAGTACTGAGAAGTTCGCTCTGACACAGTTTAGAGCATTTCTATTGGTTCGCTACCTCAAAGTCAAGGTCATTCTTTGTTGTCATTATAATTATTTATAGGACTTGAATTCTTTGTATATTTTAGCACTTTATTTAAGAAGCTGTTTACTTCGTCGCTTGTAATTTTTCATCGGGCTTTTTCATGTACAAACTAAATTATTAAGTAAACTTTATGCTTCAATTAGCTTCAGTATGCTAAAAAGCGAAAATGCTACATTACAGCCATTTTCGTAAGCAAGTGTGCGCAAACGTGAGATCCTTCACCACCGCTGCACGTCATATTCCAAACCAAAATTAATATAGGCTACTAAATCATAAAAGCATTTTTTCATTACGTATATGCGTCAAGTTTACGACAAAGGTTTGTCTTGGATGAAACTCTTGTATGATTCAAATCTTTCTTTTTATTTGTGGATCTTGAAGGAGAATACGGAAGTGACGCAAGGAAGATGAAATGCGCTTAAAGCAAGTTGAGCAATGAGCAGTGATCTCTAGGCTATTGAGACTTTGGATGTTGGAATAGGTTGTCTGAGCCTTCGGCATGTGAGGGCGATTATAAAAAAGGACACCTAAGGTTATAAGGCGGTTTCGAAAAAGGGCATAAATCGGCCGTAGCTTCATTTGTGAAAATAAATTATAGCATTTGAAAAAGGATAAGGCAATTAAGGTTAAGGTCAACGGTCCAGACTGTGTGTGCACAAGAGCATAGCACAGAAGGCCATGCACTTAAAAGGCATTATTCATCTAATCTTGCAGTTGTTAATATCTTGGCACTAAAAGCTTCCTCGAATTATTATTTTCCATACAATTTATAGATTTGTGTTATAACTTGACCCTGCCCATACTTTGCAACCAAATAACGGCAAAATTGAGACTGCAGTTTTCTCTATTCACTTGTTTTAACTTGCCAAATTATATTATTTCGTCGTTAAGCATGCTTTTGATTTTCATTAAACTACAATGAGCTGCTTAAACGATCTAAGATTTACTGCGGATTTATTTCAAATTCTTATTTAAGTTCCTTGCTCGCCTTCTTGACAATCGCTCGAGCGTGACAGAATTTTTATAGATAAATATCTCGCGAACCACTGAACCGTCACATCTTTCAAATAAAAGTACATGCATACCATGAAACGGTTAGCGAATTTCAACCAATCCGAGACGGTCCTATAGCTCATTAAATAAATAAATAAGTATATGTATAATACATATTAAACGACCTCTGTATAAACGGTATATAATTTTTATTATAGATGCATAATATCTATTTATATATGTCGGTATGACGTAATGTCCACGTGCTCGAGCCGTGGACGTTACGGCGGTTGCGCAATCATATCTCTATTTATAGTACACATCGCCATCCAATGAAACGTGTTATTCCTGACGTAATTTCTATAATTAGTATCGTCAACACAGCTGCTTTACATCCTTATCAGCAATAATCACGCCGCTCCAATAAATAGTTCATGAAGGTAGAGCAAAGTATATAAAATTTCAATGTTACAGCATGCAATAAAAAGGATTATAATAATAATAACCTGTTTCAGAGTTAGTTGAAAGGACGCAGTTGTAGTTTAAGGTATAAAATAATGTGATTGTTTAGAAGTGTGTCTAAGTACGCGCTGTGATCCGCCCTATGATAAATAAACGGATCCCCGACCGGTTTCGTCATGTCATAAGACGATTTCGCTGAGTAGGGCAGATTAATTTAATCTGCCATTAAAGTTACGAATTTTTGCGTCTGTTCGCGTCATAGCGAATTCACCTCACATAAAGTTCTCGTTCGGCAATTCTATGTTGAATTCGTGCCAAGCCGTCGACAACTTCGGATCGAATCAGGAAAATTTAGTCGTTAAACTGCCGATCAGTAACGAAGACACTTTCGCCATCTTAAACTTCAGCGACCTGGATTTCTGCAGCTCGCCATGCCTCGACGACCATTTAATGTTTTCGTATCCGAAGTTGTCGCAGAAAATACACACCATGGATCAAAACATGCCAAGAAGCACGGGAAGGACTGTTGTTAATCAGTCTGTATCAGACGGGGAAGAGTACTTTCCCAGCGGATCGGCGTTGGCGGATTTGTCGCCCGGCGTGGAATTTGCCGACATCGACACTTTGCTGAAGGACCCACGGAATCCAGCTGACTTCCTGAACATCGACGAAGTTGGTCTGTTCCTGGACGGCGGACTGAAGGACTCGCAGGACCTGAACGCGAACGTTGACTCCTTTGGGCCACCGAGTACGATCGAGACTGAGGGAATCGGCGCAGACTGGCTGACGAACTCTATCGTCATCTGTCCAAACCAACTGAAGTACTCGCGAAGTGACGTTTTTGAAGACGGCTCGTTTGCTGGGAATCCATCTGGAAAGACAGAGAAGGTATGGATGGGTCTGCTGTCTGAACTTGATTACGATAACATTGAGGGCGAAGAAGATATGTAATTGTCTGAAGTAGTGATGTATGTAATAATAATAGTAATAATAATAATAATAAACGTGTTTATTGACAAGTTACATTGAAACAATTGAAACACGACGGTACAATTATCAAGATCTTAATTAACATACATCGACAACCTATAAGGCGCCCGCTCATTTTACTGCTCCTAGGGAGTGGAAGGCCGAGTCGACCTAGAGGGGCTTATTGGTATCAAACTGCAACAGTGCTGTTCAGGCCAGAGTATTGCCATTCATCTATCCCCCCTCCACTTGAAACTTGAGCAAATTAATCAATTGTCTATGGCACAATTGCATGTAGAATCATGTCAAGGTATTTGTCGATGGTTGTTTCAAGTCGTAATCACAGCCAGTAAAGCCGGTCGAAATAGTGTTGGGGTTTTACTCCCCATTGCGGAGAAGGATGTTTTTCCACGTACATGCATTACCAAACTGTGATATAAATGTTTACATCAACTGTACACTGTGGAAGCATCACAGGGCCAGATACACCCTCTGTCTTCCCTCACAATCATATTATGGTTTTACTTTATAGATTTTGCAAGAAATATCGATTCCATCATCGGTGCAAGACTCATACACGTGCAACGCCGAAGAGGAGGAGCTGGACACAAGTCTATCCGTGACTGACAGTTCGACCGAACCCACGACCTCTCGTTCAAAGAGCAGAAAGCGTCGACGTCTGAGTGCGGATCCCAGTTCCGACGAGTACAAGAAGAAGCGCGAGCTGAACAACATCTCGGTGAGGAAGAGCCGCGAAAAGGCACGCCAGAAGCAACAGGAGACCGAGGGGCGGGTCGACGTACTTTCGGCCGAGAACAACCGTCTGCAGGAGCGGGTCGACTCCCTTGAGAAGGAACTGACGATCCTGAAAGGACTGTTCTCCAACATCGGAGCTTCTCTGCCGGGAGAAGTCACCAAATTCATGTCCACTCCGTGATGTCGGACGGCCAAGAGGATATTTGACGGTAGCTTAGAACAATGAACATTGATGTAGAAACAAGGACAAGTGCAGAAACCAAAAAACTAATCTGGCGGTTAAAAAAACTGAGATGACTTAGGTAGATGTTAGTTTTTTGTTAGCATATCGAACAATTACGGGAAGTCTGGGCATTTATGCAAGTCGTTCTGAAACCAGGTCGATATTTGTACAAACAGTATCATGAATTGTGGTTTTTCACTGTGGCAAGTTTAATCGAAATTGGGAACCGATTGTGGCTGAAGTATAACCAGTGTTTTAGTTGTTGGGGGGGTTCAACCCCCCCAGTTCTCTTTCCAACCCCCTCAGCTAAGTAACTGAAAATATGTTGGGGGGTTACTTTACTACAAAAAACTGGTGTTTGGTCTATGTTATTATGTGATTTGGTAATCGGCAAATTTCTGACCCCCCAGTTGTTTTTGGACAACTAAAACACTGAGTATAACTTGCTGCAGGGCATTGACTTGGAATACCAGTGAAGGGATCACAGAGATGAGTTGTTGGTTATGTAACGTTAATTAAGTTATCTGTGATTTAAATTATAGACAAACTTGATGTACAATTATTGCTTTAGAAACTAAAGTCGAAATTTTGAACTTGTGAACTGATTTTGGCTGTAATTTAACTTGCCTCAGGTTGTTGACTCTTCATGACAATGCAGCAGCTCAAAAAGATATTTTTTATAAGATTAACTCGATTATCGGTGATTGAAAATATAGACTGAACTTTCTCCTAAGGCATTGGGTGTTTTGTCTGAGAAAGGCACACTGGCAGGAGAGGCTACAGGGTTTTTTCGATTTTGATGCATTTATTCCTGCATATTGGTAAATTTGTTAGTAGAGATTAGTGTAAACTACAGTGTAACTTGAACCAAACTACATGTTCATGTTATATATATTCCATTTGCCAACACTGTTCGTGATGTACATGTTTTTCCATAGCGTAGACCGGAGCGTTTCTCACGCCTTTACAATCAAACTGGTAAAGAGCCGCAACTCGTGCAAAAACGAGACCGCATAAAGAATCTGTAAGATTTGAAATTTTTTATTCACAATAAACAGTATTTTAAATAAACATTATTTATAATCGGTTTTCTACAATCTTTTACTAAGCATGTCTATTTTATACAAGAGCGCAAGTTAGATGCCTAGCCTGGATAGTTGCAAAGCAGCGGAGTGTAGTTCCTATTGTCTGTGAATCTGATCTATACTGTCTGTTGCTCACTTTTGTGCTTCTTGGTCAAGTCGACCCAACAAGCAAGTATACACTGTACAGTACAGTATATCCATTTATATAATGCCTTTTCACAAATTGTCAGAGGCACCAGAAGGTTCTAAAAACTGTCGCTTCATCATCCAAAACTAGGCCTGCTTGTACCACCACAAATGGCTCGTAAAACATTTCAGCTCGGCTGAAAAGACACTTTAGAGATCTGTTAGAGTATAATTAGACAACCAAAAGTCGGCACCTTTTCTGAGGTACGTAAAAGATGCCACACGACTTGAGATATAAGACTGAATTGCTTAGGCAGACTGGGTCATTTGTTCATTCCTAGTAAAACCGTACAGTGCTCGACTTATTTTTGATTTATTACGCATTTATTAAGCGCCACTATCTAATGACCAAGTATCAATCAATAGCACTGAGCAATTGTGAGTGAAGAACTTGCTCAATGTCCCTATACAGTAACCAACTCAGGTAGGAAGATCGAACCCTTACTCTCCATGTTACAAGGTCAGCGCTCTAACCAAGCACCTACTGTGTAACTCAGTATTGACACTACATCGAGTGACCCTTAATTAAGAACTGCTCTGAGGCAATTACCAAAGGTCAGACTGTAAAGTATGGTAATTGTCGATCCATTGACTATCCTACAGTCATCGAAGATGCAGCTTCAGGATTATTAGACCTTTCGGTACAAGCACAGATGACCAAGCATTTCCTATAGCTTGTGTATCCACCAGCCTGAATTGTCATATTTTGACACTGCACCAGGATTTAAACTAAGAAAACAGAAGTTAAAGCCATGTACATTGCTAATCAGTCAACACAGTCTCAACAGAGATTTACTGCCTCGACAGCCCCCCCCCCCAAAAGATTCATCTTCCTACAACACTACCTTTCTTAGCACGGAGAAGCAAAGTCTACATTAGACACTACCGAATTTTCCTGAAACCAGTAACTATAGTTTTCTCTAGAACTTGTTAAGTTCCGGTTATAGCAGACAACTAAACAGATCTGCCTTTTGAGAACCGCGTTACCGAAATTTGGCACCAAACCAATTTTGTGGCCATTAATTTTTGTAAGGGAAAGCCTTAACGACAGTTGCTGTTTATGAATGTTTTTGGTCGAGTGTTGATGACAGTTGTGGACTGTCAAGATTTTGCAAAAAGTGTTAGTGACAATAGAAACCAAATCAGTTGAGATTGATAATCTTCGATAGGAAGCGTTACTGACATTGGACATCAAATCTGTTGTGGTGGTTAATCTTGCTGGGGTGGCGTTACCACCATGGCATTTTTCTAATCGTACGAGTAGCCCTAAACATCATGATCTGAACCTGAAAAATCTCCTGTACATTTCTAGAACCATCCAAAGCGCTTCCGTAGTTTGTCGGCTAGCGAGTACTCCACTTCCGACTCTTCCAGGATGCTCCGCTCCACCTCGAAACCCTCGATGAGGTCGTACTCTTCGATGCGCGAGGACAGGGTCAGGCCAGTCTGGGGTAGATTCTTCAAGGCCAGCCTCAGAGGAAGGACGTGTAGGTTGTCCGATGAGTCGCGGGTCAAGATTCCGAGATGGGAGAGAAGCTCTATTCCTTCGGTGGGGTCGAAGTTGACCGGGGTACCAGTCTTGAAGTTGATCCAGTCGCTCACTTTCTGCTGTAGAATGGATGATGGCATTGAACCTAGACACACACATTACATAAATTGTAAGTGCTGTATTTTTTTACATTTATTGAGCACCACTATCTAATGATTAAGCATCAGTTGATGATGCTGAGCAAATGTGAGTGATGGACTTGCTCAAGGCCCTATACGGTAACCATCTCAGCGGCAGAGGCTTGAACCCATACCATCCGTGTTACAAGGTGATGAACGCTTTAACCAGTCGGCCACAGTGTCCCACAGACATAGCAGAAAGAGCCTCAATATACTTGACCTTCCATACAACATTGTAATTGTAACTGTAATTACTAACTTCTATTGTGCCGGTGTCTAATGCACAAGGCATCAACCGATGGCACACCAAAACCAAGCCGTAATCAGGACAAAATCCAGAAGGTAAGTCCGTAAGTCAGAGAGGCAGCCTATGGTGGATAAACAATTTGAAAGAGGTAAGTTTTAAGTTGAGAACGAAATGACAAAAGCGACTTAGCAGAGCGGACAGACACAGGAAGAGAGTTCCAAAAAGTAGGTCCAGCAACCGAAAAAGCTCGTTCACCAAGAACAGTCCTGGACTTAGGTATAACAAAGATAATCAAAGATAATCAGATGACATGCATACGATCAGCTCACTCATTTCTCATACCAATAAATTTGCATCTTATCAACGCACAGTTTGCCTTTGGTTTGTGCCTTGGACCAAGACAGTTAGGTCGAGAGCGCCTCTGACGTCTCTCTGGAAGTGGGGCTATATAAATTTGCAATTACAATTACAATATGGCCAACAGCCCAACACGTATGAACTTTCTGGCCTAGTTTAGCATGACTATCTACCATTACCAGTCACTGGCAAAAAAGATATATTATGGACGGACTCCTTTTCACGCTCCCCATTCACGTGCCATTCTGCTTAATGCAAACTGGTGTTATATCTCCTAAAGGTATTGTATTGTATTGTATCTAAACATTTATAAAGCGCCTCTCACAGTATTCACTAATCAGAGGCGCTCCCAGTGCGAAAGACCCAGTGAATAGAAAGAGGTTTTAAGACAGCGGAACGAGGCACTTGGGCCACCAGCTAATAAAGAGGCACGTGCCAATGTAGGAAGTTGATTCCATAGAGCAGGACCAATGCAAGAGGTACCAACATAACAAGCTATACTGGACAAGTGCTATACAAGAATAGCAATATTGCCTTTTACAACATAATCCCTTTTTACGCATGGTCTGAAAACAGTGCAAGATCAGATCAGATTAAACAAGGAGTACCTAGTGCAGTGCCGGCCTCAGGGGTTGTGAACCATGCGGTTGCACAGGGCGTGCAACTTAAGAGGCCCCAAAAATGTAACAGAAAATTAACATGAACAAAACACCTTAATAATAATATTATAGTTTCAATTAAATCTTCTGTTTTGTCAATAAAATAAAAGTCAAATGCTACCAACAGTTTAGTTTGTATTAGAAATATATTAGGTCAGGGAAATAATAAAAGAATTTGCAGCACAGAAAACAAGGAAAGTTTCTGCAAAGAAGTAGCATTACACTGTGTCCACGATAAAGTAGAACACTAGACTTTGTTAAATATCTTGGTCAATTGTAGTATTATAGGTACTAAATTTGGTGCACATGAACTTCAGTCTATTCTATCCATACCCTGCAAATTTTATGACAATTGATGTAACGGTTACGAGGATATACCCTTTTGAAATTGGGTGGTTCAGAAACCAAGTTACCGAACAGTAAAGCGCATAGAATTACGTCATTTTTCTGGGATACATAGGCTTTAATCAAGAAGTTGAGAGACGAAGGGATATATCATATTTGTTTGCTTTCGTAACGCCCGATCTCGTGGTTTCCTTCCAACTGATCCGGTTGTGGCAATCTTTTTTAACAGCTTGCTGACACCAACTAGGGACCAATTTTTCATTGGAAATTCTGTAATGAGTCTCCTTGCGCCATATACCCCTTTCTCTCTCTCAACTCCTTGATTAAAATCTTGTCCTCGGCGCTGAAAACCATTTTCTTTACAACCAACTACTGCTACGTAAAACAGGTCTCGTAGTGTAACTGTTTCCGAAAATGACGCTTATAAACAACAGCCTATGTATCCCCTGCGGTAGCCAGAAAAATGACGTAATTCTATGCGTTTTACTCTTCGGTAACTTGGTTTTACTCTTCGGTAACTTGGTCCGCAAAGGTGCACCAGTCACTCTGTCACAGAGTAAAGCAGGGAGGCGACCTGACCGACGTCTCTCTTGAGCGTAGACTCGGATCCGACCTGGGCTGGTGAACCAAAGTCCTCCGTGCCCACCTTCACGCGGTGCGGACTGTTAGTACCCTTCCTTCCAAAGGAAGGGGAACGAACGGGCACGGCAGGCAAAACCAGGGGAAGGCAATGGCAAACCACCCCTGTTAACATGCCAAGAAAATCGTCATGCGACACTCCAAACCACGCCGATGGTCGCTGATGGTTGGACTCCCAGGCCGAAGCGCTGGGTGGGACTCCCAGGCCGACACGCGACTCAAGGGCTGCTGGGGAAGTAGCAAGACGGCAATGGAGACGGTGTTTCATGGCGATCGCTAGGGCTCCTAGAGCCGACAGCACAAAGAGAGACAAAGAGAACTTGGTTTCTGAACCACCCAATTTCAAAAGGGTATATCCTCGTAACCGTTGCATCAATTGTCATAAAATTTGCAGCGTATGGATAGAATAGACTGAAGTTCATGTGCACCAAATTTAGTACCTATAATACTACAATTGACCAAGATATTTCACAAAGTCTAGTGTTCTACTTTATCGTGGACACAGTGTATATATAATTCTGTTACAGGTGCACTTGTATCGTTAAATTTTACTTGTACTTGTTGACAATCTACTAAAATAAAATGATTAGCAATGAAAACAATTTGACTTGTGTCATGGGGCCCGTACAGTATACCCTGCACAGGGCCCGAAATATCCAAGGCCGGCACTGCCTAGTGGTAGCACTGCTTGCATCATTAATAAATAGATGGATTAGATTTCCAAAGGCGTACCTAGCTCTTCGGCCGTCTGCTTCACGCTGTCCTTCTCACGAGCAGATGGCGGCCGAGTCGTGAGCAGGAACGCGTACGTGAGCAGGACTTCCTTGAAGATCTCGTCCTCGGCCTTGTCCATCAGAAGTGTTAGCAGCCCTCGGTTGTTGATGATGTTCTTGAAGTAGAGCGTTTTCGAAAGCTCCACGAGGTGCAGTTGCTGGCGGTTCTTGTACGAAGTCCAGACCTTGGCGGCAGCTGCTGCGGAAACCCCGGCCAACACGAGCGTCCAGTTGGCCTCAATGCTGAGCAGGCTGGACATTATCTTTCCAAGGACGCCACCGAGGCCGACTCCTGCGGCAACCAGTAGCAGGCGTTGGTCGAGATTGGACATTCGTACGGAACCTACAGAATCACATTATTATTATTATTATTGGTAAATAATTGTTATTATTATTATTATTATGCACTTATTAAGTGCCACTATCTAATGACCAAGCATCAACTGATGGCAGGGTCGCATTAAGGCTAGTGCAGGCCCGTGTGCTGTGATTACCTATATAGCCATCAGGAGGATCAAACCTGTTCTCTCCATGTTACAATAATTAATAACAATCATAACTAATATTACAATAATTAATAACCAGCCCATCATAACTAATTTAATTAGAATTAATGACCTGAATTATTATAACTAATTCAACTAATAACTATCATAACTATTATTACAATATCTAATAACTAACTATAATTAATAACTATCATAACTAATACTACAATAATTAATAACTATCATAACAAATACTACAATAATTAATAACTATCATAACAAATACTACAATAGTTAATAACTATCACAACTAATACTACAACAATTAATAACAATCATAACTAATACTACAACAATTAATAACAATCATAACTAATATTACAATTTAATTAATAACCAGCTGGTAGGATCTGGTCGAGTCGGTTAAGCGGAACTTCTCGGAAGGCCTTGAGGAAGAGACGGTCATCCTTCTTGAGTCGAACAGCAACGACCACCCGCTTGTAGTAATGGGTTGAATCGGAAGCCGGGGAAACAGTGGCCTCGAGGCGTTTTAATATACTCCGATACCACGGGTCGCGTGGGCTTCGTACGCGGGTCTTTCCCACAACCCAGTAACGTATGACGTCGTACTTTTCTGGATGAACGGACACCTAGAAAATAAGAAATGGAGGAGTCTTGAGGTAGCCTGAGAGGCAGCCATGGGTATTAAATGTTAGCGACTTCAATTTCTTAGCCTCAGCAGATGACGGAGGATGGTCAGTCCTCTCCCTCGCCATCTCCTCTTCCCACCGACAGTGTATGGTCAGTGTAACTGTTATAGCCGAGTTAGCTGGGGGCGGAGGTGGAGTCAAAATCTCGACGAAGATTCTAACCTCTCACCTGACAGTCCAGCACGCTTACCAATAGACTATCAAAATACACTATAAATAAACATATTTCTGCCCCAGGTATCTCAGATCCATCCGGAAATAAAGTTATCCCCAGATATCTCAGATCCATCCGGAAATAAAGTTATCCCCAGATATCTCAGATCCATCCGGAAATAAAGTTATCCCCAGATATCTCAGATCCATCCGGAAATAAAGTTATCCCCAGATATCTCAGATCCCTCCGGAAATAAAGTTATCCCCAGATATCTCAGATCCCTCAGGAAATAAAGTTATCCCCAGGTATCTCAGATCCCTCCGGAAATAAAGTTATCCCCAGGTATCTCAGATCCCTCAGGAAATAAAGTTATCCCCAGGTATCTCAGATCCCTCAGGAAATAAAGTTATCCCCAGATATCTCAGATCCCTCAGGAAATAAAGTTATCCCCAGGTATCTCAGATCCCTCCGGAAATAAAGTTATCCCCAGGTATCTCAGATCCCTCAGGAAATAAAGTTATCCCCAGATATCTCAGATCCCTCCGGAAATAAAGTTATCCCCAGATATCTCAGATCCCTCCGGAAATAAAGTTATCCCCAGGTATCTCAGATCCCTCCAGAAATAAAGTTATCCCCAGGTATCTCAGATCCCTCAGGAAATAAAGTTATCCCCAGATATCTTAGATCCCTCCGGAAATAAAGTTATCCCCAGATATCTCAGATCCATCCGGAAATAAAGTTATCCCCAGATATCTCAGATCCCTACGGAAATAAAGTTATCCCCAGATATCTCAGATCCCTCAGGAAATAAAGTTATCCCCAGGTATCTCAGATCCCTCCGGAAATAAAGTTATCCCCAGGTATCTCAGATCCCTCAGGAAATAGTTATCCCCAGATATCTCAGATCCCTCAGGAAATAAAGTTATCCCCAGGTATCTCAGATCCCTCAGGAAATAAAGTTATCCCCAGATATCTCAGATCCCTCAGGAAATAAAGTTATCCCCAGGTATCTCAGATCCCTCCGGAAATAAAGTTATCCCCAGATATCTCAGATCCCTCCGGAAATAAAGTTATCCCCAGGTATCTCAGATCCCTCCGGAAATAAAGTTATCCCCAGATATCTCAGATCCCTCCGGAAATAAAGTTATCCCCAGGTATCTCAGATCCCTCCGGAAATAAAGTTATCCCCAGGTATCTCAGATCCCTCAGGAAATAAAGTTATCCCCAGATATCTCAGATCCATCCGGAAATAAAGTTTCCACAGGTATCTCAGATCCCTCAGGAAATAAAGTTATCCCCAGGTATCTCAGATCCCTCAGGAAATAAAGTTATCCCCAGATATCTCAGATCCCTCAGGAAATAAAGTTATCCCCAGGTATCTCAGATCCCTCCGGAAATAAAGTTATCCCCAGATATCTCAGATCCCTCAGGAAATAAAGTTATCCTGAGAATTCAATATTATTATCATTATGAAAATTTTTAATGTGTGCAGTCACACAGAAATGTGAATCGGAGGCGCAATTAGTCAGTCGCAAGCTGAAGAGTAATGAGATATCCAGATGTTAGAAATCCAACGAAAAATAGTGAGTTTGGAGGTGTTTCGTTAACGCTGAGTGATGCTCAAAGATTGAAAGAAGTGTCAATCATGTACTATAATAAATAAACAAGGGGAGGGGATAGATGAATATTACTCTTGCATGAAGAACATAAGATCCTGAAAGACATGGTTCAACACCCCCAAGCCCCTCTAGGTCGACTCAGCCTTCCACTCCCTAGGGGATCTTGATAACTGTACCGTCATAATACACAAAACCATACCAGCTACACAAAAATTAAATGCAAAATATACTAAAACATACCAGCTACACAAAAATTAAATACAAAAACGACAATAATATGTCAAAGCACCTGGAAAATAAATTTTAGAAAGCAGAAAAAAATAAAATATAACAAAAACAACCCAGACACAGACAGTACAGTAACAAAAACAAAAATAGGAACACGAAAATACGTGCACAAGAAATAAACAAATATCCAAAAATAAAGAAATATCCAAAAATAAATAAATAACGAATACATTATCCAACTCACGAGCACGCCTCCAACATTGTGCTCGCGCAGCGTCTTCTCAACGATCGCTTTCGGCAGCTCGTGGAAGTTGGCCTTCTCCATGATCGTCGCAAGCTTCTGAAGCAACCAGAACTCCTGATCCAATCGATCGCGTCGATTATATTGGCGCGATTCGATCGTGTCCTTATCTGGATTGATCGGATCAAACAGCAACTGCAACAGAATGACTCAGATTGGTTACCTGGTGCTACATAAATTTCCTTCATAAGTAAATAAACTACTTAGTTTATTAATACAGACCACAATGTTTAACAGCGGAATGAGGAAACTGACGCTGAGGTGGAGCTGGAAACCTTCAGGGGGCGACCTTTGACGCCAATAACAGATCACAGAAGCAAAGGCCAGGCCTGTGAAATCAACGATCTGAGCCTAAAGCCAGGCCAATGTAGGAGGAAGGCCAAACTAAGAGGCTGGGGCCATAACTGTGAGACCAAGGCCAGACTAGTTAGATCTATGACAGATTAGCAAGGCCAAGGCCAGACTTGTGAGGCCACGGCCATATCTGTGAGGTCAAGGCTCTCCCGACAAAGTCAAGATGAGAACCATGAGACTAAGGCCACACCGTAACACTTTAACGATGAGCTCCACTGGTTTCCCAGTCGCATTTAGTACACTTTTAAAGTGTCGAAGGCCAAGGCCAGAGGCGGAGTTAATAGGCTAACAGAAAACTGATTCAACCACATCCACACAATAATATGATCCACGATATAGGTAACATTACTTGCTCCACTGTATCCATTTAAAAGCTACTAACAAAACAACGGTTTCAAGCCGCACCTTTAGTTCAGCGAGAAGGCCTTTGTGTCGGTTGATGATAGCACCATCTAGTACCAAAGAAAACGTTTCAAAGAGTTTCTTCTCCTCGTCTGTCAGAAAGATCGGCTCTTGCAGGAGATGCTGAATCAAGGTTTTGCGAGTCATCGGGATGTAGCGGTCTCTGAAAAAACAGAAAGCAAAGCCCTATAGAAACAGAAAACATGCGTCTAATAATTGAAAATCTTATGAAGTACGTAAGTGATCCAGAAACAGAAAGTTGCACTCTGAAAAGAATGCAATCTAAAAAGACAAGGTGGCACTGTAAAAATAGAAAACGACAGTCTAAAAATAGAAAATAATCAAAAGAGACAAAGTGGCAGTTTAGAAATAGAAATATGCATTCTAAAAATAGAAAACGGTAGTCTAAGATAGTACACAGCCTAAAGAAAGTGGCGGTCTAAAAAAACAAAGTTGCATTCAGCAATCCATGGCAGTCCTGACGACCTGGAAGAACCAGTCGGACGGCCCAGACACCAATGGACCTGGATATCGTTGGCGGAAATCTATCCATTAAACACTGGACTACACGCTGCCCGAGAAGAACCAAAATCTGGACAACTAACAAAGAATCCTGCATTTGGACATTTGGTATCATTTGGACTGTGACATGACATGTCACCACCTACTGAATACTTTATCTTTAGGACGCAACATGTCACAGTATGTATGTAAGTATGCATTAAAATACTTAATATAGCTACTTTTAAGTAGCTCACAAGGGTGCAGCACATGGGGCTATCTGACTGACCCAAACATACATACACACACACAAATATACATACAAAAGTTATATGCATACATACATCCATGATGTAAAACAAACCTGAACTCTGCATCTTGGCCAGCTGGCACTGCAGCAGGAGTGCTTGCTGTAGACTGGTACCGGACACCCACTGGAAGATGAGAGGATGAAGACTGGTGCAACGCTGGCGGCCATAGACTCACACAACTCGGCGCGACTCGGCCTACGAGTAAAAGATGTCTGGTCGTCTGCGAGTTCACGAGACACTGCAACACGCCACAGTTTAAAAAAATTGATAAAACTATAAGTAAGTTCGGCGCCAGAGGGTTGCAGGTTCGAATCCCACTCTAGCCGCTGCGTACGGACCTTGGGCAAGTCCTTCACTCGCGATTGCTCGTGGCGCTTCGGCGTGAAAACTCCGACATAGTATACCAATGCTGTAGTCGGGAGCGCCTCTGAGTAGTAGTAGACTTGAGGAGGCGCTATAGAAATATCCGAAATAATAAATAATAATATAATGCAGAACGTTTGGCGACAGTTAGGCAATTGATAAAATCTGTGAAACTGAAATAAAATGGATTAGAAAATGTAAGTTTTGTGCATATACCTACGAAGGTGTGCCCAGGTTTCTGCCTTCATTCAGTACACTCTCCAATGGCTAACTGTGCCCCAGCACAGCCAGTTCAAATTTTTAACTCATGCGCTAATACTCACTTTAGAAGTTTTACTTTATAAATGTTTGATTACGATTATGATTAGTAAGCACACAATGGAATAAATTTAGTTCAATTGCTAATATTGAAGACATAATGGATAATTTCAATACAAACTATCGATTGACACCTGGCACATCATGGTAGCTGCTATGTAGAAGGCATACATTTTCACAAGTCATCGTAGCCATAACACTTTGTCATACTGTTGAATACATTTCTGCATTAAATAATATATAATAGTGAAATAACATTTATAAGTTATTATCATTAGGAGTTTACCTGAGGTATATATGGTTTTAGATTATTTGGATTAAAATTAGAAGTTCCAACTAGTCAACCTAATGAAAAGGCAAAATAAACCGCCGGCCCGTGGGTGTAACCAGGTAGTTAATTTATACTGCGCCTGATTCCAAAATAACGAAGAGGTAACCAATCACCCTTGGGCAAGTGGTTTGACCCTGTTGCCCTACATGACGTCTTTCCCCAACTTTAGCTTTCTTCTGCTATACCTAGGATAATAGTTTGATCCATGGCAATTTATAGGCAGTTTAAACGTCCCTCTTAATGTCAAACTGTCATCACAGCAATTGGGCTATATAAACAAAACTTGGCGCTGCGGTCAGACGTTAAAGTTGACAGAAACGATGAATCCTGCACGGTGACATTGCATAAACTAACATCCAACGTAAAGTCACAGCTCGAACGCAAAATCTAGAATTGTGCTTAATAATTCGTACTTTTCCTGAGGGCGTCCTATTTAAGATAACCCTTCCCGTCCTTGCGCACACACTGATCGCCGCCATCTTTCATCCGCCTTCAGCGCCAATCGCCAGATGGCGAAACATTCTGTGAAGTGCGCGAACAGTTTCAGTCGTCGGTTACACTACTGCCACCTATAAGTCGACTTTATCGTAATATAATGTAATAAAATCGTAATAGTAAACTACAAACTTCTAAAGCGCCACTCGAAGGCCAAGCGCTGGCACTAGTCAATGCTCACGAGCGCTACGTCAAATCAGAGGGGCCTCCAGAGAGTAGTACAAAGGATCGAGGTTCAAGTCCGATTTCCAGAGGGCCCAGAATATTTATTTTCTGGGTAATATCACAGTATAAATAATAATTATTTATACTGTGGTAATATTTTTATACTCGAGGAATCATAATTATGCACCTCTGTTAAAAGCTACATGTGCAACTTTAAGACTCAATCTTCGAATTACTCAGCGCCCGATAAAGCTAAGTCGCGGAATCATCTTAATTTCTTCAGTGCCCAATATTTCTTTAGTGTCCAAATATTTTGTCATTTCCCAATATTTCTTCATGCCCAAGAATTTCTGTAGGCCCCAAGCATTTCTTTAGGGCCCAATCATTTCTTTACTGCCCAAGCATTTCTTCAGTGACTAAGCATTTTTTAGTTGCCAAACATTTCTTCAGTGCCCAAGTAGTTCTTTAAGGACCAAGCATTTCCTCAGTGCCCAAGCATTTCTTTAGGGCTCAAGCATTTCTTCAGCGTCCAAGCATTTTCTTCAGTGCCTAAGCATTTTTTAAATACCCAAGCACTTTTCAAGTGCCCAAGCATTTTCTTTAGGGTCAAAGCATATCTTCATGAGTGACTAAGCATTTCTTTAGAGTCCAAACATTTCTTCATTGCCCAAGCATTTCTTTAGGCCCCAAGCATTTCTTTAGGGCCAAGCATTTCTTCAGTGCCCAAGCATTTCTTTAGGGCTCAAGCATTTCTTCAGTGACTAAGCATTTCTTTAGGGCCCAATCATTTCTTCAGTGCCCCACTCATCCATTAGTGCAAAAGCATTTTTTCAATGCCCAAGGATTTCTTCAGTGCCTAAGCATTTCTTCAGTGGCCCAATCATCCTTTAGTGCCCAAGCATTTCTTTGGTCCAAAAGGCTACTTTAGCATTATACTATTCTGAACAGAGAAAGAAATTACTAAGATATTGACTTCTATCAATAGTTTTATTCACGAATAAAATTGCAAGCCATCAAATAGTATACAACAATCAAAAGACTACATATTTACAACTGTTTCAAGTACTCAAAATGCAAGTACATGTACTTAGATACTTAGGTACAAGTTCCTGAAAACGAGTAACACGAACTCCAGGTCCTGTAAATTCCATCCGAAATAGCAGCATATAATATTAATAACACCGACAATTTCTATAGCCTGGCATTCCGGTCAACCCTATCAACAAGTCCACGACCCTATAAACAAGTCCACGACTCTTCTATACTCATCACGCAAGACTCGGTTATAACGTGGTTTTCTGTGTAGTGCACTGCAACGAAGTCTGACAGTATGTGATCGAATATGTCCCAGGGAACAGCGCAAGCTTTAAATATATCGACACAACGTTCTGCGAGATACTGGCAGTCTGGCGCAACCGCGAGGGTAGTTAACGCCACATGAAAATACATACATGTATGTACAAACGTTCACAGAAGCTCAACTATCTACAGCAGTTTTTCCAAAGCGTTTCCTAAAAATTTGATACACAGTATCAACACCAACTGTGGATCAACAAGAATTTATATGACACCATTATTTACAGAACATATCATAGTGATTTCACATGCAGCGGAATGTAACTCAGCACCGAGTCACATCCCGCTTTAACGTAATGTATTGTATTATACAGTAAAACGATACAATAAGGGGGATAGATGAATGGTAACACTCCCGCCTGAAGAGCATTAGATCTTGAAATGTCACGGTTCGATACCTTAAGCTCCCTATAGGTCGACTCAGCCTTCCACTCTCTAGGGGGCAACAGTAAAATGAGCGGGCACCTTACAGGCTGCCAAGACGTGTTAATTAAGATCTTGATAATTGTACTGTCATGTTTAAATTGTTTCAATATTACTTACTGCGGTTTGTCAGTGAGCTTGTCAATAAACACGAATATTATTATTATTACTGCAAGCAGTTAAAAATGACGCCATTCATTCACTAATCGAACCTAAATGATGCCATAGATCTAATCTATTAAAATGAATGCTATTCGTTATGCAATCTAACCTGTTAAAACTGACGTTTATTGACTAATCAAATCTAATCACAAAATGTTATTCATTATCTAATCAAAACAATGCTAATCATTAATTCATTCAAATCACAAACGAATGAACAAAGAATGATACATACAAAGCCATTTGAAAGTAAACCTCAGATACGTGATGTTGAGTGCATTCAGACTTTTCGTAATAACAATAAAATGACAGGAAATAATATAGGAGTCAGTTTCCCTCTGTCCAGAGGGAAACTGGAAGGGAAAAGGGATGACATACAACACAGCCTGTGTGTCAACAACAAACAACTTCCACAGCACTGGTGTCCAATGTAAAAGACATCGAACTATGGCGCATTAAAACCACACCAAAGTCATGTCAACACCCAGCAGATTGGGCGTTGACACCCATCCACTAGATTTTATATAGCTCGAGTTTCGAAAACGTAAACCTACAGAGAAGACGACAAGGTTATTGGAGAGAAAAACGCCAAAAGAGGACACAGAAACTTACGAATAAGTTAACTAGGTAGCAGAGTTTAACAGAGGCGACACCTCCAGCTTCAGTTTCCTCATTCATTCAGTATATTCATAAGAAGCGCCTCTTCAAAATGCTCATCACAGAAGCGCTCCTGACCAGGCCTCAGTGAAACAGAACGATTTTCGAGCGTCGACGAAAGCTATACACTGCTGAAACGCTGTACGCACTTCAAACGAAATCTGTGACTGTCTCTGTTCAGCTGGCGTTTAGTCAACGATTGAAGTGAGTGACATAGGAGCGATGCGATATAGTTGTGTCTCGATTGCGGTTGATCGTGGGTCTATCGGTAGGGTTCCAGTACTTGAGACTGGTACATGCAGATGTATCCGTCACAGAGCAGACGGCGCATGCGTTCCGGAAGGTTCTTGTCATCGGTGCATTTGACGATTTCGAGGCGATTTTCCTCCTTGAGGAAACTGGGAAGTTCGGGGCAGATTTCGATCTGTGGCACGTTATGACCATGCTGCTGACCTAAACGATGAACAGTTATTTTACAGTAATATTATTATTTATTATTTTAATGAATAAAAATGATGGTTGGATAGTTACTGTTTAACAAACGTTGTGTCATAACAAAGATGATAAACGTTGCCCTCTTCATTCACCCAGGCTTGGGACTGGCACCACCAGAGTATGGACGGCTGCACAGTTAATAATAATAATAATATAAAATAATAATAACCCATACACTTAAAAAAGTAAACCTAAAGAATTAATAATTACATCATTACAGAACTCAAAATAAGAATTATAGACGCCTGATCTTTGAGAACTAATATTCCCAGCCCCGACTAATTCTAATTTTGCATTCCTTTGCTCTAATAGTTAGCATTTTGGACTAGCAACCTAGAGGTCACGGATTCAAATCCCCACCAAGCGAGAATGATTTTAATTTCTGCTCCACTGGCATCCTCTAATAAACTAACCTATAAAAATGAGGATACTGACCATACACTGCAGGATCACAGCTACCTACAAATTCGATCTGCTTAACCAATCACAAAATCCAGACAATAGCTGTCTTCCAATTTGACCAAATGATTGAAGAAGCCAGAACATACTTGCATTCCAATTCGATCATATGATTGAAAAAGCCAGAACATACCTGCCTACCAATTCGATCAAATGATTGAAAAAGCTAGAACATACCTGCCTACCAAATAGATCTGCCACAGTGTCACATGATCAAGAAAATCAGATAGCCATAGCTATCTACTTAACTTCTAATTTGACTTGCCACAGCGTCAAACGATCAAAAAGCCAGAATTAGCTACCTACCAAACTTGATCTGCCACAGTGTCAAATGATCAAAAAGCTACCAAACAATTCGATCTGCCACAATGTCACGTGATCATGAAAATCCAATCATAGCTACCAAACTAGCATTCTGCTAGGTAAGTAGGCAGCATTCAAAGCTACATCTGCCAGTGTCAAATGAGCAAAAAGCCAGATCATAGCTCTACCTACCAATTCGATCTGCCATGCTGTCAAAGAAGACCCACGGAGCGTCAGAATTCGATCCGCATTTCGTGAACGTGACATAGTGACTCGTTTTAATGCAGATGACGGCAAAGAGATCCATGACTTCAGATCGGATCTCGGGAGCACCTAGCCGATTATAGAAGTCCGACGACTCCGGATAGATGTCAAGCGCTTTCGGATTGTGAACCTGTCTCATCGTGGATGAATGACTCTTCAAATACAAGTGAAACAAGATTTCAAATAATTCATTGATTGATAACAGGTTGACAACAGATTGATGTCTTTATTGAACATTGATTGAAGTTAATTCTTGAATTGATTGATTAATGTCTGTATTGAACACTGATTGAAGTTGATTTCTGAATTGGTTGATTGATGTCTTTAGTGAACACTGATTGAAGCCTCCGGATTTCTAAAGCGCTACTCTAAAGCTAAGCACAGGGCACCAGCTTATTCACAAGCACTGCACCGTGTCAAAGTGCTTGTCCCGAGATCGATAATAATAATAATAATGATAATAATAAGAATGACGATGATAATAATCTTGACGAGGTTTAGCCTTTCCAAAATTTGTTTTGCATTCTCCAGATAATTCTCTAATTCCTGACAGATTAAAGATTACCTTGGGGCAAAAAACATAAATAATAATATTAGGCAAATTAGTTACCACAGTAATGCAGGTCTTGCAGAAGTAAGCCCTGTCGAAGCCTTTTCCGAATTCCAGGAAACAGTCGCGACATTCAGAGGTCGCCAGCTTTCCACAGAAGCAACACGGCTGAGGATCTGAAATGCAGCAGAATACGGGGCCATCCATATATTACATACGCAAAAATCCCGGGAAATTTGGACCCCTCCCCACCCTGTACGCACACATACTTTCTTCCACACGCCCGCCCAGAATCAGATTAGAATAGGATAGTCGTTAGAATCAGATTAGAATAGGATAGTCGTTAGAATCAGATTAGATAGGATAGTCGTTAGAATCAGATTAGAATAGGATAGTCGTTAGAATCAGATTAGATAGGATAGTCGTTAGAATCAGATTAGATAGGATAGTCGTTAGAATCAGATTAGATAGGATAGTCGTTAGAATCAGATTAGAATAGGATAGTCGTTAGAATCAGATTAGATAGGATAGTCGTTAGAATCAGATTAGAATAGGATAGTCGTTAGAATCAGATTAGATAGGATAGTCGTTAGAATCAGATTAGATAGGATAGTCGTTAGAATCAGATTAGATAGGATAGTCGTTAGAATCAGATTAGAATAGGATAGTCGTTAGAATCAGATTAGATAGGATAGTCGTTAGAATCAGATTAGAATAGGATAGTCGTTAGAATCAGATTAGAATAGGATAGTCGTTAGAATCAGATTAGATAGGATAGTCGTTAGAATCAGATTAGAATAGGATAGTCGTTAGAATCAGATTAGATAGGATAGTCGTTAGAAGCAGATTAGATAGGATAGTCGTTAGAATCAGATTAGAATAGGATAGTCGTTAGAATCAGATTAGAATAGGATAGTCGTTAGAATCAGATTAGATAGGATAGTCGTTAGAATCAGATTAGAATAGGATAGTCGTTAGAATCAGATTAGAATAGGATAGTCGTTAGAATCAGATTAGATAGGATAGTCGTTAGAATCAGATTAGAATAGGATAGTCGTTAGAATCAGATTAGATAGGATAGTCGTTAGAATCAGATTAGAATAGGATAGTCGTTAGAATCAGATTAGATAGGATAGTCGTCAGAATCAGATTAGATAGGATAGTCGTTAGAATCAGATTAGATAGGATAGTCGTTAGAATCAGATTAGAATAGGATAGTCGTTAGAATCAGATTAGATAGGATAGTCGTTAGAATCAGATTAGAATAGGATAGTCGTTAGAATCAGATTAGATAGGATAGTCGTTAGAATCAGATTAGATAGGATAGTCGTTAGAATCAGATTAGATAGGATAGTCGTTAGAATCAGATTAGAATAGGATAGTCGTTAGAATCAGATTAGATAGGATAGTCGTTAGAATCAGATTAGATAGGATAGTCGTTAGAATCAGATTAGATAGGATAGTCGTTAGAATCAGATTAGATAGGATAGTCGTTAGAATCACATTAGATAGGATAGTCGTTAGAATCAGATTAGATAGGATAGTCGTTAGAATCAGATTAGATAGGATAGTCGTTAGAATCAGATTAGATAGGATAGTCGTTAGAATCAGATTAGATAGGATAGTCGTTAGAATCAGATTAGATAGGATAGTCGTTAGAATCAGATTAGATAGGATAGTCGTTAGAATCAGATTAGATAGGATAGTCGTTAGAATCAGATTAGATAGGATAGTCGTTAGAATCAGATTAGATAGGATAGTCGTTAGAATCAGATTAGAATAGGATAGTCGTTAGAATCAGATTAGAATAGGATAGTCGTTAGAATCAGATTAGATAGGATAGTCGTTAGAATCAGATTAGAATAGGATAGTCGTTAGAATCAGATTAGATAGGATAGTCGTTAGAATCAGATTAGAATAGGATAGTCGTTAGAATCAGATTAGATAGGATAGTCGTTAGAATCAGATTAGATAGGATAGTCGTTAGAATCAGATTAGATAGGATAGTCGTTAGAATCAGATTAGATAGGATAGTCGTTAGAATCAGATTAGATAGGATAGTCGTTAGAATCAGATTAGATAGGATAGTCGTTAGAATCAGATTAGATAGGATAGTCGTTAGAATCAGATTAGATAGGAGAGTCGTTAGAATCAGATTAGATAGGATAGTCGTTAGAATCAGATTAGAATAGGATAGTCGTTAGAATCAGATTAGATAGGATAGTCGTTAGAATCAGATTAGAATAGGATAGTCGTTAGAATCAGATTAGATAGGATAGTCGTTAGAATCAGATTAGATAGGATAGTCGTTAGAATCAGATTAGATAGGATAGTCGTTAGAATCAGATTAGATAGGATAGTCGTTAGAATCAGATTAGATAGGATAGTCGTTAGAATCAGATTAGAATAGGATAGTCGTTAGAATCAGATTAGAATAGGATAGTCGTTAGAATCAGATTAGATAGGATAGTCGTTAGAATCAGATTAGAATAGGATAGTCGTTAGAATCAGATTAGATAGGATAGTCGTTAGAATCAGATTAGAATAGGATAGTCGTTAGAATCAGATTAGATAGGATAGTCGTTAGAATCAGATTAGATAGGATAGTCGTTAGAATCAGATTAGATAGGATAGTCGTTAGAATCAGATTAGATAGGATAGTCGTTAGAATCAGATTAGAATAGGATAGTCGTTAGAATCAGATTAGATAGGATAGTCGTTAGAATCAGATTAGATAGGATAGTCGTTAGAATCAGATTAGATAGGATAGTCGTTAGAATCAGATTAGATAGGATAGTCGTTAGAATCAGATTAGATAGGATAGTCGTTAGAATCAGATTAGATAGGATAGTCGTTAGAATCAGATTAGAATAGGATAGTCGTTAGAATCAGATTAGATAGGATAGTCGTTAGAATCAGATTAGATAGGATAGTCGTTAGAATCAGATTAGATAGGATAGTCGTTAGAATCAGATTAGATAGGATAGTCGTTAGAATCAGATTAGATAGGATAGTCGTTAGAATCAGATTAGATAGGATAGTCGTTAGAATCAGATTAGATAGGATAGTCGTTAGAATCAGATTAGAATAGGATAGTCGTTAGAATCAGATTAGATAGGATAGTCGTTAGAATCAGATTAGAATAGGATAGTCGTTAGAATCAGATTAGATAGGATAGTCGTTAGAATCAGATTAGATAGGATAGTCGTTAGAATCAGATTAGATAGGATAGTCGTTAGAATCAGATTAGATAGGATAGTCGTTAGAATCAGATTAGATAGGATAGTCGTTAGAATCAGATTAGATAGGATAGTCGTTAGAATCAGATTAGATAGGATAGTCGTTAGAATCAGATTAGATAGGATAGTCGTTAGAATCAGATTAGATAGGATAGTCGTTAGAATCAGATTAGATAGGATAGTCGTTAGAATCAGATTAGATAGGATAGTCGTTAGAATCAGATTAGATAGGATAGTCGTTAGAATCAGATTAGATAGGATAGTCGTTAGAATCAGATTAGATAGGATAGTCGTTAGAATCAGATTAGATAGGATAGTCGTTAGAATCAGATTAGAATAGGATAGTCGTTAGAATCAGATTAGATAGGATAGTCGTTAGAATCAGATTAGATAGGATAGTCGTTAGAATCAGATTAGATAGGATAGTCGTTAGAATCAGATTAGATAGGATAGTCGTTAGAATCAGATTAGATAGTCGTTAGAATCAGATTAGATAGGATAGTCGTTAGAATCAGATTAGAATAGGATAGTCGTTAGAATCAGATTAGATAGGATAGTCGTTAGAATCAGATTAGAATAGGATAGTCGTTAGAATCAGATTAGATAGGATAGTCGTTAGAATCAGATTAGATAGGATAGTCGTTAGAATCAGATTAGATAGGATAGTCGTTAGAATCAGATTAGATAGGATAGTCGTTAGAATCAGATTAGAATAGGATAGTCGTTAGAATCAGATTAGATAGGATAGTCGTTAGAATCAGATTAGATAGGATAGTCGTTAGAATCAGATTAGATAGGATAGTCGTTAGAATCAGATTAGATAGGATAGTCGTTAGAATCAGATTAGAATAGGATAGTCGTTAGAATCAGATTAGATAGGATAGTCGTTAGAATCAGATTAGAATAGGATAGTCGTTAGAATCAGATTAGATAGGATAGTCGTTAGAATCAGATTAGATAGGATAGTCGTTAGAATCAGATTAGATAGGATAGTCGTTAGAATCAGATTAGATAGGATAGTCGTTAGAATCAGATTAGATAGGATAGTCGTTAGAATCAGATTAGATAGGATAGTCGTTAGAATCAGATTAGATAGGATAGTCGTTAGAATCAGATTAGAATAGGATAGTCGTTAGAATCAGATTAGATAGGATAGTCGTTAGAATCAGATTAGAATAGGATAGTCGTTAGAATCAGATTAGATAGGATAGTCGTTAGAATCAGATTAGATAGGATAGTCGTTAGAATCAGATTAGATAGGATAGTCGTTAGAATCAGATTAGAATAGGATAGTCGTTAGAATCAGATTAGATAGGATAGTCGTTAGAATCAGATTAGATAGGATAGTCGTTAGAATCAGATTAGATAGGATAGTCGTTAGAATCAGATTAGAATAGGATAGTCGTTAGAATCAGATTAGATAGGATAGTCGTTAGAATCAGATTAGATAGGATAGTCGTTAGAATCAGATTAGATAGGATAGTCGTTAGAATCAGATTAGATAGGATAGTCGTTAGAATCAGATTAGATAGGATAGTCGTTAGAATCAGATTAGATAGGATAGTCGTTAGAATCAGATTAGAATAGGATAGTCGTTAGAATCAGATTAGATAGGATAGTCGTTAGAATCAGATTAGATAGGATAGTCGTTAGAATCAGATTAGAGAGGATAGTCGTTAGAATCAGATTAGATAGGATAGTCGTTAGAATCAGATTAGATAGGATAGTCGTTAGAATCAGATTAGAATAGGATAGTCGTTAGAATCAGATTAGATAGGATAGTCGTTAGAATCAGATTAGATAGGATAGTCGTTAGAATCAGATTAGATAGGATATTCGTTAGAATCAGATTAGATAGGATAGTCGTTAGAATCAGATTAGATAGGATAGTCGTTAGAATCAGATTAGAATAGGATAGTCGTTAGAATCAGATTAGATAGGATAGTCGTTAGAATCAGATTAGATAGGATAGTCGTTAGAATCAGATTAGATAGGATAGTCGTTAGAATCAGATTAGATAGGATAGTCGTTAGAATCAGATTAGAATAGGATAGTCGTTAGAATCAGATTAGATAGGATAGTCGTTAGAATCAGATTAGATAGGATAGTCGTTAGAATCAGATTAGATAGGATAGTCGTTAGAATCAGATTAGATAGGATAGTCGTTAGAATCAGATTAGAATAGGATAGTCGTTAGAATCAGATTAGATAGGATAGTCGTTAGAATCAGATTAGAATAGGATAGTCGTTAGAATCAGATTAGATAGGATAGTCGTTAGAATCAGATTAGATAGGATAGTCGTTAGAATCAGATTAGATAGGATAGTCGTTAGAATCAGATTAGAATAGGATAGTCGTTAGAATCAGATTAGAATAGGATAGTCGTTAGAATCAGATTAGAATAGGATAGTCGTTAGAATCAGATTAGATAGGATAGTCGTTAGAATCAGATTAGATAGGATAGTCGTTAGAATCAGATTAGATAGGATAGTCGTTAGAATCAGATTAGATAGGATAGTCGTTAGAATCAGATTAGATAGGATAGTCGTTAGAATCAGATTAGATAGGATAGTCGTTAGAATCAGATTAGATAGGATAGTCGTTAGAATCAGATTAGAATAGGATAGTCGTTAGAATCAGATTAGATAGGATAGTCGTTAGAATCAGATTAGAATAGGATAGTCGTTAGAATCAGATTAGATAGGATAGTCGTTAGAATCAGATTAGATAGGATAGTCGTTAGAATCAGATTAGAATAGGATAGTCGTTAGAATCAGATTAGAATAGGATAGTCGTTAGAATCAGATTAGATAGGATAGTCGTTAGAATCAGATTAGAATAGGATAGTCGTTAGATTTATACAGTGCTTTTTTTCAGCCGGAACGGCGTTCTGGCACCTTTTTTCAGCTACTAAAAATAATTTATTTATTTAAATAAATAAAACAATAATTTAGTTATTTTAATTTAATTTCAGTGTTTTTGAACTGTTTTCAGTGTTTATTGAGACCCCTACCAGCCCCCAATCCCGTTTATCTTGTGATTTTAGCCCGCCCACAGGGCCTAATTGTTGCATTCCGGAACCTATTGTTCCGTTCCGGAACCTTTTTTTCTAGAAAAAAACCCACTGGATTCATATTAGGATAGTCATTAGAATCAGATTACTACAGTCCTTTGGATTAGATCATTAGATTAGGATAGTCCTTTGGATTAGATCATTAGATTAGGATAGTCCTTTGGATTAGATCATTAGATTAGGATAGTCCTTTGGATTAGATCACTAGATTAGGATAGTCCTTTGGATTAGATCATTAGATTAGGATAGTCCTTTGGATTAGATCACTAGATTAGGATAGTCCTTTGGATTAGATTAGCTCGTGATGGTCTTTTGGATTAGAGCTAAAACAGACCGTGATGGTCTTTTTTTGGATTAATTCAAGACCGTCCTTTGGATGACGACAGTCCTTTGAACTAGAACAGATTCTGATGGTCCTCCGGATTAGGACACAATAGTCCTTGAGATTAGATAATGATTAGATTATGATTAACCTACCATGCTGCAGCATGTTCGTGATGTCCAGTGTTAGGCTCGGAACGATTCGCTGGTACATCTGGAACTCCTTTCCGAACCGTGGCATCTGAATAATGAGACAGCGAGGCACCTGGAAAAGAAATAATGAGAAACAAAAGGATAAAAACAAAATAATGAGAAGAAACAGTAAACAATGGAAGAAAATAAACAAAACAATGGCAGAAATAAACAGTAAACAACGAGAAAATAAACAATAAACAATGGGAGAAAATAAACGGCAGAAATAAACAGTAAACAATGAGAAAATAAACAATTAGCAATTGGAGAAAATAAACAATTAGCAATTGGAGAAAATAAATAATAAGCAATAGGAGAAAATAAACAATAAGCAATGGGAGAAATAAACAAACACCAATGGAAGAAATAAACAATAAACAATGAGAGAAAGTAAACAATAGAAAACAGAAGAAACTTTAAACAATGGGAGAAAATAACAAACACAGGACGAGGAAAAAGATCATACTATGTAAGTAGAGTTCTGATGATAGCCGTTAACAGTTAGAAGGAATGAAGCATTGATGATCACAACAACCACGGTGATTGTTATGATGACGACAGCAAAGCCGACGATGATGATTACAAATAAGGCAAAGATAACAACAAGAAACATAACAATGATGATATTTTGACAAAAACTATAACGGCTATGATTGATGATGTTTTATATATGATGATGACGATTATGACAGTCTTGAAGACAATAATGATTACGATACACCGTCATAGTGATGATGATCATAAATAACAACTCGTTTTAAATCAGACCTCGACGAGTTTGATATCCGACTGGAAGAGTGACAGACTTAGTAGTTGTTGCGTCGTAGGCAGCTGAACCTTTTCGTCTTTATCGACGAACAACTGGTAGCAGAAACCCGACTGACCGGAACTACAAAGAACAACAAAACACCAAAGTACGTAATTTTTTTTAACCCTTTGGCAAAGTATATTACGGGTCATAAAAAATGGATTCAAGTCTGTTTGCTTAGCAGAAGAAAAGGAAAGGAGCAGTCCCTTCAGCTAACCATGATAGGCAGCAATAAACATGAAGTGTGAGCAACTTCGTTTTCTTGGCCTCAGCATACAGGGCGGGTGGCAAGTTCTGTCCCCTCTCGCTGCCAGATCTTCCCACTGTGTACTTGTTTAATAGCTGAAGTTATTCGTATATACAAACAGAGCAGATATTATGAAACATCTCTCTGCTCTGGCGAGGACTTGAAGCCCCAACATTTAGGTTGATAGTCCATCATGCGATCCAAAGTGTCTCACAATCAAAAAGCCAGATCATAGCTACCTACCAGTTCTATCTGCCACAATGTCAAACGATCAAAAGCCAGATTGCACCTCTACCTCCCAATCTAATCAGCAATTCCGTAAAAATTTTATCTCTTATTTGGCAAGTTATACAAATGCATCTTTATGGTTGTCAAATGCATCTTTACAGTTGTAAAATACATCTTTATGGTTGCCAAATGAATCTTTATGGTTGTCAAATGCATCTTTATGGTTGTCAAATGCATCTTTACAGAACTTTGTAAAATACATCTTTATGGTTGCCAAATGAATCTTTTTGGTTGCCAAATGAATCTTTATGGTTGTCAAATGCATCTTTACGGTTGCCAAATGAATCTTTATGGTTGTCAAATGCATCTTTACGGTTTTCAAATGCATCTTTATGGTTGTCTGCACATTACATTATCTTAACAATAAAACATCAGCAACTGGCAAAAATACCAGTGATATTGCTGTATCGTCTTGATATGTGGCACTGTCGCTGGTTAGTTAGAGCGCTCACCTTGTAACTCGGACAGTACGGGTTCGAGTCTCCTTCTCTTCTCCTTCCTTACCGTGCGAAACCTTGACCATGCCTTTCACATACAGTTGCTCAGCACCATCGATGTTCTATCATATGGTCTGAGCTTTGGAAGGAGGGCAATATCAAATACAGTTGTATCGTATTGTATCATATTTATATAGCTCCATTCCTAAATGCACCGTATTGGTTTTAACTATTAACTTCTATAGCGCCAGTATCTAACGAACAAGGCATCAATCGATCTGCACTGTGATTGTACTGTATGTGCTTACCTAAACTTAATAAATGGTTCAGCTTTCATTGTTTCCTGGAGAAGGGAAATGAGAAACTCATCCGGATCTAAAAATACACACCGAAAAAATGACTATCATACAACAATAGCAGAAAGCTCAAGATACACAAAGACATATATGTTAAAAGTATCAGGCGAATGTACTCAATCAAAAGGAAATAGGACTTATGTACTTACGTAAAAGTACTCATCAAAATGTTACTTTGTAAAAATAAAAATAAATCTCTTCCATATTTTTAAAGTTCAAAGTAAAAGTACTGAGTTTTGTTTCTATAATTCGTCCACTTCTTTACAAGTTTTTCAAAATGCTTGTCATTCATGACAAGCATTTTGACATCGAGTGCATTTATGGTGCATTTCTTCTTCAATCGAGTGCATTTATGGTTCATTGTCAAGGTCACAAAATTTCCTTCTATAATTTACACTGTGGCAACAAATATGGCCAGGGATGTTCCAAATTGTAAACGGATTCCCTCATTATGAATTGGAAGCAGTTTAAGGATAAAATCAATAAAAGTGCAAACTATGTCCACTCTTGACTTATATTTACGAAAATTTCGCACTTATTTTCAAAGCTACGCAGGAATTACCGCCACAAGTTTTTGGAAATTACTAGTGTCCATAAATAGATTTCCAATTGTGCGCTGTATATAAATTTATATTAGCTCCTTCAGCTGTGCTCTTTCTAACAAAATGTTATAGTGCAATTTTTAGTAAAGAACATTGCAAAGAAAATACTATGTCAATTGTAATGAAGTAAAGTACTGAAAAATGGGTTAAATTTTACTTCGCTAAAAGTAAAAGTATTTCCGCTTTGTGATATTTTGTTACAAGTAAAAGTACTGAAGCTGTATAGTACAGTAATACGTATTTTTACTTCGTTACTGTACACCACTGTACATACACATACATACAGACTCACAAAATACACAAAAACATACATACATACACAGACAAAGAAATCCGGACAGATAAAGAAATCCCGGCAGACAAAGGAATCCTCACCTTTTTCTTCGTCCATGAAGCCCTGGATGTTACTGCACTGGCTCAGCCACTGTCGCAAGTGTAGCACTTTATCGGCACGAACAAACATCTGGCTATCGTCCGCAAAAAATCAACAGAAAATCACGGAAAATAGAAACGTGAATTGACATTACTAAATTAAATATTCATTTATTGAGCAGTAACAAATGAATATCATCTCAAAAGCAGCTTTACTACAATCAGATGCACAAGGATTGCTGTTCAGGTGCAAAGATCTTGTTGGCTCTGCTCCATCTTACCTCAGGGACTTCCGGGGCCGCGTGTATGGGATGGTCGCAAGTCCTAGTCCGGACTAGTTTTGGCTCTAAGCCCGACTAGCGGATAAGATCGGCGTGCACGTCGCCGGCCTACCGCGCTTAGTCCAGACCAAGGCTACGCCATCGGACAGCCAGGCGTACATTACCTAGTCCAGCCTAGCGCAAGCACAGGAAGATGGCGGCAGCTATGTTGTTCGTCGTTTAACAGAAGTTTAAGACGCAAAAGAGAGTGGATTTCGAGTGTATTTCGGCAATCCGTAAACAGAGATCGCCGAAATCTACTCGACTTGTTCTGGGACAATGAACTTTATGATGCTTTTCGCTTTCGTCATCAGGAATTGTTAATAATTTGTGACGAATTGGCCGAGTATGTGGAATTCGACGCACCACGGAAGGGCGTTGACTAGCTATGCTGTCTGTGCCCATCACTGTTCCAAATAGGCATAGTAATTTACATTCAACGTTATAAAATGCCAAGTTTTCCATGGCCCTTTCGTGTATCATAAATAATCTAAGATGGAACTTGGTTGATCAATTAAAATGTTTTAGGAGATCAGACCCAAATCACGTCATTTCGAACGGGCATAAAAGCCTATAAATACATATGCGATTATAGAGGGTTGTGCATGCGCGACCCTCTATAATCGCATATAACTATTGACACTGGGTTTTACCACAGTTTGACCATGCCCATTGTGGTGTCTGACTAGCTAGACCCAGCGTAAAACTAATCTCGTGCACGCCGCTTGCCGGTGGCCTCTGGTCAGAGCCTAGCTAGTCCGGACTAGGGCGTTTAAGCCGGACTAGCTTGCGACCTGCTCATACACGTGGCCCCTGCATTTCAGTCTCCTCGGTCCCGGGTCGTGGCACCCTTGTCGTGGTCTACGCGGGTGCATGCATCAAGGGAAGAAAACCGACGCGTCAACAAGCTTGTTTACAACGCACGGAAAATTCTGCAGCAAGCTGTCAACATTAGTTCGGTGCATGCAACAAGGATATACGTGTTCAGTAGGACTTTCCAGGGAAAAGTACAGTGACGTCACAGAACGTTCTGGAATCCGGGAGAACTCTATATAAGATAGACCTGCTGTACATTAAGGGCCTTTTGACGAAGATTTGTAAACGTTGAAACATTGATCGTATAACGTTCAATCGAGACCAGCCAACCTGTGTGCTGTCTACGATTGTGATATTTGATAGACGAGTTGACTTACTCTACACTTAATCGACTTTATTTTTAAATAAAGATATTTTAATAGTTCCTTCGTTGGTTCGTCGTTGCGATCGAAGGAGTCGACCGCGACATTATTGGTGGCAGCGGTGGGATCATCGGTGTTGGATCCGGTGAAGAAGACGCGAGCCGACGGAGGAAGGAGTCAACCCGGAGGATCAAGAGACGGTCTGTTCCAGACAGCGAGCGGATCGAGACGCCTTTCTACCGTGGGAGACGGGTGAATCGGCATACGACAGTCGGACGGACGAAGTGCGTCGTTCGGCTGAGACAGCAGAAGACAGCAGTCAACATACGGGTAAGATCCTAGGTGTTGTCGTGGCTGAGAAGGAGAAAAGAGAGTGGAGTTGCAGCCGAGTGGGAGGCAGCCATTATTTCTCTTTCAATATCTGCTGATTATTTCTTTGCAATTTGATCCATTGTTGTGATCGAGGCCAGACTTGCGTGAGCTTGTATAGTTTTTGCGTACTTGGCGAGTGTACTTCTTTGGATACTGCATAGTTGCACTTTGGGTTGTGGAATTTTCCTTTTGTGTGGCGGGTTTGCCGCGTGGTGTCTGTTTTTTTTGTTGATTGTTGTTGACTGACTGTTTGTAAAAATGGAAGCGTTGACAACAGAGATGCAAGCGAATATTCGGAAAATGTCGTCTGAGCGCCTTAGGGTGTATCTTATGAAGGCAGGAAGGGACGAAGATGATGTTATGTCATGGGATCGAAATCAATTAATGGAAGAATGGGCCATGGAGATTGGAAAAGAGGAAGAGGAATTTAAGGGTAGTCCAATATCTCCAACAGGAGTGGATTACGAGCTGCAGAAGCGCCGTCTGGAGTTCGAAATCCGTAAATATGAAGAACAAAAGGAGAAGGAAGAAAGGGAGGAAAAGAGGAGAGAGGAAGAAAAGAAAGAACAAAGGGAGAAGGAAGAAAGAGAAAGGGAGGAACGGAAGGAGAAGGAAGAAAGAGAAAGGGAGGAACGGAAGGAGAAGGAAGAAAGGGAGGAAAAGAGGAGAGAGGAAGAAAAGAAAGAACAAAGGGAGAAGGAAGAAAGAGAAAGGGAGGAACGGAAGGAGAAGGAAGAAAGAGAAAGGGAGGAACGGAAGGAGAAGGAAGAAAGAGAAAGGGAGGAACGGAAGGAGAAGGAAGAAAGGGAGGAAAAGAGGAGAGAGGAAGAAAAGAAGGAACGGAAAGAGAAAGAAGAAAGAGAAAAGAAGGAACGGAAAGAGAAAGAAGAAAGGGAGAGGAAGGAAAAGCAGGAAGAACGAAATGTTAGAGATTCTTTAGCAAGTCGTACTAAGCGTTATAGTGATGCCCTCAAGAATATTCTTTGGAAATTTCCTTCCGACCCTATAGAAATTCCAGGTTTCTTTGATCACTTGGATGGTTTGTTTAATGTGTATGAGGTGGATGAAGATGTTAGAGCAAAATTATTGCTAGCCATTTTAAGTGAAAGAGCTAAGGCATTAACCATGCGCCTTACTGAGGCACAGCTCCATGACTACAAATTCCTGAAGGAGTTTTTGCTAAGGGAGTTTAAGATAAGCCCTTCAAATCTTAGAGCCCGATTTTGGTCGTTGCACAAAGCATCGGACGAATCATTTACAATCTATTCATCCAAATTGCGTGTGGCTCTTATGTATTATTTGAAAAGTAGAAAGATAACTGATGAGTTTGATAAACTTGTAAGTTTATTGGTTGCGGATCGGCTTAAGGAGTCCTTGTCGAAGGCTTGTTTAGATTATATCTTGGCCCAAGAAAAAGAGGAGTGGTTGAGCTGTGAAGACATAGCTAATGCGGCTGACATTTATGTAGCGTCGCATGATGGTGGGAATGACTTAGTATGCCGTAGTCATCCGACACCGAAGTATAACAATTGGACGAGAGGTCAACCACATGTTCAAGTCAATAACCAGACAGCTCAACCCAAGTCTCCCAAACCGGAAATAAGGGGTGAAGCCAAGATAGGTGCGAGGGTGTCTCAGGAGGAGGCCAAGGTAAAGGGTCTCTGTTTCCTATGTCATCAGAAGGGTCATATGGCAAGGGAGTGCCGGACCAAACCAAGTTCTAAAAAGGTGAGTACTTGTATATCTGGGAACCCAACTGAAGAAGTGACCGACTTATTTGTTGAGAAGGTCAACGTGTTGCATGAGATACCTGAACAGGTAAAGCAAGGGAATTTATTGGATAATTCTAAACCAATAGGGTTGGAAACTGCTGTAAGGGTATACGAGAATAGTATTGATGGATTACACGAGAGGTCGTATATCAATGTACAGATTGAAGATCTCCCTTCTCAGCCAGCATTATCTGATTCAGGAGCAGAAATTTGTTGTATTGATAAGAAATTAATTGAGTCACTAAACTTACCCGTGATTAAACGGATTAATATAATTGGTTTTCAGGGAGAAGGATGTAAGGCGGATGTAGTATACCTACAAATGAAATTAGCTAATTCAATGGAAGGAACGACGAACATTGCGCCATCTTTGTGCGTCATGTTCGCTACAGTCCCTGAACTAAATGAACGGGTTATTTTGACACCCCATGTTGTGGACCTATTAAGGGATAGTTCGCAATATGTAGTGATGGTAGCTGGCGTAGATCGATGTGTACAAATAAATAAAGGGGCAGAAGAAGATAACTTAGGAGTTAATATCGAGAAAAGTAACAGCAACGAATCCTTGCCGTCAGAAGTGAATGAATATTCTCAGGAGCAACTAGTTGATGATTCAGATAATTTTCTTGATGTTGAGTCAACAGAGTTCAAGTCTGATGAGGGAGTAGCGAATAATGATACTTTATTGCGTGAGCAACAGAATTGTCACAGTCTTATACCTTGCTGGCAACAAGCGAGACAGAATAAAAATAATTTCTTTATAGATAATAACCTCCTGTACCACAAAGGGGAAATTATGGGACATAAGGTTAATCAATTATGTTTACCGGAAGATAGAATCGAGGTTGTCTTGCGAGTAGCACACGATGCCCCATGTGCTGGGCACATGGCTTTTAAGGCAACGAGAGCCAGGATCAAATTAAACTTTTGGGTTTCCAAGAATGGATGAGAGGATTCGCGAATATTGTGCGTCTTGTCAAATTTGTCAACTAAGAACTCCAGTTAAAGTGGCAGATCGAGTCCCGATCACTCCTATTCCGAGGGCGGATGAACTCTGTTTTAACCATCTAAATATGGATTGTATTGGCCCTATGGTAGTGACTGGAGAATCCAACAAATCGAAACCCCAGTACAATTATGCTCTGGTTCTGGTGGACAAATTTTCTCGTTGGCCGATGGCGTATCCTCTTAGATCGCTGAATGCAAAGGGAGTTTGTGAAGCTCTGTTGCAAGTTTTTACAACTTTTTCTATTCCAAGGATCATCAGTTCTGATTGTGGTACCAACTTTACCAGTCGTTTGACGAAAGAATTCTTGCGGCGAATGGGTTGTAGTCCCAGATTTAATACCCCTGGACATCCTGAGGCAGCTGGATTGGTTGAAAGATGCAACCAAAGCTTGAAAACCATGATCTTTAAGCTTGCTCAATCTGATCCTCGTGGATGGCACCAATTGTTACCGTTTGTTCTGTGGAGCCTTAGAGAAAAACCTTCAGGCACGACTCATATTTCGCCATTCACTATGGTTTATGGAACTCTTCCTCGGGGTCCACTTAGTGTGTTGAAGGAATCGTGGGCTGGCGAACGAAAAGTACCTCTTAACTTAGGTAAATCACCCGAAGAGTATCTCCAATCACTGAAGGAAAACCTCGAATTCGCGAAAGTTTATGCAGATTACTATAGTGATATAGAAACAAAGCGGTATGCAGATTATTATAACTTGCGTAGTACTGACAGAAAATACGAAGTTGGAGATAAAGTAGCAGTATTAGCACCAGATTTTGGTAGTTCTAAATTTTATAGTCGATGGCAAGGACCTGCTACCGTAGTCAAGGTTAAATCCCCATATTCTTATATAGTAGAAATAGAGGGAAAACAAAGACATTTACACGCAAATAAGATCAAGCGATACCATGAACGACTCGAACAAGCAATGATCAATAGCTGTTCAGTAATTGTTGATCAAGATGAAGAATTTGGTATAGTAGAGGTTGTAGATCAGGAAGAACGTGAACAAATAAGTCCGAGTAAGCGAATTGATCCTCTGATTATAGCGCATCTTTCGCAAGAGGAACAGAAGCAACTTTTTGAAGTTTTGGATCGGCACTCGGCAGTATTCGTGGATAAACCTGGGTATTGTCCAGTATTAGAACATGAAATTAAGATAACTCATGATTTCACTCCTAAGCGTTTAAGGGCATATAAAGTACCTGAGCTACTTAAACCTGAAGTACAACGCCAGATAGAAGAAATGTTGGCATTAGACATTATTCGACCATCGAAAAGTGAAATGGCCAGTCCGGTAGTTTGCGTTTTAAAGGGACCCAAAGGTCAAAATGGCGTTCGACTGGCAATTGATTATCGCCATGTTAACAAATATTCTCTAGGTGATTGTTACCCGACCCCAGACATTGCTGACATCTTACAAAAGGTGGGACGGGCAAAGTTTATTAGTGTTTTCGACGCGAAATCGGGGTATTGGCAAATTCCAGTTCGGAAAGAACATCGATGGCTTACGGCATTCGTATGTGATGCAGGACTTTTTGAGTTCACAAGAATGCCGTTTGGACTCAAGTCCGCTAGCAATACCTTTATTCGGGCTATGACCCAAGTTTTACATCCAGTGCGAAGTTTTACCGAACCATTCGTCGATGATATGGCAGTGGTTTCAATGAATTGGAATGACCATTTAGAACATCTAGAGAAATTCTTGCAAACTATTGAGGAAGCAGGACTCACTTTGAATTTAAGAAAATGTAATTTTGCACAAAACAAAATAAAGTTTGTTGGCCATATAGTAGGGTCAGGTTGTATTGAACCTGATCCAGGTAAGATCGCTACGATCAATGATATCCATCCTCCAACAACAAAGAAAGACGTTAGAAAGGTTATGGGTTTTTTCAGTTACTTTCGAAATTTTATACCTGCTTTAGCTGAAAAAGCACGGGTAATAACTGATTTGACACGAGATAACATACCTACGAAGGTGCCTTGGGAGCAAAAGCATCAAGAAGCACTAGATAAGTTAAAGGATGATCTCAGTAAAGCTACACAGTTGCATACCATTGATTTCACTAAGGAATTTGGTTTAAGTGTTGACGCAAGTGCCACCGCGGTCGGGTGTTGCTTGTTTCAGTGGACCGAAGAAGGTCAAGAAAAACCAATTGCTTTTGCTAGCCTTAAACTTACAGATACACAGATGCATTGGTCTACAATTGAGAGAGAGGCTTTCGCAGTAATTTGGGCACTTAAACGATTCAAGTCATGGATATTCTTATCAAAGATAATCATTTATTCAGATCATAATCCTTTGTCTTATCTCACAGATGCAAGCCCTAAGAGTGCGAAACTGACTCGTTGGGCGTTAGCATTGCAAGAGTTTAACGTGGACTTTCGATATCGTCCTGGACGTCAAAACACGGTGGCTGATTTCCTCTCTCGGTTGTGACTCGGATGGTGAAGGGGGGAAATGGCCCGACACACAAGGATCGAGCCCGCAAATTGTGTGGATAAATTGACTAACTGATGTGTTTTGTCTTGTTTGTATATGCTGTGTCGAGATGGAGTCTGGAGGCCCGGCTTGATCGTGATGACCCGTTCGGGATGGTGCTGAAGACGTGTCATCATCTGAGGGCGGAGGGAATGTCGTGGTCTACGCGGGTGCATGCATCAAGGGAAGAAAACCGACGCGTCAACAAGCTTGTTTACAACGCACGGAAAATTCTGCAGCAAGCTGTCAACATTAGTTCGGTGCATGCAACAAGGATATACGTGTTCAGTAGGACTTTCCAGGGAAAAGTACAGTGACGTCACAGAACGTTCTGGAATCCGGGAGAACTCTATATAAGATAGACCTGCTGTACATTAAGGGCCTTTTGACGAAGATTTGTAAACGTTGAAACATTGATCGTATAACGTTCAATCGAGACCAGCCAACCTGTGTGCTGTCTACGATTGTGATATTTGATAGACGAGTTGACTTACTCTACACTTAATCGACTTTATTTTTAAATAAAGATATTTTAATAGTTCCTTCGTTGGTTCGTCGTTGCGATCGAAGGAGTCGACCGCGACAACCCTTCAGTCAGCTTCCCATCGATTTCCGACTGTCCCTCATAAGCGTTCTGCTACAGCTCAGTCCTGAAGCTTTGCCTATCTTGGGCTCACCAGCTGGAATCGCCTTTCTTGACAGCAGTGGTTTGAGCTCCTCAGTTTGTCCCTTCCACAGTTTCGCAAGCGCCTGAAGTCGTATTATTCGACAGTAATCTCACTGATTTAGGTTGGGAGCGCCACTGACGAGTTTTTTCTTGAAGTGGAGCTTTATAAATGTCAAATTACAATTACAAATCAAAAGGGTGCAAGGGACCCATGCAGGGCGCAGTTGGTACATTTCAATAGATAATTTAAGGCGACTGTACAAGTCAATTTAACTTTATACACAACAGTTTAAAGAGGAAAGTGTGCTGCGCTACACTGTACAGAAATAACGTAAACTTCTGACTTGAATTTCTCATCGTAGGTTCACACTAGCAAACCGAGTTGGGGCACACACTTGACCACACAATAAGATACCATTATACAATAAAACAATGCATTTGATGTAAAGTAAGTAATTAACTAATTGTCAAGATTTCACACTTTTGTGTACAGACATCTAAAAAACACAGTTAAAAAGTATATAACATCATAACAATAATCAGGGAAGTTGGTACAGTGCAGCCAGTTATTAAGAAGAACAATAATAGAGTTATAAACATGGTTCAATATAGTAAGCTCTGCTAATTGCTCATGAGTTAGGCATGACTTCCAAAGTTCAGAAAAGCTCACATGACCATACAGCAGAGCATCGATGGCGCTGAGCAATTGTGAGTAAAGGACTTGCTCAAGGTCCCTACACAGTAACTGACTCAGCGGATGCTCGAACCCTTACTCTCCAAGTTACAGGTCGAGTGCTCTAACCAATCGACCAACGTCACTCATTAGCATATGCTAATTAGCATTAGCATATGCTAATGTATTGTGTTACAATACATTAGCATATGCAAAGATATTATACACCACAGCGCAATACTATCTGCTCATACAAGATGCAATAGAATACTATACGATACGATACCACACAAGCACTGCCTACAAACGCTGAGGTTTGACAATATAAAATGATACAAGTGCCTCTTACATACATAGAGGATACACAATACAAAATGATACAAGTGCCAATCACGTACACAGAGGATACATAATACAATACAAAATGATACAAGTGCCATTTACATACACAGAGGATAATCGACACAATACTAAATGATAAAAGTGCCACCTACCTATGCAAACGAATGACAATACAACACAAAACAATATGATACTAGCGCCATCTACCAACAGACGATTAGCAACACAATAAAATACTACAAAATAAAATATACCAGCTCCATCTAACAAAGGACAGTTGACAATACAACACACTACAATAATCACCTCAAACACAGCACAATACAAAATGATACTAGCGCCACCTACCAACGCAGAGGATTGACGATCCCGTCTCGCAGAGCATGTTGAATCTGGTTGTAGTTCTTGATATCCATCGGCGCCACCTCGCGATGAAGAATCGAATCAAAAGCCGATGAAAACGCAAACATGCTGAAGAGAGTTGTGTCGAGGTAGCAGGAATTGTGGTGGCCCTGGATGCCCATGTTCCGGCCCGGGTGGACGGCCCGCTGTCGTGCCGTGCCGCGTTGCACCTCGAAAAACCGGTTGAGTTCCTCGGCTGTTTCAAAAGTCCGGTGAGCGTAGACGCCAACAACATCGTCGCATTCCATGCTACCAAAAGCTGAATGAAAAACGCACCCGTTTCTTTCAGAGGAACATCGAAACCAACCAACATAGTTACCACTTTCAATACCATCTGTAAATTATCTTACCTTAAGTAATTGCAATCGAACATTTATAAAAGTGCCACTCAACGATTCAGAGGTGCCCCCCGAGTCAGTGCTATCCATCTATCTATAATAAACTTATATTGTGCCCCTTCAAGAAATCTACTTAGTGGCGCTCCTGACCCAGGCCTGGTCAAAAAGAAAAGTCTTAAGAAGGCCATTGAAAGTACCTGAGAGGTCCCTAGGGAGTGAGCAAAGAGAGAGAGGGAGGTCATTCCAGATGGCAGGACCCTCCACGGAGTATGCCTACGCTGCTTCACAGAAGTACGAGCATAGGGGACAACAAAATCACCCCGAGAGGCTGAGCGCAAGCACGGAACCCCGCACAAGCGGAAGTTAGCGTAAAGAGCTCGCACAGGTAGGTCGGGGCCCGCCCTAGGACACAATGCCATGCCATGGTAAAGTAGTTTGTAGTGCTATCGCTAAGAAATAAAATGGACTTCAGGCATTTCCGGAACAGAGAAAGAGAAAGGCTGAGGAGCTGAAGACGCAATTCCTGAGGAAGATGGTTCCAACTAGAGGAGCCAACATAGGCAATTTACTTCTACACTGAGCAATAGGTTGAACTCACCAGTAGAGTCGGATTGTCGGATGAACTGCGAGGCTTCGGCGAATCGTTTGTCTCGACGAACTCGAGCGAGATTTGTGAAGAATCCCTTCTTTGGGAGGCAGTTGAAGAGACGGACATCCTTGAAGGTCCCATCCGTACAAGCTGGATTCTCGTTCTCCTGAGAAAAAGAAATCGGTGAAAAGATTTAGCTGCAAAAAGGAAACAGAGGCAAATGAAGAGGAATGGAAGGAGGGCGAAGAAACAGGGAAGGCAGAGGAGGAAGAAAAGGAAAAATAAGAAGAGGAGAAGGAGGAACACATTGGGGAATATGAAGACAAAGAGGAAGAAAAGGAAAATAAGAAGAGGAACACATGAGAGAATATGAAGATCATGATAGGTTACATTGGGATAGATTAGATCGGGATAGATTAGATCAGGATAGATTATATCGGGATAGATTAGATCAGGATAGATTAGATCAGGATAGATTTTATCAGGATAGATTAGAACAGAATTCATTCATTCATTCCGGATATTTCCATAGCGCCTCTTGAAGTCTACTACTACTCAGAGGCGCTCCCGACTACAGCATTGGTATACTGTGTCGGAGTTTTCACGCCGAAGCGCCACGAGCAATCGCGAGTGAAGGACTTGCCCAATGTCCGTACGCAGCGGCTAGAGTGGGATTCGAACCTGCAACCCTCCGGTCACAAGGCGCCGAACTTACCACTGAGCCACCACGCCCCACAATAGGAATATGAAGATCACGATAGATCACAATAGATTAGATCAGGATCGATTAGATCGTGATAGATTTTATCAGGATAGATTAGAACAGAATATGAAGATGACGATAGATTGGGATAGATTAGATCATGATAGATTAGATTGAGATAGATCAGATCAGGATAGATTTTATCAGGATTAGAACAGAATAGACTAGACTGGAATTAGATTGATCCACTTCTAGGTTAGGATATCTTAGATTAGGATAGATTAGACTGCGAGTAGATCGGGATAGGAATGAGATTAGGATATATTAGATTAGGATATATTAGATTAGGATATATTAGATTAGGATATATTAGATTAAAATAGATTAGATTAGCATAGATTAGATGAGGCTCCTACCAGCTCAACGCCGGCATAGGTCGTGTTGCCCTCCTTCAGCAACCCCATCCACCGCACAACCCCATACTGTAGTTCATTATACCCTGGAATGTCCACTTCAACCATTGACCCAATATCCAACTCTGTGTTTAACTTCGACGGATCAAGAGGGATTGGCACAAAATTGTCTCCATCACTACCCGCTCTCGGGTTCATGACCCCCGAAGCGTCGGGCCCCGGTCTTGCACCAGCCAGCGGCTCAGTGCTCGCCCCGCCGAGCTGACGAGGTGATGGAAAATCTCGAATCGGTTGATTGCGTTCTTGGGCTGGGTGCATCCGATCAAGATGAGCCTCGGAAATTTCCGGTGGTTTGTTGATTTCAGATGTGCCCTCTCCTCGCGCCGGCACCCTGCTTCTTCTGTTATGTTCTTTCGTGATACTAGTCTCAAGGACGTCCGTTACGTCACAGGTACCTTCCGGCAAAATGCGATGATCGCCTGCAAGAAAGTGAGCACAGGTGTTGAATTGGAAATTAGCCAAATTTTAACATTCTGCATAAGTAAAATCAAAAATTATTTCAAAGTCCGATGAAAACTATCTCTCGAGAAACAGTGAACTTATCGGCAACGACAACGAGCAGTAAAACATTGCACTGTACGTTGACCACTGTATGGCGTTCAATAAAGGCTTTCTGTTCAGTCATTGGTTTTTTTTTAAAAACAGGTGAAAATGTATTTACTATGTAACTTTTATCATTTGAACTGGCAGCTGACATTGCAAAGCTCCATACGAATTGTTGTAACTACATTTTACAATTTGTGAATTGATCAATAAATCAACAACTTAAAACAGACAAAAGTTAAAAGAAACTAATGACCCATCAAAACCGACCCCTCCAGACCTACGCAACCCAAGCAATCACGTAGCCAGCCAACCTGAGAGCCAACCAACCTGAGAGCCAGCAAACCACACAGCCAGCCAACCATAGAGCCAACCAACAACATATTCAGTCAACCACCTAGCCTGTCTGCCACCTAGCCAGTCAGCCACAAAGCCAGCCAACCACCTAGCCAGTCAACCACCTAGCCAGCCAACTAGGGAGTAACCGATAAGCACTTTTCTTCCGATAACCGATACCGATAACTTAGCACATTTTATTGGTGATTCCGATACCGATAATCACAAATATTTGTTGAGTGTGTGAGTGAAGTTGTGACAATATGATGGTTATGTTAAAAAATATATAAACAGATATATTAAAAATTTGTGGCATTTCGTTATGTGTTATGCGATTGCCTTGCTGAAGTTGCGGAAAATTTCGGTCCATGAAAAACTACATCAGCAAATTATTTCTGAAAACGTACTATCAATTTAGATTTTAGATTAATTTTAAGCGCATTTCAAGGAAGCGCACCCCTTTCATTAGCTTTCTCAGGAAGCGCACCCCCTTAAAAATTACGATTTTTCTAACTTTTTATCGGTGATTGAATTATCGGATGTTCCGATAATGGAATTTGAAGTTGTTATCGGTGCTTATCGGTTTCCGAGCCAAAAACCGGTTACTCTCTACAGCCAACTACCTAGCCAGCAAACCAACTAGCCACTAGAAGCCAGCAAACCACTTAACCAGTCAAACACAGAGCCAGTCAACCACAGAGCCAACCAGCCACCCATCTTCTCACCCAGAAAGCCACCTACCCATGATCGGAACTACATACTAAACTACCCACCCAGTCAACCACCCACCCAACAACTCACCGAGACACCCAACAAAACTACTAAATATCAAAGAGGTCCAAGCATATTTCCAAACCATTTCTCAACTCACCTCTGAGCCTGTCCCTCACTCTGTCAAAATCATACGGCAAATTATCTTCGCGCGTCCTCTGCTCGTTTCCGGCGAGCGACGACGAAATCCGTTGATCTGCATTCCGATCAAACTGGTTCCCCGCCTGCGCTCGGAACGACGGAATCTGATCGTACGACGCAGAAAAGAGTGGGCGGCTACCCAGGCGAGCACTCTGAGACGCGGGTAGAGCCCCACTGTCTGACTGAGAATGCAGGTATGATGGCAGCGGCTGATGCAGATACGCTTCCCATGCGACTCCTTCGCTCCACACCGGTGATCGGGCCGTCATGGTCGGTGCAAAGGCCTCTGTGAGAGAAAAACCATGACTTTCACGATATCATTATTATTATATTGTTATTACTACAGTAGTTTTATTCATTCATTCATTCATTCATTATATAGCACCTCTTCAAGAACTACTCAGAGGAGCTCCTGACTATATAGCATCTATTCAGGAGCACTCCCAGCCCAACCCCAGTCAAGCAGGACAGTCTTAAAGACCAGAGAAACAGGGCAGTGACCCACCGGTATTAGACGCAATGCCACCGGGAGTCAATTCCCATATTATGCATTTTTTAAACACCACTCGATGGTGCTGAGCAACTGTGAGTGAAGGACTTGCTCAAGGTCCCTACACAGTAACCATCTCAGAGGAAGAGGATCGAACCCGTACTCTCCGAGTTACAAGGCGAGCACTCTAACCAATGTCTCACTATCAGTCATCGCAATACTATAAAGGAACTAAAAAGAGAGCAATTTCTATGGTTAAGTTCAATTTAGAGCTTTACTACCAAAATTTGCAAGTTGGAACTTTACCGCCAGATTGGTCAAACACAGTGGATAAAAGACCAGACATACAGTCCATTGTAATTTAATCTAATCTAAACCCAGTCAGAATCCAAATGGTCTTCGCAATCAGAGCTCAGGTCGTAGAATCTCTTGGGAGGTTACCTCCACTGGCATTTGGAGGGGGCGGAACAAGGTCCCTGTTACCTCGACTGGCATTTGGAGGGGGCGGAACAAGGTCCCTGTTACCTCGACTGGCATTTGAAGGGGGAACAAGGTCCCTGTTACCTCGACTGGCATTTGGAGGGGGCGGAGCAGGGTCCCTGTTACCTCGACTGGCATTTGAAGGGGGCGGAACAGGGTCCCTGTTACCTCGACTGGCATTTGGAGGGGGTGGAACAAGGTCCCTGTTACCTCGACTGGCATTTGAAGGGAGCGGAACAAGGTCCCTGTTACCTCGACTGGCATTTGGAGGGACAGAACAGGTCCCTGTTACCTCGACTGGCATTTAGAGGGGGCAGAACAGGGTCCCTGTTACCTCAATTGGCATGTGGAGGAGGAGGAACATAGTCCCTGTTACCTCGACTGGCATGTGGAGGGGGCGGAACAAGGTCCCTGTTACCTCGACTGGCATGTGGAGGAGGAGGAACATAGTCCCTGTTACCTCGACTGGCATTTGGAGGGGGTGGAACAAGGTCCCTGCTTCCGTAAACGACTTCCGCCTTCAGTAGACCGACAACCGGAATGAGTGACGCGTGGTTGGGTTTTGTGATGAACAGTTGTTCGTTGTTGTGCATTCCAGTTCCGTTGCCAACCGGTTTATCCTGAGAAAAACCACAACCAGACGAACAACTTCAGTGTAATTTATTTCTTTTATATTATTTTTGCTCACATAATCCCTAAAAACTTCTTGCAATTAGGGATGCACCTCTAAAGGCAGCTTTTTGCTGAGCGACGTTTTTCCTTTCTATTGCTAACCAGTTTATCCTGAGAAACCACAAGGGGTCATTGCATAATTACGTAACGCTCGAGGGTGGGTGGGTGGGGTCCCTGAAAACGTTACGAAACATTATGTGGGTGGGTGGGTGGGTGTATGGAGATGAACGTTACGTAACGCTTTTACCAGCAGTTAAGTTATAAATGAATTTAAAATTTACATCGACTGACACGATGTGATCGAAGTTCAAACTTCGTGCCATTGATTTAAAACTTAACTAAAAACACGCAACAGTATTTAATTCAACACTAAGTTAGTGTTTCATACACTGTCGCGGTGCAATCAAAGTTCAAACCTATTGAATATCATCTGCCATTGATTGAAACCTGAGGACAAACTAAAAGTGTGCTATGTAAATTTACACATTGCCACCAAAGGATCCAATACCAGCAGATCATCATTTTTCCAAACTGTCTGCGCTTCTTCTTCAAGATATCCGGATATTACGAATCAAATAAAACTCCCGTAGGCCGTACCCATTTGATTTGTCCACCTGCCTCAATGGAAGATTTGCAAAAGTGACAATGTAAGCTGTGCGGTATGAATTTTCCAACTGTTGTCGCCAAGACAAATCACTCTCGCGACTGTCGTAGACGAAAACCTAAACTTAAGTAGGGCCTACCGACAGTTACCGAAGAGTTGAAAGATCCGGCAGCAGACACCAGCGAAAGTTCAGATCAGCATATCTGTTCTCTCATTTGTATAAACCGTAAACCACTGTTCGAATCGCTTGGATCTTTCATAGTTTTACCGTCGGAACAACGTGGTAATTCTAACTGGATTCCTTACCTCGAAGAACCACTTTAAAGCATATTTTACTTAGTGCACACGAATATCAAACATTTAAAATTGATGCCCTACAAAAACTGAGCAATATTTGTATTAATAATAATCGAAGTGCTTAGACTAGGCCTAAGCAAATAATTAGTTAATCTTAATTTTGATTAATTATTAATATTTTAGTCCATGAAACTTCAGCAGTGTGTAAAACTTATGATGTAAAACTTGAAAAAACAAAATTGCATGTCAAACATGACTGTCACTTATATAAATAAAAAATTCTGTATAATTTAGGCCTACTGTCAAATTCTAATTCACAAACTATATTAAATTCGCTATAAAATATGAATTATGATTGCGCGTTCAGTGCCGTTCACATAGTAAATCTAAAATGATTTTTCGTAACAATAATTACGTAACGCTGGGGTAGGTGGGTGTAGGGAAACGTTACGAAGCGTTACAGGGTGGGTGGGTGGGTCAAAAACGGTCATTTTCGGCGTTATGTAATTATGCAATGACCCCAACCAAATAAACAATGCAATCTACTGACTTTTTATTAAAATTACCCATAGAAGAAGAGCAGTCCCTAAAGCTAGGCTGAGAGGCAGCCATGGGTATGGTATGAAGTGTTGGCGACTTCATTTTCTTAGCCTCGGCACATAAGTGCAGGTGACCAGTTCTCTCCCTCGCCGTCTCATCTTCTCACCGACAGTGTGTGGTCAGTGTACTCATACAGCCGAGTCGGCTAGGGGCAGAAACCCGAAACAAATTTCTGTGCTGACGGGGATTTTAACCACCAATCGCTTGGTGACAGTCCAACAATAAGGACCAGCATGCTAACCACTACACTATCATGCACCCCTCATTTTGTTATATTTCAGATAAATAATAATCAAACAACTTGATGAACAAATAAACCTCACATTCTCTACATGCAATTGCATGCTGATCAGGTTTATCCAGAAGAATTCCAATCCATATAAATACTAACCAAGTAAATAAAAATTGATGAATAAAGAAATCTCACATTTTCTACACCGATTGTGTATTGATCCGGTTTATCTCGAAGAATTCCGATCCACTTGACAGTCGCCAGTTGCTGGTCATTCTTATCGTCATACCAAACGACTCGGTCTCCGAGTTCTACCTCTGGCCGTGGCAGCTCGTTCGTTCGTGCCTCTACTCCGCGCTCGGGAGTGACACGAGCACCAGAGGTCGCTTGAGGCGGGGGCGAAATGCGCATAGGGGGCGAGGGTTCAGCGATGGTAAAACTACGGGAAGGCTCTCTATGCTGACTACTTCTGTCTCTGAACGAGGACGAGAGATTTCCAGCGTCTTTGGCAAAGACTTTGTTCGCTGTGACGAGAAGACCGCCTCCCGAAGCACACGTAAAGAGGACGCAATTATCGAACGTCCCGTCGGTGTTGCTAATTTCCCGATCGCGAAATTGCTGAAATAAAAGAAAACCACAATTGTAATTTTGAATTGATATAGCACCACTTCAAGAGAGACCTGTCAGAGGTGCTCCCGACCAAACACAATTAAACCATGATCGAACAGACTGATGCTTGAGGAAAAGAGAGGTCAAGGAGTTCATGTCACATGTTAACATGAAATACGATAAGCAATATAATATGCAATACAAAAAATGTTTACTTTTGGAGGGATTTTAAAAAGGCAATGACACAAAATACTTATCGTGCATGTACATGTACAACATTTTCAGCGTTACCATAACCAATTTAGTTAAGCTCTTGCATGTCTCACACTTCTGACTCACTTAACAGTAACATATGGATGATCCACGATAGCTGGCATGGCACCGGTGTCACACTGTTCACTATGCAGCTGGCAATGGAGATTTACAAATTCCTTGCAATCCTTTGCATATCGATGTAAGCTCGTAGGGCTTCATTTAGGAGTAAAAAAGATGCTAAAAATGCTAAGTTACATCAGTCTGGTAATGCACTAGGTCTTTACTGCAACGAATCCAGGTTTAAGCCGGCTCAGTAGACTCCATGTAACAACCCATGAAATGTTTACGCACACTTCTCCAGTGCCTCGTAGTATTAAAATTACTGACCTCACGAAGCGTAATAAGTGAATAAACAAAACAGAAAACAAGCTTAGATTACATTACGGTGGTCTTATGATATATGAGAAAATACTCCAACAAACCGGATCCATTTCGATCCCAAACCAGAATCCACTTTTGCTCGGAACCTTTCCCACGTACTTCAGCGTCCCGGAGACAGGGTCTGACATGAGTCGCTCGTCCTTAACCTCGACCCTCGGATAGCTTCCGTTATAGCCGGAGGCCTCTTTCCAGGCATCGTAAAGCTGAGTCACTTCCCTGAACCGCCGATTATCCGAGTGCAAAACGTCCCGTTCCTTGCAAGTTGTTAGCGCAAAGAGTAAATAAAATTCAAGACCCGCCAACCTGGTAATGTCTTGCAGCTCGCAATTGAGGCTAAGGTCCTTGCTTTCGGCCGAATGGAGCAAGGCCGTACTACGTCGGCTCATCTCGTTAAACTCCTTATCGTCCACGTACCACAGACTGCCTTTAAGGACAGCTATCGTCTCATTCTTTGTCTTGAATCCCGCCTTAGTCTTCTTCTCCGCTTTGTTATCTTTCGTGAGAATGAAAAACAGCTGGTTCGATTTAGCCATTGTTGTTGCCGCCATCAACGCCACAATCGCCAAACAATTTTTGAGGAAGTTCTTCAGTGAATGATTACGGCTTTCAGGCATGGACTCAAGTCGCCAAAACAAATCGATGCATCTACAAGGGTAGGGATAACTGTATGCCGTGTTTCAATAGCCCTGTAAAATATAAGAATACGCCTACATTAAAAAATAAAACTGACACAAAAATACGGATGATCCCAGACGATTAAGTCCGGCACTTATAATAGTTTTCCCTTTATTTCGTCATATTTGACTTGGAAATTCTGTTTATGACTGTTCACAATTCAAACTTTCCAGTTGACGCTGAAAATTCCCCCTGTGCTCAGAAATAAGCAGAAAATTACGCTAGGCGAATAACGTAAATTCACTAGATACTACAATTAGTGACGTAATTAAAAGCAACGATAGCGTCATCTCTTAATCTACAGTCTACGTTCATTAAAAATATTGTTTCATCAATCAATCAATCAATCAATCAATCAATCAATCAACCAATCAATCAATCAATCAATCAATCAATCAATCAATCAATCAATCAATATTCGTTTATTGCAAAAATTCCTGTTGACACAAACGCGACAGGATTACAGTCTTAAAAAAGAGACATTAATTGCAAATAAAAATAAATCAGATAACAGTAAATTAGGGAGTTTAAACAGATGGGGTTTTAAATAAGGTATACATATAGAGCCCTGCGCCGACGTCATAGTGTCGGCGGCGGCGCGCCGGTCATTTTTGGTCGGCGGCGGCGGCGCGCCGACGAACAAAAATCGGCGGCGGCGGCGCCCACAAAAATAATGTCGGCGTCGGCGCGGCGCGGCGTGCCCTAGTCAGAAACATGAATCACTATGGGCATCCACAGGAATTTTTCCGGAGGGGGTTAAATTTTTCTAAGGGGCAAAATTTTTCCAGGGGCAAAATGACTTTTTGGCATAAAAAATCTTTTCCCAAATCCAGGAGGGCAAATCCCCCTTCCCCTCCTCCGGACGTCCATGTGAGTCACTATGAGAGTTGAACAACCGTTGGTCCTGTGACCAGTGAAAGGGCCAAGTTCTCTAAAGCCACTCCATCACACTGAAGCTCAACTACATATAAAAGTACTGAAACAGAAGACACCTTCAGACATTTGCCTTACAAAATTTATCAACATCCTTAATTACACTGCACATCTGTATAGGTATTGGCAAATTGTAATCAGATGAAACAACATGCATTTGCATATTGCATGAATACACTTGCATATGCACTGATACAGTGTAGGCTAACACACCAAGACACATGGCAGATGCTGGATAACAGCATCCTCCCAGTAAGAGAGGCTGCTGAAGCTATGAAGTGAAATGTAAATATATACGTTTTCCTATGGTAATACACTGGCCGAGTGGCCTCACTCCTGTGAATTTTTAAAAGAATTTACCAAGTGGTCTGCTGTCCGTTTGAAATTGGTGCCACACCATTTTAAGTTTCCACATATAGACCATTGTTTGTATCAGACTAAACTGATAAAGACTATTCTTGATACTATATGTACTAAGTCAAAACCTGTGTCAACTGATACTGTTTACCTGAGTAGATTCCAGCCAAACGCATTAATCAATAGTACCTTTCCTTCTGCAGGATTATTACTTAAATGGCATATCTTGATATTAATAGCACTCATAAACTCCTCTAATCTTACAACATTAAGCTAAAAATTTACACCATTGTAATAAGACCACATACATCAAAGACAACAATCAATACGTTATAGAAGCTATTCAACATGAAGGTAACAAATGAGGGAATACTGTAGTACTGTAGTACACATACAAAGACATGCATTGCATATTGCTTTTGTTGTCAATGTATTAAGGAAATGGCAACAGGAACAGGTGTATAAAAACAATGGTTACTTGTAACAAGATCTCGCTTTAAATGGATGTGTGTATCATGGCACAAAGACAAGATTTTTCCAAGTATAAGGAAAAACGAATTTAGTCAGGAAGACAATGCATTCTTGGCATCAAGATAAAGACCACAAACACTAATCAGCTGTGTTCACTCTATCTTTTTCATTAACACACGAGTTCGTATACCAATCAAAGTGCCATTTCTGAGAATAACATAACATAACATAACATAACAAGGGTTTTAAGTGGTTCAGAAGACGTGTAGTCTGTGTTAGAACCACTGCAAATTTACCTCGAACTCTTAATAGCCCAATTTTCCTAGCTTCTTCTTAAAAGCTGTTATAGTGTCCACTGAGACAGTACTATCGTCCAAACCATTCCACAGGTCTACAACTCTTGCACTAAAGAATTTCTGCCCTAATGTTCCCTTCGGCCTCTTAAATAATTTATACCTGTGTCCCCGAGTTGCCTTGTTCGGTGCTAATTCAAAGAACCTCTCCCACTGCAGTGCTTCCTTTCCAGTGATTATCTTATAAGCTTCAATCAGATCTCCTCTGCTCCTCCTTTTCTCCAATGTTGTTAGTCCACACCTTTTCAACCTTTCTTCATAGCTCAGATCCTTGTAGCCCCAAATCATTTTCGTAGCTCTTCTTTGTACTTTCTCCAGTTTTTCCATGTCCTGTTTCAGGTATGGATTCCATACCTGGATGCAGTATTCCAACTGTGGCCTAACCAGTGATTTGTACAACCTTATTATTATATCTTTGTCTCTGGTGACTATTGTCCTTTTTATCATACCTAAAGTTGAATTAGCCTTTTTTGCTGCTTCAGCACATTGCCTTGAAGGTTTTGCACTCTTGTGCATAATCACTCCCAAGTCCCTTTCTTCATCACTCACTTTCAACACTGTGCCCCCCATTTCATATGAAAACTCGTTGTTTCTCCTCCCCATATGCATCACTGAGCACTTTTCCAAATTGAAGAGCATTTGCCAGTCTTGTGACCATCTGAACATTCTTCTTAGATCTTCCCGCAGTATCTCTGCTTCTTCTTCATCACCCACTGTTCTACATAGTTTTGTATCATCCGCAAACTTAGAAATTTTAGATAAAATCCCATCGTCTATGTCATTAATAAAAAGTACGAAAAGCAGTGGCCCAAGCACTGATCCTTGTGGCACCCCACTTAGCACTGTCGTCCAGCCAGAATGTTTATCACCTATGCCCACCTTTTGTCTTCTACCTGATAACCAGCTTTGAATCCATCTTAGTACCTGCCCTCTAATCCCACCTGCTTGTAACTTTTTGGCCAGCCTTACATGAGGTACTTTGTCAAATGCTTTGGCAAAATCTAAGTAAATTACATCTACAGGTTTTCCCTCGTCAATCCTCTCATAGACCTCGTCAAAGAACTCCAACAGATTTGTCAAACACGAACGGCCTTTGGTAAATCCATGTTGACTGCCCTTTATAATATCATGCTCATTCAAATGTTTCACTATGTTATCCTTGATAATTCTTTCCATGACCTTGCACACCACACTGGTTAAACTGACTGGTCTGTAATTACCTGGTTCACTTCTATTTCCCTTTTTAAACAGTGGCACTATGAGTGCATCCTTCCATTCCCGTGGTACCTCTCCAGTCTGCATTGATTTATTGAAGATCTGGGCTAATGCCTCTCCAATTTCCTCCCTCACTTCATGTAAAAATTTTGGATGGAGTTCATCTATGCCCGGACTCTTGTCGGTTTTAAGTCTTTTCAGTTGCTCCACCACATTTTCCTTAGTAAACAGTACCTGTGTTAATCCCTTCTCGCCACAATCTACAAATATTTGTTTGGGCTCAGGTACATTTCCTAATTCTTCTAAAGTAAACACTGAGCTGAAATATTTATTGAGTACTTCAGCAGCTTCCACATCATCCACTATAACTTCTCCCATTCCTTCTTCTTTTTTCAATGGCCCAATTCTGTCTTTCCTCTTCTGCTTACTTCTGACATAGTTGTAGAAACTCTTACTATCCTCCTTTACATTCCTCGATAACTTCTGTTCAAAGTTTTGTATTGCTTTCTTGTTTGCATTATTGCAGCTGTTTCTTTTATTCACATACTTGTTTCTTAACTTCTCAAGTCTGGCAACACTCTCTTGATCCAAATCCAGTCCCTTCTTTGTTTCCTTCTTCAACTTCTGTAAATTCTTCCATGCTTTGTGCTTTGCCCTTCTCTTTCTTTGAACCTCACGTGTTATCCAAGGCCTCTTCTTATTGGTTCTTTTGTGCTTCGGTATGTTTTCTTCGATAATCTCCCTCATACGTTCTCTGAACTTCTCCCAAGCATCATTCACTCCCATGCCCTTTATTTCACTTACCAAATCCCTTTCCTTCAGCATCTTCCTAACTAATTCATAGTCTGCCTTAAAGAAGTTGGGTCTTGTCACATAGGCTTTTACTTCTTGGGTCTGCTCCATTACTAATTCCCATCTCACAACCTGATGATCACTAGTACTAAAATGCTCCCCCACACTCACATTCTCAACCATATTTTCATCCGATGTTAGCACTAAGTCCAAAATGTTGTCTCCCCTCGTTGGCTCCATGACATGCTGCTGCATAAAGCTGGCATTAACAAAATCCATGAAAATCTTATCTTTTTCTCTCTCCCCTTCCATTTTTTCCCAATCAATATGGTAGTTGAAGTCCCCCATAATCAAGGACGTTTCCTTATTGGCCATATCTAGTAGTTTGCATAATCCTTGGTAATCTTCTTCATTGGCATCTGGTACCCTATAGCAAACTCCTACAAGCATCTTAGATTTTTTAAATTGAATTTCACACCAGACACTTTCTTTGAAGGTCTCGTTCTTCATATCACCTCTCTCTACTGCATTAATACTGCTCTTAACATACAGCAAAACCCCTCCAGCCCCATGCCCAACTGGTTTCTGGTTAACACGATCCATTCTAAATAATTGGTATCCATCTAAAGCTAATTCACTGTCCATGATCTCCGGTTTTGTCCATGACTCTGCTATTCCAATTATGTCTGGTGATTCCTTATCTGCATACAATTCCAATTCTGCTCTCTTTGTAATACTTACTATACTCCTCACATTTGCAAACATACATTTTAAAATTCTACTACTTCCCATTTCCTTGCATCTCTTATCTTCACTACTGCTGGCTTCTGTTTTTTGTAGCTTTTTATCTTTATTTGTTTGACAGTTAGCGAGTCCATTTACTGCACTAACTGTCTTCCCACCAAGTTTAAAGTCTTCATCATCCCAAAGACTTGCCTCGCAACCATGTCTGCACCTCGAGCATTCAGATGCAGACCATCTCCCCCCAAGTACCCACCTTTCCATGGGTTGAAGTCAACCTCCCAATATCTAACCTCCTCCTGCTTGCACATCTCCTTCAGCCTTGTATTGATTTCTACTCTCTTCTCTTCTAGGGCATCACTGATATCCTGCCTAGGCAAAATACCCATGACAACAACTTCCCCTTGTCGGTCCTCCTTCAACCCTTTCATCATTGCTTCATAGCTGCTCAAAATTTCTTCTTTTTCTTCCATTCGGAGGTTATTTGTGCCAACTTGCACTATAACCGTATCCTCCAGCTCTGCCTTCTGCTTGATTTCTGGGAGCATTTGCTCTATTCGAGCCCCTGGCTTGCAGATGGATCTGAACCCTGCACGCTGCATCTGCAAATTCTTTCCAACATGCCTTACTAGGGAATCTCCCACCAAAACCACCTTCCGTTGTCTTTGCCTGGGTGCGCTCTTGGCTGATTTTTGCTGCTTCAGCTGCTCAGATGGCCTGTCCTTTGGTTTCTCTGCCGGCCTAACCTTTGGGTCCTGCACCATATCGACGCTCTCTTTTTCATCGCTACCTTTTCCCATTGAATCCTCTTCAGGTTTCCTAGTCTGCTCCAAAGCCGTGAGGCGCTGCAGCAAAACCTCCAAGCATTTCCTATCTGCCTCCGACCTTTTCTTTTCTTCCTCTAGACTTTCCTTCACTTCCTCCAAACTTATCTCTAAGCAAAACACTCGCGTGCACTGCATGCACGTGGCGCCGGTCTCATCCCCAAAACTATCTTTCGCTCCGTACATGCCACAACATGTGCACACAATGATGTCGCTTTTCTTCAGAGACATTTTCTTTTTGTATCTTCAGGTCGAAATACTCGCTTACTCACTCTGTTATGCTAAAGCTATTTAATATATGCTTCTACTCGACTGCCCTCTGTTATCGTTCCCTTGATCTAACGCAACACGCTAACGCCTTTCTATTCTAAATCTACTTCAATCTACTTCAATCTACTTCAATCTAGCTTCAAGTCACTAACGCTCCTTGCACAAAGAATTATGCACGATCTACCAAAACAATTTCTGTCACAAAATCAAAAATTTTGGCAAATTAGACAAAAATGTCCACTTATCTGCAAAATGCGACCTCTCTCTCGAAACCGGAAACCGGCCAGTTTGCTTATCTTTGCAATATCATGCAAAACATGAAAAATGCAACAATAACAATTAAGCATATCAAATTGGCATCGGCGGCGCGCCGACAGATTGTCGGCGGCGGCGGCGGCGGCGCGCCGACAAACAAAAATCGGCGGCGGCGGCGCCCACAAAATGTCGGCGGCGGCGGCGCGGCGCGGCCGGCGCAGGGCTCTATATACATATACTGTAAAAGAAAACAGCATATTGCTAAAATAGTTAATTGTTAATAAGTGTTTTTATACAGCATACGGGATATAAAGTTTTGGTCATTTTTATCAGGTAATGTGAAATAATGAGCCCGTTGCCGGAGATTATGAGGTGGAAAATAGGGTCGCAGAACATGATCTAGATTTGTAATGGCTGCCTTAAAGAGGCATTCATCTGCCTGTTTTTCCAATTCAGAAGCGCTTTGAATGAATGGGGAAAGTAGACCAGAACGTCGCATTTTCATCAGCAGTTTTTCAACCCTCTATCTGTCTCCTACTTGGGTGTAATCCCACCAGGCTGGGGAAGCATAGGCCTACATCAGAGAAGCTATGGTGGTGGCCCTTGCTATTTCCTGCATGGGCGTCTATCCCCCTACGTCATTGGAGCAACTTCCCATTTTCCCCTCTTCTTCTCCATCCCCTTCATTCCCCCTAAAATGGTGGCACACACACTGACAGATCCCCCCTATTTTTTGGATGGAGCATTTGCTCCAAGGTTTCTATGGTGTAGACGCCCTGATTTCCTGCAAGACATGAGGTGGAAGCCATGGGATCGGAGGACTCGGAGTGCATGGAGTGATGATGAAGAGGTAGACAGAACTTTATCAAGGTGAACATTCATTCCAAGGTCAGAACTGATTATTATTCCTAGGACTCACAGTGAAGTAACCCGGGTTGTTCCTGAAATGATTGGGGGAATAGAAGGGTGTCCTTTTCCTCTAGCAAAAATTATTAGTTCATTAGTTTTGTGGGGGTTTAGGCGAAGGTTATTACTATTAGCCCAGTACGTAGGAGATATGGGCGAATTCTTCCTATCTATCTATCTAAAACATTTATATAGCGCCCATTCAAGGAATCTATTCAGAGGCACTCCCGACCCAGGCCCGGTCAAAGAGAAATGTCTTAAGGAGACTGTTAAAGGAACCAGAGAGATCTCTAGGAAGGGAGCGAATCGCAATAGGTAGGTCGGTCTAAACGGCAGGACCAACCACCGAGAATGCCCTACGCTGTGCTATGGCGGTACGAGCGTAAGGAACAACGAAGTCTCCCCGGGATGCTGAGCGCATGGATCTGCGCCCCGCACAAGCAGAGGCAAGAGTAAAGAACTCACGAAGGTAAGCCGGTGCCCGGCCTAAACACATTGCCAGGCCATTGAGGAGACCCTGTAAAGGATGCGCTTCTGGACTGGGAGCCAATGAAGGACATCTCTCATACATACACATGTATTCTCTCATGTATTCTCTCATATCTGGAGATACTCCCAACCAAGCGTGCAGCGGCTGCAGCCGTCCGCAAGACCCTCTCCAGACAAGAAAGACGGACCTGAGGGAGTCCAACAAAGAGAGAAGAGCAGTAATCCTGAGCAGTATCTATCAAAAGCCACGTATCTCTATTTATAATTTATCAAATTACTTATCAAGTAATAGTAGCTCCTAATCAATGTCACGCAGCGATACATCTGGTTATTAGTCAGCATGAATATTAATATTCTAATATTGCATCGTAATTACATCACGAATGTCAATGTTTCATGTCTGTGGCTTAGTTTATTAATTCTTGGATTTCGGTTGTACGACTGGAGGTGCTTGATGCTCAACTAGACTGAGGATGTTCCGCTAACGTAGCAAGAGTTGGAAATCTTTCTGAGGTGTCCAAGCAGAGCGCTTTATGTCTGTATTAACTGACGACAGAGGGAGTGGAGAGGAGGGGGATAGAGTAGTGGTAACACGCATGGCCAGGAGAGCAGCAGGAGAGCAGCAGGAGAGCAGCAGTAGCCTACGGGGTTCGATTCCCGCAACACCATCGGGCGGGCGCCTTGTATGGCTGCCATAACGTGTATTGTATTGTATTTAAACATTTATAAAGCGCCTCAAGTAGGGTGAACCGTTCAGAGGCGCTCCCAGTGCTCAAGGCCCGAGAGAAAAGAAATAAGTCTTGAGGAAAGCAAACGAAGACGAGGGGTTACCTATTAAAATTCGAGAGCGAGTACAAGGAGACAGTGTATTCCAGAGAGAGTAAACGATCGGGAGGTAAAAGATCGGGAGTTCGCCATAAGAAATAAAAAAATCGACATCATTTTCGTATTAAAAATTTATTTTGATTAATTCTGGATGGTAATAAATGTGCTGAGCTATATGTTGTCGTTACACACCTTTATATCACTTTTTACAAATGATATAAATGTGGAAATTTCGGTTAATGTTCATTGATTCGGAGTTTCGGAAACAGTTGGGCAACAACGTCCATATTATATGACTCTCTAAACGTGTGTTTAGTTAAGATATTGATAATTGTACTGTCATGCCCCAATGTAATCTTACTGCGTTTGTCGGTTTGAATTAATAAAGAAAAAGATTATTATTATTATTAGCAGCAAAGATTAAATGATGAAGAAATGATCAGCTTGCTGGACTGTCAACCCGAAGTTTACGGTAAATCCCGCTATCGTTTAATGTTTCAAGGTTTGTGTTCCAAAAAAGCCCCCTTAGCGAAGTAGGGCCTAAACTGTAAACTGATCCAGGCTGTCGGTGAGTAGATAAGACGGCGAGGGAGAAAGCTATAGCCACTCGCCGAGGCTAGGAAAATGAAATTCCTTGCAGTTCAAACACAGTGGGTCACAAGGCAGATTTTTGGAATTGGCTAAAGGGACTTATCTTCGTCTATTTTCCGTGCCTTAGGCTATAAGCCTATCTCACGTAGTTCTTATATTTGTTTATTTTAGGAATTTTGAATTACAGAAAATAGCACGTACAGAATAAGATTTAGCCATGATAATTATGAGCAGATGTATTATATAAAATGCCGGATCTAAGCTCGATAAATCGCATTTTACGAATTTTACGAATTTTAATATTTCACGAATTTTAACGAATTTTAAAACTGGCAACGAATTTTCTTATTTCCTTACTTTTCAACTTTTTAAGCAAATAAATGTCAATGTCATAGGCAATCAATCAGCCGAAAAAGAATGCTGACGAGCAACACAACTGCACTGATAGTCAGTTACTGTTCTACTTGAAGTGTTGAACTTCGAATTCAATCATAGTTGGGGCGTGTGACTGTGTGCATTGGCGTAGCCAGTAGGCCTATGAGGCAAGAGGAGGCAGTTGTCTCCTCTTGCTTTTTTATATACTAGAACTTCGATTGACCAATTACAAGGATTTTGCCCACTGCACCTTGATGTTTCATGTTTCCCGGAGTTGCCTCCTTTTGAATTTAAGTTTAGCTACGGGCCTGACTGTGTGATTGTGAGCGCCAGTCAGCAGAACGAGAAACCACCAGTGTTTCAGCTACAGTATGACCAATCAGTCACTGACACAGCTTGCAACCAAAGTACCAAACATGGCTAAGGTTTGGCAACGTTCACTGAGTTGTGTCATCTTCTTCATCGTCCTCTGATTCTGAGTCAGGAACAGCCCTGTACTCCCACTCGACTGTGGTTTCTGTATTTTCGCCATGGAAATGCTCCCGAATTCGGAAAGAACAACCAACAAATTCCTTGTCACAAAAACAACACAGTGTTGTCGGATGACCATTTTCCTTTTCCTCCAAAAATCATAGGCCTACTTCCACTCCGGTCCATGTTCTTTAATCTTTGAGAAATAAGGTTTAACTAAACTGACTCGTTACGTAATAAACTTTTCTATTGAAATTTTGACATTAAATTCCAAGCAGAAGATTAACAAAACAAATCATGACGTCATCACATGTGTTGCTGCTTACGCTGCTTTTTGCAAAACGTCACTGTCATTGAAATAAAGGCCCAACAATGGCCCAACGAATTTTTAAACTTTCTTACGAATTTTAAAATAGGTCTTTGATTAGATTACGTTGAATCGGATTGAAGCAAACGCTGTGCGTTGGCTAGGGTTCATTAAAGAATACATTTACTTTACTTACTTACAGCATCGACCGCTGTGACGTCATCCATACCTTTCCTTAACTTAAATAACTGTTAGACTCTGAAACGTCTAAAAGTCAGCTCACCGACAGTAGATTAATGCCTTGGGCATTATGACGGCGCTCAGGGGCGTAACTTTGGTCTAAAAGTGGGAGGGGGTACCAATTTCTTACTTGCACGAAGAAAGGTGGAGACTGCGATTTCTGGGAAGGCACAAAAATAAATATTGATTGACATTGTTCAAAAAGTCGGGGTACGGTGCCCCCAGTCTAAAAAGTGGGGGTACGGGTACTCCTCGGACCCCCACAAATTACGCATATGACGGCGCTATAGAAGTTGAATTCAAATTAGAAATCTTATATCCCTATGTTGACAAAAGTTCTAATAACTTCACTTGTCTCCTTCGTACTTATGCCTATTTAATGTTCACTGATTCACACTAAATCTACGTGTAAGTAGCTTATTTTCTACTGTGTAGCATAGCCTTCACTGAACACTAACGCAGTTTTCAATATCTTTGTTTTACAAACATAAAATGTATTCAGTTTTTCAAATAGTCAGCAACACTTCTAACAGAGAACACACAAATTCAAAATTCTACAGTCAGCATAAATCTTCGCGCCCTTCTTAGACACCTGTGCTGTGCGCCTAAAATGAAATCTAATTATACATATAGCGCGCGGCTGCCTACCGAGATCGGCCAGCCATCTGCATCACTAAGACAGTACAACTAAACGTTATACATAAATAAAGAGAAGACTCTGTCTGTCTGTCTGTCTGTCACAGCGATATTTGACCGCGATGCATTTCTACAGCTTTGGACCTTTTCACTCCAAACCTTCACTACTGTCTCGGGGTGGGCATTACACACCCAGTGTAAGGCTTCGCGCCCCCCGTTTTGACCGCTTCCATGGTGTCCCGGGCCAAAACCTCTCCCAAACTCCCACTTTTTACCTGGTCCGAACAAATTTGAGTCGACCTATTTTCATTCGCCAGATGGCGACGCCCGAGAAGATTCTGTGTGTTTGACCGCCAATCTCTGTCACCGGCACGCATTTCTAAAGATTCGCCAGATGGCGCATACGCGAAACTAAAGTAAAAGCATTAGATATACACGGCAATATCTCACATTAAAAGACTACACAATGCTAGGTTCGCAAAATGAATGATCAATTATCGATTTTATTTAGCTTTTGCAGTTTGCGCATAGCCACTCAACAGCAGCCTCATCGGCCTCATGTAGGGCGGGCATCCCGCCCGGAAAACGCGTTGTTACACAGTCATTTACGATGTGCGCCATTGTCTGAATTTCCCCACAGCTACAAAGGGGGTCGATGGCCTGACCCCAACGTACCATATTGGCAGCACAACGACCTTGACCTGTTCTGAAGCGGTTCAGTGTGACCCACTGACCCCGCGGGAGATCATTTCCCGGAGGCCATACAGACGGCACGGCCACGAGCGAGCGGTTGACAACTTCAGCTGCCAGCCACTCGGCACACCAGGCCGTATTAGCTGTAAAGTCCTCATCAGGTTGATTCCACCATATAGGTCGGCGTGAAGGGAGCCGTAATTTTGGATGGCACGTAATGTCTGTATGCAGCGGAAGATTCTTGTTTGCCTGGACCTTCCGTAGCATCTTCGCTGTCGCCTCCATTCTTCTCAGGTGCGGAGGAGGAATGTTGCTCAACACTGGCAGCCAGGCGAGCGGCGCGGGGCGCAACGTACCCGTGATGATCCGCATAGTTGCGTTCAACTTTACGTCGACGAGATGAGTGTGGTGAGATCGACCCCATACTGGGGCACAGTACTCAGCGACCGAGTAACATAAAGCCAAGGCCGAGCACCGAAGAGTTGTGGTCTTGGCTCCCCAGTTCGTGCCCACCAGCTTGCTTATTAAGTTGTTTCGGGTTCCAACTTTAGCGGCCGTCTTTTTTAGGTGCTCATGGAATGTGAGAGCCCTGTCCAAAGTGACTCCCAGGTAGACCGGGTTTGTCTCGTGTCTTATCCTTTGCCCATTTAGAACAATGTTCAACTCTTTGTTCGCCTGTGCGTTATAGAGGTGGAAGGTAGAAGAAACTGTCTTTGTAGTGCTCGGAATTAATCGCCACGTCCTGAAGTATTCCGACATAAGTTCCAGATCTGCATTTAGCACCTCTTCCGTTTCTTCCAGTGAGGACTCCTGAGCCGCTAGGGCGATGTCATCAGCATATGCGAACTTGCGAGATTGCGTAGTTGGTAAATCATTTATATACACGTTGAAAAGGCACGGCGACAGCACCGATCCCTGGGGAAGACCATTCTTTTGCGTTCTCCACGAGCTCACCTTGTCAACCAAATGAACCCTGAAGCGCCTGTTTCCAAGGAAAACCGCGACAGACCTGGTGAACCACCATGGTAGAATCCTGGATGTCTTCAGCAGTAATCCAACATGCCACACCGTGTCATAGGCCGCCGTCAGGTCCAGGAACACCGCTCCAGTCTTTAGATTTTTCTGATAGCCGTTCTCGATAAATGTGGTGAGTGCGAGAACCTGATCGCCCGTGCATCGCTCCCGTCTGAAACCCGCTTGTTCCACCACTATTTCCTCGTCCAGGGTCGTCCTGATTCTGTTCAGCATCAGTCGCTCCAATGTCTTGAAACATACCGACAGCAGGGAGATGCGTCTTACTTAAAATACGTTTATTTAACGACGCCGTCATATCAAAGATGATTGACGTCATACACAATAACATATGTACAGGTACATAATATATCACGTTTGGGGTCCAAGACAGGTTAAGCTGACGGCCGGCTGCCAACCAAGAAAACCCCGTAGGGGAAAGTGGTGGTAGGATTTTCCCATGCACGGTCAGCGGAGTTGGGTTTTCTCCCCTCCCCCGTCTTGGTTACATTTGCGGGTTTTTATTTACATTAAAAAGTGTTCATGTTTGTTAGAGTTCTGAGGGTTTCCCTCTTCAGTTGTCTAAGTTATATCATAGTATATATACAGAGTAGTTAATGGTCTATTATTTACAGTTTACAGTTTTCAGATTGTTCGGTAATTGTTCATGGTCTTTGTAAACTCGGAGTTTCTTGTTTCTGGCACAGGGACCGCAGTCTGAAGCATCTTCTACAGCCTTCTTCCGGAAACCTCCAGCCACTTGTAGATGGTGTTCAGGCAGCTGGTTTGACAGAGTGCGGTACGCAGGTCGAATGGCCAGTTTTCCCGTGCGCACATCCGGATGAGTTCATCCTGGAGGCCTGCATGAGCAGGGCATTCTAGTAGGAAATGGCGCACGGTTTCTGGAACGTCGCACTCGTCGCAGTTTCCGGATTCGTGACGACCCCACAGTTTCAACTGTGTGTCTAGGAGGCAGTGGCCCAGCCGGAGTCTCGTGAGGGTCACTTCCTTCCTCCGGTTGGAGTCAGCGTACTTCCGGGTCAGGCTGACGCTTGGCTCGAGGGCTCGGTAATCCGAACCGGTGTCTGAGGCGGGAGATGGGTCGATAACGTCGCGCCTTTGTAGCAAGAGTTACTTGTGTTTCTGAGGTGTCCAGGCAGATCGCTTTTTGTCTATTATATTTTACTGCAGCAGCAAAGATTAAAGGGTGAATTACCGATTATTCTTCGTTAATTAGTTTTAATGTAATGTTTATAACGGCATAGCATTGTTCAGTTTGCTCTTATCCTACTTAACAGTGAAAATTATGTGACTGAAATACGTCAAATAGGCCTAGCATAGGCCTAGCACTCGTGATGTCCAGAGAGGCAAAGAACAAAATGAACAGAAAATGCGAAAGCGATCATGAGACACATTTAAATGTTAATTTATAGACAACAGATTTCTAGCAATTAATTTGTTTACTGTATTTTGCTTTTCCTAGGGTTTGAGATTATCATAAAATTTGAACCTATCTTACAGACCAGTGATGTGTTGCCATCTACCGAATACACTAAAAACACGGATCATTTTTACCACACAGTGTCTAGCACAGAGGTTTTCAAACTTTTTTGACCAGGGATCCCTATTTTTTTCTAGGCATAGTTCGCGGACCCAGGCATTTTAAAAAGTAAAATTTATCACTTAAAATTTAAACAAAATAACAGGCAGACTATTTCCACAATACAAACTTGCTTATAAGTCGTGTATAAATTTGAAAACACAGGCTGTTAATGCTGATCTGAGTGGCGCTATATAAGTTTTCGGTTGCAATTTCGGTTACGATGCTAAAACCATGCAGTGTTAATCATTAATATATATTTTCAGAACGCTGTCGCGGACCCCCGCCATATCCTTCGCGGACCCCTCTTGGTCCGCGGACCACAGTTTGAAAACTTCTGGTCTAGCACCATGCCATTTCCACTATATAGGCCCTACTTCAACCGTCCTTGCGCTTTCAACCATCACACAAAGTGCAGGACGATGAGCAAACGGAGTGTTGCGGACTTCGTCTGTTGTTGTTATTTCTAATCTTCAGCGTAAAGCGGACTGTCAACTTTGTTAGTTGAGCTGTGCGTTTGCATGTTTGTGTGTGTGTGTGTGTGTGTGTGTGTGTGTGTGTGTGTGTGTGTGTGTGTGTGTGTGTGTGTGTGTGTGTGTGTTTGTATGTGTGTGTAGAGGGGTGTGTACGCGCGCGCGTGTATGCGGGCGCGTGCGCACGCGCGTGTGGGAAGGCGCAAAGGGTGAATTCAAGTTATCTGACCTCTACTGCTTACTACCCTTCCAGTTTACTATGAGCCTGCAGGATGGACTTCAACAGCTGAACGACATCAAATGGCATTGAAAAACGTTGCAAGACGTTAATATAAATATGTTTCTACAATCTACATTGTGCATTGAGCAAATGACAGTTTATGCAGACAACGGGATTCAACGAAATTCATTATTATAGAACATGGTTCATCATATTAAAGGTGTCCAAATCGAATCTTAGTTCCCGTTACTTGATATATCTTTTTAAGGGTGTGTAACTGAAATCCATTACCTTATTGTTTCATATTAAAGGTGTCTAATAGGAGTCCTTGATGCAATTACTTGATTTACTCACTAGAATTCACTAATTCGAACTTGGGACCCCTCGTGCCCCACCCCTGAAATTAAGCCTCTGAATTCGAGTCTTATGTCCCACTGATTGATATGTTTAATTAAAATGGACTTGCACCCAGAATAACCCTAGATGGAAGTCTTTCATCGGCCTCGTCGTCCTAGTACGCCCTCGGAATCCTCCGTGCTGGAATGGTTCTGCAAGAGATGGAAAAGGCAACGACGCTTGAGCATACAATGTACTCCTCTCCAGCATGGTGGGGATATGCTACCAGAGAGAAAAAAGTTAGCTAGACAACTTAATCAACCGCAAGAAGCGCCGAGGGTATCTGCCTTCGGAGTTCGGGACGCTGGTGACCCTGTTTCTTCGGGCGATCAAGAGCTACTCCAGGTTATCTGTTACAACTCAGATCATGTTCTCCGGAGACTCTTTCCAACCAGAGGGGACACCAAATATCAACTACGCCCTTGATCGACCGCTTACCCTGGCCAAAGAAAGATCTAAAGCAATATAACCACACATAGTTCAAGTAATCACTACTAACATATATGGATAATTGTAAACATGTTGCGTCTGTGATAACCTGTACTGAAGAATAAACGAAATTGATTGATTGATGCTCGTTTCTTCGTTAGGGTAGGAGGTGAGATCTGCAGAAGAACAAACGTCGTCTCCTCCTTGGGGTATGAGCCTTCTGATTGGGGTAAGAATCTTCTGATTGGGGATATGAACCTTCTGATTGGGGTAAGAGCTTCCTGATTGGGGTAAGAGCCTCCTGACTGGGGGTAAGAATCTTCTGATTGGGGATATGAACCTTCTGATTGGGGTAAGAGCTTCCTGATTGGGGTAAGAGCCTCCTGACTGGGGGTAAGAATCTTCTGATTGGGTGAGTCTCCTGATTGGGATATGAACCTTCTGATTGGGTAAGAGCCTCCTGATTGGGGAAAGCTTCCTGTCGTTTAGACTCCACTTAAGAGCCCCAAAAATTGTTCATCCAGATTCAGATTCAATGAAATTTCACACACATTAACTACAATTTATTAAATTAATGCAAGAAATAAAAAAAGTTAAGTGCAGTTATAAAATATTTAGCTAAGAATGGCGACGTTTGGTAAATATGTAGCAAAGTCAATCGCGTTTCAGTTGTCAAACAATGCAGTCGTGTATTTTTTTAAATAGTATTTAGAGTTTAGCGACATCTTGTGGATGACATATGTGCTGACGTCCATCTTAATTCTTGTGTCAGGTATGAATGAAATTTGGCGATTGGATGGATCGAGAGTTTAGTGACATTTTGTGGGTTAACGTCGACCTTACCTAACATACGAGGTGCATGTCAGCAATACACCGATTGGAATGGATCCAGAGTTTAACATCTTATGGCTACAAAGACCGTTGACGTGGACAGAAATTATTTTCGCATAATGCAGCCTTTTGAATTTAATGTTGCATTATTTAGAGTTTAGCGTCATCTTATGGGTTAACGTCGATCTTACCATCCAAACTCGTGCACCAGATGAATCTAGGGTTGAAAAATGAATTTCTACATATGTAGCTGAACGTGACAACATTTTAAAGGTGTCTAATTCAGTCGTGGATTTATTTCGGCAGTATTTAGTGTTTAGCGACATCATGCGGTTTACCCTAATTATTATACAGTGAGTACCCACGGATGGATGGATTCAGAGTTCAACATCTTACTGCAACAAACGCGATTGGTAGATATGTAGCTGAGAGTGACAGCGTTTTAAAGGTGTCTAACTGTAGTCGTGGATTTAACTTAAATTAATGTAGTAGTATCTAGCGGCTAGCGACATCTGGTGGGTGTCAGTCCCCTTAACCTCTACGTTATCCTACATAAATCTAGCGATTAGATGGATGGATCCAGAGTTTGACATCTTATGACAAGAAAGGTCGTTGACGTCGGCAGATATTATTTTGAAGAGTTCTCAAGACTTGTTATGTTGTTGCTGTTGTTGAACAACGTTAGTTGCTATATAGCAACATGGTGGCGTAAAACAGATGATTGGCGTCGCCCTCCGCCATTCTCCAGGCATGGGACTGGCACCACCAGAGTAAGAGCAGTGGCGGAGTTCTCACCGATCGTATGGCGATTGGTAAATATGTACCCCAGATTGGTCCGCAAAGGTTCACCAGTCACTCTGTTACAGAGTAAAGCAGGGAGGCGACCTGACCGACGTCTCTCATGAGCGTAGACTCGGATCCGACCTGGGCTGGTGAACCAAAGTCCTCCGTGCCCACCTTCACGCGGTGCGGACTGTTAGTACCCTTCCTTCCAAAGGAAGGGGAACGAACGGGCACGGCAGGCAAAACCAGGGGAAGGCAATGGCAAACCACCCCTGTTATCATGCCAAGAAAATCGTCACGAGACACACCAAACCAAAAACGCCGACAGTCGCTGATGGTGGGACTCCCAGGCCGGAGCGCGACTCAAAAGCTACTGGGGAAGAGTAAGACGGCAATGGAGACTGTGTATCGTGACGATCGCTAGGGCTCTGTGAGCCGACAGCACAAGCACAAGCACCCCAGATTGACACTTTAAAAAAAGGTGTCGAACGGGTACCGTGGATTTTACGTAGCATTGCTTATTGCGATAGCATGCATAGTGGTTAGAGTGCTGAAATGTCAACCGAGAAAGGTCGGGGTTCTAATTCCCGCCGGCGCAGAAATGTTTCGAGGTTTCTGCTCCACTCACGCCCCCAAGCCAACACAGGTATAATGAACACTGACTGTACACTGTCGGTGGGTAGATGAGACGACAAGGGAGACTGGACCCCACCCTCATATGCTGGGAATAAGAAAAATGAAGTTGCAACAAATTACAGTTCCTACGCACGGCTGCCTCTCAGGTTAACCCACATTAACGGACTGCTCTCCTCCTCCTCCTCCTCCTCCTCCTCCTCCTCCTCCTCCTCCTCCTCCTCGTCTTCCTCCTCCTTTTTCTTTTTCTTCATCTTCTCCTCCTCCTTCTTGCCTTCCTTTTCCTCTTCTTCTCCTTTTTCTTTTTCTCCTCCGTCTTCTTTCTCCTTCTGTTTCCACTTACCCTCCTCGTCCTCCTCGTCCTCGTCCTTCTTCTCTTTTTCCCACTCCTCCTCCTCCTCCTCCTCCTCTTCCTCCTCCTCCTCCTCCTCCTCCTTCTTCTTCTTCTTCTTCTTCTTCTTCTTCTTCTTCTTCATTCTTCGTCTCCTCTACCCTCCTACTCTTCCTTCTTCTCCTTCTTTTTCTTCTTTTCCTTCTCCTCCTTTTCCATTCTCTTGCCCTGCTTCTTTTACTTCTTCTTTCTCGTCTTCTTCTCTCCTCCTCCTCCTCCTCCTCCTCCTCCTCCTCCTCCTCCTTCCTCCTCCTCTCTTTCTCTCTTTGTTGTTCTTCCCCTCCTCCTGTTTCTTCCTCCTATCCTCCTCCTCCCTTTTCTTCTTCTTCCTCTCCTTCTTGCTCCTCCTGCTTCTCCTTCTTCTTCCTCTTCCCCCATCTTATTCTTCTGCTGCTCACTTGTGCCAATGGTTATATATAAAAATGTTATCCACACAATAACGAAATTTTCGCAGTAACCGTGTTAACTATAACCGGGTTTTTGCTGTACCAAATGTAAACAATCTCTTCTCAGACTCGGCTTAAGCTCCGAAGTTCTCGTAACTCAACGAGACCACAGGGGCGTCTACACCATAGAAACCGTGGAGCAAATGCTCCATCCAAGAAATAGGGGGGGGGGGAAGATTTGTCAGTGTGTGTGCCACCATTTTAGGGGGAAGGAACGGGTAGGGGGAAAAGAGGGGGAAATGGACGTTGCTCCAATGACTTAGGGGGGGGGATAGACGCCCCTGCGAGACCACACCTGTACCATCTTAGCACACAAAAAGATACAGCCGCCTACATATGCAACAGCTCGCTGGCAACTCAGATTTACCATGAGAACGTGATTTCATGGATGTTAGAGTAATAGATGAAATTTGATTCGTAGGCTGCAAACTGCCTCACTGGGTCTGCTGACTCTGCTCCGTCTTCTTACCTACGTGTAATGAATTTTTGCACCCCGGTTTCTTCCTTGCCTGCAAGGGCTTCCTCGCAATCCTCGGCGCGCGGCCTTATTTATTGCTGTCCCTCGTGTGCGCTCTTCCACGGCACCATCCAGAAGTTTCGCCCATGCATGTTGGCCCCTCTGCTTGGAACTGTATCTCCTTGTTTCTCCGGTAATAGCTTCTTGCCCTCTCTCATCTCCAGTTCCGTAGACACCTGAGACTTTCCTTTTGCAGGTGCTGCCATTGATGCGAGTTGAGAGCGACGCTGATTCGAGTGGCGCTATATAAGTGTTCGGTTACAATTGCAATTACGAAGATGTTTGATAATATGGATGCAAGGATTGGATGCCAAGAGTTTAACATCTCACGGCATCAAACGCCGTCGACAGAAAAAGGTTGTTTCGAACAGTTCTCACAGCAGCAAGGGAGAAACATAACTAAACTATGTAAGCCCTTAGCGACATCTTGTGGATGTCAGTTACGTTGAAGACGATCTTGCGCTTCACACATCCGTCCTTTGAGATGCTAGCGATTGAACGCGACTAGTGAATATGTAGCTGAGAGTGATGAGTTTTAAAGGTGTCTAACTGAAACAGTGGGTTTATGGCTATTATCATTGTTTAGTGTTTAGCGACATCTTGTGGATGTTAGTCACGTTGAAGTCGACCCAGTGCCGGATTAAGACTTAGTGAGGCCCTAAGCAAAGCCTAAAATAAAGCTAGGAAGCCCATGTTACAAAATTATACCAGGAGCTCTCACAAAACTTGAAAACATAAAATTATATGCCTTTTAATTATTGAATAGCAAGGCATTTAAAGTAAAAAAAGTCAAATTATTTTCAAATGAAAACGTTTACTCAAGCGAGATGGAATTTGTAACGCAAGCCATTTAAAAAGGTTCTACATTTAATTATATACAGCACACATAGAATCAAAAATCCACCGTCCCTCCCCACCTAAACAGAAATTCTGACTTTCTTTTAGGTCACTTCGGATTGTGAGGCTATTTGTAGCCTTTTTTTTAGCTTATGCCTTAATTCGGCACTGAGTCGACCTTACGCTTCGTAGAATGCATGTCAGCCATTTTTACTGGTGTTTGAACGCGACTGGAGTTTATGTAGCCGACAATGATGCATTTTTAAGGTGTATAACTCGAATCGTGGGTTTTGTGTAGCATTGTTTAGTGTTTAACGACATTTTGTGGATGTCAGTTACGTGGAAGTCAAACTTACACATCATAGAACTTTTTTAATATAATTAGGTCTACTATTATTAATAATAATAATAGTGTTTAATTAGAAAACCAAAAGCGAACAGCACATTGGTGAACAGGCTGATAGAAAAATTCATATAAAACATAGAAGTAATAAGAGGATAATTTCTGTTTGTGGGGCGTGGTGGCTCAGTGGTAAGTTCGGCGCCTTGTGACCGGAGGGTTGCAGGTTCGAATCCCAATCTAGCCGCTGCGTACGGACCTTGGGCAAGTCCTTCACTCGCAATTGCTCGTGGCGCTTCGGCGTGAAAATTCCGGCACAGTATAGGGGCCTACCAATGCTGTAGTCGGGAGCGCCTCTGAGTAGTAGTAGACTTCAAGAGGCGCTATGGAAATATCCGGAATAAGAAAAAGAATGGGAAAAAGAGCACAAAAAAGTTAAAAGAGTTGAAAGTAGAATTAATTGTGCTACACCAAAAGCATCATAAAAATAGGTAAGAAACTGAATAGTCAAAGTCTATAGGTAATTGGAAGTTTAAGGTACACAAAATGAGACCAGTCATTTTAGTTAAAGCCGAACAAAATTAAGAAAGAGCTTTTTAAAAGAAATAGAACAGTTTTATTATTAAATAACATAAAAAAGCATCCTAATAATAAAGGTTTTTCTAACCAGATTATCAGAGTTGGGTATATATAGTTAGAATTTTAACCTCTAGGGCGTAGCATAATCCTGTCGATTTAATTTGAGGCCATAGGCGCCGACTTTTGCTTTTGCCTCTGGGTGCCAGTCAGAGGCGGATCCAGAAGGTTTATCAAAGTTTTAAAGAACCAACGAAACTCTTATTAGGAAATTTTTTTGTCATCCCGCCATTTTTCATCGTCTACTACGTGTGTAAACCTAAAAAATTTAAAATGGGGGACTGTGGCCGGAATGCCCCCCTGGATCCGCCTCTGGTGCCAGTGCATATTTTAAGATAATTCTCCCCGAAAAAAATTTGACGACCCTTTTTTAGGAATATCCCAAAAAATTAAATTTAAGGTCCGAATTCTTCTGGGTGCCAGGCCCCCACTCAGCCCACTGAACTTTTTCTCTGGGTGCATTGGCACCCAAGGCCACCAAGAAGTCGGCGCCTATGACTAGAGCCATGAACTATACTAGACTTAATATAGATTAAAGTTGATAATTCATCGTGGAATTTTGTGCAATGTTGTCGGCCTTCTAAGAAATTAATAGACCAATAATTTATTATAGACGTTATCTGGAATTTGCAAACTGTGAAGAGTGAAATATGTAGCGGCCGTTGAAGTCGACCTTCCCGTACAGACCTTATGCTTTACAATACCACTGGTGACTGAACGCCAGTGGTTAATATGTAGCTGAGAATGATTGCTTTCTAAAGGGGTTGTCCAACTGGAACCGTCGAATTTATTCAGCACTGTGTATTGAGCAACATCTTGTGGATGTGTTGAAGTCGACCTCACGTGTATCTCGGTGTGATCTAGCGATTTTTTTAAATCCAAAGTTTAACGTCATCATATATGACACCAAGGGTCGTTGATGACAATTCAAAAGGATGTACAGTTATACAGTTAGAGCAAAGAATTTACAGAGTCCAAAGTACACCATTTAAAAGTGTCAAAACGGTACCCTACAATGTTCCTAACAGCATAAAGTATAAAATCATATATATATATATATTTGTATTACGATATACTGATCAGATCAGACTATAGTCGACTAGAGGCAGAAACCGCTTGAACAAAATATTAACATGTGCGAAACTGTCTAATGTCAGACGAACACTAGTATAGATTAACGTTGCAAGACATTTTTACCTCAAACTCTTCAATAATGTTAAACCGAATATACTTGCTGAAATAATGAGCTAATTATAATAGTTATAAATTTTTATAATAATTTTATGATAGAAAAAAAATCTGGCAAAATCAGTTATTTTGTTGCCGTATTTGCTAATAATCTGACACTGAATTGTCACGCTCATATCATAATCATGCTACATGTAGGCCTATCAGTAGGCTATCAGTTTAAAATCCTCCACTTTGGTAAACTGTATACGGCTGGTTAGCTATACACTGGTTAAAGCGTAGGCCCTACGGCTATAGGCGTCTCTCTGTGTGACGATGTCACTATGGCGTAGCTATGTAGACTTTTTTTTTATTTTTTTTTTTATTCCGGATATTTCTATAGCGCCTCTCGAAGTCTACTACTACTCAGAGGCGCTCCCGACTACAGCATTGGTACACTGTGTCGGAGTTTTCACGCCGAAGCGCCGCGAGCAATTGCGAGTGAAGGACTTGCCCAAGGTCCGTACACAGCGGCTAGAGTGGGATTCGAACCTGCAACCCTCCGGTCACAAGGCGCCGAACTTACCACTGAGCCACCATGCCCCACTTTGTAGAGGAATGGTGCAGCAATATCGCGGGCGATGTATAAGGGACTTCTAATAGGGCGCAAACTGAGGAGCTTAAGACAATTTTATCACCACCCTATAACTTCAATGGTCATCACGTGACGACAACGAGAGCCTAGACCCAAAAGCGCCATATTTGGCCGATGAGAATCATCAGACTCGATATATTATCGAATTTTAACTCAAGTTAAACTGACCCGAGCTACCTGTCTCTCTATGAAAGCCCATTTCATTTTTTTTATTTAAGCTACATAATAGACCGACAACCGCTGGTTTTTATCCAACACACTGACACTCCCCATCCTCTCTGAGGCTCTCTCTCTGTCTGTCTGTCTGTCTGTCTGTCTGTCTGTCTGTCTGCCTGTCTCTCTCTCTCTGTCTCTCTGTCTGTCTCTCTGTCTATATATATATATAGATATATATATACAGTTAATAATGACAACAATACTTGTATTACGATAAGACAGTCTTTAATGCACATTAATCAACATTTTGCATTAATTGTTAAACACATGAAGTTTAAATGTAAAATAAATTAACTTTATAGTCCCATATGCCCGCACTGCTACTATGCAGCGCCGAGCATTCTCTGTCGCTGGTCCAACTGCGTGGAATGACTTAGGCCTACCATCTCTCCTTCGCCTGGATCTCCTCGTACTCATCCGTCTTCTGTTTACGCTCTATTGAAGACTTTTCTGTTTGATCAGGCCTGGCTTAGGAGTGACTCTGAATAGAGCCCTTGAAGAGGCGCTATATAAATTCCATGTTTGATTGATTGATTGATATTAGTATTGTTATTATATGAAGATTTGTAAAGCGCGTTAATGTAACTAAATACAACGCATGTGCAATTACTATAATAAGTTACGAAGCATTTTATGTTCAACTACAACTCTGGAAATAGAAGAAATGTGAAATGGACGCTAAATTACTTACTCACTTTCCGAATAAACACGAATAGTAGGCCTAACGACCTATTATAGGTAACGACGTAGGCCCTATAATTTATGTAAGACGTCAACGTTTTATCCGATTGTTTATACGATGACGTCATTTCTGGACATCGTTTCGCGTCGTGGAAACGCGTTGATGAGGTCCATCTTGAAAATCGACTTACAAAAGATGGGACGAATTCACAGAAAATCGTATATCAGAATCAGTAGAAATTCTAAATTCGACGCAACAACCGTTTCTTTTGAAGGAACAAATCGATCATTGATCGAATGATCGAACGCATTTGTCATTTCGAAAAGAAAAAATCTGAGAGAAGATCGAAGCTAAACGTATGAATTAATTGTTTCGCTTTATGACACAAATTGATAAACGAATGTTTAGGCCTATAATTATATAGGCCTTAACCCCGGGGCCATTTGATCGATTGATAGATCAAAAGTCTAATCTAATCTGCGGACTTTTCCCCGTTATCATAATTGACAACGTTATCATAACTCGCAACGTTATCACACTGCACAAATCTAAGCATTGCGCAGTTGGTGGCACGTGACAAGTAAGTAAGTAAGTAAGTATATCCTTTATTAATCCAACTGCTAACCGCATTTTGCTTTACACATGTATATCACGTCCAGGTTAAAGTACTAAGGCCTATATTCCGGTGAAAATCATCCTAATTATGAAAGATTTACGAGCTAGACTGTCAGCAGTCGGGAGAACCCGATTATGTACACGGGGTCGCAAAGTATAACCCGTATGCTTAACAGGAGGTAATAGCACATGAAGCACATGTGTAGGACATGTAAGGACGGTCGTGAAAAGTTTAGAATCAGCAGTACGGATCAATTGTTCGAATCTAGGGTAGTCCACAGGAAGATAACCATCTTTAATCAACAACGACGGACTAGTGAGTTCCATGGAGGGAACGAACATCATGCTCTTCGGGGGCTATTTCTACCAGTTGCTATAAGATGAATTAGAATCTTCGCCCAAGTTCTCACCAATTTGAACTCCCCAGTAGAGATGATAGGAACTTTATTCCCAGAGCCCTATTTGCTATTATCTGCAGCCATCCTTAATCTCCACCAATTAGTCTATGATACATCAGTCTGTCACACTGTGCGTTGTGACAAAAATCATTTTTTAGATTTAGCTATATTTATTATTCTGATGTGATGGATTCCCATGTTAATGTACCTGGCTGCGGTGTGCCATCCAGTTTTCTTTTATAAACGAGTAGGCCCTATACATAAATGTTATCATAATGCGACAACGGTCGCTTTACGCAAACCCAAAAGCGTAACCAGCCGAGATCGATCCTTTAAGCTTCTGTTTAACGACGCTGTGTCATAACAAAGATGATTATCGTCTCCCTCCTCCTTTCTCCAGGCTTGGAATTGGCATTACCAAAGTACATGCAGTGGCGGAGTTTGATCGATCCGTAAGATCCCGTGACGTAAATAGGCCCAAGTAGCTTAAGGTCAAAGATATTCGGTATGAAAGGATAGGGATTTTATTTTCTTAGGTACCTACCTCTCCATTTCCGTCTGATCTTCCCACATTTACGGTGTACGGTCAGTGGACCTATTGTTGCAGAGTTGACTAGGTCGCCCAAATGTTGAAACAAATTTCGGCCTTGGCTTGGATAATTGGATTTGAACCCCCGACCTTTCGATTGACGGTCTGGTACACTAATCACTAGACTATCCCGTATCCCAAGCGTAAACCTATTATGCTGGCCTTAGGGGTCGTCCATTAATTATGTCAACAAATTTTAGGCAGTTTTTGACCCCCTCCCTCCCCCTTGTCAACAACTGTCAAACATTCAAGGACCCCCTAATAAATTATGTCAAAACTTTTTTACCACCCCCCCCCCGACAAAAGAAATTAGGCCTACCTTTTCATCAAAAAAGAAACTCTAAATATTAGATTTTCAAAAAGAACCCAGGATATTCGCATTTAAGAGATTACGCAGCGCATTTTCTCATTTATCTTCGAACAATGAACAATTAAGATAGTTTCAAATGAAGAAAATATCGCGTTAGATTAAATTACTTACAAAAAAGTTATAGATCACTCATAAAGACTTTCCGAATCTATGGTAGCGTTTTGATTAAATTAATGTTGACGTCAACTTGTCTTGAACACCCCCTCCCCCTTGTCAACAATTGTCAAACTTTTTGAAATCCCCTCCCTCCCCCATTTTGTTGACATAATTAATGGACGACCCCTTATGTATTGTTGTGATAAAATTATAATTATATGGACTTGCTTAACTTTCTTCTGTAGATCACCTGCGTCCGATTCAACGATTCCAATGATTCTACGATTCTACTGATTCTACGATTCTACTGATTCTACGATTCTACTGATTCTACGGATCTACTGAAATGCCAATTCGCCGCACATGAACTCGGTCGCCTTTTTTTCTCTCTGTGTATCGGTGTGTGTGGGTGCGTGTGGGTGCGTGTGTGTAGGTATGGGTGTGGGTGTGGGTGTGTGTGTGGGTGCGTGTGGTTTCTGTGTGGGTGTGTGTGGTGTGTGTAGGTGTGGGTGTGGGTATGGGGGTGTGGGTGCGTGTGGTGTGTGTGGGTGTGTGTGGTGTGTGTAGGTGTGGGTGTGTGTGGTGTGGTGGGTGTGTGTTGTGTGTGTGGTGAGTGTGTGTGTAGATGTGGTTGTGTGTGTGTGTGGTGTGTGTGTAGGTGTGGGTGTGGGTGTTT
>OY744614.1:14203728-14208728 GCA_963556255.1 Allolobophora icterica | reverse complement strand
AAAAATGAAAATTTTTGATCCAATTATAATTTCTTTTAACTTATTTAAAGCCCAAACAATAGCATAGGCTTCCTTTTCCACAGTAGCCCATCTCTTCTGGGTATCAGTTAACTTCTGACTGATAAATGACACAGGGCGCTCTATTCCCTTGTCGTCCATCTGTGTTAAAACAGCACCGACTGCAAAGTCACTACTATCGCAGTACAAATTAAATGGTTTTCCAACTTCAAAAACATATAATACTACTTTGGATCGCACAGCCTCTTTAAGTAAATCAAATGCTTGCTGATGTTCAACAGTCCAATCAATCTTATCAGAAACACGTTTACTAGTTAAATCAGATAAAGGTTTCGCAATCTGTGCAAAGTCCTTAATAAACTGTCTGTAATAATTAAAAAATCCAAGCAGTTGCTTAACTTGCTTCTTAGTTTCTGGGATCTTCAAATTAGTCAAACTTTCAATTCTGTCTGGATTCATCTTTATCTTACCAGACCCAACCACATGACCGATAAACCTTACTTCAGACTTACCAAATATGCATTTTTTCAAATTTAAGGTAACGTTATGCAATCTCATTTGCATCAAAAATGCATCTAACTGCTGTAAATGAATTTTCCAATTGTCAGAATGCACAGCAATGTCATCAACATACGGTTCTGCAAAGTCACTTATAGGCTGTAAAACTAAATTTATCGCCTTAACAAAAGTTCGGCCTGAATTTATCATTCCAAAAGGAACACGAGTAAATTCATACAGTCCATTATGTGTTACAAAAGCTGTCTTCCATTGATCAGATTGTTTTACAGGACAAGTCCAATAAGCACTTCGACAGTCCAAAATAGAAATTACATTAGACTTTCCAACTTTGTTCAAAACGTCTCTGACAATCGGCATAGGATATTTACAATCCACTGTGAATGAGTTAATGTATCTGTAGTCACAGGCAAGTCTCAAAGATCCGTCTTTCTTTTTAACAATAACCAAAGGGCTTGCCATTCTGCTCGATGACGGTTTGATAATGTTTGTTTTTAACATTTCTTTGATCTGACGTTCCACTTCTGCTCGATAAATCAAAGGAATTCGGTATGCTGCAAATTCCTTTTCACGAAATCCTGGTTTTAGTTCAATTTCATGTTCAACCAATGTACATAATCCAGGTTTTTCTGAAAATCTGTCACAGTATTTGTTCAAGACTTTCAACAACTGTTCTTGCTGAGTTACTGTCAAATGGCTAATTTGTTCAGGATCGAGGTTAAGTGAATTCTTGTCATCTTGAACCTCATTCCTCATTGGTAATTCAACCACTGAACCAAAATCTTCATCTTCTTCAACGATTAGACCACAACTTAATGCTCGAGTAACATATTTTCTGATCTTGTTGGCGTGAATTATTTTTCGACCATTTTCACCCATATCGACTAAATAAGAGTACTTTGATCTTCGATGTATGATCGTACATGGACCATGCCATCGAGAAATAAGTTTGTTTGTTGACGTTGGATACAAAACTATGACTTTCTCACCAGCTTCAAATTCTTTGTGTTTTGCTCTCTTGTTATACTGATTCGTGTATTGTAATTGCTTTTCTCGAGAGTAGGATTCTGCAAACAATAATGCTTTCTCCATATTTTCTTTGAGTTCTTTCAAATACTTTTCTGGTTTAACTCCAACATGAGGTGGTAAGTTTATTTCTCTAGTCCAACTCTCTTTTAATATTGCCAATGGTCCTCTCGGAATTTTCCCATAGACAAGCATATATGGTGATACTCCAGTAGTTGCATTCGGCACTTCTCGTAATGCCCACACTGTGAAAGGAATTATCTTGTGCCATTTCCTCGGGTTGTCTATTATCACATGATGGATCATCTTTTTAAATGTCTGATTCCATCTTTCTACTAATCCAGCAGCTTCTGGGTGTCCTGGTGTGTCGAATCTTGGACTACAGCCCATTAAATTGAGAAATTCTCTTGTCAAACTGGCTGTGAAGTTCGTTCCTTGGTCACTTGTAATCACGGACGGCACACCAACGTTCATGAATAGTTCCATCAACGCTTCACACACAGCCTTCGCTGTCAGCGATTTCAATAAGAAGATTGTAGGCCATCTGGTGCACGAGTCCACAATGCATAAACAATACTTGTGACCTGCAGCAGATACTGGATCGATCGGGCCAACGAGGTCCATCGTCATTCTCCTGAAGGCGATCTCTTTTCTTGAGACCGGAGTGATAGGTACTCTATCCATCACCAGACTCCTTGCCTTTAGTTGACACTTCTCACAAGACTTACAAAATTTCACAATGTCTCTTCTCATCTTTGGCCATACAAAAGACAACTTTATTCGTTCTCTTGTTTTCTCTTCTCCTAGATGTCCTCCAAATACCGATTCATGCGCCAATTCCATCACTTTAATTCGTCTCTCTTTTGGTAACACTAGTTGATATATCGTCTGATCTAATATCTGATATTTCTTATGCAATAAACCGTTGATCACACAGAATTCAGATTCTTTCTCTTGTGCTAACTTCCACCACGGCTTCAACGATTCATCCTTTCTCTGTTGCTCTTCGAACTTCTTCGAATCGGCAATCTGCACCTTTTGTTCTTCGTCCATCTCTTCATCTCTATACAAGTCTCCTATCCCCACATCACATTCATTGTCTTCTTCAGTTTCATTTAATGTGCCATTCTCGCATGCAGCCATCTCTTGCTCATTCATCTCTGCTATTATACCATCTCGCGATAGGCTTCGTTGCTCATTACTTTCGTTTTCCTCATCACTTGAACTTTCAGTTTCACTCTTCTCATCAACATCTACCATTTCCTGTTTCCGACTCTGCGCTCTCGTCATTACATTTGCTCGTACACTCACATCTCCTTGTATCGTTTTAACTTTCATCTGTGGTACGGCTTTTAATTCGGCAATTATCTCTGGATGCAACAAGAATCTTTCTGTACTGCCCATCTTTGCAATACTAGCACACATCAAGGTGACATAAGGTGTAAGTGAACACTGGATTTTACGCGGAAATCCCTCTTCTTTCACGTCACTATCACACAGTCTAACATCGACTTTTACTAACTTCGCAGGAATGGCATCTCCTGCCACACATTGCAAATTCACTTTTCCAATTTGTTCCACCTTCATGCCTTCCAGTAATTCTTCACTAATCACCGGAATCTCTGCACCCGAGTCGCTCAGTGCTTTGACTTTCACTGGCTCTTTACCGTCTACTGCACGAATTTCAACCTCGACATATTGCAAGAACGATTTCTTCAATATTCGACTGTCATCTTTTCCTATGACTTCTCTCTGAATTTCAGCATCCAATAGAATTTCTTTTTGAATACCACATTTCATTACTGACTTTACTTCAGTCTCTTGGTTTTCTTGACTCGCGGTTTGATCATCTGTATCACTAACCACTTGAATCAAATTCACCCTTGTGTGTTCTTGATTTCTGCTAGAACTAGCTGCTGCCACTGGAACTGGACAAAATTTAACCAAATGTTTGTCTGAACCACAGTTGTGACAACGCTTCACAACCATGCCTCGTTGTTCATTTCCTTCATTTCTCTTATACTGCGTAAACGATGTGTTGCCTTCCCTCTTGGCAAACGGCGCTGACGATTTGTTAAATCCCTGACGACCAAACGTCACTTCTCTGGTCTCATTGGGTACAGGGACACTAGCCTTGACTTCTTTACCTATGAACTGATTCCCTGTTCCTGGATTACTTTTCCACTTTCCACTCTGGCTTTGGTTTACGGAACGTTGAGAAGGATAACTGTTTATATTTGGGATCGCAAATCCAATTCGATTGTTTACATGAATGTCTGCTAAGTCTGCCACTGCACTAGCTTGGAGACAGTCAGTTCCTTCCTTCGACAATACAAACTGTAGTGGACCTGGCGGTAAACATTCTTTCAGCTTATCCGCTACCAGCAAATCAAAGAGCGTATCATACTCTCTGTTCACGTTTCGACTTCTCACGTAATAGTTTAGCAAGTTCTTCAGTCTTGCCGTAAACATCGTATAAGTCTCTTCTGTCGTCTTCTTAGCATCCACAAATCTGGCTCTGTATTCTCTCGAAGTCAATTTAAATTCTTTTAATAAATGCTGCTTGACTCTATCATAATTGTCTAGATCATCGTATGACAATCTATTCAGAACGGTTCGAGCTTTCGGCGTCATCAATGGTAGTAATAATTTCACCCAAAACGGCTTTTCCACAGCAAAACTACGAAACGCGTTCTCGACTGTTTCAAAATATAATGGCACCTCCATCATATCAGTTGGCATTTGAGGCAATACATGCTTCATTGCATCACCTATTTTCTTAATTTTTGACACCAAAGTTTCACTTTCTTGCTGTTTCCTTCTTTCTGCTTCTCGTTCTTCTCTCATTTGCGTTTCTTTCAATGTCAATTTTGATTTCTCCAGTTTCAGACGTTCTTGTCTTTCTGTCTCTGCCTTTTCCAAACTTTCTTTCTGAAATTTGAGTTCTTCTTGTCTTATCTGTTCTGCGCGTTCTAACTCCAACGTTCGCGCTTTTTCTTTTTCTTCTTCACGCATTCTCTTTGCTTCAATCTGTTGCTGACGAACCTCTTCATCACTTTTTCTAGCTTTTTCAGATTCAATCATCTGCTCCAGTCTTCTTCTTTCAGCATCTTCCCTATCTCTTTTCAACTGTTCTAACTGAATCTCAAACTGATTCTTTTGCAATTCAAGTTCTGCCTTACGCACTTGTTCTGCTTTATCTTCTCTCTCTCTTTGCAGACGCAATTCCTCTTGCCTTGCAAGTTCCGCTTTCTCTTCTTTCTCTCTCTGCAGACGTTCTGCTTTCTCTTCTTTCTCTCTCTGCAAGCGCAATTCGTCTTGTCTTACACGTTCTGCTTCTTGTCTCAGTTCTTTCTCTTCTTGTCTCCGTTTCTCCTCTCTTTCTTTCTCTTCTTGTCTCAGTTCTTTCTCTTCTTGTCTCCGTTTCTCCTCTCTTTCTT
>OY744614.1:14113728-14198728 GCA_963556255.1 Allolobophora icterica | reverse complement strand
CAGTACAATAAAATGCAGTGCGTACATTACGAAATACAACAAATATACATTACAATGCAGTTTACAATAAATGTAAAATGCATTGCAACGCGGAGAAGTACAATTACAATAAAATACACACAAAATAATACAATATAATACAACACAGTTCTTCGGTGACTCGTAGGTAACTGTGCCGGAGCACCCTTGAGCGTTATCTAAACGGCGCTATACAAGGGCTCTGATACATACATACATACATACATACATACATAAATAAATACATACATACATACATACATACATACATACATACATACATACATACATACATACATACATACATACATACATACATACATACATACATACATACATACATACATACATACATACATACATACATACATACATACATACATACATACATACATACATACATACATACATACATGTACATACATACATGCATACATACATACATACATACATAAATACATGCATACATACATACATACATACATACATACATACATACATACATACATACATACATACATACATACATACATACATACATACATACATACATACATACATACACATACATGTACATACATACATGCATACATACATACATACATACATACATACATAAATACATACATACATACATACATACATACATACATACATACATACATACATACATACATACATACATACATACATACATACATACATACATACATACATACATACATACATACATACACATACATGTACATACATACATGCATACATACATACATACATACATACATACATAAATACATACATACATGCATACATACATACAATGCAATACACATAAAACAAAAAAGTAGTCGATTGGTTAGAGTTCTCGGAGAGTACGGGTTCTAACCTCCTCCTCCTCCTCCTCTCCTCCTCCTCCTCCTCCTCCTCTCCTCCTCCTCTCCTCCTCCTCCTCCTCCTCCTCGTCCTCCTCCTCCTCCTCCTCCTCCTCTTCCTCTGAGACGGTTATTGTGTAGGGACCCTGAGCAAGTCCTTCCCTGAGAAATTACTCAGCGCCATCGATTGATGCTTGGTCATTAGATATCGGCGCTTTATGACTGCATGAGAATAATATAATGCTAGATAATCCGTAACAAGCGTAAACCATTTTGCCCTTGAACTAATTTCCTGTACAGTAGCCTTTCTTCTATTGTGTGTCTACATGTGAGTTGCTGCGTTAGCGTACGTGGTACGCACATACCAGTACCAACCCTCTGTGGTCCACCCTAACTCACCCTTTTCAACAAATCGGGTTAAGTCTTTCCCGAATACAAAGACGTGGTGACGCCCCCTATAGACGCGTTCAACACCCTCCGCTATCCGAAACAGGTACCCGCTACCTACAAAGGTACCGCCCCCATGTCTGTACCCTGCAGGTGCCCGCGGTCTCTAAAACTGTCGCCTGTTGGAAGTAACCGTTTTGGCGGCCCTATGAGTTTTCAAGTGATCGGTATGCACGGTGGCGCTAAATAGCCGATAACCGTAAATCAGGGCGCTAGAAAAATGATTGCGTAGGATTTTTGGAGTTTCTGCCGTCATGAGCTTGGTAGGTACAGGGGAGGATTTTCATCAAATCTAATCAAATTTAATCTAAAACTAATCTAACATTATAATAATCTAACTTCACTGAACCTTATCTAACTCGAAATTTCTGAAGCGATTTCAAAGCTAAGTGCAAGGTACAAGCTGAGTCGCGAACGCTGCTTCAAATCAGAGGGCGTATTCAGTGATTTCGTACGAAAACCTAAATCCTGTTCTAACATATTCTATTATAATCCAGTCGAACTTGATTTAATCTAATCTAGAAACTTATATAGCGTCGTCATCGTAATGCAGGTGACATTAATCAATCGTCGTGAACATTTTCGGCTTTACCTATAATTTGAAGCGGCCATTGAATGAAGTTGAATCGAATTGCAATAATCTAATCTACATGTAAGTGTAACTTTAATGTTATTGTAATATTGTAATGCGAAAGAGTTTAACTGTAATCTTATTGTAATGCGCCATTCTTGTAATGTAAGTTTTACATTACTGTTATTGAATAGGCGTTTATTAATTAATTATGATGCAATTTAATTGTAAGTAGGTAAGTAAGTATATTCTTTATTACACCATTAGCAAACGAACAATGGAACAGTAGCAAGAAGCATTGATTGTAAAACATAAAAGTAAAAAATTAATCGAAATAAAAATGATGAAATAAGTAAATAAGTAAGCAAGTGTATTTAGTTAGTCTTCGATTGTTTTTACCTTCATTATTGTAACTTCGTAAACACAGATTTATATAGCGCCTCTTCGAGAAAGAGTAATCAAAGTTTCTCCTGAATAGGCGCTACATAAATCCATGACGTATACATTACATTGTGTATTACCTTTTCGTAAAAATGTGATAAGTTTGCCATAGTTAACAACTGTTACCTTTGCCTTTGTTTTACAAATCCCCAATGTCTCTTGTTGTCCTGGCAGATTTCCTTCTCATCCGCTTTTCCACTTGCACACGATTCGAGTCTTCCACTATCCATCCGTTCAACCTCGGCTGCCGTCGACTTTCACGGTCACGCCTTCCGAGGCCACCACGTGGCCGCGGAGGCACGATATCAGCAGATCCCCAGGGGATCGACACCGACGATGGGGCGGCTAGACGAACCCCTCCTGGAGCCGGCTGGATTCTTACCCTGCGGCCCCCGCTTCAGACTGGGCCAGGAATTGACAGGATTGGGGCTCGTGGCAACTGCCTCCGTTGAAGGATTAATGTCGCCTAGCAACAGGATTGGATTAGTGACGTCCGCAGGCAGTATGGGATTATTGAATGACAGCAGGATCGGATTAATGACTTCGACAGTGAATATGGAAGGATTGCTGACACCTAGGAACAGGACGGGATTACTGTCATCTAGAAGTACATTTGGATTGTTGGATTGTAACGCTGCTATAGTATTAAAAACATCTTCAGACACTTTGGGATTATTAGCAGCGCACAGCATGAGTGGATTAACGACTTCGACAGCGTGTATGGAAGGATTAGTGTCACCTAGCAACAGGATGGGATTAATGGCATCTAGAGGTACATCGGGATTGCTGGAGCCGTGCAGCAACGGACTGGGACTGGGACAATCGTCCGGTGTTTTTGACTCCAGAGGAAATGTTGCCACTCCTTCAGTACCCGACATCGAGAAACTGATTCGCTGTTCAGCCGAGATCCAGTCCAACAATAAAGGTCGGCCCAATAAATCGTCTTAGATTTAAAAACTTCTGTAGCGCCAGAATCGCAAGTAGGCCTACATGTCTTGTTGAAACATATATGGAATCCGAAAAGGCGGTTCTTCCCAATCTTTTTAGGCTACGGAACCCTTTAGACTTGAAAATTTTTGACGGCACCCTACCTAAGCAAAGCATATTCTGGTACAATATTTGACGGCACCCTACCTAAGCAGGGCATATTCTGGCACAATATTTTAAAACAATGATCCAGACAGGTACAGTTTTATCGATGAAAGTTAGATTAGAAATTGTTTAAAATAAATTTTCACACGGAGCCCTTGTCTTCACCTCGGAATCTCATTTATAATGTAACAACACACTCAAAGAACACACATTGCTTCCACTCACGGAACCCTAAGATTCCCGGAAACAACTTTGGGAAACACTGCGATAAAGTGTGGTAAGATACGCGAAAAAAGATAAGTGCTCATTGCAAGATATCTTAAACTTTCTCTGAATTGCTAATGGAGTAAATAATGGCCTTCGAAAAGCAATTTTAACTAAGGTAAGGTAAGGCAACTGAAAGTGAAAGGTAAGGTAACACAAGGTAAAAAAGGGTAAAGTAATGTAAGCTCCGTAAGGTAAGAGGTCATTTTTGATAAGTGAGGTAAGGAAAGAAAAGGTAATGTAAGGTTAGGCAAAAGCAGGCAATGTTACGTGACGCAAGGTAGGGCAACAGAAGGCAATGTAAGGTAAGGTAAGTTAAGGTAAGGTAAGGTAGGGTAAGGTTTGTTAATCTGAGCAAGGTGCGACGAGGTGAAGCGAAGGTAAAATGGCAGTGGTGCACTTGTCTACAAACCTCTGCCACTCCGTCGCTCCACAACAGGGTAATGGCAACCATAGCAAAAACGTGACCTCCCGAACCCCAGGTTCTAATACAATACAGTGCAATAAAATACAATGCAATACGGTCGAATACCATACAACGGAATACAATATAATGCAATAAAATGCAAACCATTGTAATGAAATACAATACAACAAAATAAAATATAGGCCTAATACAATACGCTGGAATACAATACATTGGAATACAATAAAAATACAATGCAATAAAATACAATAAGTAGGCTACGATGGAATACAATACAATGAAATAAAATACAATACACTGCAATACAATGCAATAAAATGCAACACTATGCAATTCAATACAATACAATTATTTGTTTTCTTTTTTCAGAGGGCGCTTCGCATAAGCCTCACCCTCAGCATCCGAAGAGGGTCCGTAGAACAAAAGCCGATCAGTCGAAGGGTGAAGAAATCGAGAAGAGCGACAAGGATCGCTGGGCGGGGGCCGTGGGGTGTCGTCTCCTACGGCAGCGGACGAAGCGCAGTGCCCGGGTGCTCTTCTCCTCTTCGCAGGTCGCCAGCCTCGAGCGCCGCTTTAGAGACCAGCGCTACCTATCGTCCGTCGAGAGAGACGCCCTGGCCCGGTCCCTGCGCCTCTCCTCGCAACAGGTGAAGATCTGGTTCCAGAACAGGCGCTACAAGATGAAGCGCCTGACGCAGGACAAGACCCTCCAGCTGGCCGCCTCCCTGCCGTCCTTCCGTCGCGTCCCAGTGCCACTCCTCGTCCTTGACGGCAAGCCGTGTACCCCTGTGGAGGTCAACCGCGGTCACCATCAACGCGCGGTCGCCAATCTCTCGCCAGCCTTCGGTCACGTGATGGCGCCGGCGTTGCCTAGTAACGGTCACGCGGTCCGTCACGTGGCGGCGTCAGGTGATCCGTTCTCGCGCTACGTTAGTCGCCGCGAGGTGCTGTACGACGCGTCGGCGGATTTCAGGACTCGGAACATCCGGGGTTCTCAAGGACTAGGAGTCACGTGGTGATGACCCCAAAGCTGGGATATGAAGTATTGATGACTTTGTTGGCGAACTCGAGTTTTAACTGATAACGTTTCGGTCTCTAACTAATTTCTTAACCAAAACAGACGAGGAAAAGCAGGGAAATGAACGATTCAACAAGTGGATGACTACAGTTGAGTGCCCGTTACCGTTAGAATGCGGACAGTACGTGAAAACATTCAGATACACTTAAAAGGGAGTCTTTGAAGTTTACGATTACAAATTCTGTTATATGATCTTTTGGGTTGCGGATTTTAACGAATAACTATTCAATTAATCGTTAACAAGTAAAAATCGATTAATTTCGTCCTGCCTATTTCTATGATGGGAAAGGTAGACATCAAGGTAACTGATATCCACAAGATGTCGCTAAACTCTAAACAAAGCTACATAAGACGAATCGCGTTCTATCGCTAGGTTCATGTCATCAGCGTTCTATAAAGCGTTCTTCGACCCAGTTGACATCCACAAAATGTCGTTAAACACTAAATACTGCACAAACCCTACAGTTCTAATTAGACGCCTTTAAAACGGCGTTATTTTCAGATACATATTTACAAATCACTTTCAATCTCTAAATCCATTCTATTCGCTCCTCGTCGTGTAAGGGGTAAAGTTGACTTCAACGCAAATGACATCCACAAGATGTCGCTAAACACTGAGCAATAATACATACAACTCAGGATTCCAGTTAGACACCTATTAACCGATAGCTATTCTCAGCTACATATTTACCGGTGGCCATTCTTAGCTACATATTTGCCGGTGGCTATTCTCTGCTACCATTTTAGCTATGGCTATTTTAAGCTACATATTTATTTACTGGAGGCCATTCTCAGTTACATATTTACCGGTGTTCATTCTTAGCTACATATATGCCGGTGGCTATTCTCAGCTGCATATTTCCGGCGGGTATTAATAACTGAAACTACTACTACTACTAATAGTCAGCGCGATCTATTTCCGTGGTGTAGGAATTCCGTGCCTGGACGGCAGAATATGTAAAAAAATGTGAACAATTACTGATTATCACCACTAACATAGGGGTTTAACTGTAAAAAAAATTTAAATAGTGTAGAAATAGTTTAACACAAGGAACTTTTTTGTTATTACAATAAAGAACTAACCGGAAGAAAGATAACTGAAATTAAGGCCAGGTGTTGCTGATTCAATGAATTTTAACCCTCGAATGCCCAAGGGGTCCGACCGGAACCCAGACCCGCTTTCCACGGATAACTTTAGAACGGCAGCGAAATTGTAAAAATGGTTTTAGGACATCCTAAAGCCTTCAATTGGACTTCGTATGATATATTTTGCGTGATTATTCTACCACCCTATACCCCACAACCATAGCATATACCAAGGACACCCCCAATATATGCGGCTAATGGTCATACTGGCACATGGTTTACCAGCCCAGAAATACATTTTTAACGCACTTTATTGTGAAATACCATAATCAGTCGATTGCAAATTGAATTTGGATTATAACAAGCCAAATCCCGTTAAAATATTCAATTCCTGTAACCTACAACCATAGCCTATACTAAGGACACCCCCAAGATATGCGGCTTATGGTCAAACTGGCATATGGTTTACCAGCCCAGAAACAAATTTTTAACGCAAGTTATTGTGAAATACCATATATCAGTCGAATGCAAATTGAATTTGGATTATAACAAGCCAAATTCCGTTAAAATATTCCAATCCTGTACCCCACAACCAGGCAACAACTACATGCGTACAATTGAATACCTGCGAAAAATCCCGAAATTGCAAAACACTACAAACGAGTATTAAAGTTCAAATAAAGTTTCACCAGGTGGTGCTATTGTGAATTACCATATATCAGTCGATTGCAAATTGAAATTGGATTATAACAAGCCAAATCCCGTTAAAATATTCCAATCCGTTCTCCAGATATCACAATGATAACATTGGGGTCCGGTCGGCAGTAAAATTGGGCATTCGTGTACCAAATAAATAGCTAGGGCACTCGAGGGTTAATAAGGGTGCTTTGCTCTGAAAGAGGTTGGGAAGTACTAAATACTGGTACCTTAAATCCGCCGTTGCAGTCAGACTTAGGCACCCTTAAAAGGTCGTCATACTTAACTATAATTATATTCACCAGTCGCTTTCAACAGCTAGATCATACCCTGATTTACACTGCGAAGCGTAGGTGATATCCACAAGTTGTCACTACTCACTAAGCACTGAGCATTACTACATAAAACACAATTCCAGTTATACACCTTTATAACGATGTTATTCTAAGCGTTATTATTCACCAGTCACGTTCAGTAGCTAGATTATGTGAGAATATATGCTACACTGCGAATCGTAAGGGTGTCTCGCTCGGAAAGAGCGAGGCAATAACTGTGCTAAGCACTAAGTACTGGTAATGTCAACACTCTCTTCTATTGATACTATCACTATATTCTTTCTCTACTTATCCTACTTAACTCTTATATTTATTTCTCTATTTCTACGTGGCCTGTAAGTAGCTCAACTAGTAGTATAAAGTAGCTGTAACTTCACACTTTTTAAATTAATATTTCTTGCAATCAGTTTTCTCTTATAATGCACAGACGACACACTTCAAACACTTAAAACCAACTCTATCAGCAAACCCGTCGCGCGCTCTCGCACGTGAGCCTCCTAACACCTGAACATGCAACTAATTACATATATGCAAGGTCGACTACGGTTTAAGTGGCACCAGAGAATTCCGTGGCAGCAAAGTAGGCAGTCGTGACCACGTAGCAGACCGTGTCGAGAGGGATTTTGAAGGCAACGTGGCTAGGACCCACGATGATCTTCACCAGTTTCGCCGGCGAGATCATTTCGCGGTCGTATCACACTGAGGCCCTCACAAACACGGTGCAGGCTTGACTGAGAGTGTCAAGAGCGTTCCTCTGAGCCTTACCGTCGTCGATTTGTTCGGGATACTCCTCGCTAAAACACAACGTGGGGCGTTGTGGCTCAGTGGTAAGTTCGGCGCCTTGTGACCGGAGGGTTGCAGGTTCGAATCCCACTCTAGCCGCTGCGTACGGACCTTGGGCAAGTCCTTCACTCGCAGTTATTGCTCGTGGCGCTTCGGCGTGAAAATTCCGGCACAGTATCAAATGCTGTAGTCGGGAGCGCCTCTGAGTAGTAGTTGACTTCGAGAGGCGTTATAGAAATATCCGGAATAAAAAACAACAATAAATAATACGGCAGTAAATCATGAATAAACAGTTGTGTTTTATTGTATTGCATTGCATACAGAAGTTGATAATTGTATCCACGCCTGAAAGAAAACACCTGTAAAACGTAGCCATTGTCTGCTTCATACTTACCAATCGCGTTCAATCGCTAAAGTGTAAATCAATGCACGTATCCTATGTAGGGTTAGGTCGAGGTCAACAGGACTGATATCTACAAGATGTCGCTCAGTGTGATTCTTCTTACAGATTTCATTTTGGTTACAGTTAATGGTTCTTCATATTAGTTGCAGTTCTCTTCTTCTTCTTCTTCTTCTTCTTCTTCTTCTTCTTCTTCTTCTTCTTCTTCTTCTTCTTCTTCTTCTTCTTCTTCTTCTTCTTCTTCTTCTTCTTCTTCTTCTTCTTCTTCTTCTTCTTCTTCTTCTTCTTCTTCTTCTTCTTCTTCTTCTTCTTCTTCTTCCTGTTCCTCTTCCTGTTCCTCTTCCTGTTCCTCTTCCTGTTCCTCTTCCTGTCCCTCCTCCTCCTCCTCCTCCTCCTCCTCCTCCTCCCCCTCCTCCTCCTCCTCCTCCTCCCCCTCCCCCTCCCCCTCCCCCTCCCCCTCCCCCTCCCCCTCCCCCTCCCCCTCTCCCTCTCCCTCTCCCTCTCCCTCTCCCTCTCCCTCTTCCTCTTCCTCTTCCTCTTCCTCTTCCTCTTCCTCTTCCTCTTCCTCTTCCTCTTCCTCTTCCTCTTCCTCTTCTTCTTCTTCTTCTTCTTCTTCTTCTTCTTCTTCTTCTTCTTCTTCTTCTTCTTCTTCTTCTTCTTCTACATTACAATAGAATACAATATAATACAATGCACTACAATACAATACAACTGTGTTTATGTCGCGGTCGACTCCTTCGATCGCAACGACGAACCAACGAAGGAACTATTAAAAGATCTTTATTTAAAAATAAAGTCGATTAAGTGTAGAGTAAGTCAACTCGTCTATCAAATATCACAATCGTAGACAGCACACAGGTTGGCTGGTCTCGATTGAACGTTATACGATCAATGTTTCAACGTTTACAAATCTTCGTCAAAAGGCCCTTAATGTACATCAGGTCTATCTTATATAGAGTTCTCCCGGATTCCAGAACGTTCTGTGACGTCACTGTACTTTTCCCTGGAAAGTCCTACTGAACACGTATATCCTTGTTGCATGCACCGAATTAATGTTGACAGCTTGCTGCAGAATTTTCCGTGCGATGTAAACAAGCTTGTTGACGCGTCGGTTTTCTTCCCTTGATGCATGCAGCCGCGTAGACCGCGACATTCCCTCCGCCCTCAGATGATGACACGTCTTCAGCACCATCTCGAACGGGTCATCACGATCAAGCCGGGCCCCCAGACTCCATCTCGATACAGCATATACAACCAAAACAAAACACATCAGTTAGTCAACTTATCCACACAATTTGCGGGCTCGATCCTTGTGTGTCGGGCCATTTCCCCCCTTCACCATCCGAGTCACAACCGAGAGAGGAAATCAGCCACCGTGTTCTGACGTCCAGGACGATATCGAAAGTCCACGTTAAACTCTTGCAATGCTAACGCCCAACGAGTCAGTTTCGCACTCTTAGGGCCCGCATCCGAGGGATAAGACAAAGGATTATGATCTGAATAAATGATTATCTTTGATAAGAATATCCATGACTTGAATCGTTTAAGTGCCCAAATTACTGCGAAAGCCTCTCTCTCAATTGTAGACCAATGCATCTGTGTATCTGTAAGTTTAAGACTAGCAAAAGCAATTGGTTTTTCTTGACCTTCTTCGGTCCACTGAAACAAGCAACACCCGACCGCGGTGGCACTTGCGTCAACACTTAAACCAAATTCCTTAGTGAAATCAATGGTATGCAACTGTGTAGCTTTACTGAGATCATTCTTTAACTTATCTAGTGCTTCTTGATGCTTTTGCTCCCAAGGCACCTTCGTAGGTATGTTATCTCGTGTCAAATCAGTTATTATCCGTGCTTTTTCAGCTAAAGCAGGTATAAAATTTCGAAAGTAACTGAAAAAACCCATAACCTTTCTAACTTCTTTCTTTGTTGTTGGAGGATGGATATCATTGATCGTAGCGATCTTACCTGGATCAGGTTCAATACAACCTGACCCTACTATATGGCCAACAAACTTTATTTTGTTTTGTGCAAAATTACATTTTCTTAAATTCAAAGTGAGTCCTGCTTCCTCAATAGTTTGCAAGAATTTCTCTAGATGTTCTAAATGGTCATTCCAATTCATTGAAACCACTGCCATATCATCGACGAATGGTTCGGTAAAACTTCGCACTGGATGTAAAACTTGGGTCATAGCACGAATAAAGGTATTGCTAGCGGACTTGAGTCCAAACGGCATTCTTGTGAACTCAAAAAGTCCTGCATCACATACGAATGCCGTAAGCCATCGATGTTCTTTCCGAACTGGAATTTGCCAATACCCCGATTTCGCGTCGAAAACACTAATAAACTTTGCCCGTCCCACCTTTTGTAAGACGTCAGCAATGTCTGGGGTCGGGTAACAATCACCTAGAGAATATTTGTTAACATGGCGATAATCAATTGCCAATCGAACGCCATTTTGACCTTTGGGTCCCTTTAAAACGCAAACTACCGGACTGGCCATTTCACTTTTCGATGGTCGAATGATGTCTAATGCCAACATTTCTTCTATCTGGCGTTGTACTTCAGGTTTAAGTAGCTCAGGTACTTTATATGCCCTTAAACGCTTAGGAGTGAAATCATGAGTTATCTTAATCTCATGTTCTAATACTGGACAATACCCAGGTTTATCCACAAATACTGCCGAGTGCCGATCCAAAACTTCAAAAAGTTGCTTCTGTTCCTCTTGCGAAAGATGCGCTATAATCAGAGGATCAATTCGCTTACTCGGGCTTATTTGTTCACGTTCTTCCTGATCTACAACCTCTACTATACCAAATTCTTCATCTTGATCAACAATTACTGAACAGCTATTGATCATCGCTTGTTCGAGTCGTTCATGGTATCGCTTGATCTTATTTGCGTGTAAATGTCTTTGTTTTCCCTCTATTTCTACTATATAAGAATATGGGGATTTAACCTTGACTACGGTAGCAGGTCCTTGCCATCGACTATAAAATTTAGAACTACCAAAATCTGGTGCTAATACTGCTACTTTATCTCCAACTTCGTATTTTCTGTCAGTACTACGCAAGTTATAATAATCTGCATACCGCTTTGTTTCTATATCACTATAGTAATCTGCATAAACTTTCGCGAATTCGAGGTTTTCCTTCAGTGATTGGAGATACTCTTCGGGTGATTTACCTAAGTTAAGAGGTACTTTTCGTTTGCCAGCCCACGATTCCTTCAACACACTAAGTGGACCCCGAGGAAGAGTTCCATAAACCATAGTGAATGGCGAAATATGAGTCGTGCCTGAAGGTTTTTCTCTAAGGCTCCACAGAACAAACGGTAACAATTGGTGCCATCCACGAGGATCAGATTGAGCAAGCTTAAAGATCATGGTTTTCAAGCTTTGGTTGCATCTTTCAACCAATCCAGCTGCCTCAGGATGTCCTGGGGTATTAAATCTGGGACTACAACCCATTCGCCGCAAGAATTCTTTCGTCAAACGACTGGTAAAGTTGGTACCACAATCAGAACTGATGATCCTTGGAATAGAAAAAGTTGTAAAAACTTGCAACAGAGCTTCACAAACTCCCTTTGCATTCAGCGATCTAAGAGGATACGCCATCGGCCAACGAGAAAATTTATCCACCAGAACCAGAGCATAATTGTACTGGGGTTTCGATTTGTTGGATTCTCCAGTCACTACCATAGGGCCAATACAATCCATATTTAGATGGTTAAAACAGAGTTCATCCGCCCTCGGAATAGGAGTGATCGGGACTCGATCTGCCACTTTAACTGGAGTTCTTAGTTGACAAATTTGACAAGACGCACAATATTCGCGAATCCTCTCATCCATTCTTGGAAACCAAAAGTTTAATTTGATCCTGGCTCTCGTTGCCTTAAAAGCCATGTGCCCAGCACATGGGGCATCGTGTGCTACTCGCAAGACAACCTCGATTCTATCTTCCGGTAAACATAATTGATTAACCTTATGTCCCATAATTTCCCCTTTGTGGTACAGGAGGTTATTATCTATAAAGAAATTATTTTTATTCTGTCTCGCTTGTTGCCAGCAAGATATAAGATTGTGACAATTCTGTTGCTCACGCAATAAAGTATCATTATTCGCTACTCCCTCATCAGACTTGAACTCTGTTGACTCAACATCAAGAAAATTATCTGAATCATCAACTAGTTGCTCCTGAGAATATTCATTCACTTCTGACGGCAAGGATTCGTTGCTGTTACTTTTCTCGATATTAACTTCTAAGTTATCTTCTTCTGCCCCTTTATTTATTTGAACACATCGATCTACGCCAGCTACCATCACTACATATTGCGAACTATCCCTTAATAGGTCCACAACATGGGGTGTCAAAATAACCCGTTCATTTAGTTCAGGGACTACAGCGAACATGACGCACGAAGATGGCGCAATGTTCGTCGTTCCTTCCATTGAATTAGCTAATTTCATTTGTAGGTATACTACATCTGCCTTACATCCTTCTCCATGAAAACCAATTATATTAATCCGTTTAATCACGGGTAAGTTTAGTGACTCAATTAATTTCTTATCAATACAACAAATTTCTGCTCCTGAATCAGATAGGCCTAATGCTGGCTGAGAAGGGAGATCTTCAATCTGTACATTGATATACGACCTCTCTTGTAATCCATCAATACTATTCTCGTATACCCTTACAGCAGTTTCCAAGCCTATTGGTTTAGAATTATCCAATAAATTCCCTTGCTTTACCTGTTCAGGTATCTCATGCAACACGTTGACCTTCTCAACAACTAAGTCGATCACTTCTTCAGTTGGGTTCCCAAATATACAAGTACTCACCTTTTTAGAACTTGGTTTGGTCTGGCACTCCCTTGCCATATGACCCTTCTGATGACATAGGAAACAGAGACCCTTTACCTTGGCCTCCTCCTGAGACACCCTCGCACCTATCTTGGCTTCACCCCTTATTTCCGGTTTGGGAGACTTGGGTTGAGCTGTCTGGTTATTGACTTGAACATGTGGTTGACCTCTCATCCAATTGTTATACTTCGGTGTCGGATGACTACGGCATACTAAGTCATTTCCACCATCATGCGACGCTACATAAATGTCAGCCGCATTAGCTATGTCTTCACAGCTCAACCACTCCTCTTTTTCTTGGGCCAAGATATAATCTAAACAAGCCTTCGACAAGGACTCCTTAAGCCGATCCGCAACCAATAAACTTACAAGTTTATCAAACTCATCAGTTATCTTTCTACTTTTCAAATAATACATAAGAGCCACACGCAATTTGGATGAATAGATCGTAAATGATTCGTCCGATGCTTTGTGCAACGACCAAAATCGGGCTCTAAGATTTGAAGGGCTTATCTTAAACTCCCTTAGCAAAAACTCCTTCAGGAATTTGTAGTCATGGAGCTGTGCCTCAGTAAGGCGCATGGTTAATGCCTTAGCTCTTTCACTTAAAATGGCTAGCAATAATTTTGCTCTAACATCTTCATCCACCTCATACACATTAAACAAACCATCCAAGTGATCAAAGAAACCTGGAATTTCTATAGGGTCGGAAGGAAATTTCCAAAGAATATTCTTGAGGGCATCACTATAACGCTTAGTACGACTTGCTAAAGAATCTCTAACATTTCGTTCTTCCTGCTTTTCCTTCCTCTCCCTTTCTTCTTTCTCTTTCCGTTCCTTCTTTTCTCTTTCTTCTTTCTCTTTCCGTTCCTTCTTTTCTTCCTCTCTCCTCTTTTCCTCCCTTTCTTCCTTCTCCTTCCGTTCCTCCCTCTCTCTTTCTTCCTTCTCCTTCCGTTCCTCCCTTTCTCTTTCTTCCTTCTCCTTCCGTTCCTCCCTTTCTCTTTCTTCCTTCTCCTTCCGTTCCTCCCTTTCTCTTTCTTCCTTCTCCTTCCGTTCCTCCCTTTCTCTTTCTTCCTTCTCCCTTTGTTCTTTCTTTTGTTCTTCATATTTACGGATTTCGAACTCCAGACGGCGCTTCTGCAGCTCGTAATCCACTCCTGTTGGAGATATTGGACTACCCTTAAATTCCTCTTCCTCTTTTCCAATCTCCATGGCCCATTCTTCCATTAATTGATTTCGATCCCATGACATAACATCATCTTCGTCCCTTCCTGCCTTCATAAGATACACCCTAATGCGCTCAGACGACATTTTGCGAATATTCGCTTGCATCTCTGTTGTCAACGCTTCCATTTTTACAAACAGTCAGTCAACAACAATCAACAAAAAAAAACAGACACCACGCGGCAAACCCGCCACACAAAAGGAAAATTCCACAACCCAAAGTGCAACTATGCAGTATCCAAAGAAGTACACTCGCCAAGTACGCAAAAACTATACAAGCTCACGCAAGTCTGGCCTCGATCACAACAATGGATCAAATTTCAAAGAAATAATCAGCAGATATTGAAAGAGAAATAATGGCTGCCTCCCACTCGGCTGCAACTCCACTCTCTTTTCTCCTTCTCAGCCACGACAACACCTAGGATCTTACCCGTATGTTGACTGCTGTCTTCTGCTGTCTCAGCCGAACGACGCACTTCGTCCGTCCGACTGTCGTATGCCGATTCACCCGTCTCCCACGGTAGAAAGGCGTCTCGATCCGCTCGCTGTCTGGAACAGACCGTCTCTTGATCCTCCGGGTTGACTCCTTCCTCCGCCGGCTCGCGTCTTCTTCACCGGATCCAACACCGATGATCCCACTTCTGACACCAATAATGTCGCGGTCGACTCCTTCGATCGCAACGACGAACCAACGAAGGAACTATTAAAAGATCTTTATTTAAAAATAAAGTCGATTAAGTGTAGAGTAAGTCAACTCGTCTATCAAATATCACAATCGTAGACAGCACACAGGTTGGCTGGTCTCGATTGAACGTTATACGATCAATGTTTCAACGTTTACAAATCTTCGTCAAAAGGCCCTTAATGTACATCAGGTCTATCTTATATAGAGTTCTCCCGGATTCCAGAACGTTCTGTGACGTCACTGTACTTTTCCCTGGAAAGTCCTACTGAACACGTATATCCTTGTTGCATGCACCGAATTAATGTTGACAGCTTGCTGCAGAATTTTCCGTGCGATGTAAACAAGCTTGTTGACGCGTCGGTTTTCTTCCCTTGATGCATGCAGCCGCGTAGACCGCGACAGTTTAGGAGTTCATGATTTAATGCAGCATTATGTAATGTTGAGCGACATCCCATAAGTGTCAATCCGGTAACGTCGCCAGTAACCTACATAGGATATCTCCACAGTTGATCCAACAATAGAACGCGATTGGTCGATATTTTGTTAGCTTTAAAAGGTGTCTAAAAGGCGTTTAAAAGGTGTCTAACTGGAACTATGGGTTTTATGTTGAATTGTTAAAATTTAGCAACATTTGTGGATGTTATGCACTTGCGTCGACGTCGACCTTTCCTGCAGTCGATGAAGCAAGAAATGTAGCGAATGAACGTCATTGGTAAATATGTAGCAGATTCAATCGCGTTTAAGGTGTCTAACTGAAGTCGTGATTTAATCAAGTCAATGAATCAAGTTTATTGAAACCATTCTGTCAAGGCACCGTAATTGCAAGATGTACACTAGTCATAAATGACCACATGGAAGCCCAGAAGGGATAATAATCCCGCTACTAGGGCACCTATGTAACAAATACAGTGCAATACAATACTCAGTGGCTGGCCCCTCTACGTGGAATTGGCTTCCACCTTCTTTGCGCTTATTTCCACGACGCAGTTCACCTGCTTTCTACCCCTCCTCAAGTCTTATCTTTTTAACCATGGCTGGACTAGGAGCACCTCTGAGTAGGCTTCTTGAAGAGGCTCTAAATAAATTATCAAAATGAATGAATGAATGAAATAATAAAATAATGGTACAACCTCAACATACCGAACAAAAGCAACCAATTAAGTAAACCAACGAAAATATCAACAAAAGAAAAAATAAAAGAAAATAAAGGTTAGCTAATTGAAATACCATTTAATCTTTTAGAGGAGTATACAATTAAAGTATACAATATAGCAGCATTTATAGCTTGGCGACATCCCGTGGATGTCAGTTGCGTTGAAGTCGACGGTACGCTTCGCTGGACATATGCAACTGAAATCCAAAGTCGAGCGCGACTGGTGAATATGTAGCCGACACTAGCTGTTTGTTAACGGGGTCTTACTGAAACCATGGATTCCACGCAATAGATTTTTAGTGTTTAGCAACATCGTGTGGTTTTAAGTTTCGTTGGCTTCGACCTCAATTTTCATATAAAATTTCGAAATCGGAGTGAGATAATTGTGACGATTGAAGGCGATTGGTAAATTATGTAGCTCAGTTTAAGCGTATTAAAGGTGTTTGAATGGAACCGTGGATTTTACCTAGCAGTATACAGCGTATAGCGATATCTTGCGGGTGTGAGCGTAACTTACGTTGACCTTATATTTCGCATAATTAGGAAGAGGTCATCTGTGGATTGGATTGGATATCGCAACAGTTTAAAGACCCTAACTATTTTAAAGTTCAATGGGTAACAGCTCCACAACCACCTTTCCTCTCTAGTCCTTCGGGTCTTGTACCAGATCTGGTTTCATAATCCAAATAATTTGACTCAGCGCTGTGTATGTGTATGTGTATATTCGTTTATTATGCTCGTCAGTAAGCTAGTTCCCTGTGCTGAGTTTTCAAATAGCGCTTCATAAATTTCGAGGTTGCGATGACGATTGCGCTCGGCTCTCAAGGATCACCGTCTGATTTTGAAAGAAAAAAATTATCAATCGTGGTTTCATATTTCCAGGTCGTAAGAATTTTTGATTTAGTTGAGATGACTTTTATTGAACACCAGTAGCAATCGTTATTATAGTAATTCAAATAGAAATGTGGTTTGATTTTTGAAAGAAATCTTTTCTATCGTAGTTTTATATATATAGAGCTGTAACTAACCGGAAGAAAAACAAATGAAATTAATGCCAGATGCTGTTGATTGAATGAGTTTTAGTAAGGATGCCTTGCTCTAACGTACTGTGTTAGACAAAAAGTACTGGTATATCCTCCGCTGCGGTTAAACTTAGACACCTTTAAAACTCAGTTATACTCAGTTACAAATTCACCATTCGTGTTCAGTAGTTAGCTTCTTGAATGCGGGGAAAATCCAGTTTCGATGGAGAACGTCAGGGCAATAAACACATTTTAAAATTACATGGTTCCATTATGGGTATTATATCTCCCATTGTAATATACTTGGACTTAGAGCACATTTCTATCAGCTTAGAAACTTTTTGGACCAGATAAGAAATTCACCAGACATTGTTTTGTCTGCAAGAAACCATTTAAAAAAACATCAAACACCTAAATTTATAATTATAATGTTATTAGAAAAGATTTTACTAAGCAAAAACTGTGCTTAGTGTACATGCTGGACTGTAGGTTCTCAATAACTGGAACTGGCACGTGGAGGGAACACGGAGTCAAGGAAGACAAACAAAGACACGGAGGTTAAACGTGATGAAAGATCTTAAAGAACAAGACATGGATATGGGAACGGTCCTGGATACAGTCAGAGACAGGAAGAAATGAGACGGCTGTAAAAAAAACCTCATCGTCGGCACACACCTGACGGAAGACAGAAAACGAAGAAGAGATACTATCTTAGTCAAGACAGTGTTCGGTCACAACATCTTCCCATATTTTAATATCAGTTACTGCGGATAAACTTGTGTGCTTGGGATTGCATGGCATAAATGTCTGGATCCTAATGCCCTTCGCGTCTGTCTTTGCTAGTAAGGAATTTGGTTACACATGGCGGCCTCGGATCAAAATATGCAGATCCCACTCCACTGAGTGATATCAATAACCGATCATTAATGGTATCCAAAGTCATTGACAGTCGATGGCTCGTTCTCAGATGACTAATATTGTAAAATAACATTAAAAGTAGAGAATTACCTGGGACAAATCACCCAAACTACTGGGACAAATCCTGAAACTGCTGCGACATTTCGCCCACTAGTTATACAGCTAAAATATGCACTGTATTAAATCCGCCACAGCAATTAGACTTAAACCCCTTTAAAACCCTGTAATTCTCAGTTACATGTTCACCAGTTACGCTCAAAATAATGTAGCACTCCGTTACTGCACACCCGTGGCCTTGAGCCAGGCAATGCCAGTTCCAACTTCCAAGCGTGGAAGAAGGAGGAGGGCGGCGCTAATGATCTTTGTTATCACAGTGTCGTTAAACTGAAACAACTACTAAAGTCCTCAAACACAGCCACTACCCGACCTGTGGTAGTGCCAGTCCCAAGCCTGAAGAAAGGAGGAGAACGACGTTAATCACAATTTGTTATGACAGTGTCGATAAACAGCAACTAACCAACGTAACTGGTATCCATACACACGTTGTCACTTAATACTAAGCAATGCTATATATAACAATCCAAGGATCCAGTTAGACACCTTTAAAACGTAGACTTCCTCATCTACATAATTGTTAATCGCGTTCAATCTCTACAAATAAAGACTCTCATTCTATATCAGAGGTACCCAAACTTTTCTATGCCTCGCACCTCTTGGAAATATTTGATTAGCGCTTGCACCCCCTACAAAAGTCATATCACATTTGAAGACGACTAAGTCACATTTCTATTTTTTGAACCACAGGCTGAACCACATACACTCATACAGTAGGCCTACTGTGGGCGAACAAACTGAACTAATAATGAGCTTTTAACTCAGTGCATAAAATGCACATATAAATTCATAACGCTACAAAGAATGCACTGGGTTTTTGCAAGTCATCATTTCCTGTTGTGCAAGTGAAACCAAAGCGCACATACTCATCATTCCTTTTTTCCTTCTTTTTGACATGATGAAAAATGAAGGGTTAATCTGCGAACCAGCAAGAGAAAAATAGAGCCAATTTACCTGTTCAAAAAGGCCCGTATTGCCAAATATTTCCTGCCCATTGCTTCTTTCAAAATATAATGTCAATATGACACTGCACTCAAAACAAAAATAATGACCTACAAATGCCGGCACACTGCAAGACACCGGCTGCACTACGATGCAAATACTGCTCAGTAAGTATACACACATGCACACACAATTATTACATCTATACATATAGTTTCCATATAGTGTCCGTCTGTCGGGTGGACGCTACGTCACAAACGGGTTCTGTTCTATTGTGAAACAATAATCTGTCGTCTTGACGACGGCGATCTTGGCGACGGTGATAATCAACAATACATAATTACAGACCTATAATATGACGTCATAATTATGACGGGCAAATACACTAGTTTATTAATATAAAGTTCTGTTATAATAAAATAAATGTGACCACACCTTCAATGCAAAGAATTTTTTGTAACGAGTTAATTTCGTGACATTTGTATAAACATGACGGATTTTCTATCAGCCGATAAAAAAAGTTTACCTACTCTTTCTCGCACCCCTGAAATGGTATCTCGCACCCCCTATGGGTGGGGCACCCCTGGCTAGGAACCCCTGTTCTATATGAAAGCTAAAGTCGATGCACTGATATCCGGAAGATGTCGCTAATACTAAGCAATACTATATTGCTAACATAGATCTAGTTACACACCTTTAAAACGGAGTGATTATTGGTTATATAATTTGCAATCGCGTTCAGGTATTAGGTTCTGTCCTCATTATTGCTTTATGTGGAAAGTAAGGGCGACGTCAAGGTAACTGATATCCACAGATTTTTAAAAATACTAAGCAATGGTTTTGTAACAATCTTCAGGTGCAGCTAGACCAAAGGCGGCGATCTTGTTTGACAGACTGGGGTACTTTTGTACTGAGTCAACATTTATTCGCACGTGAGTGCAAAATTTTTAACCTTTTAACAAAATGCTTTAAAAAGCAAAGGGCAGGTACTTTGTAACGGCATGCAAATATATATATTTTCATAAAATTGTATAATCACTTGCAAACTAATTCTATTCTAAAGTTAATTGATTTTTATTAGTCAGTAGCATGGTGCGAAACAATGTAAATAGAATAATAATAAACAAAACTCATTAATTTTTCTTAATTCTTGGTGGCAACGTATTAACGTGTCATCTGTCTGGTCTCAATGGTCAAGTTTCTGGTTGGCAATTATTTAAAAAACAGCAATCAAAAAGTTTCATTAAAAATCGGGTGGGGACATTTGTATGCTGTGTCCCTCCGTACTGTTAACGGTGGAGGGGACTTGTCCGAGTCATCCCCTGGATCGCGCCTCTGAGTTAGACACCTTTAAAACGAGGCCACACTCATTCACATAATTGCCAATTGCGTTCAATCGCTACGTGCATTCGCTTGAACCATTGTAAACGAAGGTCATGCCGACGTCAACGGAACTGATGTCCAGAAGATTTCGCTAAATACTAAGCAATACTAAATAGCTATTCAAAGCTCTAGTGAGTCTAGTTAGATAGTTAGACACCTTTAAAATGAAGCTATTTTCAGCGATTTAACAGCCAACCGCGTGCAATCGCCAGGCTAAGCTCTCTTGAATGCTTTATGTGAAAAATAAAGTCGACCTCAAGGCAACTGATATCCACAGATGGCGCTCAATACTAAGCAATAATATATATATATATATATATATATATATATATATATATATATATATATATATATATATATATATATATATATATATATATATATATATATATATATATATATATATATGTTACAGGGAATGTGTATTTTCAGGGAATATGTATATTCCCTGAAAATTTCAGGGTATATGTATATTCCCTGATTCACTCAGGGAATGTATACATTCCCTGAAAAACCAGGGTATATACATATTCCCTGAAATCTTCAAGTGATTTCTTTACACATTCCCTGAAAGGTTTCAAAGACACAACGACATATCCTGAAGAGCTGAGAGCTGACACAAAATTTTATTAACTCTAGCATGTTTTAAAAGAAGTTCGTGCACGTACATCTGTTAAGTCTTATAATAATTGTCACATAATGTCGTATGACATCAACCGTTCGTATAATAATTATCAAGTCTTATTGTCGCATGATAGATTTGCATGACATCACTGTTACATTTCACTTTAGCTTTGCAGCATTTACATCGATTTGATTGACATCAGCCGGTTCCAGCGCAGTTACATTTTACGAAGCCCTGACCACCACATAACGATTCCATTTGCACTGCGGTACGCAGAGCAACTTCCTCATCTTTCGAGACGTCAGTTTCCTGCAGAAGCTTCTGCACGCAATCCGATACATGTCTTTGTCGTCACGGTCTATAATCAATCCCATGATGTTTCGCGGATCACCCCGGCCTCTATCAACCATTGGAATTGGCACTGTTACGTTATCTTCGGGATTGCCTGGAGCATGCACCACACGACTGCGCTTTACCATGCGCTCTGCTTGCTGGACCAACGACTCACGAGCTCGTTTTCTCTTAGTTTTTATTTGTACCTGTACCTGCATTGGCTCTATTGCCACATCTTCTGAAGCTGGAGCGTTGTCTATGTTAGGAGTAAAGGTGTTGGATGGTGTCGGTGTGCCTGAAACACAGGAGGTAGTCTGTGGAATTTCTGCAGCTGAGGATGAAGCAATCGATGTCGTCGGTGCGATTTCCGATGAGGTATTTGAAGCACACAAAGTAGTCGATGTGAAAGCGACTGATGTAGAGATTGACACACATTATGTGACAATTATTATAAGACTTAACAGATGTACGTGCATTTTGTGTCAGCTGTCAGATCTTCATGATATGTCGCTGTGTCTTTTAAAGCTTTCAGGGAATGTGTATAGAAATCATTGAAGATTTCAGGGAATATGTATATACTCTGGTTTTTTCAGGGAATGTATACATTCCCTGAGTGAATCAGGGAATATACATATACCCTGAAATTTTCAGGGAATATACATATTCCCTAAAAATACACATTCCCTGTAACATATATATATATATATATATATATATATATATATATATATATATATATATATATATATATATATATATATATATATATATATATATATATATATATATGTGTGTGTGTGTGTGTGTGTGTGTGTGTGTGTGTGTGTGTGTGTGTGTGTAACAATCCACTGATCCAGTTAGATACCTTTATAACGCAGCCATTCTTGGCTATATAAACGCCAATCGCGTTCCGTAGCTAGATGTAACGTAAATTGTTGGTTAGTTGTTGTTTAACGACACTGTGAAATAACAAACATGATTAGCGTCGCCGTCCTCTTTTCTTAGTTACTGAATGTGACTGGTGAATATGCAGCTGAGAATGGCTGCGTTTTAAATGTGTTTACCATCAGTCGTGGATTTCATAATCGTAATCGGTCAATCGCCAGATATTCGATGTTACCCGACAGTTGTAAGTTAAGAAAACCAGTATTTCCCAATCTGGGTGCCTCGGCACCAAAGTGTGCACAAACCTGCGGTAGGGATGTCGCGGCTGGATGGCGGAATGGGTTAAAACATGTGAAAAACTACTGATTATCACCACTACTAAGCAAATCATAGTAGTGTAGAAATAGTTGCAACACTGCGGTTGAGCATGATGAACGTTTCTTGTTATTACAATTAAGAAGTACCTGGAATAGAATAAGTGAAATTAAGGCCAGTTGCTGTGACTGAATTACTTTAGCAAGGGTTCCTCGCTGTGAAAGAGGTTGGAAACAAGTGCGATAAACATCTTTGTTATCACACAGTGTCGTTAAACTGAAGCTACTACTACTAGCCGCTAGATCGGATTGGGATTGTCTACGCAGGGTATGGTCGAGGTTAACAGGACTGACACCCACAAGGTATACGCAAAATAATGCTGCATTAGATCAAAAGCTTCCACATAGAGTTGTATTGTTTTAAATATAGAAGACCGTGATTAAATCTGCGAATGCATTTAGACACCTTTAAAACGTGTCAACTCGCGGCTACATATTCACTAATCACTTACAATCGCTAGTTACAACGTTCGGTTGGTTATGTAGGGCTAGATCAGGGCTGGGCAAACCATTTGCACATGGGGCCACATTAAACGCTAAAAAAATTCGGAGGGCCGGAGAACAAATTTTTAACTGTTAATAACGACTAACATGAAAGAAGTTTACTAATTTAAATACACCTTGGCTGTTACTAATGAGATGTATGCGACTGTGAACATACATTAACAAGTTTCCCATAATCCGGAGTGATTGCGCTTGTTGCAATTCACAGGTTGGGTTCAAGTTTAGATCACTTAACCGAAACCTGTTCTTGAATTTGTTTATCTTATAGTTGAAAATCTTTGTAGACAGATGTAGACTTAAGAGGATGCGAATAACACAAACATTCTTAAAGTAAAAATTTGTAGATTTGAGTTTTTCCTCTCTGAGTGAAGAAAGGAATGTTATCAGGTCTGATCCTTTGAGCTGTTCTTTGAGAACAATGTCACTTTGTGGGTCGGTTTACTCCAGCTGAAGTTCCGTAGGAGCTAATTGTGAACGGTATAATAAGAAAGGGAAATTCAGTCCCAGTTGATTTAAAATCCACAAATCTTCTGGAGAACTCTTCTGTCAGACTTGACAGCTGAAGGCTACATTTTCCCTCAGACTCTACTGTGACAGTTTAAAACTGAAGGTTAGAAAAGTGCCCGTAGTTTTGTTCTTTCATCTACTAACTATATGGAGTTTTACGAACTGTTACCTGCATGCCAGTCAGAGTTTAGCAGAGGCCACTCTACTTCGTTCTGCAGAGAGGGGGGAACTCGCGGTCCCATTTGCTCGTACTGCAACTATGCAAAATCGAGCCTTTCTGGTGGTTGGCCCAGCGGTATGGAATGCCTTACCACTGGCGCTGCGTCTCCTTCCTAAAATCCAATCTGAGTATTTCTATACTGCCTTAAAAACTGCTTTGTTCGTTCGTGCTGGAGTCGGGAGCGCCTCTGAGTAGCCCCCTTGAAGGGGCGCTATATAAATGCTCAAATGAATGAATGAATGAATGAAGCCATGTTGCTCTGCCTCCTCTCTGACTGTTAAGGCGCCATAGACAGATCCCAGGTCACCCTACTGATCCTCTTTCACGTCAGTGGGGCCTTCGACACGGTCGACGCGTAATTAGCAAGAAGTAATCTGGACATTAGATTGGATTGCAACGACCCTAACGATTTTATGAAGCTTAACGGGTCGCAGCTCCTTTCCTCTCCAGTCCTCGGGGCAGGGCTGTAGTCGAGGGTATACGCGGGTACACAGCGCATACTCACCTGTAGAGACCGTATACTCATCTCACAAAATATTTTGTACTCAACTCTAGTATGGTTTGGAAACTAACCAATAGCGTATACTCACCTCCAATTTGTTTTAGAAAACTAACCGGTAGCGTGTACTCACCTCTAATTTTACCACTACAGCCCTGCCTCGGGGGGGAGGGGGTTATACCTGCTAATGCTTGATAACCCCACTGAATCGACGCAGCGCTCGTCAATAAGCTTGTGTCCTGTGCTGAGCATCCAAGTAGCGCTTCATAAATTTCAAGTTTACGATGACGGTTGCGAATAGCTCTCAAGGATCACCGTCCGATTTTGAAAAAAACTTTTCAATCGTGGTTTTATATTTTTAGGTTGTGAAAGTTTCTGATTGAGTTGAGCTTACGTTTATTAAACACGGTAACAATCGATATTAGAGTATATCAATGAGAAATACTGGTAGCAATTAAAGGTGAGATCAAAAGGAACAAGTCAACTTACACTGTCACCTGATTTCTAATAGCAGATATTAATGACGGCATTTTCAATGGTTTCACTATTCATCAGTTTTTTAAATTAACCTTTTTAGGTACAGTGTTATGCTAACAATGTTTAACAAAATCCCAATGCTTCTAATTTGTTTACAATTGCAAATACAATAGCATTAGAATTATCCTTTCTATAGCGATCTCTTCTGGTTCCTTTTATTATGTATGGATACATTTAAGCAGCACGTTCATATAGGGAATAATATAATCGTCAGTAATGCCTATTTAGCGATTGTTGTTATTTGCCTATTAACGACACTGTATCGATTACCGTCGCCCTCCTCCTTTATCCAGACTTGAGACTAGCACATCGAGCTTTGCCTACTTATAAGAGATCAGAACCTATTTAAGAAGGTGTTTACAATATAAAAAATCGCTTTCGTGAAATAGGCGGGAAAGCTATAAGATGTCGTTAAACTACCGATCCATCCATCCAATCGCTAGATCCATGATCCCCTTGTCCTCTGTAGGGTAGGGTCAATGTTTACTCACAAGAAGTCGTTAAATACTAAACATTGATACATAAACCCATAGTTTCAAAATTTTAGACACCTTGAAAACGCCAAAACTCTCAGCTACATATTCACCAGTCGCGTTCCACAATTAATTAATTTCACTACACACACTGCATTGTGAAGCATAAAAGTCCTGTATAAATCGTATTAGATTAAAAACTTCTATTGGGACAGTATATGTTGAAACATATTTGGATTCAGATGAGGTACCGTATGGTAAGATACAGGCAAAAAGAGGCAATTCCATGATATCTTAAACTATCGCTGAATTGCTAATGAATTTTAAAAGCAAGTTTAATTAAGGTAAGTTAAAGGCAACTGAAAGTGAAAGGTAAGACAACACACGGTAAAATAATATAAAGTAATGTAAGCTCCGTAAGGTAAGAGAAGGTAATTTTTGGTAAGTGAAGCAAGGCAAGGTAATGTTCGGTTAAGCAAAGTAAGGCAAGAGAGGGCAATGTTAGGTGAGGCAATGTTATAGAAATCAGCGCTACCTATCGTCCGTCGAGAGAGAGAGAGACGCCCTGGCCCGGTCTCTCCGCCTCTCCTCGCAACAGGTGAAGATCTGGTTCCAGAACGGCGCCACAAGATGAAGCGACTGACGCAGGACAAGACCCTCCAGTTGGCCGCCTCCCTGCCGTCCTTCCGCCGCGTCCCCGTGCCACTCCTCGTCCTTGACGGGAAGCCGTGTACCCCTGTGGAGGTCAACCGCGGTCACCATCACCACACTGTCGCGAACCTCTCCCCAGCCTTCACTCACGTGATGGCGCCGGCGTTGCCTGGCAACGGTCATGCGGTAGGTCACGTGGCGGCGTCATGCGATCCGTTCTCGCGCTACGATGGCCGCCGCGAGGTGCTGCACGACTCGTCGGCGGATTTCAGGACTCGGAACGTACGGGATTCTCACGTGGGGATGACCCAAGAGCTTGAACATGATATATTTATGTCTATGTGGGCTAACTTCAGTTTTGCCTAATTAATTTCTTAACTAAAACAGACCAGGATAAAACAGGAAAATGATCGAGGCAACAAGTGGATGACAACAGTTGAAGGATCGCTAATTATCCAGAGACACATTAAAGGGAGCCATTTGAAGTTTACGATTAAGTTTCCCACTTTCCAGTTATATAATCTTGCAATAATCCTGAACGAAGATGATTCGTAATTTACGATGAAAAAAATGCGACGAATGGATGGATGGATCTGCGATTTGACGACTTTTTCGGCTTCAAAGGCCTTTGATGTCAGCAGAAATTATTTGGAACAGTTCCCTTCGTTCTTTTGGCTCTCAATTATGATTTTTGCCAAGTAGTAGTTAGCATATGCCCCATTCCAAATCTATATCCTTTCCTTTTAGAATTCGTGAATTTTCTATCCGTGGATACCAAAGGTTGTATATATTAATAAAAACTTCCTTTGGGTTCAAGGGTATACTCAATTTACCAATTAGTAGTTACGTGATTCTTAATTTCTATGAAAATATATTCTTTAGCTCTATTTGCTCGCTTGAATTGATCTCAGATTGAACGCCCCCGGCTTACATGTAGCAGAACAGCCATCGATAAGTATGTATCTGGGCAGAGCCATCGGTAAATATGCAGTCGAGAATAGCCATCTGTAAATATAATATTATAGTCAAGAGTAGCCATCGGAAAATATGTAGCTGAGAAGAGCCATCGGAGAATATGAAGCCGAGAATAGCCACCGGTAAATATAGTTCAGAATATAGCCACCGGTAAATATGAAGCTGAGAATAGCCACCGGTAAATATAGTCCAGAATATAGCCACCGGTAGATATGAAGCTGAGAATAGCTATCGGTAAATATAGTTCAGAATATAGCCACCGGTAGATATGAAGCTGAGAATAGCCACCGGTAAATATAGTTCAGAATATAGGCACCGGTAGATATGAAGCTGAGAATAGCCACCGGTAAATATAGTTCAGAATATAGCCACCGGTAGATATGAAGCTGAGAATAGCCACCGGTAAATATAGTTCAGAATATAGCCACCGGTAGATATGAAGCTGAGAATAGCCACCGGTAAATATAGTTCAGAATATAGCCACCGGTAAATATGTAGCGGAGAATAGCTATCGGTAAACATGCAGCTGAGAGCAGCCATTGGTAAATATGTAGCTAGAAATAGCCATCGGAAAATATGTAGCTGAGAATAGCCATCGGAAAATATTGTAGCGGTTTTGGGGGTCCCATGGCCGTTTGGATTCCTCCTTGTCTGCCGCGGCCTTCTTCACGTGAGTCATGCCGCGCGGCGGCCGCGTTTTGCCGCTTTCCTGAGGAACTCTGTATGCCGCGCGGCGGCCGCGTCATGCCGCGCGGCGGCCGCGCTGTGCCTCGCCTGCAGAAACCTTGCCGCGGCCGCGCTGCCGCGTGACCGCCGCGCTCTGCCGCGCGGCCTCTTATGGACAACATAAAAGGAGCGGCCGCAGAAGACACACACAGTCGAACGGAGAGAACAGTCAGTACAGGTCAGTCGCAGGAGTCAGTCGCAGAGAACAGTCGCAGGAGTCATCGAGTTGGAGTCACAGTCAGAGCGCAGTCGGTCAGTCAGTCGCAGGAGTCACCGGTCGTCAGTCGTCATCTGTCAGCGTCGTCGGTCACAGTCGTCGGTCAGTGTCCTTCGTCGGTCACAGTCGTCGTCGGGAAAGGACAGACAGATGTCCGTCGGCGGTTGCGTGCTCTTGTGCGTCGTCGGTTGATCTCTGACGGGGTGCGAGGCCTCGGGATAACGTTTCACGTACGCGAAAGCGAACTCTGTAAGGACGAACTGATCGCCGGAAGAAATACGGGACTCTGAACTCTGCGGACTACCGAGAATGTTGGCTGCTGTGTGCGAGAACTGTGAAGGAGCACGGAAATCTGGACTGTGTGGTGACTATACTCCTTTTGTGTAATTGCTACTTGAAGTTGATTGTGTTTTAAAGAATAAAGGGTAAAACGTCTTACTCTAGTCTCCTGCATACCACTGGAGCCTTACTCCGCGGACAGAAGGAAGGACCCCCACTAGCTAGCGGGCTGGTATCGGCCATCCTGTAGTTGCCCAGCCTGCTAGTAACGCGACAATATGTAGCTGAGAATAGCCTCCGGTATATATTGTTCAGAATATAGCCACCGGTAAATATGGAGCTGAGAATAGCTATAGGTAAATATGAAACTGAGAATAGCCACCGGCAAAAATGTTGCTGAGAATAACAACTGGTAAATATAGCTAAGAATTGCCAGCGGTAAATATGTTGCTGTGAATAGTAGCGTTTCACAGGGGCGTATAACTGCAATCGTTGATTTTATACAGCAGTATTTAGTGCTTAGCAATATCTACAGTATTCTACTTGATGTCAGTTGCGATGAAGTCAACCTTAACCTACAGAGGTTAGGTCCCACTCGATCTGGCGTTTGAACGCGATTTTTAGATATGTATATGAAAATGACGGCGATTTAAAGGTGTCTAACAAGAACTGTGGGTTTGTTGCAGTATTTTGTGTTTAACGACATCTTGTGGATGTCAGTTGCGTTTTAAGTGTCTAACTGCAGTCGTCAGTGCAATGCAGCAGTATTTAGAGCTTAACGACATTTTGTGGGTTAACCTAGACCTTACCCAGATTCATCAGATATTTGAGCTAGATTGCCTGGACTATATAGGAGATTCTTGGGTATAATCTACCACAGTGTTTCCCAACCTGTTTCGAGTCGCGACCCTTTTATAACAACCAAGTTACCTGCAACCCCGTCGCATTTGCATAATAAGGAATTTATAATAGGTCCTTGGCCTAGGGACTAGGGTAAAGCCATAATACAAATAGATTTCTCAGAATATAATTCTAACCTAATTTTAATGCGATGTGTGTGCTTTTCTCCTGGCAACCAGCTTCGAAACCGGCGGCTGAATGTTTGTTAAAACCAACCTCATGCCCTCCTCAACATGCAGTCTGTTTGTTGCCTTAGGCTTGCGTTTGGCACGAATTCGCATAACCTTGGCGACCCCCAGAAAACAATTTGCGACCCCGTTAGGGGTCGAGACCCACTGGTTTGGACCTATGATCTAGCGAATGGTAAATATGTAGCTGTGCATAGCTGCGTTTTAAAGGTGCCAATTCAACGCAGTAGTATTTATTGTTTAGCGACATCTTGTGGTGTAACGTCTACTTTTTCCCTACCTACGAGTCGAAGTATCAAGTAGATTAGTCAGGTTCTTTATATAGCTGAGAGTGGTCCCATTTTAACGGTGTCTAAATTCAGTCGTCGATTTCATCATGAATTTCTATATATTTGTAATTATTTATACAGTCGTCGATTTAATCATGAACTTCAATTATTAGTTATTATTTATACAGAGGTCATCTCATCAGGAGCGATGGGCGTGCTCGATAGTGTTGTGGTTAGTGGGCTGTACTGTCAACCGAGAGGTCGTTGGTTCATATACCCGTCAGAAGAGATATTTGGTTCAAGATTTCTTCTCCCTAAGCTATAATGAATACAGTGACCGTTCACAGTCGGTAGGAAGGAGAGACGGCGAGGGGAGAGGATTGGCCACGCGCCCTCATATTCTGCGGCAAAGAAAATATTGTCGCTCACACTTCATACCCATGGCTGCCTTAGGGCTAGCCTAAGCCCTAATGGGGCTAATCTTTCATGTATACGGTACAATAATTTATAATACAACTGCATGTAGAAGTTCATGGTTTAATTCAGCATTATTTAGAGTTTTCGACATTTTACGGGTGTCAGTCCAGTAACTAACGTCGACCTTTCCATGGAATAAATCAAATACATTTCGCGGTAAATATGTACCTGTGAATGGATGTGGTTTAAATGTGTCTAACTGGAACCTGGATTCGAGTAATCCAGGCAATAGAATTTAGTGCCTAGCGACTTTCGTATTAAATTCTCGCGATTGTCGTAAAACCTAGCGATTTAACGTGATTGATAAATACGTAGCTAAGTTTAGAGCGTATTAAAGGTGTTTAATTCGAATGGTGGATTTTACGTAGAAGTTACAGTAGTTCTTAGCGACATCTTGTGGGTGTGAGCGCTGTTTACGCCGTCCTTATCTTTCACATATTTAGCTAGAGGTATTCTGGAGATTAGATAAGACCCTTACGATTTTTAAAGTTTAACGGGTCACATCTCCGAAGCCTCATTTCTTCTCTAATCCGTCGTGAACCACTTACTGTGGTTTTAAAACTCACTGATTCGACGCAGTACTCGTCAATAAGTTGGTGCCCTGTGCTGAGCTTTAAAGTAGCGCTTAATAAATATATTCAGGTCGTGAGATTTTTATTGAGTTAGTTGACGTTTATTCAGCTCCAGTATCAATTGATATTACAATAATTGAAAAAAAAACTTTTGGCAACCAAAGGTGAGACCAGAAGGGTAAAGTCACTTAATTCCTTATACCAGATTTCATGACGACATTTTCAACAGTTCTGCAATTCATCAGTCTCCTAAATTAAATTTTTAGGTCCAAGTGTTATGTTAACTATTTTTCAAAAAATTCCAATGAGTCTGATTTGGTTATAATTGCAAACACGATAGCACGATAATTATCCTTCATATGGTGATCTCTCCTGGTTCGCTTGTATATAATATGGCATGTTTTCTAAAGGATGCACAACCTCGGGTTCTATAAAATAGGATTTATTCTATTATTCTACATGCGAGATAATTACCTTTACAAGCGTTCACAACGAAACACAGAAGAAACGCCAGCGGAACTGAGTCACCAGCGTAGAACAACGAAAGAATTCTAACGCCGAGAAAAGCTGTAACTATTACAAGTTACAACTTGTCACCGATAAAGGAAACGAGAGCTACGGTCAACTATATAACGTCGACGAACGCCAGAAACATACTAGAAATTAATGATAACCAAAGACAAAAAGGCTCTCGATGTACGCTAGTTGCTGTTTAACCACGCTGTGTCATAACGAAGATGATTAGCGTTGCCCTACTCCTTTCTCCTGGCTTGGGACTGGCACTGCCAGAGTACGAGCAGTGGCGGAGTTGCTCTCGGTGTACGCAGTATCGCGTTATTCATAGCAGAAGCCACTCCTTAGCATACAGAGAACTCCCGCCTAAACTCCGTAGCAGTGTATCACGTGCTAAGAAACCCTGTGGCACGTGGCCACATACAACAATAATGAATTTTGCTTTGTAACAGGGGTATAGTAATAATTTACCAATGGTGCAGCGTAGTTTCCGCCACTGTATTATCTTTAGGTGTTTAAAATGTTTGCAATCGCGTTAAAGAAATAGGTGCGAAAAATGTATTCCAGAGTTCCAGTTATGGACACCTCAAGAAACTCCGCCCCTGCCGTTTTGGGTGGTGCCAGTCCTAAACCTGGATAAATGAGGAGGGCGACGTCAACCGCCATAGCAGCCATTAGATATCGTTAAACGCTGGAAACGACTATCACACCTTTAAAACCCTTCTATTCTCAGTTACATATTTATCACTGGCGATCAGTTGTCTTCTCCTTGTGGTAGGTATTCCGTGCCTGTATGGCAGAATGGGTAAAGAGGAAGAATTTCTGAGACAAGATATCATACCTTGGAAGCTCACGGTTATGGTGGCCGTGGGCGCAGTGAGTGGCAAGTGAGCCCAATCGGCGGCAGCATAGTATGTAATATAATGTCATGGCAGGAATTGTGGAAAATACTTGCAAAGAGACTAGAGTCGGCATTATTACAAAGTGCCTCAAATGAGGGGATGATGAACGTACGTACCTCTGAGGCACCAGCTACCGGACTATATATTCCCTCTAGGACCTCGCGCTCCTGTCCGCTCGCAAGATCCAACACACGGGCGTGCAATAAAGCATCCTGCCAACTGTAGTGGCGCGCCTCACATCAAATAAACAGTCCTCCGAAAGCTCATGTGACCTTAAAACTCGGAGAGCGTAGGACTGCCTTGCCTTAATGAAAAGGTGTTTGATGTGACTAGAGAACCCACATTTCTGATTAAGCTCGACACCAAGAGTATTAAGAGTGCGCACCCTAGCGATGCCATCTAGAATGTAAGATTGGGGGATTTGGGGCGTACCAATTGAGCCCGATGTCGCGAGAATTTTAAGCCTATTTCACTGGTCTTGCTCATAGTATTAAAGCTTAGGTTACAGCTGTGTACCCAGGCAGTAATGTGCTCGAATTCCATCTTAGTGGTAGCCTAGTGATGCTTGATGCGGGAACTGCAAGGTAACAATCATCGGCATATTTAAAAATGCGGTTGCTTTTGTTAATTGTTTTTAAACCTGAGCTTAGTCTCCAGCTAATCTACGCCTATTGTAAATTCTGTCAACTGTTAAAGTTCTGCAGTTATGTGCAATCGCTCACAATATGCACAGTTAGTTGTTGAGCAAAAGGAAATTTCGTGTACAAAGATGAGTTTGGGCATTGGGTTACGTAGCCGCCAAAATATTTAGGAAGAATCAGTGTTTAATCGATTCCCCCCTCTTCTGGGAGGGGAAACAAGGTTTCTGGGGGACCTATTTTTTTCATTTCATCCATCTTTAAAGAGTTACAGACTTGTCCAACTTTCAGCAGCCAAACTTCTTTCAGCCAAACTTTTTAAACTTTCATCTTGAAAAAAGTTGATGACCTTTTTTAGTAATTCGTCCAACTTTTTACACTTTTTCTATAACAATTACTGTCTCAATAACGTTGATGACGTTTTTTTTAGAAATTCCTCTCCCTGAAAAAGTATGTCACTCAGCTCTCGAGGGGATAACCATGAATCCTGGGGGGATTTCCGTCCCCAAAAGGTTTCTACATTATAACATTGTTGGCCTTTGGGGGGGGGGGGGTAAACACAAATCCTGGGGGGGGAGATTCCCCACCAAAGACGTCTAGATTAAACACTGAGTAAGAATATTTCAGAGTCGAGTCAAGTCGAGGAAACAACGATCGACTCGACTTGTCAAAACATTTGATCGACTCGACTCGACTCGACTTGGCCGATTTTCGACCAACTTGATAGACTGACTCAGTCGATCACGGGGTATACTAGGAGTCACGTGGTGATGACCATGGGCTTCTTCTCTTTTTTTGTTTCCTTTTTTCATTCGTTTCTTTGTATTTGTCGCATGTAATTTAATTGCTTGGGTTCACTCCTTCCTTATCTTCATAAGTTTCTTTACAGTTTTCCCTATGTATTCTTATGTTTTAGTATCTTCAGTCAATGCAGCTTGAGCAGAAATCCTCTGCTATGCTGATGTCAGGGCTTTTTAAAACATCCTTTATTAACTTCAGACGCTTTTTTATTTCTCTTGTTCCCCATTTCAAAATAGGATTCGATTAATTCAGAAATCTAACCGGTAATAACAAAACCGATCCAATTAAATTGGGCAGTTTTTTCAATCAGTTATAGGCGATTTCGAACATACGGATGTTGAATTTTACAATAGGTTTGAGCGTCAAAAAGAAAATAAAACGGTGGCGTTATCCACAAGTATTAATCTTGCAATCGTAATCTCGATATTTCTACAGCATTACAAATCGACCAAATACAGCCTATTATACAGGAGCATGAAAGACGGCATTTGACCACGGATGCCGCCTTCTTACAATCATTTGCCAGTGTAGCGATTGAACGCCATGGGTGAATATGTAGCTGTGTTTGAAAGGTGTCTAACTGAAACCAGGGAATGCATGCAACAATATTTAGCTTTTTTAGCGACATCTTGTGGATGTAATTTGCGTTAGCTTCGAGCTCACCTTTCATATATAATTGTTGCCAATGCACCATCACCTACCGATTGAACGAGATTGGCAATTATGTAGCTTTGTGTAACGGTATTAAAGGTGTTTAAGAGGAACCGTGGATTTTAAATAGCAGCATAAACCGTTTAGCGACATCTTGCGGGTGGCATCATTTGTGTCGATCCTATCTTACGCATAATTAGCAAGAGGTAATCTGGAGTGTGGATTGGACAATGCAAAAGTTTATTGAGTCTAACGATTTTTAAAGTTTAACGTGTCACAGCTCCTCGGTCTCCTTTCCTCTCTAGTCCCCGTGTATGGGGGTTTAATGCCTGCTATTGTTTGAAAACCCACTGATTTTACGCAGCGGTAGTCAATAAGCTAGTGTGCTGAGCATCAAGTATCACTTCATAAATTTCGAGTTTGCGATGACGGTTGCGCACAGCTCTCAAGGATCAACGCCTGATTTTGAAAACAATATTCTATCGCAGTTGCATATTTTGGGTCGTGAGAATTTCTGCCTCTGCTGAGTTGACCTTTAACAATCACATCCTGTAGACGTCGATGTAGGCCTAACAATAACTCAAAGATAAACTATTGGTGGCAATCAAAGGTGAGACAAGAAGGGGCAAGTCAACTAACAACATCACCTCATTTTTTTTTATATTAGATTTCATGACGGCAAATTCAACAGTTTCATATTCATAAGTTTAAAAAAAATAGCTTCTAGATACATTTTAGCTTGTATATTAGGAATTTTATTTTGTAACAGGAGCATAGTAATAATTTATCGAATGGTCTCGCGTAATTTCCGCCGCTGGATGTTCCTTAGCACCAAAGATTTTAGATTCATCATTGATCGAGTTGTTCAGGCGACGGATATGAAAAGACATTCACCGCACTCATTCTAAAGGCGGGAATGTAGTTTACTTTATCTGTACCGCTTACAGTACTAAAGCTTCTGATTGTACTCTTTGAAATATCTTCAATTATTGCGAATTTCTGACCGTAGTGTATGCTAAATCGGTATAAAAATGCTGATCTAAGTATAGGCCTTAGTTTTGTTCACTTAAACGAGATATGAACTGATTTAAAATGTGTTTAAAATGTTTGAAATCGCGTTTAATGAAATAGGCGCGAAAGACGTAATCCAGAGTTCCAGTTGCAGGCACCTCAAGAACTCTGCTACTGTAGGTTTTGGGTGGTGCCAGTCCCAAACGCGGATAAACGAGAAAGGCGATGCCAACGGACAGAGCAGCTATTAGATATCGATTTACGCTGGAAACGACTATCACACCTTTAAAACGTTCGTCTTCTCCGTGTTATTTTTATCAACAGCCAATCGCCAGGTTGACTTCTTCGCGGACACGTTCTAATGTATGGTAGATATGATGTCGCCTAACCAGTGTTTCTGACCTGGGCGCCGTAGGGATTCCGAGCTTGGATGGGTAAAAATTTAAACATTTAACATCTTATCACCACTGACATAAGGCTACAACTCTAAAGAATAAAATAGTGTGGATTTAATTGCAACATTGCGGTTGAACACGAAGACCGTTTCCTGTTACTACAACAGAGAACTAACTGGAAGAGAAATAAATGAAATTAAGGCAAGGAGCTGTTGATTGAATGACTTTTAGTAAGTGAGTCTTGATCTCAAACTGCGTTAACACCAAGTACTTGTAGATTAAATCCGCCGCAGCAGCTATACTTAGACACCTGTAAAACTCTGTCATTCTCAGGTACATGTTCACCCCTCTCGTTCAAAACACTACTAACCATCGGCCACTGGACATTCGTGCCCTAGTGCCAGGCAGTGCAAGTCCCAAGCCTGGATAAAGCAGGAGGGCGCTCGTAAGGATCTCTGTTATCACACAGTGTCGTTAAACTGAAACTACTATTAAAGACCTCAAACTCCGCCACTGCCCTACCTGTGGTAGTGCCAGTCCCAAACCAGGTGAAAGGAGGAGGTCGACGCTAATCACAATTTGTTATGACACAGTGTCAATAAACAGCAATTAACCAACTAACTGATATCCACAAGATGTCGCCAAATACTAAGCAATGCTTTATGTAACAATCCAAGGATCCAGTTAGACACCTTTAAAACGCAGCAATTCTCATCTACATAAGTGTTAATCCCGTTCAATCGATAGCTGCGGTGTGAAATGTTGTTGACAGGTTTTTACTTTTTTCCGACTCCTTTGATTTCTCATTTTTAGAGAGGTTTTTATTTGCATCGCCCGAGGATGGCGTGTTCGATTAGAAGGGACGTTTTCGACGTTTTTTACCCATTTGAAATACGATTTGATTCAAATAAGATCAAATAATATCAAAGAAACGAACCGGTGATAACAACACCGATCCAATTAAACCAGCAGTTATTTCAGTCAGTTATAGGCGAATTCCAACGAATCCCAACGAATTCCAACGACTGAGTTGAATTTGAATAGCAAGCGTCAGAAGGAAAGTGAAATGGCGGCGTTCCCGATAGACTATCGGATAATGAAGAGAAAACGTTTACCAATAACCGAACCAACGTAAACTCTTGTCAATCCATGCGAAAACAATGAATTTTTCTTTTAATCCAGTGCAGTATGTTATTTATGTTTATGTTATTTATTAAAACTCGCAATTGAACAAAAGTCGTCAATTATTTTGTCCTTGGCTATATTTACAAATTCACGACGTCTAAACAACGATGAGACGCCATCTTGCCACGTCACCAATCCAAAAATCCTACCAAAAATCCTACCTTGTCTGTAGATAATAAAAACACAGAAAAGATTCGGGAAAATCCTGAAGAGACACAAGAAGACAACGTAGCAGTGAACCCAAACAAACAAATCGCCTGCGATAAATATAAACAAATGAATGGGGAGAATGGAAACAAAAGAAAAAGAGAATTAAACTCTTCCAGTAGCTCATCAGATGTCTCTCTAAACTGTTCATCTGGAACGATGCTCTCTTCACCCTCAATGGCAGATGTTGCAGAATACTCAGAATTGTCTTCCTCTAACGACAGTAAGGAGTTCGGTCCGGATGACAGCCTTATTTCTGAGTCATTAGAGGTGATGAAAATTGTTTATTCAGAAATGTCATCTACACCTGCCTTCTCACACCTTCTTCCTGCATCTTCTCTTCAACCAATCACACCCTTAGGTGTGGAGAAAAGAACGAGTTTTGTCATTCCGTCGAAGCCGAAGTCATCTGCTAGACCAGTTAGTAAAAGATACCATCTTTCACAGCCCAAAAAGAAGCGGAAGGTTCAGTTTGCAAATAAATGCGATGGAATCCATAGGAATCAGGATCCTGAAGATAGTCCTGCTGCTATCTCAAATAAAGGTACTAATGATTTCCTGATTCACGAATCAAAGGTTGATCAAAGTAAAAATGTTATTTCAATTGCTGTCACAAATGATGATACTAGTGATTTATTAGGTATTGACCAGAGGCAAAATGTTGTTTCAATTGCTGTCACAAATGATGATACTACTGATTTATTAGGTATCGACCAGAGGCAAAATGTTGTTTCAATTGCTGTCACAAATGATGACACTAGTGATTTATTAGGTATTGACCAGAGGCAAAATGTTGTTTCAATTGCTGTCACAAATGATGATACTAGTGATTTATCAAGTATTAACCAGAGGCAAAATGTTGTTGCAGTTGCTGTTGCAAATGATGGTACTAGTGATTTATCAAGTATTGACCAGAGGCAAAATGTTGTTTCAATTGCTGTCACAAATGATGATACTAGTGATTTATTAGGTATTGACCAGAGGCAAAATGTTGTTTCAATTGCTGTCACAAATGATGACACTAGTGATTTATCAAGTATTAACCAGAGGCAAAATGTTGTTCCAGTTGCTGTTGCAAATGATGGTACTAGTGATTTATCAAGTATTGACCAGAGGCAAAATGTTGTTTCAATTGCTGTCACAAATGATGATACTAGTGATTTATCAGGTATTGAACAGAGGCAAAATTTTGTTTCAGTTGATGTTGCAAATGCTGATACTAATGACTTATTTAATGTTGACCAGAGGCAAAATGGTATTTCATTTGATGTTGACCAGATCCAACATAATTTTGCAAATAATGATGATAATAATATGTCTATGATTGATCGGAACCAAACTGTATTTTCAAATGATTTCTGTATTGGTACGTCTGCTGTTGATCAGATTGAAATGTTTGGTGCTCAGAGAGATAGAACAGCTGAGACACTGAAAAAAGTATCAATCAGGGCTACACTTAATCAGCCACAAGCAACAAATACTGCAAAACACAGAACTCTAGTTGTAGAAAATTCATTTCTTCAAAATAAAGGACCAAGAACCTCCAATTTTAACGGAAGCATGCGCTTCTCCCCTGAAAAACAGAAACAAATAAATGATATTTTGTCCCGAACAGTTTACATAAATAGTAGTAAAAGGGAATTATGTAACTACTTCAAAACTAAACCTCATCAGCTTAAAAATGAACTGAGACAGGCAGCTGAAAATGAGGTGGAAAGGATTCAGATTGTAGGAGAGGGTCTTCGTATTCTGGCTTATAGCATTAACCAGAGGAATAAATTGTTAAGTTTGACTAACTTAGGAGGAAAACCCATTAAGACTAGCTTGCCTTTTGCTTTATCCAGAAATACTCATGTGAAACCCCCTAATTCTGACAGAAAAGAAATATCAAGTGCTAAACCTATTCATGAACCAAAAGCTGTTATTTACGGTTTACAAGAGAGTCAGGAGAACCTAAAAGAAATTGCAAGTGTTCTAGATCTAAAAGTATTAAAGAAATTAGGGAATCCATTGAATAGTAAGACTACGCTGGTCATCTTTAAACAGGGAGTTCAAATCCCCACACATCTGAACATTGGAGGGCATTTCTTTAAAACCTGGGCCTTCACTCCCCGACCTCATCGCTGTGATAGATGCCAAGAATTTGGACATCCAACATTTTCCTGCCAAAATCCAATAAAATGCAGCAAGTGCAGTGGACCTCATACTTATTTAAACTGTTTAAATAAAAACACTCCAAAATGTGCAAATTGCCATGAAGCACACAGTGCGGCTTATACTAAATGTCGGAAATATTTAGAAATCCAGCAGGCTATTAAGGCAAAAACCAACACGAAAATCCTCTACTCAGATATGGTGAAAAAAGGAACTGGGACCTATGTACCAGATAATGTAGAATCCCCAAAAAACATTCAACTCAATACTTATGAGTTTTTATTTGATGAATCTCAAACAGTACCGCTTATGTCAGTTTCACCTCAAATTAATGAAAATGTTAAACTGTTTCTGGATTTTGATAAAAATAAATATAATCTAGTCCTCACAGAAGAAAATCGGATGCCACTTGATAATCGTAACGAACCTGAAAGGAAGATCATTCAATTTGTACAAGGTTGTATAGCCTTATTAGATAATGAAAAGACTGATGTTGAAAGGAAAACTATCTTAATTCATTCAGCCAATCATATTATGTTTAATGGAAGAATTGTTTTTATTCCTTAACATAATTAATGCATAGTGGTAATTTTATGCATATTAGTATACGATATTATCACATTTTGTAATGCATTAAAAATCATATCAAATTTGGTACTGTATTATGGATCTAGTCATTATGCAGTGGAATGCCAGAGGATTAATGGCAAATAAAAATCAATTAAAAAATTATCTAAGCAACAGGAATAGCATATATTCACCAGATCTAGTTTGCATACAGGAAACTTTTCTAAAAGAACATAAAAAAAGAAAAAATAAAAGAAAAAATAAAAGAAAAATTACTTTTGATGGCTATAATGTGGTTAGCCAAGATAACCCGGATATAAATAGGAGAGGGGGTATGACCTTCTTAATTAAAACTGGACTTAATTATACTATTATTAAAAGTAAAGAAATCCCAAATATTGAAAATCAATGTCTGGAAATTAATACTAATATGGGTCCCATCCATATCTTAAATATATATATTCCTCCATCAGCTAAGGTAGATTGTGAAACTTTGAGTGAAATTTTTAAAAGCAAAAGAACCATTGCAGTTGGAGATTTTAATGCTCATAATAAAATGTGGGGGAGTAGTCTAAATAATACAAAAGGAAGAATTTTGGAAAAAGTAATAAAAGAAAACAATCTCACGGTACTAAATACTGGTAAAGCAACTCGTATAAATTCTAATCAATCTAATATAAATTCAGTTATTGATTTAGCAATTGCGTCTCATGATCTGGCTCTAAACTGTTCCCATTTTGTTGAAAATACCTCGCTAGGATCAGATCATTTACCTACATTTACAAAAGTTAATGAGATTATAACTCTTGAAGATAACATGGGAATGCATGTTTGGAATTTAAAGAAAGCAAATTGGAAAAATTTTAAAACTGAAAGTAAATTTCATATAACAGAAAACCTTTTCGATGAAGACATAGATAAAACCTTCTTAAATTTAACAACGGCTATATCAACATTAGCTAATTCTGTTATTCCAGCTAGAAAATATATTAAAAGTAAAAATAAAAGACACAAACCGTTACCCTTTTGGAATGAAAATTGTAGTAAAGCAATATACGAGAGAAATCGAATCCGTAATAAGATGATTAAGTCAAAAAACCTAGATGATTATGTAGAGTTTAAGAGACAAAATGCGGTATCAAAAAGAGTGATAACAGATGAGGCAAGAACTAGCTGGGAAACCTATTGTAGTGAATTAAATAATCAGTCAAAATTGGCACCAATTTGGAATATGGCACGCAGAATGGAAGGGGTGGCATCTACAACATCTATTCCTACCCTTCAGTACGAGAGAACTAAGGCTGAAACTAATCTACAGAAGGCAAATTTATTGGGAAAAACTTACTCCCAAACTAGTAGTAGCTCAAATTATAAGGATAAATTCTTAAATCATCTACGAAATAAGGACAATGAAAATGAAACATTATCAAATCAATATAATAACGATGCAGCAGCTCTTAATGTGACCTTCAGTATTCGAGAGCTCCAAGATGCTATAGAATCATCAAAAACTAATAAGTCTCCAGGGGAAGATAGAATCCCTTATGATTTACTTAAACATCTCCATAAAAATGTTAGAAATGTTTTATTATCCTTTTACAATAAAGTGTGGACAACAGGCATACTTCCAAAGGAATGGAATCATGCTATAATTATGCCTATCCTTAAAACTAATAAAGATCCTATGGCTCCTGAATCTTATAGACCAATTTCTCTTACACCAACCCTGTGTAAAATAATGGAAAAGATGATAACAAATAGATTACAGTGGTTTTTGGAAACCAATAAACTTCTATCTCCATATCAAACAGGATTTAGAAAACATAAAAGCACTATAGACCAAATTCTTAGGCTTCAAGATTATATTCATAAAAAAATAAGCAATAAACAACATGTCTTGGCAATCTTTATTGATTTTGAAAGAGCATATGATATGCTTCATGTCCCAACTCTTTTAGAAAAATTACAAAATATTGGAATAGTAGGAAATGTTTTCAACTGGATTTCTAAATTCTTAACTAATCGAACCTTTCAAGTTAAAGTAGGAATAGAATTATCTGAAAAATTCTCACAAGAGAACGGAACTCCACAGGGCTCCATTATTTCCCCATTATTATTCTTAATAATGATAAATAATCTGGATCCTGGTTTGGAGAATGTCGAACTGTCATTATTTGCTGATGATAGTGCCATTTTCTGTGCTGGTCGGAACATAAAATCACTACAAGGTAAAATCCAAAAAGCTATTAATAAAATTAATGACTGGTGTGATGAAAATGGTTTTTAAATCTCTTTAAATAAAACCACTGGAGTATTATTTACAAAAACAAGAAAAATACACAAATTACAGATTTTCCTTAATAAAAAAGAAATTAAAATAGAAAAAACTGCCAAATTTCTGGGAGTTATTTTTGACTCTAAATTAAATTGGAAGCACCATATAGAATACATTGTTACCAAATGTAAAAAACGAATGAATATAATGAGAGCTGTATCTGGGTATAGATGGGGGGCATCCAAACGAGCCCTCCTATGCATTTATAAAGCTATAATTAGATCAGTTCTTGATTATGGGGATGTAGCATATACCACAGCTAGTTCCAGCCAGTTAAAAAAGTTGCAAAATATCCAATCTGAGGCTTTGAGATTAGCTTGTGGCTCAGCTAAAGGCACCCCAATCATGGCTCTTCAAAATGAATGTGGTGAAATTCCACTCCACCTACGTCGTTTGAACAATTCGCTTAAAATAGGATCTAAAATTCTCAGTTCAAAAGATCATCCTGCGGCGGAAGCTATGCGAGACCACTGGACAAATTATTATCATGCATCTTCTGTTAAACAAAATTCCATATTTAAAAGAACCGAACATTTTTTCTCATTGATCTCTCAGCCATTTAAATCACCATCTTACCAGTCAACAGCCCCCTGGCTTAATAAAACCATTAAGGTTGATCTGTCCTTGAAAAAATATATCAACAAAAAGACAGACTCCCCTAATTTTATGTCATCCTTGTCATTAGAATTAATTAATAGATATCTTGATTACACACCCATTTATACGGATGGATCTAAACTTGAAAGTATAGTTTCAGCAGCCTTCTATGTACCTTCTATACAGTTTCATAATATTTATAGAATTGTAAATGATTCATCGATTTATTCAGCTGAATTAACAGCCATAATTGAAGCAATTAAATGGATTATTATAAATGAAAATGAAAATACAAATAAATATATCATATTTACTGACTCATTAAGTGTAGCCACTTCTATAAAAGAGAATGGGTCTAGTTCAAGGCCTAATCTTTTTCTTGAATTTTTAGATAATTTTAATAAGATAAAACATAGCAATATCATCGTAGCATGGATACCAAGCCATATTGGTTTATCTGGAAATGAAATGGCAGATATGCTGGCAAAGAAGGGACTGGAAATATCCGAAATTAATTCAACAAATTATTTAGAGTTTAAGGAAATCTATTCTTTAATAAGGAATTATGTAATTAATAAATGGCAAATTGAGTACAACCTTGAAACAAATGGAAGATTCTATAAAAATATTCAACCCCAGGTATCTACAGATATAAAATTTACAGACTATCTTAGAAAACGAGAAGTTCAAATTACCAGACTTAGAATGGGACATATTCTAACTAATACCTGGCTGAAATCTATAGGTAAAAGCCCAACGGACTTATGTTTTGAATGCCAGGTACCTGAAACAATTCATCATATACTAACTGCTTGTAAAAAACATGAAATATCACAAATGCTAGTTCAGAAATGTGCAAAGAAAAAAGTGGAATACACTGTTAAAAATATCTTGACAGTTCGAGATATTTATCTTGAAGTATATAGTTTACTTATGACTATAACTAGTGGAAAGATTATGTAAATATCAGAAATAAATAGTGTAAATTATATCTGAAAATACTGTCAACATGTATATTGGAGTTCTGCCATTTGAGCTGGATGTTCTCCGATAAAATAATGTAAATAGTTATAAATTTTGTTACCATAATGTTTATATAAAAAGAAATTAATTGACAGATTCTTATGTGCTTATCACTAATCATCTGTTAATTTCTAGGTAATTCACTAATTTGAAGTAATCCAAGAAACTATTTTCTTCGTTGTGTTATCTAACCATATAACAAATTTTTTTCTGGACACTGATAATTGCTTGTTACATATAAATTGGTGATTTGTAATGTTTTAAAATGTATGGAATTCATAACCTAATATGTTCTTCTTTTTTTCTTTTTTTTCTTTTTTTAAATTGGATATAATCGGTGACTAATGATATTTATAATATTATTGGTCCTTGGACAATACTGCTAAACTGGTGTGCGTGCGTGCGTGTGTGTGTAAATCAATGTATAGGATCAGTCATTGAAAAAAGAAAAGAACCGATATGGTCGAAAAAGAGCCTTTGGGCCAAATAGAAAATGAATATAAGCCAAGTGGCTAAATGAATAATGATGCATATGTACATACGTGTGTATATATAAACATGTAAATTAAAATATTAATCTATATATTAAAAAAGATGGACTGCTACCAGCTGTCAATCAACGGCATCTCAATAACTTGCCAAACAAGGAAACAAACGATGAGACAATCAAAAGAAAGAAAGAAAAAGAAAGAAAGAAAGAAAACAGAAAGAAAGAAACTGATGAATGAAAGTTATACGAACATGAACTGAAATATATAAAAAAAAACTGTAAAGACGTCAACGGCCTATGTAGCCATAAGATGTCGTTAAACTTTTGGAATAATAATAATAATAATCGATAGCTGCAACCAGGTTCACTATCCTATAATATAAATAATATAAAAGACGAGGTCGTCGTCAACGTAACTGATATCCACAGATGTCGCTAAATACTAAGCAATGCTATATATAGCAATCCATAGGTCCAGTTAGACCAACGGTTGCGATCTTGTTTCACAGGTGGGGGTACACTTTATAACTGAGTCAACATTTATTCGCACGTGAGCGAACAATTTTTAAATTCTTTTTTTGCACGAAAAATGCGTTTAAAAAGCGAGGGGCAGGCATTTTGAAACGGCGTGTATATATTTATTTTCATGAAATTGTACGATCACAAACACAGGAATTAAAATCTAAACTAAATTGATTTTTATTAGGGGCACCTGGGGCAGGCACTTTGTAACGACAGGTAGATATATATTTTTTCATGAAATTTTATAATCACATGCAAAGGAATTCAAATCTAAACTAAATTGATTTTTATTAGTTAGTAACATGGTGCGAAACAATATAAACAGAATAATAATGAATAAAACTCATGAATTTTTGTTAATTCTTGGTGGCATCGTATCAGCTGCTTGGTCTCAATAGTCTAGTTTTCACTTAGCAATTACTAAGAAAAAGAGTAATCAAAATGTTTGTTTTAAAATCGGGGTGGGGGAAATTGTATGCTATGTCTCCCTCATTGTTAAAGGTTGAGGGGACTTGTTCCAGTAATTACCAGGGATCGCCGCCTCTGAGTAAGATACCTTTAAAACGAGGCCACACTCACTCACATAATTGCCAATTGCTTTCATTCGCTACATGCATTTGCCTGTGCCATTGTAAACGAAGGTAATGCCGACGTCAACGCAACTGATGACCAGAAGATGTCGCTAAATACTAAGCAATACTACATGGCTATCCATAGCTCCAGTTGGACACCTTTAAAACGAAGCCATTTTCAGCTATAAGAACCAACCGCGTGCAATCGCTAGGCTAAGTCCTCTTGACTGCTTTATATGAAAAGTAAAGTTGACCTCAACGCAACTGATATCCACAGATGGCGCTCAATACTAAGCAAAGCTATATATTATACATGTAGCAATCCACTGATCCAGTTAGATACCTTTATAACGTAGCCACTTTTAGCTATAAAAACGCCTATCGCGTTCCGTAGCTAGATGTAACGTGATTTGATGGTTAGTTGTTGTTTAACGACACTGTGAAATAACAAACTTGATTAGCGTCACCGTCCTATTTTCTTAATTATTGAATGCGACTGGTGTATACGCAGCTGAGAACGTCTGCGTTTTAAATGTGTATAACATCAGTCGTGGATTTCATAATCGTTATCGATCAATCGCCAGATCTGCGATGTTACCCGAAAGTTTTAAGTTAAGGTTGACGAGAACGAAACTGTCAACCACAAGATGTCGTCAAACCAGTGTTTCATAATTTGGGTTCCGCGACACCCAACTGTCCATAAATCTGCGGTAGGGATGCTGCGGCTGGATGGCGGAATGGGTTTTTAAAAATGTGAAAAACTACTGACTTAGAAAAATCAAAGCAGTGTAGAAATAGTTGCAACACTGCGGTTGAATACGATGAACGTTTCTTGTTATTACAATTAAGAACTATCTGGAATAGAATAAGTGAAAATAGGTCAGGTGCTGTGATTGAATTACTTTAGTAAAGGTGCTTTGCTCTGAAAGAGGTTGGGGACAACTGTGATAAACACTAAGTCCTGGTACATTAAATCCGCCGCTGCAGTCAGACTTAGACACCTCTTTAAAACATTGTCATTCTTGGCTACATGTTCACCAATCGCGTTTTTTCCTATTTTCAATTTTGTCGACGTCAGCGGCCTTTGCTGACATCATGTGTTTAGCTCTGGATCCACTAATCGCTAGATCCTCCACACGCTATTCTGTAAAGCGTGAGGTCGACTTCAACCCTACCTCTGATATTGCCAGTTATAAGTATGGAGAAACGAGGAGTGGAGACGCTAATCATCTTTGTTGTGACACAGTTTTGTTAAACAGCAACTAAACAACGTAACTGATATCTACAAGATGTCGCTTAATAATAAACAACGCTAGAGGTTCCACGCATACACCATTTTCAACTACAATACTTGCAAACGGCGTTCAGTCGCTAGAACTCCGCCATTGCTCGTACTCTTGCAGTGCCAGTCCCGAGGCTGGTTGAGGGCGACGCTGAAGATCTTTGTTATCACACAGTGTCGTTAAACTAAAGCTACTACTTCTTGTCGCTATAGCGGATTGGGATTGTCTATGCAGGGTAAGGTCGACGACAACAGGACTGACACCCACAAGGTGTCGCTATACACTAAATAATGCTGCATTAGATCAAAAGCTTCCACATACAGTTGTTTTGTATTGAATATAGAAGACCGTTATTAAATCCGCGACTGCATCTAGACACCTTTAAAACGCGTCAACTCTCAGCTACATATTCACTAATCGCGCACAGTCGCTAGTTTCAACGTTCGGTTTGTTATGTAGGGCTAGATCAGGGATGGGCAAACCATTTGCACATGGGGCCTCATTAAACGCTAAAAAAATTCGGAGGGCCGGATGACAAATTTTTAACTGTTAATAACGACTAACATGAAAAGAAGTTTACTAATTTAAATACACCTTGGCTGTTACTAATGAGATGTATGCGACTGTGAACATACATTAACAAGTTTCCGATAATCCGGAGTGATTGCGCTTGTTGCAATTCACAGTTTGGGTTCAAGTTTAGATCACTTAACCGAGACCTGTACTTGGATTTGTTTATCTTATAGTTGAAAATCTTTGTAGACAGATGTAGACTTAAGAGGATGCGAGGAACACAGACATTCTTAAAGTAAAAATTTGTAGATTTGAGAGTTTTTCCTTTCTGAGTGAAGAAAGGAATGTTATCAGGTCTGATCCTTTGAGCTGCTCTTTGAGAACAATGTCACTTTGTGGGTCAGTTAACTTCAGCTAAAGTTCCGTAGGAGCTAATTGTGAACGGTATAATAAGAAAGGGAAATTCAGTCGCAGTTGATTTAAAATCCACAAATCGTCTGGAGAACTCTTCTGTCAAACCTGACAGCTGAAGGCTATATTTTCCCTCAGACTCTACTGTGATAGTTCAAAACTGAAGGTTAGGAAAGTGCCCGTAGTTTTGCTCTTTCATCTACTAACTATATGGAGTTTTACGCACTGTTGCCTGCAGGCCAATCAGAGTTTCGCAGAGGCTACTCCACTGAAACCCTGTTGCTCTACCTCCACTCTGACTGCTAAGACGCCATAGACAGATCCTAGATCACCCTACTGATCCTCTGTGACGTCAGCGCGGCCTTCGACACGTAATTAGCAAGAGGTTAGATTAGAGATTAGATTGGATTGCAACGACCCTAACGATTTATGCAGTTTAACTGGTCGCAGCTCCGCAGCCTTCCTTCCCCTCTAGTCCCCCTTCCCCGGGATTGGGTTACACCTGCCAATGTTTGATAACTCACAAATTGGACACAGCGCTCGTCAATAATCTGATGCTCTGTGTTGAGCTTGTATGAAGCGCTTCATAAATTTCGAGTTTGCGATAACGGTTGCGCATGGATATCAAGGGTCACCGCCTGGTTTTGAAAACAATATTCTATCGTAGTTGTATATTTTTAGGTCGTGACTCGTGAGAGTTTTTGACTGAGTTGAGCTGACTTTTATTGAGCACCCGTAACAGTCCATATTACATGTACAGTCACTCAAAGAAAAATATTGGTGGCAATTAAACGTGAGATCAGAAGGGACAAGTCAACTATAGCAGCGTCATCTAATTTCTTAAAGAAGATTTTATTGACGGCATTTTTAATGGTTTCACTATTCGTCAGTTTTTAAAATGAACTTCTTTAGGTACACTGGTACAGTGATATGATAACTATTTTAAACAAAAGCCCAACGTTTCTGATATGGCTATAATAATATTGCAAACACAATAGCATTAGCATTATTTTTTATATGGTGATCTCTCCTGGTTCCTTTTATTATGGATGGATGCATTTCACCAGCACGTTCATATAGGGAATAATATAGTCGTCAGTTATGCCCATTAACGAACTGTTTCTACCACATGGTATTTTTATAAACGGCCATGGCTGTCATAAGATATCGTTAAACGCTGCAAACGAACACCACACCTTTAAAACTTTGTGTGCTCAGTTACATAATCATCAATAATCTCTGATAACTCTGGTAGTGCCAGTCCCAAGGCCCATGGACAAGTGAGGAGGGTGACGCTAATGATCTTTGTTATCACACAGTGTCGTTAAAGTTAAACTACTAGTACTAATTACCTCTGTGGGCGTCAACAGCCTTTGTTGCTATAAGATGTCGCTATACCACGGATCCATCCATCCAATCGCTAGATCCATCATCCCCAGGTCCTCTGTAGGGTAAGGTCTACGTTAACTCACAAGATGTCGTTAAATACTAAACATTGCTACATTAAACCCACGGTTCCAACTAGACACCTCTAAAACGCTTTTGCAACAGCTACATATTCACTAGTTGCGTTCGGTCGCAAGATAAGAAGAGAATTTAGGTTACGTTGCGAAGCATAAGATCGCCGTATAAATCTTCTTAGATTTAAAAACTTCTATTACGCCAGAACATGCTGAAACATATTATGGAGTCCGATAAATTATGATAAGATACAGGAAAAAAATAAGTGGTCATTGCATGACATCTTAAACTATCGCTGAATTGCTGATGGAGTTAACAAAGGCCTTGAAAAGCAAGTTTAACTACATGTAGGCTAAGATAAGGTAAGGCAACTGAAAGTGAAAAGTAAGGTAAGGCAAGGTAAAATAAGATAAAGTAATGTAAGCACCGTGGGGCGTGGTGGCTCAGTGGTAAGTTCGGCGCCTTGTGACCGGAGGGTTGCAGGTTCGAGTCCCACTCTAGCCGCTGCGTACGGACCTTGGGCAAGTCCTTCACTCGCAATTGCTCGTGGCGCTTCGGCGTGAAAATTCCGGCACAGTATCAAATGCTGTAGTCGGGAGTGCCTCTGAGTAGTAGTTGACTTCGAGAGGCGCTATAGAAATATCCGGAATAATAATAATAATAATAATAATAATAATAATAATAATAATAATAGTAAGGTACGAGAAGGTAAGAGAAGGTAATTTTTATGAGGTAACGCAAGGAAGGGTAATACTAGGCTAGCAAAAGGTAGGGCAAGAGGAGGCAATGTTGTATGAGGCAAGGTAATAGAGACCAGCGCTACCTATCGTCCGTCGAGAGAGAATACCTGACCCGGTCCCTGCGCCTCTCCTCGCAACAGGTGAAGATCTCGTTCCAGAACAGGCGCTACAAGATGAAGCGCCTGACGCAGGACAAGACCCTCCTGCTGGACGCAATGTGTTGTGCAGGTTGTGCAATGCAAAAGGGTCCCAGGCAGTCAGAAGGGCCCCTGGCAGCGAGTAGAGTCATTCTTAGCCTAAAAGTAGATCTACACGTATGTACAGCAAGTTAGCAACAGCGTACACAGTACTACACACTCAAATGACTCGACTCTAGTTTTATTGGCTGAATCTGAAGCGTTTTTTGAGCAGTGTTTTTTTTGTTTCAAATCAAAGAGAGTTTAAGGGGACCACCATCGAAGCTCTGCACAAGGGCCTCCAAAAACTTCCTACGCCACTGCCTTCGGTCACGTGATGACGCCGGCGTTGCCTAGTAACGGTCACACGGTCGGTTACGTGGCGGCGTCAGGACATCCTTTCCGGCGTACGGTGGCGGCGAGATACTGTACGACGCGTTGGCAGATTTCAGGACTCGGAACATCCGGGATTCTCAGGGACTAGGAGTCACGGGGTGATGACCAAATGGCTTTTTCTCTTTTTCTTTTTTTTTTTTTTTATATTAATTTCTTTGCATTTGTCGCATGTAATATAATTACTTCGGTTCACTCCTTCCTTATCTTCACGTTTCTTTACAGTTTTCCTGAAGTCTTCCTGTGTTTTTAGTATCTTCAGTCAATTTAACTTGAGGAGAAATGCTGTGCTATGCTGATGACAGAGTTTTTTTTAAACTTCCTCTATTGCTTTCAGACGCTTTTGGCTTTTGATTTCTCTTCTTTAGAGAGTTTTTATTACATCGCCCTAAGTTTGAGGTCTCGATGAGAAGGAACGACGCTTTCGACTTTTCCCCATTTCAATATAAGATTTAATTAAGTCAGAAATCTAACCGGTAATAAGAAAACCGAGCCAATTAAATCCGACAGTTGTTTCAATTAGTTATAGGCGATTTGGGACAGGGGCGACCGCAGGCTTAAAAAATTGGAGGCACGACAAAACAGTTTTTAAGTTAGATGACAGCTAAATGATTTAACATGCCGTATTGCCGTTTAACAAAATACTGTAAGCATTTATTTCCGCTCTTGATGAAAAATAAATTAAGAATGTTCTGTTTTGCTTGTTAAGTAGGTGATTCAATTAAAAAATATCGATGCGATGCCTATATTCCTTGTGTGGATTTGAGTTAGTGGGTGGACGCACGTTCGTCCAGTGCGTCACGCTGCGGGCGCCCCTGATTTCGAACAATTGGATGTTGAATTTAACAATAGGCCTAAGTGTCAGAAAGAAATTAAAACGGCGGCGTTGTGGATAGTCTCTAGGGATAATCAACACTTTGTCAATGATCACACCATTGACACCAACGATAGACTCTCGTAAATCCAGCGAAACACAATGTTACCTTAATCAAATCCGCGAGCGCCTATTTGCATTAATCTTGCAATCATAACCTCGAGATTACAACATTAAAAATCGACCAAACACAGCCTATTATACAGGAGCATGTAGGACGTCATTTGATCACGGACGCTGCCATATTTCAATTATTTTCCGTGTGGCGAAATAACGCCACCGGTGAATATATAGCTGACAATGGCTGTGTTTGAAAGGTGTCTTACTGAAACCGGGATGCATGCAATAGAATTTAGTTTTTAGCGACATCTTGCGGATGTAATTTGCATTAGCGTCGAGCTCACCTTTCATATAATTATAATGTTGCGAACGGACGATCACCTAGCGATTGAAAGCGACTGTCATTTATGTAGCTGTGTTAAAGCGTATTAAAGGTGTTTAAGAGGAACCGTGGATTTTACATAGCAGTGTAAAGCGTTTAGCGACGTCTTGCGGGTGTCAACGTCATTTACGTCGACCTTATCTTTCGCATAATTAGCAAGAAGTAATCTGGAGTTTGTACTGAAGATTGAAGCTTAATGAGCCTAATGATTTCTAAAGTTAAACGGATCTCAGCTCCTCAATCTCCTTTCCTCTCTAGTCCCAGAGTATGGGGGTTTAATGCGTGGTATTGTTAGATAACCCCACTGATTTGACGCAGCGCTCATCAATAAGCTGGTGCTCTGTGCTGAGCATCCAAGTAGCGCTTCATATATTTCAAGTTTGCGATAACGGTTGCGCACAGCTCTCAAGGATCACCGCCTGATTTTGAAAACAATATTCTATCGTAGTTGTAGAATTTTAGGTCGTGAGAATTTATGACTCTGTTGAGTTGACCTTTAGCAATCACATCCTGTAGATGTCTATGCGACACTCACTTAAAGAAAAAATATTTGTGGCAATTAAACTTGACACCAGAATTGACAAATCAACTAGCAGCGTTACCTGATTTCTGATATCAGATTTCATAACGGCATATTGAACTACAATTCAGCAGTTTCGAACAAATTAACCTTTAGGTACAGTTCGCTTGTATATAACGAGTTTTGTTTTGCAACAGAGGAATAGCAATAATTTTGACCAAAGGTCGTGCGCAGTTTCCGCCACTGGATGGTCTTTAGCACCGAGGATTTTTGATCCAACCTTGATTGAGTTGTTCAAGGGAACACTGATGAAGAGACACTTCACCACACTCATTTTAAAGCCGAAATGGTTTCCTTTAGCTGTATCGCATTCCAGTCTTAAAGCTTCTGTTTGTAATCTTTTAAATTTCATCAATTATTGTGAATTGTTGACCGTAGTATATACTATATCCACACAAACAAAATACTGATCTAATTAGAAACTTTGTTAACTTATATGAGATATGAACTGTTTTAAAAGGTGTTTAAAATGTTTTTGAAATGGCGTTATTAAAATGAAATAGGCGCGAAAGACGTAATCCAGAGTTCCAATTGCAGATACCTCAAGAACTCTGCTACTGCTGTTTTTGGGTGGTGCCAGTCACAAACGTGGATAAACGAGAAAGGCGACGTCAACCGCCCTATCAGCCATAAGATATAGGTATACGCTGGAAAGTACTCTCACTCATTTAAAACCTCTGGTTTTCTCAGTAACATATTTATCAACCGCGACCAATAGTAGGGCTGACTTCTTCACCGTCAAGTTGTAAGTTAAGGTTCACAAGATGTCGCCAAACCAGAGTTTCCCAACCTTGGCGCCGCAGGGATTCCGCGCTTGGAAGGCAGAATGGGTAAAAATATGCAAAATTAACTTCTTATCACCACTGACATAGGGCTAGAACTCTTTAAGACTTAAAATAGTGTAGAGATAGTTGCAACACTGCGATTGGACACGAGGAACATTTCTTGTTACTACAATTAGGAACTAACCGGCAGGAAAATAAATGAAATTAAAGGCTGGTGCTGTTGATTTGGATGGCTCAATAAGTGTGCCTTGCTCTGAAAGGTTGGGGACAACTGCGCTAAACAATAAATAATGGGACATTAATAACGACCTCAGCAGTTAGACTTAGACACCTTTAAAATGGTGTTATTCTCAGCTACATATCATACCCAAAGCGTTCAATTGCTGAATCATTCAGCAGGACCGTCTATGTAGGGCAAGGTGGATGTTAACCCACAGGATGTCGCTAAACGTGAAATAATGCTGCATTAGATTATGACCTTCTATATACAGTTGTATTGTTGTGCATTATATAGAGAAGTTTAGGGGTAAAGGACTGCAGTTAGACACATTTAAGACGCAGCCATTACAAGCTACATATAATTTACCAATAGCGTTCAGTCGCTAAATTAGTGCAAGTTACCTATGTAGAGTTAGGTCGAAGTTTACGGGACTGACATTCTACAAGATCTCTCTCGATGGGGTATGATAAGAAACAAACCTCGGTTTGTTATAGAGGTGATTATGCCAGAACTAGATTTAAACAATTTTCTATTAAATGCTCAGGTCCACGAACATGGAACTCTCTCCCAGAAAACTTTAAAAATGTTGTAACTCTAAATCAGTTCAAATCTAGATTGAAGATGTTTTTATTACTGACACAGTGAAAAGTATTTTGGCAGCTGCTGCCTCATGCTTATTGTTCTGCCTTATGTTTCTGCCTTATGTTTCTATTCCATGTGATGAGATAAACTACTAGTGTGACTGCGTTGATTTAACACAAATTAGACTGGTAAATGAGCCAGCCGAGTTGTTAGCTGGTCTATTGATCCTTTTCGGCTGACTCATTGTCTCATACTGTAAGCTCAGGTTATGCACGTTGCTACAAAGAGTATGAACTGTATATTTTGTTTACCTAAAGTGTTTGTTTGTATAATGATTGATGAGTCAATAAACTGATTGATTGATTGAAGATACGCAAAAAGATACACTTCAAGATATCTTAAAACTATCTCTGAATTGCTAATGGAGTAGATAATAGCCTTGTAAACAGTGATATTTTACTTCTAAAAATAATTCCTAATTCAGTTATAATTCAGTTCTGAGCTCTTGAATTTTACTTCTAATTCTAATTTTACTTCTCAAATAATTTTACTTCTAATTCCTATTTTAGTTCTCAAATAATTTTACTTCTTATTTTACTTTTCCAAATAATTATTAATTTCCGTGCTGTAAAAGTACATATGCAACGCTTGCAGAGAGAAGCACACCAAACCTGTCTCGAGAAAGAAAAAACTGTTTGTAGTAAAACAAGGGGTGAAGCTTTAGTCTAACAATGCTGATAATTTGAATTTTGAGTCGTGTGGTTATCATTAATATGAAACGAAGAATTATCTAGTATCAGCCAAACCGGATAGGCCCTACTGTGTGGACAACCATATCCAAAACGCTGTGCCGTCGCTGATGGAATTAATTCGAGTCAGTCGGAAAGATCTAATGCTGTTAGGCTATGCCAGCGTGTTACCAACTTACCATTCATCTATCCCCCTCCAAGACTTGTTTTGCTTGTATTTCTCCAGCTAGTGCTGTTCCACAAATTCCATCATTTTCCCCGTTTAGTACTTGGCATGTAGATCTGCCTGTACATGTAGTTTCGTCGAAATGAAAAACCCAAACTTGGGCTATCTCGCTTCCTTCCAGTCAACATTCTCGATAAACTCGTAATTTTACAATTTAACGATCAAACCCGAAATAAAATGGCGTACGAAACTGAGGTCGTTGGTACGCAATTAAGTGGGGACAATTAGTAGACAACGAAGACCAAAGATACCCGGTAATTGAAATGGTACCGTATGCTGTCACAGCGTCTTCATCTCAACCGAAGTTTTCCAATGGATTTTGTTTGGAGCGCGTGCAATTTTACCGGTACTCGCCTTCGCCTCAACTTAAGTGCCACAAGAAGTAAAATGATTTTACTTCTGAAAATAATTCCTAATTTCGTTCATAATTTTAGTTCGGCAAATAATTCCTAATTCAATTCTTAATTTCGTTCTTTTTGCTGAAATAATTCCTACTTTTACTTCTAGTTTTCGTTTACGAAATCATTTGTTTTTACTTCTAATTTTAGTTTTCGTTAACGAAAATATCACTGCTTGTAAAGCAAGTTTAACTAAGGTAAGGTAATGAAAAGGGAAAGCTAAAGGCAGGGTAAGGTAAAATAAAGTAAAGTAAAGTAAGCTCCGTAAGATAAGGTAAGTTAATGTAAAATTAGTCAAAGTAAGGGCAGGTAAGTTAAACTATCTGAGGCAAGGTGCAACGAGGTGAAGCGAAGGTAAAAATGGATTGGTTCGCTTGCTTCACCACAAACCTCTGCCATTCCGTCGCTTCACCACAGGGCAATGGAAACAATACAATAGCAACATCTCACGTCACCTCACAAATCTCAGACTCTCCTCCTACAATACAATGCAATACGATACAATACAGGAATACAATACAATAAATGGAAAACAAAACAATGGAATACAACACAATTCAGTACAATAAAATACCATTATATGTCTTCTTTTTTTCAGAGGGCACCACACAAAAGCCTCACCTCAGCGACCGAAACGGGTCCGTAGAAAAGATCCAGATCAGTCGAAGGTTGAAGAAATGGAGGGGAGTGAAAGGGTTGCTGGGCGGGGGCCGTGGGTGTCGTCTCCTACGGCAACGGACGAAGCACAGCGCCCGGGTGCTATTCTCCCCTTCGCAGGTCGCCAGCCTTGAGCGCCGCTTCAGAGACCAGCGCTACCTATCGTCCGTCGAGAGAGACGCCCTGGCCCGGTCCCTACGCCTCTCCTCGCAACAGGTGAAGATCTGGTTCCAGAACAGGCGCTAAAAGATGAAGCACCTGACGCAGGACAAGACCCTCCAGCTGGACGCCTCCTTGCCGTCTTTCCGCCGCGTCCCCGTGCCACTCCTCGTCCTTGACGGCAAGCTGTGTACCCCAGTGGAGGTCAACCATCACCGTGTGGTTGCGAACTTCTCGCCAGCGTTCGGTCACGTGATGGTGCCGGTCTTGCCTAGCAACGGTCACGCTGCCGGTCACGTGGCAGCGTCGTGTGATCCGTTCCCTCGCTGCGGTGACCCCGATGTGCTGTTCGACGCGTTGGCATATTTCAGAACTCGGAACATCAGATTTTATCAGGGACTATGAGTGACGAGGTGATGACCCAAGAGCTGGAACATGAAATATTTATGATTCTCTGGGCGAACTCGACTTTTAACAGACTGCATTTATTTTTCCCAATTAATTTCTTAACTAAAACAGACCAGGATAAAACAGGGAACTGAACAAGTCAAAGAAGTGGATAACTAGGGTTAATTGGTCGCTAAACTGCGAAGAGTACGTGAAAATATCCAGACACCTTAAAGTTTATGATTACAAATCCTGTTATATAATCTTGCAATAATCCTGATGAAAGATGATGCGTAATTTACGAGACAAAATACAACAATATGGATGGACGACGTCTTTGGGCTTCAAAGGCTGTTGACGACGGCAGAAATTATTTCAGTTCCCACCGTTGTTATGGCTCTCACATTTAATATAATTTTTTAATCAAGTATTATTTAGGGATTTTAGGATATGCTCCATTTGAAGTCTGGTGATTTGTATTTCTCGTTCCCCTGGAGAATCCATTAATTTTATATTTGCGGATAACAAGGATTGTACAGAATAATAGAAACTTCTGTTGGGTTCAGTGATATATACAATTTGCCATTTATTAGTTACAAAATTCCTAATTTTTAAGGATATATCGTCTGTTTAGAGTGCAAAGGTGCTATCTCCATTTTGGTAATTTTTCAGGAGAGCAAATCTAAACTTTTGATAGTTGCTACAAATCCAATAGTTTTTATGTGATTGTGATTTATAGTCATTTGGATAATAAATTATATCCCCAGTTGGAATGTTGTAATTTTTTTAAATTTTGTGACGCCTCGCCTGAAAAAATGCAAAATAACAGCAAGTGACCAACGACCTCCCATGCTTGTAACAGACGATAGCACCTTTGCACATTTCAAAATATTTTCTTATCTGGAGATAGCTATAATTTTACAACAACTTAAATTTGCGATTAAAAATTACTTTTTACAGAAAAAATATTTTAAAATAATAAATAATGATTTGTGTAAACTGCATTGATTTATTTGAACAATTTAATAGAAAATTTAGAAGCTCAAAAATTTATTATTGGTACACACTCGAAGTTCGAAACTAACGGTTAGAAATGATGTTCGCCCTTCATAATATTTTCAGCTGCATACAATTATAGGGTTAAGGAATCAATATTTGCAAAATCTTAATTTATATATTCTGTGACCATAATTGATTCACTTATATCAGTTTCATGAAATTTGGATTTTACTTCAATATTTTCTCTTGACTCATGAGATTCACCGACATCAAAGTTTACATCGGATTTCTATCGACACGCGAGATTCGTCGACATCAAGTTACCATGATTAAATGCAATAATATTTTCAGAATAATAAGTCTAACTAATGCAAAATGTTACGAATATGATTGTTAGAAACTTGCAATTTTCATTTAAAATACTTTTGGATTAGTCTTCAGCACGACGCCGAATGTATACTAAATTAAACCATGGAACCTATTTTTTGGTAAACACATAGTGCAGTAGGCCCTAGCTCTATTGGAGATAGAACCTTTGCACATTTCAAAACTAGGTTGTTGGAGATAGCCCCAATATTAAAATAGTTGCTGCGTTTTTATTTACACTGTGAACGATACCAACTTTTCACAGTTCAAACACTACATTGGTAGCAATAGAATAAAACAATAAAAAAAATTGAAAATTTGGAGATAGCACCTTTGCACTCTAAGCAGACGATATATATATTCTTTACTTTTAAATACTTTGTAGAATTGATCTCAGATTGAACGCCAACGGTAAATATGTAGTGTAACTGAGAAGAGCCACCGGTAAATATGTAGCTGAGAAATGCCACCGGTAAATATGTGGCTGAAAATAGCAGCATTTTAAATGGTGCGCATTACTGTCTCCTTAAAAACACCGAGAGGAAGGCAACGGGAAACCACCTCTCTAAACTTCCCAAGACATACATGGAAAATAGCACAGCGAAGAGAGGAATGGCGTCATTGGAAGTGGAAACCTGCCGAAGGGCAGAGAACTTAAAGAAGAAGATTACTGCACTCGTGGATATTAGGTAGGATTATTTAGTGTTTAGCGACATCTAGTGGATGTCAGCCTCGTTGAAGTCTAGTTTCTGCTTCATGGAACAGTTATTGACACTTTCAGCGATTGAACGCGACTGGAGAATATAATTATACAGACAATGATGCGTTTTAAGTTGTCTCTGGAACCGTGCGTTGTATGTAACATTGCTCAGTGTTTAGCGACATCTTGTGGATGTCAGTTAGGTTGAAGTCGATCTGACGCTTCATGGGGAACGGAGCTGAAATCCAACGATGTAACGCGACTGGTGAATATGTAGCTGACACTAGCCGTGTTTTAAAGGTGTCTAACTGAAGTCGTCGATTCCACACAACAGTATTTAGTTTTAAGCGACATCTTCCATATGTCAGTTGCGCTGAAGTTAACCTTAACATTGACACAAAACGAACGAAGCTTGAATCCAGCGATTGAACGCGATTGGTAAATATCTATCTACAAATGACGGCGTTTTAAAGGTGTCTAACTGCATTGGCGGATTTAATCACAAACGTCTATATACAATAGGCGCATGCACGATTGTGTAGTGCTTAGCGTGCTGTACTGTCAATCGAGAGGTCGAAGATTCAAATTCCCGCCAGGCAGAAATTTAGTTCGAGATTGCTGTCCATTTTCGCACCGAGCCAACTCAGCCAAAATGAGTACACTAACCGTTCACTGTCGGTCGGAAGATGAGACGGTAGTAGAAAGGACTGGCCACCGGCCCTTCGTCTTCTTCCCACACAGAATTTTAATTTTAGTTGATGAAGCGATTGAACGTGATTGGTCCTTATGTAGCTGAAAATGGCTACGTTTAAAGGTGTCTAACTGAAAGCGTGGGTTTTATGTAGCATTGTTAGTGTTTAGCGACATCTTGCGGATGCCATTTGCGTCGACTTCGATCTTCCTGAAGCCGATGAAGCATTTAATGTAGCGAATGAACGCCATTGGTAAATATGTAGAAGAGTCAATCGCGTTGAAAGTGCCTAACTGCAGTCGTGATTTAATGTATTCCATATAGAGGTTTTTATAGCTTTTTATAGGTTTTTATAGCTTATCGACATCCTGTGGATGTCAGATACGTTGGAGTCGATCTTACGCTTCGCAGGACATCTGAAGCTAAAACCTAGCGATTGAATGCGACTGGTGAATATGTAGCTGATCCTAGCTGTGTGTTAAAAGTGTCGAACGAAAACTGTGGATCCCAGCAACAGTATTTAGTGTTTAGCGACACGTCGTGGATGTCACTTCCGTTGAAATCGACCTCACCTTTTACATAATAATTATTGTCGAAATAGGAGGGATATATTATAGCTGTAATGTTTTATAACGTTATATTTCCAGCTCATTAAAACCAACAGACTGCGTGCTCAACAATCATTGTTATAGTGCTCAAGTTTAAGTAATGTCTTGTATACAAGATACTCCAGTGCATGACTTATGTGCTAATAAAATAGTGGTTGAACGCGATTGGTAGATATGTAGCTGAGTTTGAAGCGTATTTACGGTGTTTCAATGGAACCATAGATTTACCTAGCAGAATACAGTGCTAAGCGACATCTTGCGGGCATCAGCGTCATAAACGTCGATCTTATCTTTCACGTAATTAGTAAGAAGTAATCTGGAGTGTTTCCGCAGTGTTTCCCAACCTGTTTCGATTTTCAACCCATTTTATAATAATCAAGTAACCTGCGACCCCCGTTGCATTTGCATAGGAAGACTTTATAATAGGCCCTATATGTCTAGGGTTAAGTAAACATATTAGAAATAGATATCTCAGAATTTGATTCTAACCTAAGATTTTCTTGCGATGTTTGTACTTTTATCTGGGCAATCAGCTTCTAAGTTCACGGTTGAATATTTATTAAAACCAACCTCATGCTATCCTCAACATGCTGTCTGTTTGTTGCCTTTGAACTTGCATTTGAACGATACCACAGTCATAACCGCGGCGATCCCCAAAGACAATTTCCGACCACCTTTGGGGTCGAAACCCACACGTTGGGATTCACTGATCCAGCTATGGGACAGATTGGTATATATATATATTTAGCTGAAGGTGTCTAACTGCACTCGTCGATTTAATGCAGCAGTATTTATTGTTTCGCGACATCTTGTGGTTTAACGTCGACTTTTTCCGTACATAGGTCAACGAGTCGAAGAACCTAGCAATTTTTATTTATTTAATCCAGAGTTTAACGTCGTCTTATGACATCAATGGCCGTTGACGACAATTCATTAATGCAATTTACGGAAAACAAGATACTTATAGCATCCGAAAGACACCATTTAGAGGTGTCAAACAGAGCTGTACAAAGTCACTAATGCCATATCATTTAAAGCAATATATCTAACATTGTCTATGATGGACATAGTTATAACATGTTTTGATGCAAATTAAACAGAATTTGGCAACAGCTGTCACACATAAGAAATATTTAAACAACTTCAGATATGAATTCACAGTACATTTAATTATAATTATGATAATCCACTAATCTCCAGTTCAACTATATCCAATGTCAATATCTACCGTTCTAATTATATCATGAATGCAATAGTAACAATTCACAAATAGCATGCACATTAAATGAAACAAGTGGTATACCAAGTTGCTTTTCTTAAAACTGTTCATGAAACCTAGCAATTTTTTTTATTAATCCAAACATTTAACGTCGTCTTATGGCATCAAAGGCCGTTGACGACAATTCATAAATGCAATTTACAGAAAACAAGATACTTATAGCGTCCGAAAGACACCATTTAAAAGTGTCAACCAGAGCCGTACAATGTCATAGAATGTCACATCATTTAAAGCATTATATCTAATATTGTTTGAGATTATAATACACATATTAATAAAAAAGCTTGATGCAATTTAAACAGTATTTTACAACAACTACCACACATAAGATATATTTAAACAATTTCAAATATAAATGCACAGTACATATAATTATAATTATGACATTATATTCTTTTTCTACATATGAAATTTCTAAGCAATTATTTCTTATTCTTCAGCTTAACGACATTCCATGGTAATATCAACTGCTACAATTACACCATGCACGAAATAATAACAAATTCACAAACCGCATACACATTAAATGAAACATATGGTATACCAAGTTGCTTTTTTTTACACTGTTCAGATATTTAACACACTCCACCATAAATGTATTTAATTAACAAAGCATATATAAACATATAATTACAATTGTTTAAAGTTGTGTTTCAGTGTATTGTATTCACAATTACCTTATATTTCCTGTATTGCAACACAATATTGTAACACTATACAATATAGTATATTTTCCAATACATAAACCAAATCATACCATATCTAAACAACAAAATGTTAGAGGGTAGTAACTCAATAATCAATATTTTATATATGTAATTTACTAATATCAAATTTTTATTACATATATAATATAATATAACAATTGATAAGAAAATGGTCATACAGGGTCTCCAATAACCAATATGCAAAAGATACAACTAAAGAATGTTGCATAAGGGTATTATTATAAAAAGTGTATTATAATAATGTAATGCCTAATACAATAAAATAAAATGCACAAAGAAAAAATAAATAAATAAAAAAAAAAAAAAAAAAAAAAACTAAAATAAAAAAAAAAAAAAAAAAAAACTAGTGTCAACAAACTGTTTACAGTAGCAAACATAACATATCTATTTACAAAATTTGACCTTTAGTAATTATTTTAACGAACCTATACACTTCGTTTTGAAACATATTCATTGTTAAAAGGTTTAAAATAGAAATTTCATTTTTATACAACTGACATTTATCTCGCAACAACTTAGATATATCTTCTTTTTTACATTCAAGTAGGAGGTGGTGAATAGTCTCCTTGACCTGACAGGTATCACATAAACCATTTGAATGTCGTTTAATAATAAACAGCCTTTGATTAGTATTCGCAACTCCCAGACGCAATCTAGAAATTTGGACTTCCTTATGCCTATAGGGTTCTAAATATTTAATATCTGTACTTACAATTGGACAAATAGATTTATAAAAATGACCTCTATTATCGTTAGTATATTCTAATTGCCATTTATTTACTATATACAGTTTCATTAAAGTAAAAATTTCTGAAAGTTCAAGATAATTAGTAGAATTAATATGATCAATACTCAGGGCTTCTTTAGCCAAAGTATCTGCTCGATCATTACCTGTCAGGTCAATGTGACTTGGGATCAAAATAAATCTTATTTGATTAGAATTTAGTCTGTTAATCAGAGACAATAGTTAAAGACAATTGGTAAATATGTAGCTGAGAATAGCTGCGTTTTAAAGGTGTCTAACTGCAGTCGTCGATTAAATCAAGAACTTCTATGTTATTGTTATTAAAGAGGTTTTCTACTCAGGAGCGATTGGCGTGCTCGATTGTGTTGTGGTTACTGGGTTTTACTGTCAATCGAGAGGTCGGGGTTCAAATACCCGCAAGGGAGAACTTTCGTTCGAGATTTCTTCTCCACCGCGCCCCCCTAAGCCATAATGAATACAGTGACCGTTCACAGTCGGTGGGAAGATGAGACGGCGAGGCTAAGAAAATGAAGTCGCTAACACTTCATACCCATGGCTACCTCAGGGATAGCTCAATGGACTGCACTTCTTCTTCACATATATAGAACAATTATATATATATGTATATAGAAGTTTGTGATTTAATGCGACATTATTTAGTGTTAACGACATCTTATAGCTGCTGTTAGTCCCTTTGTCGTCAACTTTTCGATTCGTAGAATAAATCAAATACATTTTGCGGTGAATATGTAGCTGGGAATGACTGTGTTTTATAGGTGTATAACTGGAAGGGTGGATTCCAGTAATCGAGGCAACATAATTTAGTGTTTAGCGACATCTTGTGGATGTAAGTTGCGTTGGATTCGACTTCACTTTTGATATAAAATCGCAATTGCTAATCACAGTCTCCCGATTGAAAGCGATTAATGAATATGTAGCTAAGTTTAAAGCGTATTAAAGGTGCTTAATTGGAACCGTGGATTTTACGTAGCAGTGTAGTGTTCAGCGATATCTTGCGGATTTGAGTGTCGTTTGCGTCGTTCTTATCTTTCACATAATTAGCAGAATGGGTAAAAGATACGAAAAATTACTCGTTATTGTCACTGACATAGGACTATAAGTCTAAAAAATTAAAATAGCGCAGAAATAGTTGCAAGACAGAGGGTGAACACGAGGAACCTTTCTTGCTACTACAATAAAGAACTAAAATAAATATGAATAAAATTATGGCCGACCGCTGTTGATTGAATGACTTTTAGTAAGCGTGCCTTGCTCTGTAACTGCGTTAAACGCCAGGCCCGCCGAAAGGGCTGGGGAGGGGAAAATTCCCAGGACTCGGCGATGTTTAGGGGCCCGGGCCGGGTAACAATCAACTTATGAAAAATATTATAATTAGTTATATAAAGTTTACGATTTATGACCTATTAACTATAATATTACTGACACTTAGTTACAATCAGTCTAAACTTCAAACATCTGACTATTACCTTACTTATCATTTTTGCTATAGAACAAGAAAAGTTTTCTCATAAAGCCTAAAGATAGCTTAGAGGCCCGTGACTGCTCTGCCGGAATTTCTGTCGGCAGGCGATCTAAGTTCCAAGTACTGGTACATTAAATTCGCTTCAGCAATTAGACCTACACACTTAACACGCTGTAATTTTTAGCTAAATATTGAGCAGTCGCGCTGAAAAACCTTGTCAGACCTCCGCCTAGACTACGTAGCAGTCTATCACGTGTTAAGAAACCCTGTGGCACGTGGCCACACACAACAATAATGAATTTTGTTTTGTAACAAGGGCATAGTAATAATTTTACCAATGGTGCAGTGTAGTTTTCGCCACTGGATTATCTTTGGCACTAAAGATTTTAGATGCATCATTGAGTTGTTCAGGCGACGGAGTGGAAGAGACAATTCACAACACTCATTTTCAAAGGCCGAAATGAGTGACCTTTAGCTGTGCCGCATGCCAGTCCTAAGGCTTCTGATTGTAACCTTTCAAATTTCTTCAACTGTGAATCGCTGACCGCAGTATAACTACATCCACGCATCCAATAGGGATCTGCTCTTCTAATCTGATCAGTGATTGTGCACTTATAAGAGATGTGAAATGGTTTAAAAGGTGTTTAAAATGTTTGAAATCGCGTTAATAAAATAGGCTTGTAAAACGTAATCCAGAGTTCCGGTTATAGACATCTCAAAACTCTGCCACTGTGAAAATGAGAAGGTCGACTATCACGGCCCTAGTAGCCTTAAGATCATCGTTAAACGCTGGAAACGACTATCACACCTTTAAAACGCTAGGTTACACATTTGTAAACCGACATTAGTCATCATATCTTGTATGGATTCGGCGTCTTGATGACAGAATGGGTAAAAAATATGAAAAATTAACTTCTAATCACCGTTGACATAGAGCTGTAACTCTAATAATTATAATAATGTAGCTATTGTTGCAACACTGCGGTTGAACGCGAGGAACGTTTCTTTTGTTATTACAATAAAGAACTAACCGGAAGAAATATAAATCAATTTAAGGCCAGTTGTTGTTGATTGAATTACTGTTAGTAAGAGTGCTTTGCTCTGAAAGAGGTTGCAATGGAAAAACTGCGCTAAACACTAAGTATTGGTACATTAAATCCGCCGCTGCAGTTAAACTTAGACACCTTGAAAAAGCTGTCATACTCTGCTACATATTCACGAGTCGCATTCAGTAAGCTGCTTAAGCGTGCCTCGTGAAGCGTATAGGTCGACTTCAACTAAACTGATATCCGCAACATGTCAATTAGCTCTAAGCGTTGCTACATAAAACACAGTTCCAGTTAGACACCTTTAAAATAACGTCACTCTCAGCTACATACTCACCAGTAACGTTGAATCAGTGTTGCAATTTCGCGGTTTTCCCGCCCAATTGGGCTAATTCGAAACTTTAGTCGCGGGAAAAATTCGCTGTCCGCGGGTTGCGGTTTTGGGGCTACTTTCATTCTTGTCCGCAATTTTCTTGGGCGGGTTTTGGACTTTTGGTTGTATGTATATCCAGTGTCCGATATCCACGATTTCAGTAATTATTGTCTGTATTCAGACATGGCCTGTGTCTATCAACTAGGTGTCGCTACGTCATGACTGTCTCTTATATATCGGGTTCTCCGTCAGGTGTAAGATCTGTGGCTGTCCCTACGGAGATCACTGCCTATCACAGTAATTTACATATGAAATACTTCATAGCAAGATAAACAATCTCAGCTTCATTATCACCAGTCATGCATGAATAAATTCCATCGACATCAACAGCCTCTGTTGCTATACGATGTCGTTAAACTCTGGATCCACTAATCGCTAGTTCCTTCCGTCACCGTTCTACTAAGCGTAAGGTAAACTTCAACCCTAACTTTGACAGTGCCAGTCCCAAGCCTGGAAAAAGATGAGGGCGAAGTTAATCATCTTTAACATAGTGTAGCTAAACAGCAACTATATCTGATATCCACAAGACGTAACTAAATACTATGCATTGCCATAAAAAAACAATCCACGGATCCAGTTAGACACCTTTAAAACGCTGTCACTCTCAGCTACATATGCACCAATCGCGTTCAATCGCTCGGTGCGTAGCTGAAAACTTCGACCACCGCGTCAACGGCCTTTGTTGCCATAAGAATTCGTTAAACTGGGGGATCCATTCATCATCCCAGAAGATGTCGCTAAACACTAAATAACGCAGCATTAAGTCTTGAATTTCTATACGAGGTTGTATTGTATTGTATTGAATATAGAAGTTCAAGATTAAAACCATTACTACAATTAGAAACCATTATAACGCAGACATTCTCAGCAACATATTTACCAATCGTATTCAATCCGTTGGTGCACCACCCAGGAAGTTCTATGTAAGATAAGGTCGAGTTAACGAGACTGACACAAGATGCCGCTGAACGTTAAACAATATTAAATAAAATCAACGACTCCGGTTAGACACCATTCAAAGTTAGTCATTCTCAGCTAAATAACTACTAATCGCGTTCAATCGCTAGGTCTCGTCCTGCCTACTTCTATGAAGGGTAAGGTCGACTTTAATGTTACTGATATCCACAAGATTTCGCTAAACTCCAAACAATGCTACATTAGACCAATCGCGTTCAATCGCCACGTTCATGTCATCAGCCTTCTACTAGGGTCGACTTCGGCGCAGCTGACATCCACAAGATATCACTAAACACTACATGGCGTAAATGTAATGTAAATATAAATCTTCGAAATTGCTCAGAGCGACACAAAAGCGGCGTCAGGTAGACCAGCTTAAACACCGGCGCTATATCAAATCAAACTGGCCCGGCCCTAGGGCAAGGCGAACGAGGCAACCGCCTTGGGCCCCGCGCTTTCAGGGCCCCGCGCTTTCAAGGCCCCGCGCTTTCAGGGCCCCGCGCTTTCAGGGCCCCGCGCTTTCAAGGCCCCGCGCTTTCAAGGCCCCGCGCTTTCAAGGCCCCGCGCTTTCAGGGCCCCGCGCTTTCAGGGCCCCGCGCTTTCAGGGCCCCGCGCTTTCAAGGCCCCGCGCTTTCAGGGCCCCGCGCTTTCAAGGCCCCGCGCTTTCAAGGCCCCGCGCTTTCAAGGCCCCGCGCTTTCAGGGCCCCGCGCTTTCAAGGCCCCGCGCTTTCAAGGCCCCGCGCTTTCAAGGCCCCGCGCTTTCAGGGCCCCGCGCTTTCAGGGCCCCGCGCTTTCAGGGCCCCGCGCTTTCAAGGCCCCGCGCTTTCAGGGCCCCGCGCTTTCAAGGCCCCGCGCTTTCAAGGCCCCGCGCTTTCAAGGCCCCGCGCTTTCAGGGCCCCGCGCTTTCAAGGCCCCGCGCTTTCAGGGCCCCGCGCTTTCAAGGCCCCGCGCTTTCAGGGCCCCGCGCTGTCAGGGGCCCGCGCTTTCAGGGCCCCGCGCTTTCAGGGCCCCGCGCTTTCAAGGCCCCGCGCTTTCAAGGCCCCGCGCTTTCAAGGCCCCGCGCTTTCAGGGCCCCGCGCTTTCAGGGCCCCGCGCTTTCAGGGCCCCGCGCTTTCAAGGCCCCGCGCTTTCAGGGCCCCGCGCTTTCAAGGCCCCGCGCTTTCAGGGCCCCGCGCTGTCAGGGGCCCGCGCTGTTGGTTATAAATTTTTAAGTCGCTTGGCAACAATACTGACAGTCAATTTGCCGCCTGAATGTGATAGGGTGGCTTAGGATAAGGCGAGCCTGCAGATAAAGCTAGTAACAACTACTGTTGTGCTGCTTGTACATGTAGAATTAAATTTTTGCGGAATACGGTAAATATTATAATCGTTGAACTAAAATGAGTTATGATACGGCAACTGGTTTCATGATTGCTGAGGAGTTGCATTGATTGAGTTATATAATTCCTGCAGCGATCTACAACGATCCTGTTAAGATTTTGTAATTTCTTACAATAAACATGCGGTATAGTGACTTTCTTAATGCGCATAGTGCACTTCGAATACGTACTTTTGACTGTTCCTGTCACTGTGGCTTCTGGAGAAAGAAGCTTTTCAAAGTTAAAACTCATCAAAACCTACATGCGATCAACGATGCTCTAAGAACGGCTCACTAACTTTGCTATTTTTTCAATTGAGAATGATGTTGCTAAAGATCTGGACCATAGTGATATCACTGCGGATTTTGCATCCATCAAAGCTCGCAAGATTTCCTTGTAAATCAAAACATTTTTAGAAGATAGAAAACCCACGCTTTGTCTATACTCCCATAGAGCCACTATTATTATGTCATCAGTGCTGTTCGCGGTCGCCTACGTAAAGTCCGGTCAAACCAAGGTGCGACCGTACGTACGGTACGTGCGTTATTATTTTCTATAACGTACGTACGGTACGCGTACGTTATTATGCCGTACGTTACCGTACGTTCACATCTGTTCATGACGAAACTAAAACACACAACATTATGCACAAGAAAAGTCAATAATAGTTGGTGATTGACGGTCGTAAGCAAGTTTAACCATTACATCAGTCATCTGTGTATGTTCAGTGATCTCTACTTTCAAACTCCAAATTGCTAATATTCTGTCCAATGTATACTTTTGTATAGGCCCCCATTGTGTGAAGAATATTAAGATTTTACGGCACACTTTATAGGATGATCAGTGCCAGTGGTCATTTTATTGGTAATACTAATACTAAATTTCGGTACCGTTCGTAAATAACTAGGCCTGCGTACGGGGAGACCAATACTGTAGAGCTAAACTGATCATTTTTGACGTACTCGTACGGTACGTGTACCTTATAAGACAAGTCATATTGAGATTCTTTGTGAATGATCAGATAAATAGGGCCTATGTGGCATTTTTAACGTACGCGTACGGTACGCGTACGTTATTTTTTTCGATAACGTACGTACGGTACGCGTACGTTATTCCGGAAGGTAACGTACGGTCGCACTAAGGGTCAAACCGAAGTGGACGTATAAGCCCAAATCTCGAGTCCTCGTCAACCCCAATCTGAACTTACCAGAAATAACCTCGGCCTTACAATCATCACTGAAATTCACCTCAAGGCTCGCCATCTCACCTCAGCGTATACCAGATGGATGACTTCAGGATCTTCCGTAAAGATCGGTTGGGCAGGCAAGCGGGTGGAATATTCTGCGGATGGATAATAGACCTGCTCAACCTCTCACCTTCCACATCGCACATCCCAGATCACTGGAGAACAACTGTAATCAGTCCGACACCGATTACCCCTAATCCAAGCATAGAAATATCTCGCTAAACACGAAATAATGCTGCATTAATCACAAATAAACAGCTGTGTTGCATTGTATTGTATTGAATCGCTTTTAATCCATAGGTTCATTGGGTTTGTTGTATTGCATGTTAGGTCGACGTCAACCAAATGGTTTCCAGAAGATGTCGTTTATACTATGCAAAACTATATAACTATCTTACAGAGCCAGTTACACACCTTTAAAACGCTGTAATTTTGAGCTATATAAAAGCCAATCGCGAATTGTCGCCATGTTTGTCCCCATGCTCCACGTAAACGTAATTGATATCCAGAGATGTCGTTAATTAAATACTAAACAATGCCATATATCCATAGGTCCAGTTAGACCAAAGGCGGCTATTTTGTTTGACAGTTGGGGTACACTTTTGAAGTGAATCAACATTTATTCGCACGTGACCGAAATTGTTTAACCTTTTTGCAAAACATAAGTAAAAAAGCCAGGGGCAGGCACTTCGTAATGGCATGTAGATATATATCTTCAGGAAATTGTATAATCACATGCAAACTAATTCAAATCTAAAGTTAATTGATTTTTGTTAGTTAGTAACATGGTGCGAGAATGATATAAACAGAATAATATTAAACAAAACTAATTAATTTTTGTTAAGTCTTGGTGGAAACGTGTTGACGTGTCAACTACCTGGTCTCAATGGTCAAGTTTCCACTTGGCAAATAATTAAAAAAATAGTAATCAAAAAGTTTCATTAAAAATGGGGGAGGGGTGCAGTATGCTGTGTCCCCTCACTGTTAGTTGGTGGAGGGGACTTGTCCCTGTCATCCCTGGGATCGCCGCCTCTGAGTTAGAGACCTTTAACACGAGACCACTAGCAGGCCACTATTACATAATTCCCAATCGCCTTCAATTACTGCATCCACTAGGTTTTACCATCCTATAGGAAGGTACGGTCGGCAACAATGCAACTGATATCCACCCAGAAGATGTCGTTAAATACTAAGCAATACTATATAGCTATCCACAGATTCAAACAACTATAAAACGAAGCCATTTTCAGCTATAAAATTGTGAAATCACTAGGTTTGGCCTTCTTTGACCGCTTTAAGCTTATATGAAAAGTAAGTTCGACGTCAACGTAACTGATGTGGGCAGATGTTGCTAAATACTGAGCATTGCTATACAACAATCCACAGATCCAGTTAGACACCTTTAAAACGTAGCCACTCTCAGCTAAATAATGCCAGTCGCGTACAGTGGCTATATGATTTACTATTATAGGCTATATCAGAGGTTTTCAAACTGTGGTCCGCGGACCAAGAGGGGTCCGCGAAGGATATGGCGGGGGTCCGCGAGAGCGTTCCGAAACTATTCATTATTGATTAACACTGCATGGTTTTAGCATTGTAACCGAAATTGTAACCGAAAACTTATATAGCGCCACTCAGATCAGCATTAACAGCATGTATTTCCAAATTCATACACTACTTATAAGCAAGCTTGTATTGTGGAAATAGTCTGCCTCTAATTTTGTTTAAATTTTAAGTGATAAATCTTACGTTATAAATGCTTGGGTCCGCGAGCTATGCGTAGAAAAAATAAGGGGTCCCTGATCCAAAAAGTTTGAAAACCTCTGGGCTATATGATATAACTGATTTCAGCACGGTCGAGTTCGGCTGGATATACAAGGCAATGAAATAGCTGATAAGGAATCACTCAACATTAGTCACATGAACTCCACTAAATACATAGCACTGTCCGAAGTTCACTTAATTATAGACTCATATATATTTAACAAGTGGCAACCGGAATAAACAAATGAACAGAGGGAATGATTCTATAAGGCACTTCATCCCACTGTTAACAAGGCTTTTAGATACTTCTCAAAGTCTGCGAACACGGGTATGTAAACCAATTTAGTGCGTATGTGTGAATAGCCAGAGGTGAATATGTAGCTGAGTAAACTTAACGGTAAGTATGTGGCTAAGAAAACAACGATCCAAAGGTTGTGTTTCACTGGAACTTTCGATTTTATGTAGCAGCGTTTAATGACACCTTGCATGTATGGATGGCAGTTGTGTTTTAAAAGTGTTTACCTGCTGTAGTACTTATTGTTTACTGGCATCTTGTGGGTTAGCGTAGTAGAAGTGGTTTTATTTTAACGACACTGTGTGATAACAAAGATCATTGGCGTCGCCCTCCTCTTTTAACCTGAATCCGAGCTTGCCAGAATTCTAACAGTTAGCGTCGACGTGACCCTACATAGACTACATAGAGTAGAGTAAATTCCATGAAGGTTTTTGGGGTAACAATCACAGACACCCCTAACTTTGAGACGCATATAGCCATGATATGTAGCAAGGCGAGACAATCTATGTATGCCCTGCGAGTACTGAATGCCCATGGGCTATTTGGCCCTCGGCTTTACGATGTAGTGCGTGCGACCACGGTGGCTCGCTTGCTGTATGCATCCCCTGAATGGTGGTGGGGCTTTGCGAGCCAAACGGACAGGGGTAAGCTTCAGTCTGTTATAAAGAGATTGATTCGTCATAAATACCTCCCCGGTGACAGTCAAACCTTTGAACAAATGTGCCTTAAAGCCGACACTCGTCTGTTTAGGAAATCCTGGCCATATCCTCCACGAGCTACTTGCACCTAAAAAACTGTTGCCATATTCTCTCCGGCACCGTTCTCATGACCGAGTTTTACCAATAGCTGATAATAACATGAAAAAAACTTTTATATGCAGAATGCTTTATTCATATTGACTTGATGACAGTTGTTTACATGTTGTATGTACACCGGAGTGCGTCTTGCAGCCGGTAAAAATAAAGAATATACTTACTTACTTTACTTAGGAACAGTGGTGTAGTGGGGCGGGAACGCGGGGGAACGCCGTTCCCGCACTTTATTCCATGGAGGGAACGCGATCCCTCACTATTTTGCAGCATATCTGCTGAAATAAATGAACAAAGAAGACTTCAAGACTCACAGTTTCAACTGCTTACTTACTGGAGCCTTTCGCAGTTTCGCAGATATATTTATATATGTGTTGGCTTTATACTAAATAACAAATTCCTATGTATAAATTTACATAATTACATTTATTAATTTTTTTGTTATTTTTTTACATTCAACAGTTTCAAAAATAGCAGCGCTCACACTATGCAAAATTCTTGCAAGATTGCACTTTTTGCTACAGTTGCTACTTCAATTTCCAGGCGTTCCCCCACCTCATTTTTTAGGACTATCACAGAGTAGATTTAGGTAGGTAATATTAATAATAATAGTAAGTAATAATTGCAGAAGAGAGTTAAGTAAGTAGACACATAGGCAGGCGCCTTAGAAGCTGTAGGAGTTCAGAATAGGATTCGTTGTTATGACATCCAGATTAACTGTATCCACCTGGTCAACTCCTATAGAAAGCGCCACCGTCTTCAAAGATAGGCTGCGAGCGTGGATTTTAGTTACTGACAACTAGGTAAATAGGTAAGACAAATTATTAAACAGGTGCAGGTTCTGGAAGGTTCCAGGAAAAGTGATCTATCAGATAATCAGTGTCAGATATAGTCTTCCATTGGCCAAGTATAATTATGTAGATTTAACTAAGGACAACCTTTCTGGTAAACTCCTATTGTCAATCTAGAGAATCTAAAGTAAGGGCCTGCAGGGAACGAACCAATCAGAAGTACACCTTTACCAAAGAGTTCTGCAGGTCTTAAGATATGTAAGTCTGTAGATAGGTAGAGGATCGGTCAGAAGAGTAAGTCTGGAGGTCGTTCAGAAGAGTCAGCAGTCAGCGAGAGTCGGTCAGAAGGAAGTTGTTGAGTGATCAGTGAGAAGACAGGGACGCCAGCAGCTTAGATGGTGCGTTCGGTATTAGGCTGACATGTCTAGAGCTAACAGACACTAAGCGTTCCTTCTTAAGAGTTTAGTATAGAAGTTCTGTAGATGTCGCAATCTCGTAGTCAACACATCGTCTGTGTAACTGAACTATGATCTGCTAGTGAAACTGTATCTGTAAAGAGACATTCGAAAGAATGATAATAAAGACATTCGTAAGAATGACAATAAAGATATTTCTACAGAGAGTCTGCAGTCAGAAGTTCGTGTCAGACGTAGATAGCAGAAACGTTTTAAATCGTTATAGGACTACACCACTGCTTAGGAAGGAAAACCATCCAGCAATCGAACTCGATTGGTTTATATGTAGCTGACGATGACGCCGGTTTAAAGTTGTCTAACTGCATGTGCGGATATAATCATGATTTTCTATATATACAATAGCCGCGTGCACGATAGTGTAGTAGTTAGCGTGATGTACTGTCAATCGAGAGGTCTGAGCTTCAAATCCACCCCAGGGCAAAATATTGGTTCGAGATTTCTGCTCCATCTGCGCCCCAAGCCAATTCAGCTATGATGAGTACACTGACCGTACACTGTCGGTAGGAAGATGAGGAGGGAAGATGGTAGGGAGTGGACTGGCCGACCGCCCTCATATGCCAAGGCTAAGAAAACGAAGTCGCTAACACTTCGCTCCCATGACTGCGTCAGAACTGCTTTTCTCTTCGATTTCTTCTTCTTCAGTACACAATACAACTGTATAATAGAAGTTCATGATTTAATGCTGCACTGTTTATTGCTTAGCGACATCTTGCGGTTGTCAGTCCCTTTAACGTCGACATTAACCTACATAGATGATCAATGAGATGAACTTAGCGATTTTTTTCCCCGAAGTTTAACGTCGCGGTATGACATCAATGGCCGTTGACGACAATTCAGAAATACAATTAACAGAAAGCGATAAACTTATAGTGTCCGTAAGACACCATTTAAAGGTGTCAAACATAAGCTTACAATATCAATAATTTCACATCATTTAAAGCAATATATCTAATGGTTGTTATAATACACATAGCTATAAAATGTTTTGATGCAAATTTAAACAGTACTTTGCAACTATTGTCACTCGCAAGAAATATTTAAACAACTTCAGATGCACGGTACATATAATTATATTTATTACATTATATTCTTATTTTATTTTTTAAATGTTTAATTGATTATTTGTTATTCCTCAGTTCAATGAGATCTTATGGCAATATCTACCACTACAATCATATCATGTATGAAATAGTACCAATTTCACATACATCATGCACATTAAATGAAACATATGGTTATAACAAGTTTTTTTTTTAAAGAAACTGTTCAGGCATCTAAAACATTCAACTATAAATTGTATTAATTAACAAAGCATATTTGAGTATAATAATTACAATTGTTTCAAGTTTGATTTCAATGCATTCAAGTTACAATTACCTGTATATTTCTTTTATTGCAACACAATAATACAGTACTATGCAATATAATATTGATTTTACTCCAATACATAAACCAAAACAAACCATATGCGACATCCAAGAACCAAATGTTGGATGGTTGTAATATAGACTTATAACTTAGCGATTGAACGCGATTGTTGAATATGTAGCTGAGAGTGGCTGCTTTTTAAAGGTGGTTATAGCCAATCATCTATTTAGTCATGAATTTCTATATACAATATAATACAGTACAAATTATATAACTGTAGACAGAAGTTCACGCTTTAATACAGCATTATTTAGTGCATAGTGACATCTTGTGTAAACAGTAACGTTAACGTCGACCTTAACCTATATACGATGTCTGTGAAGTCAATTTAGCTACGTATTGTTTATTTATTTAATCTAAAGTTTAACGTCGTCTACTGGATGCTAGATTAGTATATATGTAGCTGAGAATGACAGCGTGTAAAAAGTGTCTAACTGATGACGCAAGTAATATAGCGATTGAACGCTATTGGTAAATATATAGCAGAATCTATCGCGTTTCAGGTGTTTAATTGCAGTCGTAGATTTAATGTAGCAGTATTAAAAGTTAGCGACATCTTGTGGGTGTCAGTTACGTCGAAGTCACGCTTGGTATATAGAATTTGTGGCAAATTTGTAGGCCTAGTAGTAGTTTCAGTTAAACGACACTGTGTGCAGGGTGAGAATTGTCGGGGGTTTGGGGGGTTCAACCCCCCTAGTCTTTCTTAGGGCCCCATAGTAAAGTCTTCGTTGCACACCCAAACGCCAGATGAATCATGGTCTAACCCCCCCAGTCTTTTTTCTACAATTCTCATACTGACTGTGTGATAACAAAGGTCATTAGCGTCGCCCTCCTCCTTTATCCGGGCTTGGGATTGGCACTGGCAAAGTACGATCAGTGGCGCAGTAAGTTGGTAATTGAACGCGACTGGTGAATATGGCGCTGAGAATGGCTGTGCTTTAAAGGTCTTTAACTGAAGCTGTGGATACCGCGCAACATTATTTAGGGCTTGGCGACATCTTGTGAATGTCAGTTTCGTTGGGTTTGACCTAACCTTTCACATACAGTTGTGTTTACTGGCCGATAATCCGCCTAATCGCCTATTAAATGCGATTGGTAAATATGTAGCTGAGTTTAAAGCACATTAAAGGTGTATAATTTGAACTGGGGATTTTTGCGGAGCTGCATACAGCTTTTAGCGACCTTTTGTGGAAGACGTCAGTTGCTTTAGCCTTCGACCTACCTTTCGTACAATTACACCCTTGAAGGGATCACCTGGCGATTGCATGAAGCGTATTAAAGGTGTTTAATTGTACCGTGAATTTTACGTAACAGGACACAGCGTTTAGCGACATCTTACGGTGTGAGCGTCTTTTGCATCGACTTTGTCTTTCACGTAATTAGTGAGAGGTTACCTTGATTCTAGAACAGTGTGATTTTCCTTACAGATCATTTTAGTTACAGTTACAGTTATAGTTAATGGCTTTTCATTTAGTTATAGTTGTAGTTTCTTAATTTTCATTTTAGTTAGTACTTTCAGTCACAATAAGGCTAAGCGAAATTGCCTAGAGACGCAGCAGCTGTGCATATTGAGACGCGTTACACAATATGCTTAGAGCTTCAAATGGCTTTGAAGAATGGATGCATTCAGCTTCATGAATACACGGCGCTCCAAATTCACCGACATCCGATTTCGTTTACATCTACATAGCTACTCACGTACACTGAACACTCTTTCACAATACGTTCTCAGGTTTGTCGATACTGCACTTTTAATTTTTTGTGACAAAAATAACGACGAATTATCGTTAGTGTTATTATCGTTATAGTTACTCTTATAGTTTTCGTTATCGAAAGCATTTTATTTTCGTTAGCGAACATTTTCGTTACCGTTATCGTTAATGAGAATCACACTCATCTGGAGACTGGATTGGAAATTGTAACAGTTTTAATGACCATAACGATTTTTACAGCATAACGGGTCACAGCTCATCAGGCTCTTTTCCTCACTAGTTCCCCCAAACCACGGGGGTGGTGGGGTATACTTGCTAATGCTTGAAAACCCAACTGATTTGACACAACGCTCGTCAATAAGCTCTTGGTCTTTGCTGTGCTTCAAAAATAACGCTTTATAAATTTCGCATTTGCGATAATCTTCGTTTAATATTTTCAAACTGACAATTACGCAGTATGATTACAAATCAGTATGAACGGATGATCACAAGTTATTACAGGAGTCGACTTTAACCATAGTTGTTAAAAACGATAGAAACTAAATAAAAAACGGAAAAAACGTCGTTTTTTTCAAACAAATAAAAAAACGAGAAAAAAACGGGAAAAAAACGAAAAAAGAAAATAATTTGACTTTCTCGCATCTTGTAGGCCCTACTGAAATTTAAAATTAACAACCTTGTTTACAGAATTTAATCAGCAAATGACACAACTTTATTAGTAAACACTAAGTAACATCAATCTACAACAATTATTTTATTTCTTATAAGTTTTGTTTAATAAGAAATTGAGAAATAAAAATATTGAAATTTTTTCAAGTTTAAATTGTAAGCATAAGTCCACATAAGTCCATGCTGACTAAACTAACACAATTAAAAACTAAATTTTGGAGGTATAGACTACGGACTATAGGGCCTATAGTGTAAACTTTCTCACAGTAAATGCATTTCAATTTAGCCAATGCTGAATTTGTCTTTCTCGTTCATCAAAGTAACGTGAATCCATTCCGCACCCTTTTCTTTTAGCATTCTAGATAACTTAGAAATAACTTTATTTCTTGTACTGTGCTATTTCATAAAGTATTTATTTCTCAAATGATGACGTTAATATTGAGGTAAATCAGCTCAATCCTTGAAAGTACGGAGACAACATAAGGGACATCAGACAAAAAATTAAACAGAAATTGAAAACATTAAGACAGTAAATAAATAAATAAATAAATAAAGTTACATAATAAAACGGAAAAAACGATAAGAAAAATAAAAAAACGGGAAAAACGACGTTTTTTGGAACAAAATAAAAAACGAAAAAAACGTTTTTAACATCTATGACTTTAACTGTATACGGAAGACTGGCAAGGCGCCCATCACGTCCTACATCTCATTTTTACAAACGCGCCATCTCGCGAATGATAGGCTGAGTGGACCTTGGAAGGGTTACGGGAGGCGATCCCGCTACCTGCTGCACTTCACGCCAGTGATGTTACCACTACTCTATGGACCCCAAATGACCCCTCCCCCAGAATCTCCCAGATGACAGTTGCACACAGCGTCTGATTTAAAAAAAACTGTTCTATATTGGTTTCATATGTTCGGGTTACGAGAGTTTCTGACTGACTTGAGTTGACTTTTATTGAACACTAGTAACAGTCAATATTATAGTCACTCAAAGAAAAGACATTTGGTGGCAATTAACGCTGAGATCAGAAGTCACCTATCGGTGTAACCTTATAATTCTTTATAACGGATTTCACAACGGTATCTTCAACAGCTTCACAATTCATTAGATTTTAAATTAAATTTTTTAGATTCAGTGTTATGTTAGCTGTTTTTCACAAAAGCCCAATGATTCTGACGCGGCTAAAAGTTCAAACACAATAGCACCAGAATAATCCTTTATATGGCTATCTAAACTGGTTCCTTTTATAATGTTTGGATAGTTCCTCAACACGATGGTTAGTGGTTGTTTGACGACACTGCAAGGATGATTAGCGTCACCCTACTCCTTAATACTTGGGATTGGCACTACTCCTTAATACTTGGGATTGGCACTTACCACAGTAGAGCCCAGCGCCGGCCGCAGCGCCGCCGCCGCCATTTCCTGGGCGCCGCCGCCGCCGCCATTTCTTGGGCGCCGCCGCCGCCACCGATTTCCTTTTGTCGGCGCGCCGCCCCCGCCGCTGCCGATAATGCAAGTCTGATGTGTCTTATTGTTATTGTTGCATTTTTATGTTGTGCTAGATTTCGCGATAAGTTGTTACTTTAGTCTGAAATAGAAGTAAACATATAGTACTTACTTACTTCGTTTTAAGTGTCTGGGTTTCTTTGAAAACTTGATCGGCAACACGAAATGGTGACGTTATGCTACGAGTCTATGACGTCACCAATTCGTGTTGACTTTTGCAACTATCATATCACATACAAGTTCACTTGCATGCTGGTGATTGTCATTGCACCAATTCCAACGGGCAGCACACCTGGTATTCTTTCTTCTTCTTTCTTCTCTTCCATCAGTTTCCCGACGATGAGGCTCTTATGAAGTTTCTCCATAGTGTTCTGTCTCTGACAGTTTCGCGCACCATGGTTAAATCCGTGCCTTTGCTCTTCAAGTCTTCCTTGACATTGTCCATCCACTTTTTTCGTGGTCTCCCTCTACTTCTCTCTCCCTCGATCCACCCATGTAGGGCTGCGACTGGTAATCTGCTGTTGTCCATCCTTTCTACATGGCCAAACCATTTGGGTCTTCTTTTTTGTATCTTTTCTACTACCGTTACCTCTGCGCCCAACTCCTTCCTTGTTGTTATATTTCGGATTCTTTCCCTTCTACTTCTGCCCCTTATTCTCCTCAGCCAGCTCATCTCTGTTACCAATAGTATATTCATTGAAAAATTAACAAGATTGAGACCACTCGGCCATTCGATCACTATGAAATCGTGTATATTTATATTTCACTTCTGGTCTTGACATCAGCCTCTCTGACTGGGAGGCTGCTGTCACCCGGCATCTTCCATGTGACTTGATGTGTAGGTCTGTACTATATCGGTGCATTACATGTATTCATGCAGTATGCAAATGCACGTGGCTTCGTATGATTACAATTTGTCAATACCGATACAGATGTGCAGTGTAATTATGGAAGTTCATTATTTGTAATTCACAAGCCAGATGTCTGAAGGTGCCTTCTCTCAGTCCCGTTGTGTGTAGTTGACCCATCATTGGCCCTCTTGACTGGTCACAGGACAAACGGCTGTTCTACTCTCAACGTGACTCATGCTTATCAAGTATTCTGAGTACCAGAGTACAGGCAGCGGCGCAGTTTATAATATTGCTTTCAGGAGGATTCAGAGCTAAGCGACATCTTTTGAGAGACTTATGGCAACAAAGGCCGTTGACGTCGACAGAAGTTATTTTGGTATCTGTGCAGAGAGATAATTATGAGTGGAAGCTTTGCGTACTTATAAGAAACATGAGCAAGTTTAAAAAGGTGTTTAAAAATGTTTTAAATCGCGCTCATGAAATAGGCGAGAAAGACGTGACCCAAAGTTTCAGTTAGACACCTCAAGAAACTCTACAGCTGCCCTTTTCGAGTGGTGCCAGTGCAATACCTGACTAAAAAGGGAGGAGGGCGACGTCCACTTTCATGGCGACCATAAGATATCGTTAAACGATGAAAACGAATACCACAATTTTAAAAAGCTCCTGTTCTGAGTTACATATTGATTAATCGCGATCAATAGATTCTGTAAACTGCGCCACTTTTCGTACTCCGACAGTGCTAGTCCCAAACGTGATAAAGGAAGGAGGGCGACGCTGATCATCTTTGTTATGACACAGCGTCGTTAAATAGCAATTAACCAACCAATAACCTCTGTCGACGTCAGCAGCCTTTGTTGCTACAAGGTGTCGTTAAGCCCTGGATCCATCCCTCCAAGCGTTATATTGGTCTCTTTCTCTGATGTAGGAATACAGCGGCTGGATGGCAGAATGGGTACAATGTGAAAACTTACTTATTTCATATTAGAATAGCATAGAAATAGTTGAACACGAGTAGCGTCTCTTTTTATTACAATAAAGAACTATAATTATAACCGGAAGAAAAATAATTAAGGCCAGATTGAGTGATTTTAGTAAGGGTGCCTTGCTCTGAGAGAGGTTGCGAACAACTGCTCTAAACACAAAGTACTGGCACATTAAATGCGCCTTTACAGCTAGACTGACGCACCTTTTAAACGCTGACATTCTCAGCTGCATGTTCTAACAGTCGCGTTCAATCAGTAATAATTTCATTTCATTTTAATTTATTTTTTTAAATTTCATTTCTTTTATTTTGTTTTTTTATTCTTAACTTTTAAAGTCTTAATTTATGTTCTAAATTTTATTTTATGTTTCGCTTTTTACTGTAATGGCTTGCGGTGTGTCAAACCAAATTTTTTAATAATAAACGAATACTAATATGGCAAAATAATTTCTGCAGGCGTCAACGGCCTTTGATGCCATAAGATGTTAAACTCTGAATCCATCCACGCAGTTTCAAATTAGACACCATTAAAACGTCGTCATTCACAGCTACATATTCACCAGTTGCGTTCAATAGCTAGATTAAAATCGCACATAGGCGTACCTTGTGAAGCGTAAGGGTTCCGTACAATACAATACAATGTAAAGCAATACAATGCAAAAAATACAATACAATACGATGGAATGCAATACAATGCAATTCAATAAAATACAACACTATGCAATTTAATACAATTATCGGCCTTCTTTTTTCTGAGGGTGCCTTGCGAATGCTGAAGCTCCTGACGCAAGACAAGACCCTCCAGCTGGTCGCCTCCCTGCCGTCCTTCCACCGCGTCCCCGTGCCACTCCTCGTCCTTGACGGTAAGCCGTTTACCCCTGTGGCCGTCACGAGGTGTTGTACGACGCGTCGGTGGATTTCTAGACTCGGAAAATCCGGGATTCACAGGGACAAGAGTCACGTGGTGATGACCCAAGAGCTAAGATAGGAAATATTTATGACTCTGTGGGCGAACTCGGATTTTAGCCGATCACATTTCGGTTTCCCAATTAATTTCTTAACTAAAGCAGTCCGGGATAAAACAGGGTAATGAAAAATTCAAAGAAGTGGTTAACTACGGTTAACTGGCCGCTAAAATGCGGAGAGTACGTGAAAAAATCCAGATACCTTAGTGTTTAGGATTACAAATCCTGTTATAAAATCTTGCAATAATCCTGATCAAAGATGATTCGCAATTTACGACGAAAAATGCGACAAATGGATGAACGACGTCTTTTGGCTTCAAATGCCGTTGACATCGGCATAAATTATTTCAAACAGTTCCCACCGTTGCTATGGCTCTCACCTATCAGTTTTAGCCAAGTATTAGTTAAGATATTCTCCATTGTAAGTCTGGTGATTTGTACTTCTCGTTCCCCTGGAGAATCCATAAATTTCATGTTTGAGGATAACAAGGGTTGTACACAATAATATTAACTTCCATTGGGTTCAAGATTATAATCTGTTTGCCATTTATTAGTTACACGATTCCGAATTTCTAAGAATAGAATTTCTTTAGTTTCAACTACTTTGTTGAATTGATCTCAGATTGAACGCCCCGGTAAATATGTGGCTGAAAATAGCCATCGGTAAATATGTAGTTGGGCATAGCCATCAGTAAATATGTCGCTGTGAATAGCCATCGGAAAATATGCAGCTGAGTATAGCCATCTGTAAATATGTAGCCAAGAATAGCCAACGGCAAATGTATAGCTGAGAATAGTCACCGGTTAGTATGTAGCTGAGAACAGCCAACGGTCAATATGTTGCTGAGAATAGCCATAGGTAAATATGCAGCTGAGAGCAGCCATCGGTAAATATGTAGCTGAGAATAGCCACCGGTAAATGTAGTTGAGAATTACCGCCGGTAAATAGGTAGCTGAGAATAAACACCGGTGAGTATGTTGCTGCGATTGGCCACCGGAAATTTTGTTGCTGAGAATAGCTATTGGTAAATATGTAGCTTAGAATAGCCACCGCTAAATATGTAGCTGTGAATAGTAGCGTTTTAGAGGGAACGTAGAACTCCAATCGTGGATTTTATGTATCAGTATTTAGTGTTTAATGACATCTAGTTGATGTCAGCTGCGTTGAAGTCAAATTTACCTATAGATTCAGTCTGACTAAATTCAGCGATTGAACCGATGTCTAAATATGTATTTTAAAATTGCTACGTTTAAAAGGTGTCTAACTAGAACAGTGAATTTTGTTGCAGTATTTTGTGTTTAAAGACATCTTACGGATGTCACCTAAGTTTTAAAGGTGTCTAACTGAAGTCGTCAATGCAATGCAGCTGTATTTAGAATTTAGCGACATCTTGGGGTTAACGTATAGACCTTACCCTAGAGTATAGGGGATTCATAGGTATAATCTACCGCAGTGTTGCCCAAACTGTTTCTATTCGCAACCTCTTTTTTTATAATAACCAAGTAAACTGTCGACCCCGTCGTATTTGCATAAGAAGACATTTATAATCGACCCTAGGCCTATGGTAAGGAAGACATATTAGAAATAGATTTCTCAGTGTACAGTTATTCTTACTTAATATTTCAATGCGATGTTTGTGCTTTTTCTGGGCTACCAGCATCAAAATCCGCGGATGAATGTCCTTGGGGTTCGAGACCCACATTTTGGAAGCCACTGATCTAGTTATTGGACACGATTGGTTCATATGTAGCAGAGATTAGCTACGTTTTAAAGGTGTTTAACTATATTCACGGATTTAATCATGAACTTCTATGTACTCTTATTATTATTACAGAGGTCATCTACTTAGGAGAGAAGGTCGTGCTCGATAGTGCGTGGTTATTGGTTAGCGTGCTGTACTGTCAATCGAGAGGTCGGGGTTTCAAATACCCGTCAGAGGAGATATTTTCTTCGAGATTTCTGCTCCACCTGCGCCCTACCTAAGCTGTAACGAGTACAGTAGCCAGAGTACACAGTCGGTGGGAAGATAAGACGGTGAGGGAGAATTCTGGCCACCCGCTCTAATATTCCGATGCTAAGAAAATGAAGGCGCTAACAATTGACACCCAAGGTTGCTGAAGGCTAGCGTAATGGACTGCTCTTCTTTTTCATGTATGCAATACAACACAACACAACACAACGGTATATAAAACCTCAGGATTTAATGCCACATTACTAAGTGTTAGCGACATCTTATGGGCGTGAGTCTCGTTAACGCAGACCTTACGATTCCTGGGATAATTTAAAAACTCTCTGCGATTGATGGATGGATTCATAGTTTAACGACATCTTATAGCAACAAAGGCTGTTGACGTTGACAGAAATTCTTTTGGCATATTACAGCTATTTTCTCTCTGCGATTGAACGAAACTGGTGAATATGTAGCTGAGAATGGCTGTGTTTTAAAGATGTCTAACTGGAACTGTGGATTCCAGTAATCAAGGCAATAGAATTCAGTGTTCAGCGACATCTTCTGGATGTAAGTTGTTTAATTCGAACCCTGGATTTTATGTAGCAGTGCAGTGTTTAATGACATCTTTCTGGATTTGAGATTCGTTTACCTCGACCTTATCTTTCACTTAATTAGCTAGAGTAATCTGGAGATTAGAAAAGACCCATACCATTTTTAAAGTTGAACGAGTCACAGCTCCGAAGCCTCATTTCTTCTCTAGTCCCTCGGGTCTTTCACCAGATAATTATGGTGTCATAACCCCACTGATTCAACGCAAAGTTCGTCAATAAGCTGGTGCTCTGTATTGAGCTTTCAAGTACCGCTTCGCAAATTTCGAGTTTGCGATGACGGTCGGGCACAAATCTCGAGGACCCCCTCTGATTTTGAGAAAAAAAATCTATCGCAGTTTCATAATTTAGGTCGTGAGAGTTTCTAATTCAGTTGAATTGACGTTTATAATAACAATCGATATACAATCATTTAAAGATAAATCTTAGTGGCAATCAGCGCCGTCTTAAGGCATGGACACGCTGGGCAGTGGCCAGGGGCCCCACGATGCTCTGGGACCCAAATTCAAAAAACGAAAAAAAAATAATATGTGCGTGACCTCCCTGTGATTTGCCCAGGACTTACAATGCCGCAATGCCGTTAAGACGGCACTGTTGGCAATTAAAGGTGAGATCAAAAGGGACACTCGCCTAGCAGCAGGGGCGTAACTTTGGTCTAAAAAGTGGGGATACCAATTTCTTACATACACGAAACAAGACTTAGACTGCGATCTCTGGGAAGGCACACTAATAAAATATTCATTGGCATTGTTCAAAAAGTGGGGGTACGGGTACCCCTCGTACCCCCCACAAATTACGCCTATGCCTAGCAGTGTCACCTAATTTCTTATAACAGATTTCATAACGGCATTTTCAACAGTTTCACAATTCATCATTTTTTCAAATAAAATGTTTAGGTCCAAGTGTTATGTTAACTATTTTC
>OY744614.1:14091228-14103728 GCA_963556255.1 Allolobophora icterica | reverse complement strand
CTACTCAATTCAACAACTATTAACATTCAGGACGCCAGATCTACGACCTGTGCGGCCACTTGGGAATGTGCTGTTTAGTGCACGAATTTGGTGCCCGGCGGCAGATCGCCGTCAACGTGGCTGTCTTAGTGAATCGGCCTTCACAGCCCTGTCACCTACGATAGGCCCTGCAAATTCAATTGGACTTGATCCACTGAATTCATCGCCTGTTACAGCAGTGGCTACATGGAACTCCCGCTTCTTAACCGACAAATTTGCATATGTTGCATACGTACTGCTTGAAAGACAATTGGACGTGGTAGCCATCACTGAGAGATGGCATCGTGGCTGTGATGATGTGCCCCTTCGGCGTGCTGCCCCACCCGGCTACACAATACAAGATCGGCCTCGTGACCGTCGACCTGATGGCTGAGATGTTCGTGGTGGAGGAATTGCTGTCTACTCACGATCATCTCTTCGAGCATCTCCGATTCAGCTTGATATGGAGATCACGTCGGCGGAAATTGTTTGAAACAGTTCGCTTCGTTCTTGTGGCGTTCACCTATAATTGTTTCTAGCCAAGTATTAGTTAGGATATGCTCCATTCTGTGGATAACAACAGTTGTACCAATTAATAGAAACTTCCTTTGGGTTCAAGGTTATACCCAATTTGTCATTTATTAGCTGCATCATTTCTGATACCTAGGCATAGATATTCTTTAGTTGTAAATACTTTTTTGAATTGATCTCAGATTGAACGCCAACGATAGATAGCCAGTCTAGCTGAGACTAACTACCGGTAAGTATGTAGCTGAGAATAGCAGCATTTTGAAAGGGGCGTTTAACTGCAATCGTGGATTTTATGTAGCAGAATTTATTGTTTAGCGACATCTAGTGGATGTCAGTTGCGTTGAAGTCGACTTTATGCGTCACATAACAGTTATTGATACATTCGGCAATTGACCGCGATTGGATAATATGTATCTGAGAATGAGTGCGTTTAAAAGGTCTTCAACTAAAACTGTGTTTTTTTAGCAGTATTCAGCGTTTAGCGACATCTTGTGGATGTCTTTTGCGTTTGAAAAGTGTCTCACTGCAGTCGTGGACTTAATGCAGCAGTATTTATTATTTTGTGGCAGCTTTTGTGGTTAGGGTCGATCTTACCCTACATAGAAGATGCAGCACTCTAATCTAGCTATTGTTGTTGTTGTTTATTGGAGTTTGGGGAGCAATCATGACCAAGATGATGGCTCTGTACATGGTATACAAATATACATGATGTTAATATGATGTTTGTCTCTAAAAACATATGAACTTAATGGTTTCGATGATTCCACTGTCGTAAAGCTGCTTTTGAGGATTACTGCGAGCCAGTCTTCGGCTCTTTTATTGGAGCTTAGCTTTGTTCTTTCAGGCTGCTTCCGACGAATAGATATCTTCGGGTTTCAGTTTGGATCTTTGTGGCGTTGTCTTTTCATACTCATTTCTGAAAAATCAAGTGATCAAACATTTTGCAGTGTAATCTAGCCCTTTTACACGATTGGCAAATAATGTAGCTGAGTTTGGCGGCGTTTAAAATGTATCAAACTACTTTCGCGGATTTGTAGCTGAGAATAGCAAACGGTAAATATATAGCTCAGAATAGCTCTCACTCTCATATGCCGAGGCTAAAAAGTCTATAACTGGATGTCAATCCTGGTAACGTCGCCCGTAACCTACATAGGATATCTCCACAGTCGTTCTTACGATTGAACGCGACTGGTAGATATTTAGTTAGCTGAGATTGGCTGCGTTTAAAAGGTGTCTAACTGGAACTATGGGTGTCAATCCCGGTAACGTCGAACGTAGCCTACATGTACATCGGATATCTCCGCAGTGTATACAACCATAGAACGCGATTGGTAGATATTATTTAGCTGAGATTGGCTGCGTTTAAAAGGTGTCTAACTGGAACTATGGGTGTCAATCCCGGTAACGTCGACCGTAGCCTACATGTACATCGGATATCTCCGCAGTTGATACAACGATAGAACGCGATTGGTAGATATTATTTAGCTGAGATTGGCTGCGTTTAAAAGGTGTCTAACTGGAACTATGGGTGTCAATCCCGGTAACGTCGACCGTAGCCTACATGTACATCGGATATCTCCGCAGTTGATACAACGATAGAACGCGATTGGTAGATATTATTTAGCTGAGATTGGCTGCGTTTAAAAGGTGTCTAACTGGAACTGTGGTTTTTATGTAGAATTGTTAAAATTTTGCAACATTTTGTGGATGTCATGCACTTGCGTCGACCTTTCCTGCAGCCGACGAAGCAAGAAATGTGAGTGTAGGACATTAACCCCCCGGACAAAAGCCCCCCGGACATAAGCCCCCCCGGACAAAAACCCCCCCGGACAGAAACCCCCCGGGGTAGGACAAAATCCCCCCCGGCTAGGAAATAATAACCTATATTTCACACATATATATCAAACATACATATATACATACACGCATAAAATACATATATACATACAAACATATATACATACATGCATAATATACATATATACATATATACCTACATATATACATGCATATATACATACATAAATACATACATACACCTCAACATAAGTCGGAATATATTTCAATTTGTTTAATAAGAAGAAATATATATTTACAGTTTGTTTAATTCGAAGAATGATTACAGACCAACGTAAAAGTTTATAAGACTATAATGGTCCATGACGCTAACAAGGGTGCGGGAGACGGCTTGTAACTGCTTGGCGCTGTGCCTGACCCGCTTTTTGGGGAGCGGACCTCGCGAATCCTGACATTAACAAGCCTTAAGTTAAGAACTAGGCGACTAACAAGTCTTATTTTACACCTGAATGACACTAAGAAGTCTTTAGTCTATACGTTTACATCATTAACAAGCTGACACGAGGGCAACAGGGCTATTAAAGTTTCTCAATTAAATGTAGATATAGGCTTATAACACAGAGGGGGGGTTTCTGTCCGGGGGGGCTTTTGTCCTAGCTAAAATCGGGGGGGTTTCTGTCCGGGGGGGCTTTTGTCCGGGGGGGCTTTTGTCCGGGGGGGCTTTTGTCCGGGGGGGGATAATGTCCGTTCCCCAGAAATGTAGCGAATGAACGCCATTGGTAAAAATATGTAGGAGAGTCCATCGCGTTTAAGGTGTCTAACTGAAGCCGTGATTTAATCAAGTCAATCAATCAAGTTTATTGAAACCATTTTGTCAAGACACAGTAACTGCAAGATGTACACTAGTCATAAATGATAACATGGAAGTTCAGAAGGGATAGTAATCCCGCTACTAGGGCACCTATATAACAAATATTAGTACATCAAGTTGGCAACAAAAGGTACAACATACTGAAATGTAATGAGATTGAACTTCGTTCTGCAATCTCAACATGCCGAACAAAAGCAACCAATTAAGTAAACCAAAAAAAATGGCAACAAAAGAAAAAGAAAAAAATGATGGTTAGCTAATTGCAATACCGTTTAATTAGAAGCCGCGTTGCCATCTTTTGGAGGAGTATACAATTAATGTATACAATATAGCAGTAATGTATACATTAATGTATACAATATAGGGCCCGTAGAGTAATGGATAACATACAGGCGTGAAGACCCGAAGGTACCAAGATCGAACCCCGTAGACATCCGTTAATTTTAAGGTCAATTCTGCCTTCCATTCGCTAGGCGGCGGCGGTGGTTAAATGAATAGTAGACCGTGATTTGGCGCCGTATGTGGCTGTCGAATAAGCAGTTATATTCGACTCCTGTAGAACAGTGTTATCATGTGTGCTTCTAGTTAATACATGTATGTAAGGCGCCCTGCGTGGCTGCCGATTCTACTATATGTATGTTCAATGTGCAGCGCAGTGCGTTTGCAGGCGCTTAATTAAAGAAAAGATTATTATTTATGTATTATTATTATTTATAGCTTAGCGACATCCTGTGGATGTCAGTTGCGTTGAAGTCGACGGTACGCTTCGCTGGACATTAGGCAGCTGAAACCCAGTGGTTGACGCGACTGGTGAATACGTAGCTGACACTAGCTGTTTGTTAAAGGTGTCTAACTGAAACGGTGGATTCCACGCAGTAGTTTTCAGTGGTTAGTGACATCTTATGGATGTAAGTTGTGTTGGCTTCGACCTCAATTTTCATATAAAATTGTCGAAATGGGAAGAAGATATTATGATGATTGAACTCGATTGGTAAATATGTAGCTCAGTTTAAGCTTATTAAAGGTGTTTGAATGGAACCGTGGATTCTACGTAGCTGTCGCGTGAGGAAGTCGACGCCAACGACGAGAGGGCTTCATCATCATGATATAGCCGTCGTTGGCGGTCGAGATGGTGTGATGACGGACAAAGGCCAGTCCACGCCTGAACAACGACAGAGTCAGCCAGGCCGGGAGGTAACCAAACACCGCTCGGCTGAGCTGTAACTTGACTCCGCTCGGGCCGCTGGTGAAACCCGAGACGAGGCAGAACCGCATCTGGGCGGTTCGGTCGGGCGAAGCGACGAGAGACGGGGGAGATGCCGGGGGGGAGGCAAGTCCCCGACGGCTAACGGCGTAGCGACGATCGGCGGCCCCCGATCCCAAGGGAGTAACCCGACACCAGGATGACACTGATGAGGCGTGGGGAGGGTCGAACGATGAACGTTGCGAAGGACCTACATAAGGGAGGATAAACGCGACTACGGGACTTCTACTACTGGCTTGCGCGACGAGTGGACGGCGGTCGAGAGATCAACATCGACGGGAGACGAACAGCGGCGGCAACAGAGTAAAGTCCGTCAGATTCAGAGACTGACGAGTAGAACGATCTGTAGTTAAGCCTTGCGAGGCAGTACTTGAGATAGTCCTAGGTTATATCTAAACGAGTTAAGGCTACGTGGAAGTTTCCGTAAAAGTTAATGTATATATTTGTTTATTAATTAAATTCCTTTATTAATCAAACAAAGTTCGTCGTGAGTCTTCTTTAGAAAAGTTAGGCACGTTAAATAAAAGTGCAAGTAAAAGAACAAGCGAGTCGAGGGTCTACGTCATCACACAACAAACACACTACGGACACCCTCGATCGCGACAGTAGCAGTACACAGCGCTTAGGTGACATAGATTTGGTGGATGAGGGGCACATTTTGCATGACCTGCTCCCGCCGATTAAGCCCTCCGTCTACCATATGAGAACGAGGGCCCACGATCGCGTTATCCCACCTGCCGATTACTTGATGAGGAAAACTTATATTATTAGAACGCTATATGGGAACATATTATATAGGTCCTAATGCATATATGTCTGTCTGTGTTTATATAAATATAATTATTATGTTGGTAGCAGAAAAATATGTATACGATTAGCGGTTGTACACCAAAATGCGGGTAGCAATTGGTTTAATAAAGAATATTCTTATCTTATCTTATCTGTTGCGGGTGTTAGCGTTGTTCACGTCGACCTTACCTTTCACGTAATTAGAAAGAGGTAATCTGGATATTGGATTGGAGATTGCAACAGCGTAAAACCCCATTTTTAATGTTCAATGGGTGACACTCGACAGCCTTCGTTCCTCCATAGTCCATCGAGTCTTGTACTTGCTATGGTTTCATAATCCCACTGATTCGACGCAGCGCTAGTCAGTAAGCTAGTGCCCTATGCTAAGCTTCCAAGTGGCAGTTCATGAATTTCGAGTTTTCGATGACAGTTGCGCTCAGCTCTCAAGGATCACCGTCTGATTTTGGAACGGAAGCTTTTCTATCGTAGTTCTATATTTTTAGGTCGTAAGAGATTATGACTGAGTTGCGTTGACATTTGCCGAACACCAGAAACAATCGATATTACAACCATTCAAAGAAAAATATTGGTGGCAATTAAAGTTGAGATCAGAAGGGACAAGTCACCTAACATTGTCACCTATAGTTGCTTATAGGAGATTTCATGACGGCATACACAACAGTTTCACAATTCATCAGTTTAATAAAATTAACTTCTCTGTAGAGTTCGCTTGTATATAACTAATTTTGTTTTGTAACAGGGGCATAGCAATAATTTGACCAATGCTCCTGCGTATAGTTTCCGCCACTGGATGATCTTTAGCACCGAGGATTTGGATCCACCATTGCTCGAATTGTTCAGATTGAAAGTTTTGCTTACTTACAAGAGACACGAAATGGTTTAAAAGGTGTTTAAAAATGTTTAATGTAATAGGCGTGAAGACGAATTCAATGTTCCAGTTACACACCTGAAGAAACTCCACCACTGCCGTTTTTCTAGTGGTGCTAATAACAATTTGGTGTCTACCAAACTGGATAAATGAGGAAGTCGACGTCTACTGCCCTAAACATGCAACCAAAGATAGCATATGTCAAAAAGTGAGTATGTAGCAAGGCATTTATTCGCTAAAAATTGACCACAATCAATTGAAAATTTTACAAATTGCTATTGTTAGGTTTACTGCAGGTTTTTATGGGTATGAGCCCAAAGCCTACTTAACACATTGCCATAAAAAAGTGTACAGCATTCTTATGATATCGTTAATCGCTGCAAACGAAAACCACACATTTAAAACGCTACCATTCTCAGTTACATATTTATCAAAGCGCTAATCCTTCTGATGAATAGGATCGGATTATTATTTTTTTTAATGCCCCAATGTACAATATGATCCCTCGAGGGCTTAAATATTAATTAAAAGTAGATCCTCTGGAACGGCCGTTATTCTTCAGGTTCTGGCAGAGGGAAAGTGCTGCGGAAAGCTACTACGTTGAAGCAGTATTATTATTATTATTATTATTATTATTATTATTATTATTATTATTATTATTATTATTATTATTATTATTATTATTATTATTATTATTATTATTATTATTATTATTACTATTACTATTACTATTACTATTACTATTACTATTACTATTACTATTACTATTACTATTACTATTACTATTACTATTATTATTATTATTATTATTATTATTATTATTATTATTATTATTATTATTATTATTATTATTATTATTATTCATCTGTGTCTCTGGTGTATGAATTTCAAGGCTGCCATGGATGCCAGAATGGGCAAAACTGCCAAACTTTACTGATTATCACCACTGACATAGGGCTAGAAGCCTAGAACTCTAAACAATTAAAATAGTGTAGAGATAGTTGCAACGCTGCGGTTGAACACGAGGAACGCTTCTTGTTATTACAATAAAGAACTAACCGGAAGAAAAATAAATTAAATTAAAACATAGGTGCTGTTGATTAGAAGACTTTAGTAAGGTCGCCTTGCTCTGAAAGAGGTTTGTAACAACTGGCTAAACACAAAGTGCTGGTATTATTCCGGATATTTCTATAGCGCCTCTCGAAGTCAACTACTACTCAGAGGCGCTCCCGACTACAGCATTTGATACTGTGCCGGAATTTTCACGCCGAAGCGCCACGAGCAATTGCGAGTGAAGGACTTGCCCAAGGTCCGTACGCAGCGGCTAGAGTGGGATTCGAACCTGCAACCCTCCGGTCACAAGGCGCCGAACTTACCACTGAGCCCTCCGCTGCAGTTCGACTTCGACTCTGTTAAAACGCCGTCACAATCGCGTTCAAAAGCTGTTATACTTAAACACCTTTAAAACGGTGCCACACTCAGCTACATATTCACCATTCGCGTTTATTAGCTAGGTCGTTGTTACCCGGAGGGAATTCCAGTTTCGATGGAGAACGTCAGGATAATACACACATGTCATGTAAAAATTATATGGTTCCCATTATGGGTATTGTTATCACCCATTGTTATGTAATTGGCCTTAGAGCACATCTCTATCAGCTTAGAAACTTTTTGAATCAGACAAGAATTTCACCAGACATCATTTGTCTGCAAGAAACCTTTTGAAAACATCATACAGCAAAATTTGATAATTATAATATTATGTTGAAACGATTACTAAACAAAAACTTTGCTTGGTGTACATGTAGGTCCTCAATAACTGGAAGTCAGGTATAGAGAAGGCTGCGTTTGTATGGTAATGTTTGAAGTGGGTTTCAGTGATTGTGGCAAAATCAACGTCATAATCTAGTTGGTCGGGTGGAGTTTATCCAGCGCGTTGACTTTTGCTAAACAGCGCTTATTGATGGAGTAAATGGTAAAGGGGAAACACTAGTATCATAGTAATGGAGGGAGAAGTGTGAATAATAGTGATCACTCTTTGTGGGACAATCAGGTTGGGTCGTTCTCTTTTCGGTTCATGTTGCTTTCTGTCTATTTTCGGTGATCTGTGTTAGCTAGGCGCTTTCCACGACCACATCTATAGATCCCCTATCGCGAAAATGAAAATCAGGAATCTTGAAGTAAAGGTCGACGAAAGGCCTACCGCCTGCCCAACGACTAGCTAGGTACACACATATACGCATTATATATATATATATATATATATATATATATATATATATAATATCTATGTGTATGTGTTTGTGTTTGTGTATGTGTGGCACTGTGTGCCTGTGCTTGTGCGTGTGCGTGTGCGCGTGCGCGTGCGCGTGCGCGTGTGCGTGTGCGTGTGCGTGTGCGTGTGCGTGTGTGTGTGTGTGTGTGTGTGTGTGTGTGTGTGTGTGTGTGTGTGTGTGTGTGTGTGCACGCGCGCACATGACACTACTTCAGAGCGAATTAATCACTAATGGAGTGCCTCACAATTGAAATACCGCTGTTTTCAATTGACCTAACAAGTACACTATATCCACCACTGCAGTTATACATGTAGGTAGACACCGTTAAAACGCTGTCATTCTCAGCTACATATACCAAATCGTGTTCAGTCGCTAGATGACTCCAACAATTGAGCTAAATGTAAAGTCGAGTTCAACGTAACTGACATCTACAAGATCTCCTTAAACACTGAACAATTTTACACAAAAGTTAAGACACCTTTAAAAGGCTTCCATTCCCAGCTAAATATTTACCAATCCTAGATTACAATTTCTTTCGCTCGTTCGTGATAGTTCGGAGCTCCTTGTTCCTCGTGCGCGTACTGCCATCCGGCAGCTCCTTGCATTCTCTGTGGCTGACACTGAGACCCAGCATGGGCTCCCGATAGCATTGTGATTAGCGGCAATAGGTCTTGTTTCTTTCTGGCCCTTAGACTCTTCTGTTTAACCGGAGTTGGAATATAGTGCACCTGAATAGATTATCAGATAATCTTGAATAGTTGCTATATAATCCACTGAAATAATAATAATAATAATAATAAAAATAATAATAATAATAATAATAATAATAATAATAATAATAATAATAATAATAATAATAATAATAATAATAACAATAATAATAATAATAATCGCGTTCAATCGCTAAATGCATAACGAGTTCGGTTGGTTTGCAACTGAAAATTTACCATGTCAGCGGCCTTTGTTGCCCTAAGATGTCATTAGACTCTGGATACATACATCAATCGCTAGATATAACCGAAACTCGAGTCAACGAACTAAAACCCGCAAGATGCTGCTAAACACTGTATTGTATATAGAATTTCATGATTAAAACCATGATTGCAATTTTAAACACCTTTAAAACGCAGCCATTCTCTGCTACATATTTACCAATCGCGTTCAATCGGTGGATTATTATAGGAAAAACTTCTATGTAGGATAAGGTCGACGTTAATGAAATAGGCGTGAAAGACGTAATCCAGGGTACCAGCTGCAGACATCTCAAGAACTCCGCCACTGCCGGTTTTGGGTAGTGCCAGTCCAACACGTGGATAAACGAGGAAGGCGACGCCATCGGCTACAGATGTCAAAAGATGATATAAGATGTCGGTATACGCTGGAAACGACTTTCACACCTTTAAAACGCTCGTCTTCTCATTTACATATTTACCAATCGCGTTCAATCTGTAGGTCATTTTCTGTGTACGATAAGGTCGACGTTAATGAAATAGGCGTGAAAGACGTAATCCAGAGTACCATTGCAGACACCTCAAGAACTCCGCCACTGCCGGTTTTGGGTGGTGCCAGTCCAACACGTGAATAAACGAGGAAGGCGAAGTCATCGGCCATAGCAGCCATAAGATGTCGGTATGCACTGGAAACGACGTTCACACCTTTAAAACGCTCGTCTTCTCAGTTACATATTTATCAACCGCGATCCTAGCTCTTAATGAGCTGTAATATGCCAAACAAATTTCTGTCCACGTCAACAGCCTCTGTTGCTATAAGATGCCGTTAAACCCATCCTATCGCTAGCTTGATTCTTCACCGTCACGTTGTATGGTAAGGTCCACAAGATGTCGCCTAACCAGTGTTTCCCAACCTGGGCGCCGTAAGGATTCCGAGACTATAGCAGAATGGGTAAAAATGTGAAAAATTAACTTATCACCACTGACATGGGGCTAGAACTCTAAAAATTAAATTAGTGTGGAAATAGTTGCAACACTGCGGTTGAACACGAGGAACGTTTCTTGTGACTACAACGGAGAACTAACCGGAAGAAAATAAATGAAATTAAAGCCAGCTGCTGTTAATTCAATAGTGACGGTGCCTTGATCTGAAACTGCGTTAAACACTAAATACTGGTAGATTAAATCCGCCGCAGTAGTTATACCTATAGACATCTTTAAAACTCTGTCATTCTCAGGTACATGTTCACCTGTCTCTTTGAAAAACTATTAGCACTCGGCCACTGGACATTCGTGCCCTAGTGCCAGGCAGTGCAAGTCCCAAGCCTGGATAAAGCAGGAGGGCGCTGGTAAGGATCTCTGTTATCACACAGTGTCGTTAAACTGAAACTACAACTAAAGACCTCAAACTCCGCCACTGCCCTACCTGTGGTAGTGCCAGTCCCAAGCCCGGGGAAAGGAGGAGGTCGACGCTAATCACAATTTGTTATGACACGGTGTCAATAAACAGCAACTAACCAAAGTAACTGATATTCCCACGATGTCGCTAAATACTAAGCATTAGCAATATATGTAAGAATCGTAGGATCCAGTTAGACACCTTTAAAACGTAGCCATTCCCATCTACATAACTGTTTATCGCGTTCTACCACTAGTTAAATCGCGTGTCTCTGTCGTATATGAATGGTGATGTCGGCGTCAACGCAACTGATATTAGATATCAGATATCGCTAAATACTAAGCAATGCTATATATATATATATAGCAATCAATAGGTCCAGTTAGACCAACGGTTCCGATCTTGTTTTACAGACGGGGGTCACTTTAGAACTGAGTCAACATTTATTCGCACGTCAGCGCAAAGTGTTTTTACCCTTTTTTGCACAAAAATGAGTTTAAAAAGCGAGGGGCAGGCACTTTGTAACGGCATGAGTAGATTTAGAAATGGGCTTTGGGGGCAGTCAGTCAATCAATCAATCAGTCATTCAGTCAATCAATCAAGCAGTCAGTCAGTCAATCAATCAATCAGTCAGTCAGTCAGTCAATCAATCAATCAGTCAGTCAGTCAATCAATCAGTCAATCGAAATTTATATTTGTGTGTGTATTTGTGTGTGTTTGTGTGCATGCGTGTGCATGTGTGATGTGTGTAAGTGTGTGTATTTGTGTGTTTGTGTGTGTATGTGCGTGTGTATTCGTGTGTGTGTGTGTATGCGTGTTTGTGTATGATATGTGTGTGTGTGTGTGATGTATGTGTGTATGTGTGTGTTTCTTTGACTAATAGTCGCCATAGGCTTCTGCATCCATGCAACTCTATCTCACCTGGACTACCTGCACTTTCGACGGAAAAATGCGCTACACAATAAGCATTCGCGTGCAGCATGTCATTTCTATTTCTGCGTAGTAATACCATCAGACTGAAACCGTTCTCAGGCAATCTATCCATCCGCGTCTCAGCTGATCTATCACGATATATCCGTCTGTTTATGACGTGCCGTATATATATATATATATATATATATATATATATATATATATATATATATATGTATATATGTATATATGTATATATATATACATATATACATATATATACGTACTTCAAACTCAGCACATGTATATGTATTTGTATGTATAATGTATATGTATATATTATATATGCATATAGGACTATATGTGTGCATGTATAATATATATGTAAATATGCATACATCTCATATATATATATAACCTATGGTTAAAAATATATACATTTTTAATGATGTAGGTAGTTGTGAGTGTTTGTGTGCTTTTTCGTGTGCCTGTGTTTTTATGTGTCTATACTTGTGTGTTTGTGAGTTTTGTGTTTGTTGGCTTTGTGTGCTTGTACGATGTTGTCCTGCGGAGGTGAACGGCTGTCATTTGGGTGCATTAGCATCTGTGGCCTCAGGGGTTAATCGCTGACCGACCTAGTTACCATCGTCTCCTGTCACGCCATCTACAAACCGGAAGTCTGAGGAATTATGGTCGAGCACGCTACTTCGCATGCGCATCACTCGCTGTTGTGGATGACGAGTTTCGATCAATGTGACGTAAAGCTATTACAAATCTGTCCGTCTATCGTTTGTCTGTATGTCT
>OY744614.1:13533728-14081228 GCA_963556255.1 Allolobophora icterica | reverse complement strand
TGGGCTCGTCTAAGGGGCAGAGACGTGGCTGGCTTCTTGTTGGACAAGAAGCCAGCCTGATGGCTGCTCGCAATTCGTTTACAAGTCCGGACCAATTTATTGAGCGCCAGGGTTTGCCAATTAGGACGGGCAATTGAGGACTGCTTTATGGCTGGAGAGGGAAGGACTTTCAAAGAGACGGTCTGGCATTCAAAGTACCAGAGAAAAAACTAGACTTATTAGAAGTAGGGAGACAGCTTGGCTTTCTACGAAGCAGGAGACAGCTGGGGTTTCTGAGAAGCAGGGAAACAGCTGGGGTTTCTAAGAATCAGGGAGACAGTAAGGGTTTCTAAGAAGCATGAGACAGCTGGGGTTTCTAATAAGCAGAGAAACACCTGGGGTTTCTATGAAGCAGGGAGACAGCTGGGATTTCTAAAAAGCAGGGAGACAGCTGGGGTTTCTAATAGGCAGCGAAACAGTTGGGGTTTCTAAAAAACATGGAGACAGCTGGGGTTTCTAAGAAGCAGGGAGACAGCTGGGGTTTCTAATAAGCATGGAAACAGCTGCAGTTTCTAAAAAGCAGGGAGACAGCTGCGGTTTCTAAGAAGCAGGGAGACAGCAGATGTTTTTAAGATGCAGGTAGACAGCTGGGGTTTCTACGAAGCGGGGTGACAGCTGGGGTTTCTAAGAAGCAGAGACGCGGTCTGGGTTTCTACGAAGCATGGAGACAGCTGGGGTTTCTAATAAGCAGGGAGACAGCTGGGGTTTCTAAAAAGCAGGTAGACAGCTGGGGTTTCTAAGAAGCAGGGAGACAGCTGGGATTTCTAAGAAGCAGGGAGACAGTCTGGCTTTCTACGAAGCATGGAGACAGCTGGGCTTTCTAAATAGCAAACATACAGCCTTAGCTGCTTGAAATGCAGGGAGACTGCGCCGGAAAGACATTCAGCCAAAAACTATAGGAGCCACGAACATAGACCGTGTGTCGTATACCATAGATCACCAGACGAGCCGCATCTATTAGCCATAAGCCACTAGCTTTTAGCCGTGAAGCATAAGCCGTGCGCCTTAAAAAGCGACACGGTATATCGTATATCATTGCAATAAGCCAGAAACCACACATCATGTACATATGAGCATAAGCCATGACTATAAAATATAAATTCTGAATATTAATGCTACATTTACAAATTAAAATAAATATTAAATGCTATTATGGAACTCAGATTTAAAGAAATATTTAATATAAATCTGATGAGACTACTTATATGATCAACAGTAATAATGATATTAATTTATAATCTCCTTAAGTTATAGTTGGGCAAACAATAATAACAGTAATTCTAGTAAGTTCTTACAATGCACGCAATACACAAACGTTTGTGTTTGATACTTCTGTTCTTCTAAGAAGGGTTCAGAATTGTGCACACACGACCATATGACAGTCTTGACAGAGCATCGATGGCGCTGAGCAGTTGTGAGTGAAGGACTTGCTCATGGTTCCTACACAGTAACCGTCTCTGGCGTTGAGGCTCGAACTCGTACTAATTATTATCATGCATTTAACAAGCCCCACTGTCTAATGGCCAAGCACCAATCGTTGGCGCTGAGCAACTGTGAGTGAAGGACTTGCTCATGGTTCCTACACAATAACGGTCTCAGAGGAGGAGGATCGAACCCGTACTGTCCGCGTTACAGGTCGAGTGATCTATCCGTTTGGCCCCTACCGTGCAGTATAGTTACAGCGGTCGTATTTTAATTATCGCAGAGACAGCATCAGCAGGAGCGGTAGTAATAGCAGTAGTAGTGGTAGTAGTAGTAGTCGTAGTGATGATAGTTGTATTGCATTGGGACATTTATAAAGCGCTTCTATCGGGAGAGCCATTCAGAAGCGTTCCTAGTGCGAGACACCCCGAAAGAAAAAGAAAACAAGTTTTAAGAAAGGCAAAGGAGGAAGAGACGTTATCTGAGAGAATAGAAGAACGAACGAACGGAGGAAGCTCATTCCAAAGAGCAGGGCCAATGGAGGCAAAAGACCTAGATTGAGCCAGAGAAATCCTGACACGGGGAACGAGGAGGTCCAAACGGTCAGAGAAACGAAGAGGACGGAGATAAGCAGCAGAGTGAGGGCGAATTGTAGTAATAGTGGTCGGCGTTGTTGCTGCAGCAGTGGTAGTGCTACAGCAGTAGTAGTAGTAATACATGTCTGAGTACGTCCTATGCTAAAGAGAGTCTTCTCCTAATCTTCGACGGTGAGGTGTGGAAGACGGGTTCCTTGTATGCGCTGTCCCTTCAACATTCCGCTAAGGAGGGGGTCAGAATTACAAGGACCTCGACCCGATCACTGGATGATCGATGATCAACCGTGACTGCTCCACAACTGAATTGTCATTTGTCAAGCGGCCTCGTTCTACCGGGCCCTATTATCGCCCACAATGACGTCCGGATCTTCGGAGCGCGCGCCGGAAGTGACTACCAGATTGCAGAATGCGAAATTGAATTACGTGCGCCGCCAATCTAATCTCTTAATTCACTCCGATCCTAGCAAGATTAATCTTCTTCATTCGTTGTTAAAGACCGACAAAGACTAACTTAGGATTGACATGTAACAAGCGTTTAGGTTTAGAACGAAGTCTAGGTCAATTAGACTACAGCCTATCCTTGTACACGTAACGTAGCATAGCATATAGCATAGCACTGCATTTCATAGCATAGCATAGAATAGCTTTGAATAGCATTTTAATAAAATAGCAAATCATAGCATCCATCCATCCATCCATCCATCCATCCATCCATCCATCCATCCATCCATCCATCCATCCATCCATCCATCCATCCATCCATCCATCCATCCATCCATCCATCCATCCATCCATCCATCCATCCATCCATCCATCCATCCATCCATCCATCCATCCATCCATCCATCCATCCATCCATCCATCCATCCATCCATCCATCCATCCATCCACAGATCAATCAATCAATCAATTAATCAATCAATCAATGAATCAATCACTCTTTCTTGTAACCGTACATCAAGGTACATACAATGGTGATCTTTCATTATCAAACAGGTGACAAGGAAGGTCCAAAAGGGATTAACTCCCACCAGCAGGACAACTATTTACTATAGGGATGAATTTCACATGACAGAAGCACGGTTAACATCTTGAGTTAACACGATGATGCAAATGTAAAAGTAAGTTTACAATATCGACTATTCTCAGATAAGCAAAGTGAGAATAATAAAAACTGAAGAGAAGAAAAATAACGATTTAGCTAACAAAATAAACAGCATTTATGGAGGCTAATTGGAAGCGGTATCATTTACTAAATGAATGCTTAATAGGGTTTGAATCTTTGAAGATCGGTCCCCTGGTGAATGGATGGACGCCACGTCCTGTTCCAAATCACAGAGCCAGTAAATTTAACAGAAAATCTTCAGAAGTTGGAGTGAGCTCAAATAGTTCGGTGACGCTCAGAATTCCTGGTAATGCGGGGTTGTATATCGGATCCTTGCTGGAAATATCCTTCAAAGTGCTGAAGTAGAAGATCGTGGGTATAAAGGTACACAAAAACGCCTATCTGATAAGCTCTTACTTGATGAAAATTACGTAAGTTGAATTCAAGGAATATTGGGTTATTAAAAGCAAACGATGCTCCAGCCACATCGGCCCACTCATCCATCCTATCCATCCATCCATCCATCCATCCATCCATCCATCCATCCATCCATCCATCCATCCATCCATCCATCCATCCATCCATCCATCCATCCATCCATCCATCCATCCATCCATCCATCCATCCATCCATCCATCCATCCATCCATCCATCCATCCATCAATCCATCAATCAATCCATCCATCCAATCATCCATCCATTTATCCATCCATCCATCCATCCATCCATCCATCCATCCATCCATCCATCCATCCATCCATCCATCCATCCATCCATCCATCCATCCATCCATCCATCCATCCATCCATCCATCCATCCATCCATCCATCCATCCATCCATCCATCCATCCATCCATCTATCCAAACATCCATCCATCTATCCAATCATCCATCCATCCATTCATCCATTTATCCAATCACCCAATCATCCATCCATCTATCCGCCCATCTATCCGTCCACCAATCCATCCACACATACATACATTCATCTATTCCATTCATCCATCCACACATTAATCCAACAATCGACCCACTCATGCATCCATTCATGATTCATCCATCCATCCCCCCATCCACCCTCCCATCCAGAGATTTCATGTCCCAGGAGACGATCACCGTGTGGCGATCTCTCGTGTCACTCCCTAAATCAATCTCCACAGGCGCCGTGCAATGATTCACGTCGAGTGCTCCGTTTTAACCGACACCACAAAAGCAAGCGACGAATTACAGATGACTCTGCCTTCATCCGTTCCCAGTCCATCGATTCTTCTGTCAGGGTCATTCAGAGGTCATTCAGAGGTCAAACTGACCGAAGATCCAGTGTCAGGGAGACGGCTGCAGGCGGCAAACGACACTCTCCCTCCCCCCATACGAGTCTCTTTTTCACTGGTGCAAAAGCAATGCATTATTGAGGCTCAACGACTTCACATCTCTTTTCTTGTCCGGATGTCCGTGCCAAAAAAATAGGAACACCTAAGAAATGACCACAGTCAGTACACAAGTATATATATATATATATATATATATATATATATATATATATATATATATATATAATTAGTTCCTGACGCCAGCCATTTGGAGGCGATGGGTACGAATAAATGATCTCCATTGTCCTCTGTCATTTGTCAAGTCCATTGCACCTCTTAGTGTTAGTGCAAGTGATGTTATGTCCTCATTTATATTATATATCCAGCGTAGTCTTGGTCTGCCTTTGTTTCTTTTTCCTTCGAATCTTGCATGTAGTGCACTGTGTGGGATTCGGTCAACTGGCAGGCATTCTCTCTACATGTCCAAACCATCGGAGTCTTCGTTGAATGACTTTGTCTAGTAGAGATGTTTTGATGCCTCATGATTGTCTTATATCATCGTTTCTTATTTTCTGCAGTCTTGAAATCCCTGCGATCTTCCGCAGCCAACGCATTTCTGCTGTAAGAATTCTTCCCTCTTCTTGTTTTCGCATTGTCCAACATTCTGATCCATCTAGGAAAATCGGTTGTATCATCGTCTCGTATTTTTTGTCTTGATTTTCTTTGTAAATTCTCTATTATGGTGGGCTAGCATTTTGAAAAAGGTATGCAGCAGTTAGAAAAACGGTAAGAAGTAATTTTATAAGGGCTAGTAGCTAGTTAAAAAAGTAAGTAGCAATTAGACTAAGGTAAATGATGTATATTTGAAAAGGTAAGTAGGGGTATGTAGCGCAGCCTGCACGTAATCGTAATCTCACTCCAGAGGCGTGGTTCTGCGTTGCTCGGTTGGAGAACTTGAGATGAGTAGTGACTGGAGGTTGAGAAAGACTGAGATAAGAGGATGATGATCGGATGCAAGATAATGGACGGTCCATGTCGTGTAGTAGCCAAAGAGAACGCTGTCGATGCGTTCCTATGACAACCGTGCTCGATGGCCCGAAGGGTGAATAAGAAGAGACACTCAGCCGTAGCTGATGAGTTTATTCAGAAGTTCAAACGACGACCTCGCTTTACTGCATCTTCTGTAACTCGTGACAACTCTCCTCTCCTACATGTTATGCTCAGCCTCTACACAGTCAAGTCAGTCGGTTGGGTTGCTCGCTTACTCACATAGCTACGTCTTTTCATACCTCCGTCTGTCTCTGTCCGTATTCGTCTTTGTCCGTCTGTGTATCTCTGTCCACGTGGTATCTGGTCAGTTGGTTAGCGGGCTCGTATTTCAGACTCACTGGTGGCTTCTTCGTGGTCTAGAATATATGCAACGGTTTGTCAGTGTGCAACGGTTTGTCAGTGTGTGTGTGTGTGGTCATGATTACCCATATCATTGAGTACATACCTTCCAATGATCACCCTGCGCCACGGAGGCCAGCCACTGTAGGTGCACAAATACATACATAAATACATTCACACACATACATACGCGCGTTCATACATACACATACGCACATACATATATGCACATTATTACATACAACTATACAACGACATTAGTACATACGGAATGTATATACAATACATTCATACGAACTTAATGACAATTGATCTGAACCTTAGGGAGCACGGTCTCAGGCAATAAACAGAACTACAAAGAGAAGCATGTATGTATACATACACACACACACACACATACATAATCCTTATACGTATAGCCTACCATATAACATATAAATCGTTCAACCACACCCCACTTATTGCAGTAGCTCAAGGCATATCAATCCGTTAATGGACTTGTTTGGCTCACAATTAATCCTGTTGCTTGTCAAACCGTCGACCCATAAACTCGCGTTAACCAGCGAATCGCCGCCAGCCATTCGAGGCACCAAAATGGCGGAGCTGTGTCCCCCGGATGCTTCCGCGCTCACATTACTCGGTGACCTCTATAGACAGCTCTACGGTGAACAGAGAAACGGCGGGAAACGACCGTAAAGGAGATCATTTCGTGCGTGAAGATACATCGGACGATGAAAAGACTAATAGGTTTGGTGGTCACAAACCTGGATTTATGTGGCGCCATTCTAAATGGACGAAACTAGCAGACGAAAGGCAGTTCCGAAATTCACCCGTCATAAAGACCGCGCAGTTTATGATGTGACCGTTGACTATTGCTCAGTTAAATTGATCATATACTAGTTCCGTCTATCTGTCTGTCTGCCTATTATATTAGTAGTCTGATAGACAGAAGCATATTCGTACAAATAAACATTTAGTATACAGTATGTAGTAGTGCGTGTGTGGGTGGACATGTGGTTTATGTGTTGCATATATATATATATATATATATATATATATATATATATATATATAATATGTAAAATATATATATATATAATATGTAAAATATATATATATATATATATATATATAGTTATGTATGTATTTGTGTATGTATATAATATTATATATATATATATATATTTAATATACTAGGGCTGCGGATTTGAACGATTAATCAATCGATTAATTGTTAGAATTTTGATCGATTAATTTCGCCTTGTTCGATTAATTTTCTTAGTTCTTGATGTCTAGCGGTGTATTTCCGCAATAAACAAAGTGTTGAGCAATGATAATGTGAAACGTTTGAGTGGAAAATTTAAGCGATCATTTTGCATGTAGGGTAAATGTTGATGGAAATGTCGAAGATGGCGACAGAATTGACCCCAAACACCATCCTCCGTAGCCGTCTGATTGTCTGCCTGACTGACCCTTTTGGATTTTGACCTGGTACCGATTTCACCCATCGAACCCCGCCTAACGATTCTGATTTGATTGAGCGCCTGTGAATAAGCTGGTTCCCGCGACTTCGCTTTTGAGGACGCTGTAGAAATTTAGAGATTACGATTACTATTACGAACTGCCGTCATCGCAATAAACTGTTCGCTTAACGTGGTTCATTGACTATATTTTTCAATTTGACAATTTCAACTTTAGCATGTGGAATTATTGAAGTTTTTGTTGAAAAAAGTCTTAACTGACTCAGTGACTAAGTTTTACTTACATTTTAAACAGTTTTCCAAGCTTTTCGTAACAGATACCAAAGTTGTCGAATTCAATCGATTAATCGAAGTTACATTTTGGAAAGTAATCGATTAATTTTTTTAATCAGGACCAGCCCTACTATATACACCGTGTCTCAAAATAAACTGTGCAAAATTGTTTCTGTCAGAACTTCGTCAAATTTCCACCAATTTTAATAATTTTTGGTAGGTAGATGGCAAAATGGCTGACATTTTATGCTATACATAAATTTTCCACCTCACCTGACTCACGTCATCGCACTACCTTGTTAAACACAGATGTGCCAATTTCTTATATAACGCTTAAATCTTATTACATGCAACAAACTATCTGACGACTTACTTAGCACGCAGTAAAGTAAAATATGGTTTACTTAGCAGGGTTTTTAATTGTTATGACAGATCTGCTTAAAAGTGTTAGAATTGGTGCTCGAAATGTGCCCCGCTTACACGGACACAAGCGCTTAGATGGCAACGCCACTGACTGATAGCAGCATCAACGATCGACTGGTCAAAGCGCGCCCAATCGTCGATCAGACGCATTTTGAGTTCGTCGACGTAGGCTATCCTGGAGCGGTAAACGTTTTCCTGCAGCACACTCCATATGCTATAGTCGACTGGGTTAAGATCCGGTGAATTCGGCGGCCACAGTGTTGGAGGTATGAAGTCGGGCGTTTCTCGCTCAAGGAAAGAGACAGTGTCGCGTGCTCGATGCGCCGGGGCGCCATCCTGTTGAAAGACAAAAAAACTCGCCCTGGGATATCCAGCGTATGTCTGGCAGTAGCTTCTGGGCTGTCGCGATAGTAGGCCCCATTCACATTGACACCTGTCTCGATGAAATGGATTTCAGTGCAGCCAAGTTTCGAGACGTTAGTTGTTAAAATTTAAGCGTTATATAAGAAATTTGTACATCTGTGTTTAACAAGGTAGTGCGGTGACATGAGTCAGGTGAGGTGGAAAATTTATCTATAGCATAAAATTTCAGCCATTTTGCCATCTACCTACCAAAATTTTTTAAAATTGATGGAAATTTGACGAAGTTCTGACAGAAACAATTTTGCACAGTTTATTTTGAGACACGGTGTATACACATGGAACAGACTTACAGTGGCAGATACAGACAGGCGTACAATTTATTGTGTTTTATTTCAAAATTTATAAAACGCATCTACCCAGACTGGGTGCCCACCAATCAGAGGCGCTCCCAGTGCGAGAGTCCTCGACAGAGGTGTTGTACGCATAGGCTCACTAGGCGCGCGCCTAGGGCCCCAAATCTCGGAGGGTCCCCAAACGAATGAAAATAATTTTGTTCAGTTATAAAAATTAAAATGTTTGAAATTTGTATTATTTTAGATATAACCTATTTTTACAGTTTAGCATTCAGATAAAAGTATATTATTGTAATTTCAAATTAATTTGTTCATTTGGGTTAATAATTCTTATTTGTGCAATTGCACAAAATGACATCAAGCTCAGAAGGGCCCCAAAATGTATGCACCTAGGGCCCCTTTTTCTGTAAACGCGCCTCTGGTCCTCGGGAATAAAGGCAAGTTTTAAGACAACGAAAAGCTGTGGCAGAACCAACAGATAGCAGTAGCCCGGACCAAAGGAGGAAGCCTATTCCACAGTGAAGGGCCAATAGTGACAAAGGAACGAGAGTGGGCCATCGCCGTTCTCACTCAGGGAACAAGTAAGTCAAGTCTATCAGAGGAACTAAGACGGCGAAGGGAGCCAGCTGAGGCGGGAAGACGTAATGAGTCACAGAGGTATTTAGGAGAAAGCCCAGGTAAGATCGGCATATATGGATAGGTCTAAGTACCTTTAGTTGGATGCGGGCAGTAAGAGGAAGCCAGTGAATATGTTCAGACGTGTATGTGGAAATATCTTCTGTACTGTTGTACCTATATATAAATGTGACATATATCGATATATACACTGTGTCCCGATGAAAAGTAGACCCTAAGAAAAGTGTCATAACTCGGTCAAAACTTTTAGCGTTTGCCTGAACTTTTAATAACAACAGTAGCCATATTACCACCAAATCGTAACGCCGTTTGGAAATGTTAGTGAGTTTGTCAAGTTTATGAACGTTTGAGATGCAGTACTGAACAGGGGAAATTTCCAACATACAAGAGCCATAAGGAAGTGAAATTCAGCTACAGCTGGTGTTCAAAATGTCCTCCTTGTTCACGGACACACGACTGTAGACGTGGACGCCGCTGTTTGATGGCCCGGTCGATGATCACGTGGTCAAGCAGCTGACAATCTTCAATCAGGTGATCAACGTCACGAATGCGGGAACGATAAACGCGCTCCTCCAGTACACTCCAGATTTGATAGTCAACTAGATTGAGGTCTGGACTGTTGGGCGGCCACAGCTGCGGGGATATGAAGTCGGGTGTCTCGCGGGACAGAAGAGCAATGGTCTCACGTGCTCGGTGCGCAGGGGCACTGTCTTGTTGAATGTGAAGTTGCCGCCCGATGAAAGTAGACTCCTAAACGTTTGTCAAAAATTTGTATGTTGGAAATTTCCCCTGTTCCGTACTGAATCTCAAACGTTGATAAACTTATCAAACTCACCAACATTTCCAAACGGCGTTACGATTTGGTGGAAATATTGCTAGTGTTACTGTTTTGAACATTTCAGACAAATGCTAAAAGTTTTGACCGAGTTATGACACTTTTTCTTGGGGTCTACTTTTCATCGGGACACAGTATATATATATATATATATATATATATATATATATATATATATATATAATACATGTATACACCATGTATATAGAGACACCGAGGCCATAGAAGTTATTGTATATATGTATATGTATATAATGGCTTCCATGTTGTTGTTGTAATAAAGTTCAAACATCAGTTGACGCTTCTTGCCTCAAGTGAACGCGAAATCGAAACTCAGAATCTATTTGAAAATTGAGGTCGAAATCCGATCGCTCGGGGATACCGGAATCCAGCGACTAAAACCGTCAAACATATGCCATCCTCCTCCTCTTCTTCCTCCACCTCCTCATATTCCTCGTCTTCCTCTTCTTCCTCTTATCCTCCCCGTATTCCTCCTCCTCCTCCTCTTCTTTTTCTTCCTCCTCTTCCCCAATTCCTACTCTCTTCATTTTCTTCGGTAATTGTAGCTGTTATTATGACAATTTATGTATCATCGTCTCCATGTTTACCCACTTATATCTCACCACTTCTCCTCCTTCTCCTCCTCTTCTTCTTCCCCAACCTTCTCATCCAACTGCCCTCCTCTTCTGCTTCCTCCCCTTTACTGTTCTTTCTCTTCTTCCACTTCGTCATCATATTTCTGTTCTTCTTTATCTACTACTTTCTCTTCATCATCATCATTTTACTCCTTCTCCTCTTCTTCCTCCGCCCCTTTTCTTCCTTATCCACCTCTTCTGCTTCCTACTCTTCTTCCTCATCCTCTTCTTCTTCCTTCCCCTTACCCTTTTTGTTCCTCTTCATCTTCGTCATCTTGTTTTTCTTCTTCTCCATCTCCTTCTTCCTCATCTTTTTTTGGCTTCTTCCTTTTCTTCTTCGTCGTCTTGTTTTTCTTCTTCCTCCTCCTCTTCATCTTCCACATTCTCTTCATAACCATCATCTTCTTCTTCCTCCTCTTCTTACTTCTTTTCTTTTTTCTCCCTTTCTCTTCTTCCCCTGCACTTATTCTTCCTCTTTCTTCTTCTTCTTCTCTTCTGCCTTCTCCTCCTCTTCTTTTTTGTCTCTTTCTCATCTCAAACACCATCAACACCACCAGCATTATCACCATCTTCATCACTGCTTCTTTTTACTCCACGCTTTCTCCGATGTATTTCGACATCCATCTTCGATGCCGCGAGCGCTGCTTAACGGCTCCATGAGTTCTTCGTCTTTCCACGCACTCTTTTCTTCCTCTTCTTCATATTTTCTCTTCCTCCGTCTCAGGTCGCTGACCGAAGAACTGGCGGAAGACGGCGCACGCCATCAACGTGTCATCGCCCTGTTTCAGCAACAGCCACGGAGGCAGAAAACATCTTTGTTGTTGGACAATCCGAGCCAAAGACGAGATGAGATTTATTGAGTATCGTTTAACCTGATGCATGTTGCGAAGACCCAGAGGAATAACTCTGCGACTCTCGACATGGTTTTCGACAGGAAAAATTCCTCAGACATAAAACAAACAGATTAATAACAATTTGAGTTAATGAATCAGGAAATATATAAACAGCTGAGTCTAGACATATCGATAAAAATGTGGAGAGATATATGGAAACAAAGACAGACAGAGCAAAAGACAGACAGACAGGCAGATAGGCAGGCAGACAGGCAGGAAGACAGGCAGGCAGAAAGACACCTAGACAATTTCACGATGTACGTAGTTAAGAATGTAGCGAGCGTATGAGTGGATATATTGATCTATCTGTGTACGCTGTATTTGCCAGATAATGGAGCTAACTATGTAAATAGACAGATTGATAGACAGATAGATACACAGATAGACAGACAGACAGATATAGCTATATATGTATATGTATATGTATATATATATATATGGATAGATAGATAGATAGATAGATAGATAGATAGATAGATAGATAGATAGATAGATAGATAGATAGATAGATAGATAGATAGATAGATAGATAGATAGATAGATAGATAGATAGATAGATAGATAGGTAGATAGATAGATAGATAGGTAGGTAGGTAGGTAGGTAGGTAGGTAGGTAGGTAGGTAGGTAGGTAGGTAGGTAGGTAGGTAGGTAGGTAGGTAGGTAGGTAGGTAGGTAGGTAGGTAGAGAGATAGATACATGTAGATCAAAAGATAGATAGATAAACAGACAGAGAGAAAGAAAGAAAGAAAGAAAGAAAGAGACAGACAGACAGAGACAGAGACAGAGACATACCTGACAGTATAGTCCGGCTTAATTGGAGTGATGGATGAGAGGCTGGTTGGTGCGCTGGGAGAGAGAGAGGTTCGCCTGCGGAGCCCTTAATAATCTCCATCCTCCCTCTCTGATACGGAAGCTGGCTCTCCATTTCCCGCATCTTCTAAATGATGATGTTAAAGCTGTTGTTGCAGTTATTCGCACTCTCCTTGTTTTCCTACGTCTGTGTTTGTCTCCGCCTTCGTATGTCTTTTCTCTCTCTCTCTCTCTCTCTCTCTCTCTCTCTCTCTCTCTCTCTCTCTCTCTCTCTCTCTCTCTCTCTCTCTCTCTCTCTCTCTCTCTCTCTCTCTCTCTCTCTCTCTCTCTGTCTCTCTCTCTCTCATCTTCACCTCCTTGTCTCTACCTCCATCTTCTCCTGTGCTGGCTCCGATGTCGCTTTTTCCGTCGTTGTGTCTCTGTTTTATTGTCTGTTTATCTATGTCTCTGTCTTCGTTTGTGTGTTTGCCTGTTTGTTGACCTGTCTGTCTGTTTGTTTGTCTGTCTGTTTGTCTTTCTTCTCTCTCTCTCACACACAATATCTGTCTTTCTCACTCACACGTGTTTTCTCTTTCTCACTTTTATTCTCTTTCCATCTCAGTGTCTTTCTGTCTCTCACACACTCACAGCCCTCTTTTCTTCTTTTTCTCTCATTCTGTCTGTCTATCTCTGTCTCTCTACATGTCTATCACAGCCCCTGTCTGTCTGTATGACTATCTTTCTCTGTCTGTCTCTGTCTGTCTCTCTCAAACACACTCACAAGCCCTCTGTTTCTAATTTTCTTTCTCTTTCATTCTGTCTGTCTGTCTCTGTCTCTCTACGTCTATCTCAGCCTCTATCTGTCTGTCTCTCTCTGTCTCTCCTATCTTTCTCTGTCTGTCTCTGTCTGTCTGTCTCTTTATGTCTATCCCAGCCTCTGTCTGTCTATCTATCTCTGTCTGCCTCTGTCTGTCTGTCTTTCACTCTCTGTTTCTATTTCGGTTTTCCTATTCATCGACTGTCAAGTGCTGAGGCTTAGATCATTTTGCGATCGACTCCCTGGCATGTCCACTTCTGTCCTCTTATTATCCGGCGTCTCCTCTTGAATATCTCTCTATCTGTCTGTGTCTATATCTGTCTTTGTCAGCGCCTGTCGGTCTGCCTGTCTTAGTAGCTTATATCACGCTTTGTCTGTCTGTTTGCTATCACGGCTTTACGCCGATATGTTCCTGTCTCTTAGTTTACTTGTCAGACTTCTTGTCAGTCTAGACGTCTGTCTCACTCTGTCCTTCTGTCACTCTGTATTTCTCTTTCAATTTCTATCCTCTTCTGCCTCTATTCTTGTCTGTATGCTCCTCTAACCTCCTTCATGTTCGTCCATCTGGCCTCCGTCTGTCTGTCCGTCTGTCTATCTGTCTGTCTATCTGTCTGTCTATCTGTCTCTTTATGTCTATCCCAGCCTCTGTCTGTCTGCCTCTGTCTGTCTGCCTGTCTGTCCGTCCATCCATCTGTCTGTCCGTTCGTTCTTATGTCTTTCTGTCCGTCCGTCTGTCTGTCCATTCGTCTGTCCGCCTCTCCGTCCGTCTGTCTGTCTTTCTGTCTGTTCGTCCGTCTGTCCGTCTGTCTGTCTGTTGTAACTCTGATTTAAGTCTGTTGAGCGGTGGCAGATAACCGACTCCAAGGCAATACATTCTGACAGATATTCACACGTACTTCGACGCATACACAAGACCCTTGTACACTTATATATCATGTATGCATACATCGATACACACATACACATACATATCATAGACACACGCGTACAGACACGCGTCATATGCATGCATATGCTTCTGTTCATGGGTAAACAGACAGTCAAGTCTGGATTTTGTGACTCTTCTGGGCACAGTCGGAGAAAGTAGGTTGTCAGATGTTGTAATCTTTTTGCATTGTTGTTACTGTAGGCATTGTTGTCACTTCTTATGTCGTTGTAGGCGCTATTGTTCATGGTGCTGTTGCTGTTGTTACTTTAATTGCTTTGTTGTTGCTGTTATTTTTGCTGTTATTTTAGGCACCATTGTCTTAGATTCAAATTTCTGCGTGACTTTGCGCGCGTTAAAAATGTTCGTAATAAATAAATAAATAATTGTTAGAGTTCTTATTGCTGTCGTTATTTTTATTGCTTTTGTCGTTGTTGTCGTCGTCGTCATTGTCATTGCTGTTGTTGTTGTTAATAGCTTTTCTGATTACGAACTCGGTTCAGTAAAGAATAATCACACTGACAACGGTTTCGATTGAAGTGACCATCAATTCATGCTTTAATGCTTTGCTCTTCAATGGATCTGATGGCCATTACAGAAAATGATGTTATGAATGTTGCGGACCTATTACGGTTCTCTTCTAGTTGTGGGGTTGATGATATTGACCTCACTATAGCTATAGGGCTACAAGTCAGTCCATAGCTCAGCCATTGGCTAGTATTATTAACTCCTCATTCCCGTCTGGAATAGTTCCGGCTGATCTGATATAGAGATAGCCAACATTATCCCACTGTATAAATCTAGGTGGAAATGTATGAAAACTCACTACAGGCCCATTTCGATTCTCCCATGTTTCTCCAAATACTTAAAAACTTATGCATAACAAACTAATGGACTACATAGTTAATATGAAATTGCTATCGCCCAACCAATATGGCTTCCGTAAGGATCATTCTTCGTTCGTGTCATTATTAGGCATGCGGTGTAAGGTCACTGATTTATTAGACAAAAACGAATTTGCTTTAGACATTTTTTAGACTTATCGAAGGCTTTGGACGCCATAGACCACTAAATTCTATTTTTAAAACTCGAACATTTTGGTATTAGAGATGTCATTCTGTAATGGTTCTCTGAATATCGCAGGCTTCTTGCCTGTTTAAAAACTTGTAACTTGTGGTGTTCCACAGAGTTCCATTTTGGCATTTATCTTACTGGCTTGTCAAATACTTCATAAGTACTCTATTTTGTCATTTTCGCTGATGATGCCAATGTTTTTATCTGGAATAAATCCCTGGAGTCCTGGTTTAAAAGAGTCAATTATGAGCTTCAATCAATCCGTTCTTGATTTAAAGTCAATAGATTGAAAAGCCAACATTGAAAAGATCAACGTAATTGCTTAAAAATTTAACCTGGATCAACATTTTACAAGGAAGGACCACACAAACCATATATAAAAAATTGCAAAAAACCATTAGTATCTTGTCCCGTATTCGACATTCGTCATATTTCGCTCCCTCTCTCCCAGGCATTATCGACATAATATTATGTTGCCTTCTAATTTTGATAAATTTGTCAACCTTTGATCTTGACCTGCATCAAGGTTGTGCTTAAGTTACAGTTAGATTGTATCTATTCTAGTTATTTTTCAATTCTTATAATTTGGTGATTTATATATGTCGTGCGCGTCAATCAACGAATCGAATCTAATCGGAGAAGAGCGCTACAGAAGTAAATCAGTTAAAATAAATTTCCTTATTTTATCATTATTGGTATTTAGCATGAATAACCGTTTCCATGTGTTGCACCTAGTATTGTGGCTAACACCATTCTGGATAATAAAAATATGTTAAGACAGTTGTGGATGACACAATGATTCTAACAGTATACACTAGCTAGTACGTCTGGTGAATGTGACTAGTACTATTCTGGCTAACCTTATTCTGGCTAACAGTACTCTGGCTAACACACCATTATGGTTAACACTTTTCTAGCTAACACTATTCTGGCTAATATTATTCTGGCTAACACCATTCTGGCTAACACTATTCTGGCTAACACTATTCTGGCTAATATCATTCTGGCTAACACTATTCTGGCTAACACTTTTCTGACTGACACTAATTTGTCTAACACTGTTCTGGCTAACCATGTGCTAAATAATACTGGCTACCACCAGTCTCGCTAACACTATCCTGGCTTAATGTGGCTGACACAATTGTTGTTAATTGGACGTCGAATGCATGACCGACCGTGAGTTCGCTTTATCCGGATTTTGCTTTACGCGTCATCATGTGAGCGAAATATTCTCGCGAGCGCGAGATCCGCGCGAGACTTTTGCCAGAAACGCCATCTATCGACAAAACCACTCGAATCGACTTCGGTCAGGCTCAGAAGAGAGAGAAAGACAGAGAGAGATACGAAGAGAGGGATACTCGGTGGGAGACAAGAAGGATCGGGAGATACAAACGGATGGACTGAAAGTGAGAGATACACAGAGGCATTTAGAAAGGCACAGACAAACAGACAGAGACAAGGGCAGAGTCATAGTTGAAACACACTGAGAAAGACGCAGACAGCGTGAAATAAAGACAGTGCGATATAAAGAGACAAAGCGAGACAAATCGACGGACCGACAGATATTACTGCCAGATAGTCAGACAAACACAGACTAACCGATACAGACAAAGAGACAGACAAACAGGCAAACAAATAGTTAGACAGATAGAGAAATCAACAGACAAACAGACAGACAAACAGACATAAAGAATGAAAAACTGACAAACAATGGACAGAAAAACAGACACGCTCACAGACAGACAGATAGCCATACATAAAGACAGACAGACAGAGAAACAGACAGACAGAAAGCCAGACAGAAAGACAGACATAAAGACATAAAGACAGACAGAAAGACAGATAGACAGCGAGACATAAAGACAGACATAAAGACAGACGTAAAGACAGACAGACAGACAGACAGAAAGACAGACGCAAAGACAGACAGACAGAAAGACAGATGTAAAGACAGACAGACAGAAAGACAGATAGACAGCGAGACATAAAGACAGACATAAAGACAGACGTAAAGACAGACAGACAGAAAGACAGACGCAAAGACAGACAGACAGAAAGACAGATGTAAAGACAGACAGACAGAAAGACAGATGTAAAGACAGACAGAAAGACAGACAGACTGACGCAGCTTCTTGTGCCAGCATCCGCTGCATTCATGTTCTGCACATCTCACATCTTTCTGGTCAGCGGTCAGTGAATGGCTGTTGGTCAAGACGCCTGTGGTGCTCAGTCGTCGGATCAGATGACCGCACTGACCAGTCCAGCGTGGAGCGATGACGATAACGGCTTAATGTCACAGACGAAGAACGTCGCAGACTTTGGCATCGATGGCTTCAAGACTGGAATCAGTGATAGCAAACAGGTGAGTGCATCTTGACAATCGGTGATTAGCCTCATTTTCATTATTCTTATAATTGCAATTCTCATGCATGGAAGATTTACATAGCGCCATTTCCAGATAAAACTAATCTGTTCTATTCTTGTTATTATTATTATTTTTATTATTATTTGTTTTTTACCCGTTACTATTTTGTTTATTATTATTATTATTATAATTTGTTTTTACCCGTTACTTTTTTGTCTATTATTATTTTGTTTGTTTTTTGTTACTATTTTGTTTATTAATATTATCATTTGTTTTCTACCCGTTACTATTTTGTTTATTATTATTAGTATTATTATTTGTTTTTTCGTTACTATTTTGTTTATTATTATTATTTGTTTTTTACCCGTTACTAATTTTGTTTATTATTATTATTATTATTATTATTATTATTATTATTATTATTATTATTATTATTATTATTATTATTATTATTATTATTATTATTATTATTATTATTATTATTATTATTATTATTATTATTTGTAATGATATAATAATAACAATAATAATCTTTTCTTTAATTAAGCGCCTGCAAACGCACTGCGCTGTACATTGAACATACATAATAAATTATAGTAGAAACGGCAGCCACGCAGGGCGCCTTACATACATGTATTAAGTAGAAGCACACATGATAACAGTTTTACAGGAGTCGAATATAACTGCTTATGCGGCATCCACATACGGCGCCAAATCACGGTAAACAACGGGACTCTTGTACTCGTTACTATTTTGTTTATTATTATATTTTAACCCCAGTTTTCAATGATCCCACAGGATTTGGAAAAAATATTATTATCATTTTTATTAGTATTATTTTACGGGACATGGTGACTGATTGGCTTGAGCGCTCGCCTTATATCACGGAGAGTACGGGTTCAATCCTCTTCCTCTGACACGGTTACTGTATTGGGGCTTCACTCACAATTGATCAGCGCCATCGACTGGAATCACTTGTAGCAAACAGGAGAGTTATTATACAATAATAGTTGTCATTAGATAGTGGCTCTTAATAAACACACAAAACAATTATAACCCTTTCCCCTCGACTGTCCCATGCACAGGGTGGGACATTTTAATTTTCTCATTCCGATCGTATGTCCCACCTGGTGGGACATATCAGTAGCATACAAGTTTGACGATCGTATGGCTCACCCAGAGGGACATAACGTTATCGGATAAAGGCGACTTGAAAAAAAACCGCACCCAGCTTATTCACAGGCGCTTAGTCAAATCAAAATCGATAGGCAGGGGGTGTCGAATCGGTTCCAGGTCAAGATCCAAAGGAGTCAGTCAGGTAGGCAGTAAGACGGCTAAGGGAGTAAGGTGGGTGGTGTTTAGGGTTTGCACGGCAAGGGAGGTAGGGAGAGGAGGAGGAATCGGGATAGGATTTGTGAAAGAGCAGTGTTTTCAGTTTTGTGTGAAAGACCTGTGGAGATATAGCAAGTGGTGAGGTTTTCGTGAGTTCGTAGGATGGATCTGAAATTTCTCGCAGTACTGGTGGGAGTTTGTTCCAGAGGGGTGGGACAGAGGGTGCTCGCGACAACCTGGTTTGCACCCTGGAGGATGCTTCAAGTAGTATCATACGATGTCCAAATATAAATAAAATGGCACAGTGTTTTCCATTGAAAGGTACATTTGAACATGTTTATTGGTTGAATAAATTAGTAATGGCTGAAATAACTTTCATATACATATGCTTTCATATAACTTTCATATACATATACATATACATATATACATATATATATATACATATATATATATGTATATATATGTATGTGTGTGTATATATATATATGTATATATATAGATATATATATGTAAATATATAGATATATATATGTATATATATAGATATATATGTATATATGTATATGTATATATATATGTATATATATACATATACATACATAAACATATACTTTCATATACATATACTTTCATATACATATACTTTCATATACATATACTTTCACATACATATACTTTCATATACATATACTTTCATATAACTTTCATATACAATGTATACCGTCAAACTATTCTTTAAGGTTTTTCTGTGTAAAAATATTCCGATCTCGGGTGAACGACATTAAAATTTTATCCGAGGGGAAAGGGTTAATGACTATCATTGTTACATTAAAAAATCACTAATAGTTTCAATCGTCATCAGAGGGCGCCATATAAATTTCTGGCTACATTGCTACTTTACGCGACGACGACAACGACGATGATGATGACGGTTATTATTGTACTAGTTACCTTTATCGTTATCGTTCTTGTTATAACCGCTGTATATTCTTACCGTTACCTCCGAATTTTGCCACCTCCTGTCTTACCATTTTATGTATACCAAACCCTACTCTTGAATACCTTAGTGTGTCGTATCATACTTCTGAGTAGCTTATCTTGAACCGGCGTTATATAAAAACTCCTTAATAATACCACTCTTCACTGCACGATATCGTGATATACCTTAACCAGCTGTACCATATTGCACCATACCAAGTCATTCCACGAATTACCTCATACCTTATGTTGGCTTGCCGTGGTTTTCTTAAGCGTGCCTTGTCTTCACCAATACTGCCTTAACCAATGCCATGCAATACAATAAATTCAATACAATTCAGTACAATACGAAGCAATTCATTAAAATACAACACAAGAAATACAATACAAAACAATCCAATGCAATAGAATTCCATGCAATTCATTACGATACAATGCAATACAATATTGTGTAATACAAAACGATATATTTCAATGCAATATAACACCAATTGAATTCAATGCAATGCAATACAATACAATATTTTCTCAGATTTTCATCAGAATTATAATTAGCAAACAAAGCGACGAGTTGTTTTGACAAGAGCTTAGGACGGAATTTGAAGAAATAATTAATCCACAGAGGAAAAGACAATTAGCCACGAGTTATGAATTCCTCATCAGATTGGTATTTCGGACAAATGAGCACGACTCACTAAAGACGGACGGAGACAGACAGACAAAAAGACAGACAGACAGACAGACAGACGGACAGACAAACGGAGGGATGGATGGACGGACGGACAGACGGACGCACGAATAGACGGACAGACAGACGGACGGACGTATGGACGGAAGGACGGATGGACAGATGTAGAAAAAAAGGCACAGATTCTACATTCCTTCCGTCAGTTCGTACATCAAAATCTCTTCTCTATAACTAAGAGCGAAACGTGAATCGATCAACAGTAATCCCTGGATTCTGTCAACATACCAGATTACGTGGCGCTGTGCCTACGACACTGGCACGCACTGAGGGCTAAGAAACACCGTCGGCTCTTTGCTTCGCGATGCGGTCGTATGGAGTGCCTGGCCATGTGGGCTAACTCAGCCTGAAATTCTTTCCACCGTCGGAAAGTTATTGCCGTAGCAAATCCTGAGGTGGAAGAGGGCAAATGTTGTCGTGAGTGCTTCTCAGCAGAACTATTCTTCAAACCATTGGACAACACCTCTCGTTATGAACTGCCTCTGTGACTCCATATACATGTATATGTATATGCGTATGTATGTTTTCATGCATGGATGCATGTTTGAATGTACGTAGGTGTGTATGTACATATGTATGTATGTATGTATGTATGTATGTATGTATGTATGTATGTATGTATGTATGTATGTATGTATGTATGTATGTATGTATGTATGTATGTATGTATGAATGTATGTATGTATGTATGTATGTATGTATGTATGTATGTATGTATGTATGTATGTATGTATGAATGTATGTATGAATGTATGTATGTATGTATGTATGTATGTATGTATGTATGTATGTATGTATGTATGAATGTATGTATGTATGTATGTATGTATGTATGTATGTATGTATGTATGTATGTATGTATGTATGTATGTATGTATGTATGTATGTATGTATGAATGTATGTATGAATGTACGTAGGTGTGTATGTACATATGTATGTATGTATGTATGTATGTATGTATGTATGTATGTATGTATGTATGTATGTATGTATGTATGTATGTATGTATGTATGTATGTATGTATGAATGTATGTATGTATGTATGTATGTATGTATGTATGTATGTATGTATGTATGAATGTATGTATGTATGTATGTATGTATGTATGTATGTATGTATGTATGTATGTATGTATGTATGTATGTATGTATGTATGTATGTATGTATGTATGTATGAATGTATGTATGAATGTATGTATGTATGTATGTATGTATGTATGTATACACGTATGTGTTTATTTATGTATGTATGTGTGTATATGCATAGGCGTAGACTCTGGGAGACAGCCGGGGCACGTGCCCCCTCCAATAATTGAGATGGACTGTACACCCAATGCAACAAGTGTAGAATGAATAAACAAATGCCCCCAATATTTTGGACAAGTTTCCGCCAGTGTCTGTCTGTATGTATGTATGTATGTACTATATGTATTCACGTATGTTTCTGTGAGCATGTACATGTATGTGTGTATGCATGTATGTGAGTGTGCATGGATGTGTCTGTATGGCTCCCTTTCCCGCTGCAGATCGCCTACAGGGTCTCTGTACTGGTTAGGCGTTATCTGGAGGGACATGCCCCTCATACCTCCGGGAGTTGTGTCGCCCTACCTCGGGGGTCTTGCGGCGATCTGCTCTTCGCTCGGCTGACCCGGCCGAGCTCTTGGTCCCCCGCACGCGGACAGCCATTATGCAGCGCCGTTCGTTTTCGGTCGCTGGCCCCGCAACCTGGAATAGCCTTCCTGGAACACTCCGCCTGGTCCCTATGACCAGTGCAGGACTTAGGATATTTCGGGCCCCGTGCAGAGTAAACTGTACGGGCCCCCATTACACAAGTAAAATTGTTTTTCATTGCTAATCTTTTTAGTTTACTAGATTGTTAACAAGTACAACAAGTCAAATTTAACTATACACGACACGAGAATTCTGGGATATAGAGGAAGTTGACTTTTATTTTATTGACAAAAGAGAAGATTTAATCGAAACCACAATGTTAATTTTCTGTGACATTTTTGGGCCCCCCTAAGTTGCGGGCCCGTGCGATCGCACGGTTCGCGCGCCCCTAAGGCCGGAACTGCATACTATGACTCACTGTACCTTGTTTGTTACAAACTTGAAAACTACTCTCTTTAGCCGTGGTTGGACTAGGAGCGCTTCTGAGTAGGTCACCTTGAAGGGGCGCTATATAAAAGCTCCTTGATAATAATAAATCTAATAATAATAATAATAATAATAATAATAATAATAATAATAATAATAATAATAATAATAATAATAATAATTCAGATTATTTAAGAATTATTATTGGTAAATAATAGGTAATGAAATCTGTTCCTAAGTAATTTTTTCCAAATCCTGAGGGATCACTGATACCTCGAATAAATAAATAAATAAATATATATATATATATATATATATATATATATATATATTTATGCATGCTTGTATGCACGTTGGCGTATACCGTATACGTATGTTCGCCTGTACGTGTGTATGTATGTAATGCAATTTATATAGGACTTTTTACATCTAAAAGGCTTTAGAAGACAACTTTGAACTAGATCTGTGGACCTTTACCTATTTTAACCATTTCATTGTTTAGTGTTTAGCGACATCTTGTGGATGTCAGTTACGTTGAAGTCGACCTTAACCTACACAGGATTCCTTTCAGCGTAGTCTAGTGATTTAGCGCGATTTTTAAATATGTAGCTGAGAATGGCTGCGTTTTGAAATTGGATTTAATGCTTCATTATTTAGTTTTTAGCTACATCGGACTGATGGGAAAGAATGTAGCGATTGGATGGATGGATCCAGAGTTTAACGACATCTTATAGCAACAAAGGCTGTTGAGTCAGTGTTGACGTCGAACATAAATTAGTTTGGCATATTACAGCTCTCAATGTAGCGATTAAACACCAGTGGTATAGAAAGAAAGTAACGAATATTATTATTAATCCGAAGTTTAATGTCGCCTTATAACATCAATGGCCGTTGACGACAATTCAGAAATACAATTGACAGAAAACGATGAACTTATAGTCTCCGAATGACACCATTTAAAGGTGTCAAACATAAGCTTACAATATCAATAATGTCACATCATTTAAAGCAATAATGTAATGTTATTTATAATGTACATAGCTGTAAAATGAAATGATGCAAATTAAAAAGCACTTCGCAACTATTGTCACTCGCAAGAAATATTTAAACAACTTCAGATGCACAGTACATATTATTATAATTATGACATTATATTCTTATTTTATTTTTGAAATGTTTAATTGATTATTTCTTATTCCTCAGTTCAATGAGATCTTATGGCAATATCTACCAGAACAATCATATCATGAATGAAATAGTACCAATTTCACATACATCACAATGTAGCGATTAAACACGATTGGTAAATATGTAGCTGAGAATTGCAGCGTTTTAAAGGTGTTTAATTCAGTCATAGATTTAATGCCTAGTTTTTTTTAGTATTTAGTGTTTAGCGACATCTAATGGGATAACGTCGACTTAACACTACCCATGATACTTGCATTAATTGATAATTTAGCGATTGGTTGGTTAGTTGCTGTTAAAGACAATGTGTCAAAACAAAGGTGATTAGCGTCTCCATCCTCTTTTTGTAGTGATTGGCTGGATGGATCCCGAGTTTAACGACATCTTGTGGCAAGAAAGGCTGTTGATTTCGACGGATATTATTTTGTTTTAATCCAAAGCGTTATGAACGCGATTCTTAACTATGTATACTGGACAATTGCTGCGTTTTAAAGGTTTTTAACTACAGTCGTGGATTTAATCATGGAACTTCTATACAGAATGCAATGCACTACAACAAAACTGTATATAGAAGGTCATGATTTAATGAATCACTATTTCGTGTTTAGCAACTAGGTATGGGAATTTATAAAGCGCCTCTCACAGTGCGAACTATTCAACAGAAAAGACTAAACGACGAGCAACAGAGAGAGAGAGAGAGAGAGAGAGAGAGAGAGAGAGAGAGAGAGAGAGAGAGAGAGAGAGAGAGAGAGAGAGAGAGAGAGAGAGAGAGAGAGAGAGAGAGAGAGAGAGAGAGAGGAGAGAGAGAGGAGAGAGAGAAGAGAGAGAGAGAGAGAGAGAGAGTGAGAGAGAGAGAGAGAGAGATTTGCGCATCAGGTCACAAAGGTAGGCTTGATATCAGCTCTGTTGCGCCTTAGAGACATTATTGTGTTATGATCTTTAAGTGGATACGAGCGAAGATAGGAAGCCAATGCAAGACATCAGTCATGTAAGTAGAGATGGACGAGAATGCAGAATGATGAGTAACGAGGCGATTGAAGGGCAGAAAGACGGACTTTCGGAAGGCCTACCAGTAAAGAAGTGCAATAATCAATGCGGCAACAGATAAATGCATGGATAATGGTTGTGAAAACTGCAGGAGAGACGGATCGACGGATAGCTCGCAGTCTCCTCAAGTGGCAGTAGCAAGTGCAAGTAAGTAAGGAGAGGTGAGAAGCAAAGGTTGATGAACTGTCTAAGGTAACTCCCAGGTCGCGGACATGAGAAGTTCGGAAAGTGTACTGAGAGCAGTGAGAAATCGAGTTTAGATAATTGCTGCTTTGTTCCAAACCAAACGAGTTATGTTTGAGAGGAGTTTAGGTTCAGCCGATTAGAGAACACCAAAGAACGAAGAACTTGAGAAAGGGAGTCAATGGATCGAACAAGAAGCAGTTGGTCAGCTGGGGGACCATGGACATAAGTTTGCACATCATCAGCATAGAGATGGCCAGATGCAAGATGCTTAGGGAAGAGAACAGCTGAGCAAACTCATCACAGAAAGCCGACGATGGTGGAGTCGAAGCAGGGCGTTAGACTGCTAAGATGGTCAGCGGACCACGAGGTATGGAAACCGACACGACGAGCACCTCGAAGGTAGGAGAGCATACAAAGGGTATCCCACGCTCACCGAGGGCTGCTCGGTGGAAGATGAGAATTTCGCTACCGCGGCCTGGCCCAATAGCGACCCCAGGCCGACGGCGATCGACGGCACAGTAGCCTGGAGGAGTCGAGAGGCGCACAGCCACATCCGACGACGATTGGTTAGCGACAAGCAAGTCGATATCACGTGTGTGCAGGGTGTCAGCGACAACCACGTATTTGTTACGGAGTGAACGGACGTTCCAAGTTGCGAGACGGAAACCAGGCAGAGACAAGGATGGCGGTAGAGGCGGAGAGTGGAAAGGGAACAGAGCACGACGTGGAGAAGAGAACACCACAATCCATGGAATTCAATACAACACATTTAATTTCATTACTATACAATACAGTGGAAATAAATACAGCACACAACTACACATGCAACACAATACAGTATTGTATTAAACAATACGACACATTTCAATGCGACATCACACTGTCGAATTCAATGCAATACAAAACAGTACAATATTTTCTCAGATTGTTCACCGAATTATTATTATGCATTGTTTTGACAAGAACTTAGGACGGAATTCGAAGAAATAATTAATCCACAAAGAAAATGACAATTAGCCATGATTTATGAATTCTTCATCAGACAGGTATTTCGGATAAACGGGCACGACTCACGAACGACAGACGGAGATAGACAGACAGACAGACAGACAGACAGACAGACAGACAGACAGACAGACAGACAGACAGACAGACAGACAGACAGACAGACAGACAGACAGACAGACAGACAAACTGGACGGACAGACAAATAGAGAGACAGACGGAACGGACGGACGGAAGACAGACAGACGGAATGTTTGACAGACGAACACACAGACACTCGTATGTACGTAAGTATGTAAGTACATTATATGTATGCACGTATGGCTGTAATTATGTATATATGTGAGAGCGTATCTATGCATTTATGTATGTATTTATGTATATATGCATGCGTGTATGTATGTTTGTATGTATGTATGCACGTATGTGTGTGTATTATTGTATATTTTTATGCATGCATGCATGTATGTATGTACGGACATCATGTGCATTTGTGTATGTGTGAATGTGTATATGTATGAATGTGTCTGTATGCATATATTTATGCATGCATACATGCACGTATATATATGTTCGTGTGTACGTGTGTATGTATGTGAGCCAGTTTATATAGGACCTCTTAGAAGACGACTTTGAACTAGATCTGTGTTGCCTTTACCTGTTTTAAGCTTTAACCCAGGCCATAACTTTGCACGCATCATTCTTAATTTACCCACACTGTTTTACCCTTCCAATTTCTATGTCATTGTTTAGTGTTTCGCGACATCTTGTGGATGTCAGTTACGTTCAAGTTGATATTTACCTGCGCGTTACGTGTCGATCATGGATCTACCGATTTAACGCGATTGGTAAATATGTTGCAGAGGATGTCTCCGTTTTAAAGGTGTCTAACTGCAGTCGTTGATGTAGTGCAGCATTATTTAGTTTTTAGCGAACAGACGGAAGGACGGACAGACAGACAGATCAAGAGACGGACAGACAGACGGACGACTTGACGGATAGAGAGATAGACGGTATGCATGTATGTGTGTATGCATTTGATGTAAATATGTATCTATGCATGTATTAGTCCCGGGCGCCGCCGCCATCTGCCGCCGCCGCCGCCGCTAAGCCCTCAAGTCGAAACCAGTCGCTAAGCTATCGACTGCTAGCGACTTCATTCACTTAATATTTTCTTATTGTTTTAATCGCGGTTTCCGAGTTTCGATATGACGAAGGACATGAACAACGCTTCCGAATACAATACAATACAATAGGCCTATAATACAATATTCCTTTGTGGAGGAAAATAAGCTGACACGCCGCAACTTGGTACATTATAAGAGAAAGAGTAATTCTCTGTTAGTAAGAGTTCTTATAGAGAATACGGGATATAGTTGTTGTAGTCCTTTTATGATAAAGTGAATTTGTGCATTCTATTACGAAGATGGTGTTGACGATTACGAAGAGGGGGAATAAGCAGGGTGAGAATTTTCGGGGGTTGGGGTTCATCCCCTAGTCTTTCTTAGGACCCACACAGTTAAGTCTTCATTGCACACCCCAGTGGGTCGCTTCCAACCCCCTCAGTTGTGCTAGTGTGATTTAGCATTATTTGATTGTGAGTCTCTGACAAGAGAACAAATTTCCATGGTGTATCATGGATGAATTTTTGAATTTTTTCAAGAAAGGAATTGATTTTTATTCGAGTTAGACATGTAAAACTGCTAGCGTTGAAATCAGCTGCTTCCAAATTTCGCTGACATCAGTTTGCAAAATACGAATAATATATTCAACTCCACGTGGATTAAAGTCTAACCCACCCCAGTCTTTTCTCTACAATTCTCAGACTGGAATAAATGCCGGAGTTCTCGTTCTCTGCTACAGTGCCTGAAAGAGGCACGCACCATCAGTTTCTGCCAAATGGTCGGCCGTAAGATCGGATCTGCTATAAATCCTTCTCGCTTCATTCCATTAATTTTATCAAGCGCTCAATTTCACGAATTCACATTAACATTGATTTTCACAATCATCGATCTGTCCCTGTCAGCATGTCAACATGGAGCGGAGCCCACATTCCCTAATAGGACCCATATAGAGCCCATGTGGGTTCCATCTAATGCCAAAGGAAATGATGTACAGTATGCGGTAAAATGCATTATATTGTTAGGTCACCTGATTACATGAGAAGTCGATAGCAAGTCGGTAAGTCAGTCGATAAATCTAAGCGACTTAGTCAGTCGATAAGCATGCGACTCAGTCGACTAAGTCGCTAAGTCAGTCGCTAACTCATCAAGTCAGTCGGTAACTCCTTAGCGACTGACTCCGGGGACTAGCATGTACATGTATGCACGTATGTATGTGCGAGTGTTTGCACGTATGTATTGTATTGTATTATATTTAAATTTATAAAGCGCCTCTAGTAGGGTGAACCGTTCAGAGGCGCTCCCAGTGCGCAAGGCCAAGAGAAAAAGAAATAAGTCTTGAGGAAAGCAAAAGAAGACGATATTTTATCCGATTCCCCCCCCCCGAATTATTAGCAACGAAAGCGATGCATTGTTTGGACAAAAGCTTAGGACGGAATTTGAAGACATAATTCATCCATAGAGGATATAATTATGACATTTAGCCATGAATCATGAATTCTTGATCAGGTTGGTAATTCGGATAAATGAGCACGACTCACGAACAACTGACGGAGATAGAGAGGCGGAATGATAGACAGACGGACGGACAGACACACAGACAGGCAGGCAAACAAATAGACAGAGAGACGGACGGATGGAGAGACGGGGAGAGGGACGGTGTGTCAGACAGACGGACGGACCGGCGTATAGACAGATGGATGGATATGGACAGACGGGAATACAGACGGACGGAGAGACAGACGAATGGACAGACAGAGATGAACCAAGAAGCTGGCATACAAATGGAGGACATGCAAAGTCAGAAAGAATAGCCTATGGATGCAAACCCAAACATACAGGTAGACACACCCAAACATACACGCAGAAGAAAAGACCAAATAACCGGAAGATACTTGTAGAAGGCAGATCCAACGCAGAGACAGAGAAATGCAGACAGAGACAGGCATATAGACAGGCACTGCCATACACACAAGCATACAATCATACACACGGACAGACATGCACAAAGACTGAAACACACAGACATACAAAAAGACTGACACAAATATAGGCAGAATGACGCAGAGACAGACCCAAAGACACAGGCGCACAGATACACGAGATAGGCAGATATTAAGACGCACACAGACATACAGATAGGTAAAGCGAAAGAAATACACATAAAGAGACAGAGAAACAGATTTTGCCTTCCGTCAGTTCGTTCATCAAAATCTCTTCTCTACAACTAAAAGTGAAACGTGAATCGATCAACAGTAATCCATGGATTCTGTCAACATACCAGATTACGTGACGCTGTGCCTACGACACTGGCACGCACTGCACAGCTAAGAAACACCGATGCGGTCGTATGGAGTGCCAGACCATGTGGGCTAACTCAGTCTGCCGTTTTTTCCACATTCGAAAAATTATTGCCGTATGGAGTCCGAAGGCGGAAGAGGGCAACTGTTGTCGTGATTGCTTCTCAGCAGAACCATTCTTCAAACCATTGGACCACACCTCTCTTTACCAACTGCCTCTTTGGCTCCAATTGCACGTATATGTACGTGTTTTTTCATGCATGCATGCATGTATGCATGTACGTAGTACGTAAGTATGTATATGTATGTGTGTATGTATGTATGGACGTATGTGTGCATTTAAATATGTATGTGTGAGTGTGCGTATTTATGTACGTATGTATTTTTATATATACGTATGTATGTATTTATGTATGTATGTATGTTTGTGCGTATGTATGTATGCACGTATGTGTATGTATTAATATATATATATATATATATATATATATATATATATATATATATATATATATATATATATATATATATATATATATATATATATATATATATATATATATATATATATATATATATATATATATATATATATATACATGTATGCATGCATACCTGTATGTATGCAGTATGTGTGTGTATTTATGTATGTATGTATGTATGTAAGTATATATGTGTGAGTTTATATATTTATGCATGTGTGTGTGGACGTGTGCATGTTCGTATGTACGTGTGTATGTGTTGGGCAATTTACTTAGGACCTTTAACCTCTAAATGGCGTTAGAAGACCACTGTGAACTAGATCTGTGTGGCCCAAACTTCTTTTAACCTTGATCCCGCTCCATACCTTAACACGCTCCAAACACTGTGCTATTATACTTTCTGAGTTCCATATCATTGTTTAGTTTTTAGCGACGTCTTGTGGATGTCTGCTACCTTGAAGTTGAGCTTAGCCTACGCGAGAAGAGTTGGGCAGATATCTAGAGATTGAACGCGTTTGGTAAATGTATCTGAAAACGTCTGCGTTTAAATGGTGTTGTAAACTTAATGCTGCATTATTTATTGTTTAGCGACATCTTGTGGGTTATCGTCGACTTAATACTACATAGGATAAGTATTCGTCAGATCTAGCGATTGAACTCCACTCGTGAATATGTAGCTGCGTTTTAAATGGATGCATAGCTGTATTCTTTGATCTTGTTTAGGAGGATTTAGTGTGTTGTTACGTCATGTGGATTTTAGTTGCGTTGAAATCGACACAAGGCGTATTTATGGATGGAACGCGATTGGGAATTTATTATGGCTTAGTATGACAGCGTTTTAAAGGTGTCTAAATGGACAGACAGATGGATGGATGGAAACACAGACGCACGGATTGATAGACGGATGGACAGACAGAGATAAATGAAGAAGCTGAAAAACAAATGGAGGACATACAAAGTCAGACAGGAAAACCTACGGATACACATACACACATACAACCACACACACCCAAACATACAAGCAGACACACACAAACGTGCAGGTAGACACTCAAAAAATACAGGCAGATACACCCAAATATACAGGCAGACACAATCAAACATACAGACAGACATATCCAAACATACAGGCAGAAGAAAAGACAAAATAACCGACAGATAGAGGGCAGACAGATCCACCGCAGAGACAGAGACTCTCAAACAGAGATAGGCATATGAGCACGGACAGCCAGACACACAAGCATACAGACTGACACACATAGACAGATACACAGACTGCCACAAATATAGGCAGAATGACACACACACACACACACACACACACACACACACACACACACACACACACACACACACACACACACACACACACACACACACACACACACACACACACACACACACACACACACACACACACACACACACACACACACACACACACACACACACACACACACACACACACACACACACACACACACACACACACACACACACACACACACACACACACACACACACACACACACACACACACACACACACACACACACACACACACACACACACACACACACACACACACACACACACACACACACACACACACACACACACAGTCAGAGGCGCAGAGACAATACGACATATGAGATAGGCAGATAGGAAGATGCAAACAGGCATACAGATAGGAGCGACAGACGGACGGACGGACGGACGGACGGACGGAAAGACGAGTGGAGGGACAGACGAGCGGACGGACGCACGGACGGAATGAAAACTAATTCTCTGGCTGAATGTACATGTATAGGTATATCCGTATGTATAAACGTACGTATGTTTTCATGCATGCATTTATACATGTAGGTAGGTATGTAGGTACGTGAGTATATATGCATGTATGTACGTATGGGTGTATTTGTGTATGTATGTGTGAGTGTATGTATGTATATATGTATGTATTTATGCATATATGTAAGTACACAGGCATGTATTTTCTATCTATGTATGCACGTATGTATTAATATATATATATATATATATATATATATATATATGTGTGTGTGTGTGTGTGTGTGTGTGTGTACGCATGCATGTCTGTATTTTCGGACATCATGTTTATGTGAGTATATATATATGCATGTAACTATGTATGTATGTATGTATGTATGTATGTATGTATGTATGTATGTATGTATGTATGTATGTATGTATGTATGTATGTATGTATGTATGTATGTATGTAGGTAAGTATGTATGTATGTAGGTATGTATGTATGTGTGTGTGTGTGTGTGTGTATGCATGTTTTTTTATGTAAGTATGTGTGTGAGTGTGCGTGCGTATGTATGTATGCAATTATATGTGTATGTGTGTGTGTGCAGAGATGTTTCTGTATGCATGTATTGATGCATGCATGGTTGTTCGTGTGTACCTTAAACCTCTAAAAGGCTTTAGGAGACGACTGTGACCTTGATCGGGTTGGTCTTTACCTATTTTGACCTGGACCCCACTCCATACCTTAACAACCTCCATTCTTACCTTCCCATACAGTAACTTCCCTCTTCTGCAATACCTTTCCCAGTCCCATTTAATTGTTTAGTGTTTAGGAACGTGGATGTTTGTTACGTTGAAGTCGACTTTAACCTACACAACACAAGTTGGACAGGAATCCAGAGGTTCAATATAGGATTGGTAAATATGTAGCTGAGAAACTTCTGTGTTTTAAAGGTGTTTAATTGTTGTCGTGAAGTTAATGACACAACGTAAGGATTAGTACTCGTGAGATCTAGCGATTGAACGCGACTCGTGAATACATAGCTGAGAATGGCTGCGTTTTAAAGAGGTGCATAACTGTATTCTTGGATGTGTATCGGAGTATTTAGTGTTTAGCGACATCTTGTGGATGTCAGTTTCGTTGACGTCGACCTTTCACTTCACGAGCCAAGCATTCGTACCCATCGATGGAAAGCGTATAGGAAATTCATTATAGCCAAGAATGAAAGCGTTTTAAAGGTATCTAACAGAAACTGTGTGTTTCATTTAGCATTGGTTAGTGTTTACTGATATCTTGTACATATTAATTCCGTTGACGTCGATCTTAGCCTACATTCAATTTTTCATTCATTCATATCGGATATTTATATAGCGCCTCTTCAAGTAGAACTACTCAGAGGTACTCCCGACTCCAGCACGGCTGAATAGAGCAGTCTTAAGGCGTGAGAGGAACGTGAAAGTAAAGGTTCTGCGGCGCAAGCGAAGCGCTATGGGAAGGCTATTCCAGGTAAGAAGAGCCCACCATCGAGAAAGCGCGATGACTGGTTGATGTACGAACAAAAGGAACAGAGAGCAAGCCCTGCTCACACGAATGAAGGGATCGAGAGCCCCGCGTGCTGAGCACAGGACGGCAGAACTCGCGGAGATACAGCGGTGCAAGGTTCAGCAAGCAGCGCCAGACTAGGGTAGACAACATAAATACGTGATACGCTGCCCAAGAGGGAGCCAGTGGAGAACATAACGCATGTAGCTCGAAACATGGTCATATTTGGGTATGTGGCCAATGAGGCGGGTAGCGTAGCATAGGACCCGATCCAAGCACCTCAGCATCAAGTGAACAACAATAGTCAAGTCCATTGGCGCCGACTTTTGCTTTTGTCTCTGGGTGCCAGTCAGGGGCGGATCCAGAAGGTTTATCAAAGACCAACGAAACTTTTTTTAGGAAATCATCTTCGAAAAAAACTGATGACCTTTTTTTAGTCATCCGGAAATATTCATTATATATTATTTCGTCATTTTTCATCGTCTACTACATAAACAAATTTTAAATGGGGGCCCTGTCTCTAAAATTGACGACTTTTTTAGGAATTCATCCCCGAAAAATTTGACGACCTTTTTCTAGGAATACCCCAAAAAATTAAATTTAAGGTCCGAATTCTTCTGGGTGCCAGGCCCCCACTGAATTTTTTCTCTGGGTGCATTGGCCCCCATGGCCCCCAAGAAGTCGGCGCCTATGGTCAAGTCTAGATATGACAAAGGAGTGGCTAAGTGTGGATGCAGCAGAGGGAGTAAGCGAGCGGGCGACAGTACGCAGCTGGCGCAGTTGGTAGAAACAATCACGACTGAGGTGATTGATGTGGGGAGCAAAGGTCAGCTCTTGGTCGAAGGTGGTTCTGTTCAACACGCTGTCTGATTTAAATGGCCCGCCCGAGCTGAATACCAATCGTAAATAAAAAAAATTGCAAGCACAATTCAAAACCACATATCTTATTAAAACGTGCTAGACCGTTTATTGATATAATTTTCTCGTTGAACTATTATAAAGCAAGCCATACATACATGCTATCATTCAATGAATATTACATAACTAGTGTATTTGCCCGTCATAATTATGACGGCAGTGTATATCGTTGGTTAAAATGCTCTGATCGCCGTCGTACAGACCGCCGTCAAGACCGCCGTCGTCAAGACGGCAGTACTGACGTCACAACCATTTTACAATAGAACAGAAACCGTTTGTGCCGTAGTTCGTCCTACGACGGACACACGTAAGGAAACTATATGTATAGATAATTATTGCCATAATTAATTTTAATACAGTTAATAATTTTCAATAAATTTTAGTCGTTGCTCTTGAGTTCACTGGCGTGGCCCTCGGCTTCAAGAATAATTGTTTCGATGGCCTGCGGTGTCAAAAGAGTTGGACAGCACTGGTCTAAGACTCTAAGGTGACACGAAGGTCGCGAACAACAGCGGAGAGGGCTGCGCGGTGGAAGATGACAATTTCGACACCGTGGCCCCAGGGCCGAGGGCAGTCGACGGCGGAGTAGCCTGGAGGAGTCGAGAGGCGCACAGCCACAACCGACGACGACTGATGCCAGGATTCAGTAGCGAAAAGCAAGTCGATATCACGTGTTAGCAGGGTGTCAGCGACAACAACATTTTGTCACGGAGTGAACGGAAGTTCCAAGATGAAGCCAGGCAGAGACAAGTCTGGCGGTGGAGGCGGAGAGTGGGAGGGGACAGTGCAGGACGTGGAGCAAGACGGGAGAACCGGTTCCATGGACGATGCCATAGTCGGAGCTCGCATAGCGGAGGCTGGACGCCACAAAACATAGAATTCAATACAAAATATTTAGTTTCATTACTGCACAATACAGTAGAATTAAGTACTGTACAATGCCATAAAATTCAATAAATACAACTGTAATTTGATAATGCCTCCTTACCAAGTTCAGAAGTCCCATTGAAGCCAGGCAACAATTAAGAGCCATCTATGTGTGTTTCGTCGACTATGAGAAAGCTTTCGATACAGGATGGACTGGAGGAGACTGATGCATGCGTTGCGACGAATAGGGGTGGACTGGAAAGAAAGGTTTATTGGAAACCTGTACATGGGACCGAAAGTAAAAATTAGAATAGATGGTGAATACTCGGAGCTGGGAAGAATAGGCAGAGGAGTGAGGCAAGGATGCCCGCTCTCTCCAGTACTCTTCAATATCTACATAGAAGAGATTGTACGGGAGGCGTTGGAAGAAGTGAATGAGGGAATAAACGTGGGAGGAAGGTTGGTAAAAGCGTTGCGATTTGCAGATGATCAGGCAATGTTAGCGAGCAGCCAAGAGGGGCTACAGAGAATGATGGACCGGCTGAACATGATCTCAAGAGAATACGAAATGAAAATGAATACCAAGAAGACAAAGGTTATGAAGATAAGCAAAGGAGAAGTAACAGAAGTTAGAATAATCATAAACGGAGAAGATATAGAGCAAGTTGAGAGATTTTGTACCTGGGAAGTATGGTCACACAGGATGCGAAGTGCCACGCGGAGATAAAAAGAAGAATAGCCATGGGAAAAGATGCATTCTATAAAAGAAAGTAACTCTTGAGAGGAAAATTAAATAGGAATCTGAAGAAGCGAATGGTTAAGACACTGGTGTGTGGCCGTGTATGGATCTAAAACATGGTCAATATGGGGAGGACATAAGGAGGCTAGAAGCCTTCGAAATGTGGATATGGCGGAGAATGGAGAGAATTAGCTGGACAGAGCATAAGACAAACGAGGAGGTACTGCAAATGGTGGGAGAGGAAAGATCTATGATGAGGACAATTAGAGAGCGTCAAAGAAGATGGATTGGCCATATAATGAGAGGAAATTCCCTGCTAAGAGGTATCATCGAGGGTAGAATGGAAGGGAAAAAGACAAGAGGAAGACCAAGAACGATGTTCCTAGACTGGATAATGAAGAAGGATGGCTACAGAAAGATGAAAGAGGAGGTTCAACACCGAGCAGAATGGCGCCGTTGGACATATGAACCTGCCAAAGGGCAGAGAACCAAAGAACCAAAGAAGAAGAAGGTAGACTGGAAGAGGCAGTGCAATAAAGTATTGTATTACACAATACAATACACTTCAATGCAACATAACACCAGAGAATTCGATGCAACACAAAACAATATTTTCTCGGAATTCCCCCACCCCCTATTATTAGCAACCGAAGCGATGCATTGTTTTGACAAGAGTTTATGACGGAATTTGAATCCACAGAGAAAATGACAATTAGCCATGAGTTATGAATTCTTCATCAGACTGGCATTTCGGATTAATGAACACGACTCACTAAAGACGGACGGAGACAGCGAGACATACGGACACACAGACACACAGACAGGCAGACGAACGGGCGGGCAGGCGGACGAAAGACAGACAGAGACGGAGGGACGCAGACAGAGAGACGGAAGGATGGACGGACAGACGGACGGAATAACAACAATCCCTATGGCTCTATGTACGTGTATAGGTACATAAGTATACACGAATGTATGTTTTCATGCATGTACGTAGGTATGTAAGTACATATGCATGTATGCATGCGCGTATGCGTATACTTATGTATGTATGTGTGAGTGTATGTATGTATGTATTTATGTTTATGTGTAAGTATGCATGCATGTATTTATGTTTGTATGTATATACGTATCCACGTATGTGTGTATGTATTAATGCATATATGTATTATGCATGTATGTTTGTACGGACATTATGTGCATGTGTGTATGTGTGTATGTGTATGTATATATATATATATATATATGTATTTATGTATGTATGCATATATGTATGCATGTGTCGAAAGGCTTTATAAGACGACTGACCTAGATCTGTGTGGCCTCTACCTATTTTAACCTTTGACCCACTCCATGACTTGTACGCCCAAGTCTTAATTTACCATACACTGATTTACTTCTTCAGCAACACCTTTCCGAGTTCTATTTCATTGTTTAGTGTTTAGCGACATCCTGTGGATGTCACTTACGTTGAAGTTGATCTTTTTCTTGCAAAAAACGAGCTGAAGGAGGATCCAGTGATGGAACGCGATTGGTAAATAGGTAGCTGAGAATGTCTGCAATTTAAAGGTGTCTAACTGCAGTCGTTGATGTAATGCTAGCATTATTTAGTGTTTAGCGACATCTTGTGGGTTAACATCGACCTTATAGTAGGATCAGGATTCGTCTAGCGACTGAACACGACTCGTGAATACACAGCTGAGAATAGCTGTGTTTAAGGGGGTGTATAACTGCAGACGGACGAGCGGACAGACAGACAAATACACAGACAGACTGACAAACGGACAGACGGTGAACAGACGAAGGGACGGGCGGACAGACCAAGAGACGGACAGTCAGACGGACGGCTCGACGGATAGAGAGATAGACGGAACGACTGCTCTATGGCCCCACATGCATATGTATGTAAGTATGCGCGTATGTGTTTTTGTGTGTGTATGTATGTGTGAGTTTATGTATTTAAGAATGTATTTATGCATGTATGTATGCATATAAGTATGTTTGCAAGTATGTATGTATGCATTGATGTTTATATGTAAGTATGTATGTATGTATGTATGTATGTATGTATGTATGTATGTATGTATGTTTACATGTGCGTATGTATTATGTATGCAATTACATGTATTTATGTGCGAGTGTGTGCACCTATGCATGAAGGCACGCATGCATGTGTGTATATATATATATATATGCTCGTATGTATGTATGTCTTTAAGTATGTTTGGGTGAGTGTTTGTATGTCAGTGTGTATGTATGTATGCACATATTTTTGCATGCATGTATTCACGTATATAATTATGTTCGTGTGCAAGCGTGTGTGTATTTGAACCAATTTATATAGGACGTTTAACCTCTTAAAGTATTTAGAAGACCACTGTGAACAGACTATTTATTATATGTGTGGCCCTCACCTAATTTACCCGTTGACCCACTCCATACATTAGCACGCTCCATTCTGACCTTACCATACAGTGGTATACACTGAGTTACCTCTTCTGCAATACCTTTCCGTGTTCCATATCATTGTTTAGTGCTTAGTGACATCGTGTGGATGTCAGTTACGTTGAAATCGACCTTAATCTACACATGACGAGCTCAAAACGGATCTAATGATTGAGTGCGATTGGTATATATGTAGCTGAGAATTTTGCGTATTAAAGGTGTCGAATTGTAGTCGCGAAGTTAATGCTGAATTCTTTAGTGTTTACCGACATCTTGTGGGTGAACGTCGAACCAACACCATATTGTACCTGTATTGGTGAAACCTAGTAATTGAACGCGAGTCGTGAATATGTAGCTGGGAATGGCTGCGTGTTAAAGGTGTGCATAAGTGTCGTGTTGGATCTCTATAGGAGTATTTTGTGTATATATATATATATATATATATATATATATATATATATAATTGTTGTCGTGAAGTTAGTGCTGCATTATTTAGTGTTTAGCGACATCTTGTGGATACCAGTTTGCGCAAGGTCGATTTCAATGAATCTGACATCTACAACTCTCAATTTATTCCCAGATTCCTGGGAATAAATTGAGAGTTGTAGATGTCAGATTCATTGAAATCGACCTTGCGCTTCGTAAGGCACTGAATGAGAACTAATTCGTATTTAGCTATTGAAGACAGTAGCCGTTTCAGTTTAACATAACATAACATAACATAAGTCTTTATTGTATCTCATCAAGCATAGAGAACAAACGATGAAACAAAAATTTAGTCATCGTACAGCCAATATCAGCTACATTCACATTGTTTCGATTGACATATCGGTTATATGGGATACGACAGGGAGATCCAAAAGGGATCCCGCTAGGTAGGACCCCCGGTGGCATCATAATAGTTAGAACATAATCAATCATTTGAAATTTACTAAGGGGCGTTTAACGATACTATGTCATTAGCGTCGCCCTCCTCCTTAACCCAGGCTTTGGACTGACACTTGGGGTGTTTAAGATAAGAACTCCTACCAAGACTGATGTTCAGAGGCATTTACTAACGCCCCTTAGTAAATTTCACGAGCCAATCTTATAATTATTCTTCACATGTCACCTACACTAGCTAACTCCCACTTGCCATAATAGAATTCATTCGATTACAATTAACTCTCTGTTGGTAATCTAGACGAAATAGTGTACTATTTCCGATACAGAACAAAATCTTTATAACTAGTCTTTATTTGTACTTCAGCGTAAATTTCAATTTATTGTTAAGAGCTGCGTTTTGACAGCTGTTTGATCGAATAAACGAATATACAATACAACATAATACAATTTATCAAAGCTGAGCGCGACAGATTCTACATGTGTATAACTGGATAGACAGGCGGATGGACTGAAAAACGGACTGACGAATAGACAGACGAATGCACAGACAGAGATAAATCAAAAAGTTGAGAAACAAATGGAGGCTATACAAAGCCAGACTACGTGGCGCTGTGCCTACGACACTGGCAAGCACTGCGGAGCTATGAAACACCGTCTGCTCTCAGCTTCACGAAGCGGTCGTATAGAGTACCAGGCTATGTATGCTAACTCAGCCTGCCATTCTTTTCACCGTCGGAAAGTTTTTGCTTAGCGAGTCCGAAGGTGGAAGAGGGTAAATGTCGTGATTGCTTCTCAAACCTTTAGACCACACCTCTCTCTACCAACTAATTATGTATGTACTTACGTATGTATGAATGTGTATATATGTGCGTATGTATGCATTATTTATGCACGTATGTATGTGCGAGTGTATGTATGGATGCATATGTGTATGTATGTATGTATGTATGCACGTATGTATGTATGTATGTATGTTTTTAAGTACGTGTGTGTGAGTGTATGTAAGTATGTATGTATGTGTTTATGCATGTGTGTCTATGCATATATTTATCCATGCATGTATGCACGTATGTATGTTCGTGTGTACGGATGTGTGTATGTGACGCAATTTATTTAGGACCTTTTACCTCTAAAAGGATTTAGAAGACCACTGTGAACTAGATCTGTGTGGCCTTTTCCTATTTTAACCTTGACTGTACCTTAACACTCCCCATTCTTACCTTAACACAACCTCACTAACCTCTTCTGCAACACCTTTCCGAGTTCCATTTCATTGTTTAGTGTTACCGACATCTTGTTGATATCTGTTACGTTGAAGTCGCAATACGGGTTGAGCAACTGACTAGTGATTGAACGCGATTAGTGAATATGTAGCTGGGTATGTCTGCATTTTCTGCGCTGTGCATGCACTGCGGAGCTAAGAAACACCGTCGGATCTTAGCCTCGGAATGTGGTCGTATGAAGTGCCAGACCATGTGGGCTAACTCAGCCTGCCACTCTTTACACCGTCGGAAAGTTAGTGAGTCCGGAGGTGGAAGAGGGCAAATGTTGTCGTGATTTTTCTCAGCAGAACCATTTTTCAAAACCTTGGACCACACCTCTCGTTACCAACTGCCTCTATGGCTCCATAAACATGTATATGTATTTACGTATGTATGTATGCATGTACGTATGTATGTGAGAACATATACATGTGTTTACGCACTTCTGTGTGTATTTGTGTATGTATGTGTGTGTCTGTTTGTATGTAGCCATGTTAGTTATTCTGCGAGAGGCGCTTTATAAATTTCTAGATACATGTACAGTACAATACAATATGTATTTATGTATTCACGTATGTCTCTGTCTGTCTGTTATTATGTTTGTATGTATGTATGTATGTGAGTGTACATGCATGTTTCTGTATGCATATATTTATGCATGCTTGTATGCACGTATGTATGTTCGTGTGTACCTGTGCATGTATGTGATGCAATTCGTGGGGCGTTGTGGCTCAGTGGTAAGTTCGGCGCCTTGTGACCGGAGGGTTGCAGGTTCGAATCCCACTCTAGCCGCTGCGTACGGACCTTGGGCAAGTCCTTCACTCGCAATTGCTCGTGGCGCTTCGGCGTTAAAATTCCGGCACAGTATCAAATGCTGTAGTCGGGAGCGCCTCTGAGTAGTAGTTGACTTCGAGAGGCGCTATAGAAATATCCGGAATATAGCACTTTGTACCTCAAGTAGGCTTTAGAAGACCACTTTGAACTAGATCTGTGCGGCCTTTACCTATTTTAGCATTTACCCCATTCCATACCTTAACAAGCTCCATTCTTACCTTACCATTCACTGACTTACCTCTTCTGCAATACCTATCCGAGTTCCATTTCACTGTTTAGTGTTTTGCGACATCTTGTGGATGTCAGTCACGTTGAAGTCGACCTTGCCCTACATACAGACACCTAACGATTTAACGCAGTTTCAGTTTAGCGACGCTGTGTCATAACAAAGATGATTAGCGTCGCCCTCCTCCTTTATCCAGACTTCCGTTTTAAAGGTGTCTAACTGGAGTCATTTTAATGCAGCAGTATTTAGAGTTTAGCGACATCTTGTGGATGTCAGTTATTTTGAAGCCGACCTTACGCTTCAATAGAATTAAGGAGGATAAAGGTATCGATTGAACGCTATTTGTAAATATGTAGCTGAGAACGGTTGCATGACTTAATCCCCCTATAGACACCCCGGACATTATCCCCCGGACATAATCCCAAGATGTTGGGTAGGGCATAATTCTCCCAGACAAAATCCCTCCTCTGTGCAATTGGCCTATTTCTATATTTAATTGATAAACCTTAATTGCCCCGTTTTGTTCATTGTGTCAGCTTGTTAATGTCGTAATGGTATAGAATAAACATTCGTTTTTACAACTGTGTTCCAATTTGTACAGATTTGAGACAAACTTGGGTCGGCTATATAATAAACTTTTCCAGTGGTTTGTACTCTTAGTCTGGGTTGTTAGATGTAAACAAATTGAAAATATATTCTAAGAGACATTATTGGATCTAATGTACAATTTTATGGACCTTAATCGGCTGCGGTTGAGGTGATTATATCCTAGCCTGGGAGATTATGGCCTTGCCTGGGGATTATGTCTGGGGGGGGGATAATGTCCGAGGGATTATATCCGTTTACCGCTGAGAATTGCTGTCTTAAAAACGTGTGTAACTGAGTCGCAGATTTAATGCTGCAGTATTATTTTACTGTGTAGCGACATCTTCTGGGTTGACGTCAATCTTAACCTATAAAGAACGCAAGGAAAATCTAGATATTGACCGTCATTGGTAAATATGTAGCTGAGAATAACTGCTTTTAAAAGGTGTCTAGCTGAGTCGTTGATTTAATGCTTCATTGGTGTTTAACAACACCTTGGGAGTAAACGTCGACCTAACTGTATAGGATAAGCAATTGTAGAGTCTAGCAATTTTGTTTATTCCCAAGTTTAACGTCGTCATATAACATTAAGGCCGTTGACGACAATTCAAAAGTATGCACAGTACAGTGTAAAGAAATAATTTACTGAACGCGACCGGTAAATATATAGCCGAGTGATGCGTTTTAAAGGTGTCTAATTGGAACCGTGGTTTAACGTAACTTTGTACAGTGCTTGGCGACATCTTCTGGATTCGGTTCGTTTGTTAGTTGCTATTTAATGACACTTTGTCATAACAAATATGCTCAGCCTCGCCCTCCTCCTTTCCCAGGCATGGGAGTGATGGGTTTGGCACTCCCTGGGTAGGAATTGGTGAATCCATCAGGGAAATTTAAGTATCTTGTAGTACACAATTTCAGATGTTCAGCCTCAGTTTGAACTACTACCGCCCAGTGACAGCTTGGACTGGGCGGTATAGAAGTTCTAAACGTTCATAATATGTGATTTGATCGGATCGGATCACGTGACATCGGATCGTACACGATCATAGGAATTCGTTAAAATTCGATCACGATGTAAGGAAAAAATGCCTTTCGACGCTACCCTGGCGCCGTCTGCTAAGCGATGTTTCTGCGGACAGACGGACCAGTTCTGGCGCTATAAAAATGGCAATGCCGGAGCCCAGCTACGATTTGTCACCTCCGTGATTTCTCGCAAGAAACCGGCGATGACAGGTGCGAGCAACCGTACATCCGGGTCTTAGCTACGGCGCAAAGATGTCGTCGGTCGGGGCGATTTGTCATGGAAGTGAATGTTAAACTGCACCGGATGGAGTAAGATTTTCCGTGACGGTTAACTTGGAGTTCATCCGAATAATTTATTCGTAATCCTAATCATACAATAATCCAAAGCGAAGTCTTAATCTAATCTAATCTCGTCCGATCAGACCTTATCCTACGACTTCTAAAGCGCCTCTGCCACAATGCAAAAGGTTTCATGGGTTTACGATCAAGATTACAGCATCTATCAGGCGAGGAAAAGCCAATATCTACGGAATTAACCTCAACCTAATCCTTGACTATCGCTCTAAATGCGGTTACCTTGATCCTATCACAACTTCAACACCATCTGACTTCTCAACTTTCTTACCAACAACGCCCGTATCTCAGCAAGCATGACGAATCTTACTCCACGCGGTGCGTTTGTCAAACGTCAGTCAAACCGCCCGTAACTTACGCTTTCTTTCTCGTGTACCCGACTGACCTGGAGGAGGAGGAGAGGAGGAGGACGAGGACGAGGACGAGGAGGAGGAGGAGAAGGAGGAGGAGGGGAAGAGCGGAAGTGGAGGAAGAAGTGGAAGAGGAGAAAGATTGGAAGGAGGAGGAGGAAGTAGATGAGGAGGAGGAAGAGGAGAAAGGAGGAAAGGTTGAAGAGATGTCGAGGAGGAAGAAGTGACTGAGGAAGATGAACAGGAGGGGTTGGGAAAGTGAGTAGGAGGGGAGAGGAGTTGGTTGCAACATGACAGGAAGACCGATTCGATTGCGAAAGCCGTGATTAGTTGACGTCTACTTCCGGGCGCCATCTTGGCGAAGTTGTCCGCCAGACGGCGCGAGGGATTAGGCGCGCAGAAAATGGCGCGAAAATGAGAAAATTACAAGACAAAAGAAAACGGTCAATCGTGATGTCTCTTTGTCTCTGTCTGTCTGTCTGTCTGTCTGTCTGCCTGTCTGTCTATGTCTCTATCTATCAATCTGTTATTTCAGTTTATGTCTTTAGTTATTTATTAGCCGCCACTATCTAATGACAATCGATGGCTTCGTCCAACTGTTCCTCAAGGATTTGCTGAAGATATTATGTACATCTCAGGGATGACTTGTCTAGAGAGACGTCTCTCTCTGTCTGTCTGTTTTTTGTATGCCTGTCTCTGTTTGTCTCTGTCTGTCTGTCTCTGTTTCTGTCTCTTTCTATCCACCTCTCTTTCTTTCTCTGTCTCTTTCTTTCTCTCTCCCTCTCCGTTTCTCTGTCTCCCCTCTCTTTTTTCTCTCTTGCCCTCTCCCTGTCGCGCTCTCATGTTTTACATAACGTATTATACCTAAACATATGTTATTTCACTATAGGAATAAATAAATAAATGTATAATATATATATATATATATATATATATATATATATATATATATATATAAGACTGACAGACAAACAGACAGACCCACAGACCGATGGACACACCAAAACTCCGACAGACAAAACTCCGACAGACAGACGGACGGACGGGTACAGAAATTGAGACATCGCATAAATGTTTACACGAATGTCCACTTAATTAATATTGCTAGATGAGTCAAGGACTTAACTCTCACTGCCACTCGTTGGTTCTGACGGAGAGAAGTGGCATGGTAGCCGATTAGTTAGAGCACTCGACTTGTACCTCGGAGAGTAAGGGTTGGAGTCCTTCACTTGAAACGGTCACTGTGTACTTTGTGTAGGGACCTTTAGCAAGTCCTTCACGTACAACTGATCAGCGCCAGCGACGTTCTATTGTATACATGATCCTGCTTTCTTAACTTTGGATGCAATGAAATATCACATAAAATTGTGTTGTGCTGTGTTGCCTGGCATTGCATTGCATGACATTGCGTTGAATGGCATTGCGTTGAATGGCATTGCGTTGTATGGCATTGCGTTGTATGGCATGGCGTTGTATGGCATTGCATGGCATTGCGTTGCATTGCGTTGTATGGCATTGCGTTGAATGGCATGACGTTGAATGGCATGGTGTTGTATGGCATTGCGTTGTATGGCATGGTGTTGCATGGCATTGCGTTGTATGGCATTGCCTTGTATGGCATTACGTTGCATGGCATTGCGTTGCATGGCATTACATGGCATTGCGTTGCATGGCATTTTGTTGCATGGTATTGCGTTGCACAGAGGAGAACCACCAATGAGCTTCCAGCTGGAGCCTTCCCACCCATGTACGTTATTCCTAGCAGCGACAGGTATGGAGGGAGGAAAGAGGGATGGTGAGAGAGGGAGAGGGTTGAGCTGAGAGAGGATGGGAAGGTGGAGATTTAGAAGGCGCGAAGTGTAAGGGACACTTTCTCCAGGCATCGCCAGGTGTCGCGTCGTCGCCTCTATAATGCGAAAAATATGACTTTGTTACCTGTGCATTGTCTGTCTGTCCGTCTGTCTGTTTATTTGTCTGTCTGTTTATTTTTCTGGTTGTCTATTCGTATTTCTGTTTATATGTCTCGCGTTCCCCAAAGGCATTTCTGTTTCCCGGGGCTTCTGTGCTGAGAGCGCCTCAGAATAGTTTGCGATGGGCGCTTTATTAATTTCGAGATACAATACAATATAATAAAATATATACATATGTATATTTGATTCTCCATTTCCTGTTTTCCATGGTTTGCTCTTTCAATACTTCACTCCATCCTTCTTCTTTTTTCCTTCTTTCCTTTTCACCTCTTCTGCTTCCCTCCATCCGTCCTTCTTTCCTTATACCTCCTTCCTTCCTTCTCTCCTTCTGTTCTTTTTCTTCCTTTCTTTTATTCTTTTCTTCCTTTCTTCCCTCCTTCCTTCTTTTCCTCCTTCCTTCCCTTCCTTCTTTACTTCCTTCTTTCTTTCCTTCTCGCCTTTCTCTCATCCTTCCTTCCATCCCTCGTCCGTCTTTTCTTTCCTTTCTGTTCCCCTTCCTTCCTTCATTCCCTCCATTTTCCCAAATGTTCAGCAAATTTGTCGCCAATCGGCTGCACCTCAACCGTAAGACCGTTTTATCACTGCGCAGTTGTCGCCTGCGCAGCCGGAAATGCTCGTTCAGACCTGTTTCCGGTTCTCTGTTCATCTTTTTGATTGTCGCCTGTAATGTCTGCCTATAATACATAACGTATCTTATATATACATATATAAATGCCTGATATATATGTGACACATAAATATATGTATGAGTTATGTTTCCGGTATATATAAATATATGTATGTATATATATATATATATATTCATATACATAACATTAAATATATCTCATTATGTGTATGAAGATGTGTATGCACATATATACACATAATATATACATATGTATATATATATACAAATATATATCTTTTAGCTATAAATACATACTTTACATGTCTGGTCATGTGTATGAAGATGTGCATATATATATATATATATATACATGTATATGTACACATAATATATTTATGTATATATATATATATATATATATATATCTCTCTTTCAGCTATATATATTATATTTAGGCTATTAATATATACAGTGCGTGTAAATATCCTTTAGGCGTACTTGCATATATCAGTATAAAAGATAAGTATGTATTATTCAATGCACACAAATAAAGCATCAGTCCTTATTCCTCAGACGCATCATTACTCAACCGGTCGGATCCTCCGATCGCTTGCTCTGGTCATGCTTAGAGCACTCGAACTGTTCCTGGCGAGCAAACGAGCTTTTTCGGGCGCTCAGCCCTCAATTTCGAATTCTCTTCCTGCGTCGCCTGTTCTGCTCGGTCGCTTGTTTGGCGTCTCTAGGCTCACCGTTTTTAGCTGCAGGCTTATCCATCATTACCAATCTGTCTGCTGTTTGTATGTCTCTGTCTCTGTCTCTGTCTCTGTCTCTGTCTCTCTGTCTCTGTCTCTCTGTCTCTGTCTCTGTCTCTGTCTCTGTCTCTGTATCTGTCTCTGTCTCTCTCTCTCGCTCTGTGTCTTTCTCTCTGTCTGTCTGTGTCTGTCTGTCTCTCTATCTCTGTCTCTGTCTCTGTCTCTCCTTGTCGGTCTCTCTTTGTTTCTTTCTGTCTTCCTGTATCTGTTATTCTCTCTGAATGTATCCCTCTGTCTGTCTCTGTATCTCCGTCTGTTTCTGTCTGTCTATCTCTGTCTCTCTGTATGTCTCTCTGTCTCTGTCTCTCTTTGGGGGTATCTCTGTATATTTCTTTATCTGTCCGTCTTTGTCGATCTCTCTGTATGTCCCCGTCTGTCTGTCTCTGTCTGTTTTTCTCTGTCTGTCCCTGCCTGCCTGTCGCTGTATCTGTCTCGCAGTCTGTCTTTGTCTGTCTGTGCTTGCCTGCCTGTCTTTGTATGTCTCTATCTCCCTCTCACTCTGTCCGTGTCTGTCTGTCTGCCACTGTCTGTCTGTCTGTCACTCACTCGGTCTGTCTGTCTGTCTCTACTCAGTGGACTGATTTTCTGGCTATTGACTTGATTATGGTATGGTTTTACGCAATGTAATACAATGGACCGTCTTTCTTCACCAACGCTACAACCCTTATCATCTGTTCTTCACACTTCCGCTCGCCTAATGAAAGGTCTTGGCCCCAGAAATCACATCACGCCAACCCTGCAACAACTACAATAGTTTCCCATCCGCGCCAGTATCGCCTTCAAGACCTCCCTCCTCGCGTACCATATCCACTCAGGAGCCTCTCCCTCGTACATGACATCCATGGTCACGCCATGTTCTGTTTCCAATTCTAGAAGACTCCGCGATAGAAGAACGGCCGCGCGAGGGGGATTACACCGTATTCAACACCAACCGGAAGTTTGCTAATCGTGCCTTCTCGGTCTCAAGACCCACGGAATGGAACAGTCTTCCAACTACAGTCCGTCAATGCACATCTGTTGCCCAGTTTAAAACAAAAAAAAAACTCATCTATTCACATTGTACTATGACTAGGAATGCAGCGAAACGCGCTCTCGTGCAAATCTTGTCTTGTTAAAGCGCGTTATACATGTTTTGTTGTATTGCATTGTAATACTCAAACAGAAGTTTTTAATTAAGCAATAATAATAATAACAATGATCCAACGCCATTGTCTTCCAGGACACCTGTGCTCCTCCTGATCGTGACTAGTTCTAGCCGTTCCCGAATTTGTTTGTATTCTCGGAATAATTTTTAAATTCCTGACGGATAATAGGTACCTCGGAGCTAAAAAGTATAATAATAACAATAAAAGAAATAAATGATGATGACGATGATGATGATGATGATGATGATGATGATGATGATGATGATTATGATGATGATGATGATGATGATGATGATGATGATGATGATGATGACGACGATGATGATGATGATGATGATGATGATGATGATGATGATGATGATGATGATTATGATGACAATCATGCACAATCATGTTTACAAACAACATCTTTTCTGACTCCCCTTATTGCACCGTTCACTCCTTACTTACAGAGATCTTACGTGCCAAGTCCCTATACTTACCTTTGTGACTCTATTCACCGGTCCATCTCGGCTGCCTCACTCCGTCCTCTTCCACTCTTTTGATCGGCTTGACCTCTTTCCTTCCCGGTCTATGTAGGACCACCATGGCTCAACAACGTGCTTTTGCCCGCATTGGTCCCCGGGTCTTGAATGACCTCCCCTCTGCGACTCGTTCTACGGTCTCTATAACTGTGTTTATCCACTATCTTAAATCTGTTCTTTTCCCAGGGAGGTTCCTAGCAGTGCAGCGCTTCTGATTAGGTCGTACTGTGAGTGGCGCTTTATATATTGTTAAGTATTGAATCAGAATAAGATCTAAACCTCCATACCTGCGGGAGCTCTGCTGTCCCACCTCATGCTCGCAGCGCCGTTGCTCTCTCCGCTCAGCTGCGCAAGCTGAACTTGTTGTTCCCCGCGTGCGGACAACCATACGGCAGCGCCGTGCCTTCTCTGTGGCTGCCCCCATGACCTGGAATGGGCTTCCTACCAAGCTCCGTCAATTACCGATTGGTCATTTCACCCTGTTTCTTACTGTCCTCAAAACTGCGTTATTTGACCGTGGTTGGGCTGGGAGTGCTCCTGAGTAGGCAATCTTGAAGGGGCGCTATATAAAACTACTTTAATAATAATAATAATAATAATAATAATAATAATAATAAACTGGCCTGTTTACAATGTGCACTCCTACCTATCTTCAACGACTACTCTCTCCTTACATCCCGCCACGCAGTCCGCGGTCTTCGGTTATGGGTCTTTTGGTTGAACCTAGATGTAGCACTGCCATGGGCTCTCGTGCATTTAGTGTTGCAGCTCCCAAGGAATGGAACCGACTACCAATGCTTATCCGTTGCTCGACCTCTTCTTCTTCTTTCAATAAACGCCTCAAAACTCACTACTTCTCACTGGCTTTCAAACACCTACATGTAGATATCTAATTGCTCTTCACCTGGCGACTGACTAATCGCGACTCATATTCACATTTCTATGTGACTTTGCGCACGATAAAATGCTCGTTATAAATAAATAAATAAATGTTTTAAAATGCGATATACATACACACGCACACATACACACAAGCATATATATGTACACACGCACACACACACACACACACACACACACACACACACACACACACACACACACACACACACACACACACACACACACACACACACACACACACACACACACACACACACACACACACACACACACACACACACACACACACACACACACACACACACACACATATAATTAAAAGCATATATATAATTAAAAACTTACATATATATATATAAATATATATATATATATATCGTCTGTGTAGAGTGCAAAGGTGCTATCTCCATTTTGGTCATTTTTCAGGAGAGCCCCTTTGCACATTTCAAAATATTTTCTTATCTGGAGATAGCTGTAATTTTACAACAATTTAAATTTGCGATTAAAAATTACTTTTTACAGAAAAAAATATTATAAAATAATAAATAATGATTTGTGTAAATTGCATTGATTTATTTGAACAATTTAATATAAAATTTAGAAGCTGAAAAATTTATTATTGGTACACACTCGAAGTTCGAAACTAACGGTTAAAAATGATGTTGGGCCTTCATAATATTTTCAGCTGCATACAATTATAGGGTAAAGGAATCAATATTTGCAAAAATCTTAATTTATATATTCTGTGACCATAATTGAATCACTGATATCAGTTTCATGAAATTTGGATTTTACTTCAATATTTTCTCTTGACTCATGAGATTCACCGACATCAAAGTTTACATCGGATTTCTATCGACACGCGAGATTCATCGACATCAAGTTACCATGATTAAATGCAATAATATTTTCAGAATAATAAGTCTAACTAATGCAAAATGTTACGAACATGATTGTTAGAAACTTGCAATTTTCATTTAAAATACTTTTGGATTAGTTTTCAGCACGACGCCGTATGTATACTAAATTAAACCATGGAACCTATTTTTTGGTAAACACATAGTGCAGTAGGCCCTGGCTCTATTGGAGATAGAACCTTTGCACATTTCAAAACTAGGTTGTTGGAGATAGCCCCAATATTAAAATAGTTGCTGCGTTTTTATTTACACTGTGAACGATACCACCTTTTCACAGTTCAAACACTACATTGGTAGCAATAGAATAAAACAATAAAAAAAAATTGAAAATTTGGAGATAGCACCTTTGCACTCTAAGCAGACGATATTTATATATATATGTGGCGTTCGCCGCCCGGACGCCTGCCCTGCCGCGCCGGGCGGGTTCCTGTGGTGACTCCAGCCCACTACCCGTCTGGAGCCACCCGAGTCACTGCCTTGCCTATTGTCACCGTCAAATGGCTTATCTCTGTCCATAGTGGCCATTCCTGTCAGAGGAGGTTCAGGGTTTACCGTCTTACTAAGAGAGGCTACACTGTAGAGCTCGGTCTCGGCATCAGACTCTGCCACTTCCGCGGTCACCGGGTGGGTAACGTCCTGAGGATGGCCGTCCTTCAGAACAGGGTTCGATCTTTTACCTGCAGCAGTCTTTGCCTTTCTGTGTACCTTCCTAGTTACGGGCTTCCTCTTCCTCTCTACCTGGTCTGAACTTTGACGGACCATTCTGCACCTCGTGACTCTTGAACTATCGCCGTTATCATGGAACACCAAACGTTTTCTAAGTTCAGGGAACAAGAAGTACTTATGACGAGTCTCTGCGTCATGTAATAGAAGACACGTATCCATCGGGCAACGCGTCTTCTTACTGTCACGTATCTCTAGCTGTGTTTCCGTGTGCGGCATACCGGCCTCACAATAATGAATTCTGCTTCGAAAGATAACGGGTCTCTATGGCACTCTGATAGTGAAGGTCCTCTCTCTATAACCTTCGCTATCTACACACACAGACCTTTGTTCTGACCTACGCACGAGGGGGCCCAACCTCGCACTTCAATCAGTCCTCAGAGCTGTGTGTTGCGACAAGCAAATATGTTCTATCTGGATACCCGACTACCCGGACTTTCTCGTATCGTTTACTCTTGGTCTGCGTTAATGTTCCTTTAACCGGGAACTCTCGTACGCTTCACCTTGGGACTCTGACTAGCTGGGTTTCGCTAGTAAAGCGGACGTGTCTCTTTCGGACCTGGGTACCCGAATACCCGACCCGAATATCTTGGTCTGATCTCTTTCCGGTTTACACAACCTTTTATCCTCCCAAGTTGTGTCTTTTTCCGGGAGCGCACAGACTCGTAGGCTTCGTTTCTCGGTACTCACACACGATTCTACTAATGGTATCTCTGGGTAAATATCAGTAACTTTACCCCGTTATTGCACACATACCTGTGTATTTTTCCCCCGTGGGAACTTCCCCGAACACCGGAACAGACAACGGTCGGATCGTCCGGTTGGTCTCCCGGACGGATATTTGCCGGTAAACCGCGGGAGTAACTATGACTGCAAGGGAACCAAACACGGTGACCGCGAATGGAAAATTTACCGGTAGTTCCCCGATGTTATCGAACAGTTTCAACAAGATCGTTCCGGTACTTCACCGGACGTCACCAGCGTAATGTTTCTCCGCACTTTACCGATACAGACCTGTGTTTTCTATATCTCTGACAATCGGTCTCTCCCCGAGGTTTACTCAGCCTGCTAAACTTTCACAATCGGGATGAACCGGCTCGCGATCTAACGGCAGGGTGGGCCCCAAACCTGTCGAATCGGCGGTCAATCCAATACCCAAGAGTGATTAGTTTTTGCTGTAACTCGGGATCGCACTGCTCAGCTTTATGGACGATGCTTTAACTGAGTTATCACCACCGGGTCTTTGCTCGTATAACTCTGACGATCAACAGCTCGGACTCTGCCCGTGTATCTCTGACGGCTACCACCGGGTCTTTGCCCGTTTATATCTGACGGTCAACACCGGGTCTTTGCCCGCGTATCTCCGGGTCTTTGCTCGTGTATCTCTGACGGGTACCACCGGGTCTTTGCCCGCGTATCTCTGACGGCTACCACCGGTCTTTGCCCGTGTATTTCTAACGGTCAACAGCGGGGCCTTTCCGCGTGTATCTCTGACGGCTACCACCGGGTCTTTGCCCGTTTATATCTGACGGTCAACACCGGGTCTTTGCCCGCGTATCTCCGGGTCTTTGCCCGTGTATCTCTGACGGGTACCACCGGGTCTTTGCCCGTGTATCTCTAACGGTCAACAGCGGGACTTTTCCGCGTGTATCGCTGACGGGTACCACCGGGTCTTTGCCCGTGTATCTCTGACTGCCAACAGCTGGACTTTGCCCGAGGTTTATCAGACGGTCACCAGGAAACTCCTTGCCCCGTACGTTACCGGAACAGACCTGTGAGCTCTCAATCTCTCACGATCGGTCTTTCCCCGAGCTATACTCAGCCCGCAAACTACCAACAATCGGGATTCAGACCTTTTCGCGATCTAACGGCAGGGTGGGCCCCAAACCTGTCGGATCGGCGGACTCAATCCTTCACCCGAGAGCGATCGATTCGGCTGTAACCCGGGATCGCACAGATTAGCCTTTTTCTCGGACGACCTCTCGTCCGTAATTATATTTTCAACTTGCCCGAACCGAAACCTGGAACTCGCTTTATCACTCGCCGTATACTACCACACGGAGTGCAGTATTTATCGCTAACCAACGACACTAAAGAACCGTATCGCTGTATATGCAGGATGCAGCGTCGCCATCCTACAATATAGGCAAAACACCGTGAGGCAGCCTTTACTTATCCCTCACCACACTATACCGTGGCTTGTTCCTTATATACTAGCCTACGCACACCTTCTCAAATACAGGTGTCTAAGGTATCGAAATCAACCTACGATAATAAGCGCCTCCCTAGCTTTAGGCCTTATTTATTGGACCTGAAAGCGTGTAAAATTATACTAATTAATAATTTCAATCATTAAAACGGAAAGAATACACTAAAACTTAAATATTGGCTATTATTATATCACGTTAGCGCTACCATTTACGCATCGGCCGCTGATGCATTATGTCGCCGTAAAGCGCGTCAACAACACAGCTATTATCGATAAAACCTACATTCATGCCTTTCGGCCTGTCCGCCACACTCTCCCCACCTTACTTAGATGCGGAGCATCTCTGACAAAATCGGGGACCTTAATCACTCGTGACACAGAAACATCTCCAACCCAGATCCACTTAGAAAGCAAGGAACCATTGTACCACTGGTTATAGGGCGGAATACCTCGGTCATCTGGACGACTTACTCGGTCAAGTACTCAATCCAGACCCATCCATCTCCGCACCCCGCACGAACGCCAAGTAACGATGATAGCCTGAGCATCTAAGAGAAGCCCATCTCCTGCGAACCGTACTGACGACAGCCTGTTTAATGGTGCTAGAGATCCAAACCACCACCCTACTGGCAACTTGTCTAATCCACCAAGTCGCCAACCTTAACCGGCCCTCTGTCATGAACCTGAGCTCTACCTAACCCATATGGCCAGGAGACCTAGGAGAGAAAAGTCACCAACTATCTCCCGATCTTGCAAATAAACGTTAACTCCTTCATGTCACGCACACCTCCAAAATAAAACAACGGAACACAAATAATCGAACATGGGAAGTGACAGCCGCTTATGATAACATATTTTTTTATGTTTCTTTTTTTTATATTTTTTTGTAGTTTTCTTTTCAAACATATTTTCGTATTTGCACAATTGTCCAACAAGTAACGAAACTTTACAACACACTATTCTCGCTAAGCTTCGAGACATTAATACCGCAGTATCAGCGCATATACGTACGATATCACCCAATAACATCTTCTCACCAAGGATACACTTAACAATCACCATCGGAAACTTTCAGGAAAACTCCTGCAATTAAACGGTACCACAAGGATCACCGACTGCCTTGTAACTCATGCGGTATTAAACATACGCATCTCTGAAACATTGTCAACCTGGAAGTGCTCTACGCAAAAGCATTGTCGAGTGAACATTTCCAAAATCGTACTTCAAGAGCAGTCCTCTATCAAAAGGTAACTAGGATCACTATTCAGAAGAACCAACAGACAGTCCAAAGAAAAAGGATTTTCACCAAAGAAAACTTGGAATATCACCCTTCGAAACATTCTATGAACTAGTAACGCTCATCATTAGACCCATGAGAACCACGAACAACAGGCGAAATGAAACTATTCATCAAAAGGAAACTCAAAAACGTCATTCGACTAGTCCAAACACCACCGCAATTAAGCGGTAACTAGTACCGCTACTGTTTCCATTCCAGCAGTATGAAAAACAATCCAAACGAAACATTTCATCAGAAGGGAACTCAAAATAATGTCTTACGACAAAAGTCCATAAAACCACCGCAATTAAGCGATAACATGTACCGCAATTATTATGCATTTCAGTACAAGGCAACTGTTTAACCAAAAGGTCATCAAAAGAAAACTCAAAAATGCTTCTCCGACAGTAGTCCGTAAAATCGCCGCAATTAAGCGGTAATTGTATCGTCCTCGCAACAGAACTCTCGCAGCAGCATTGAAAGTCACTTAACAAAAGCCTCACTGTCCTTTCTAACAATAATAGTCGTCCATCTTCGTTATCCTCTTGGAAATGTCGGTACACCACTGAAGCTGGGACGTCAACCTGGCATCTTCGCGGAATCACGGTGTCCTCCTGAACGACAACTCTCCGGCACATGGATTCGGTCACGGATTCTTTCAGAGGGATCTTCTCGCTCCCTAAACAAACGCAGCGACTTGCGAAGTCCCATCGAGCTTCATTGTTTTCTAACCATGACAACCCCAAGACCACTTCCGTCACTTGGTCCGTCACTAAACATGGTAGAGGATATATCTGTTTTCCAATACCAATCTTCAGCGTGGTTTCACCGTCCGCTTGTATCTGGCTTCCATTAGCAGCTAAAAGATGCTGCTGCGAGGGTACTAGCACGCTGTCCAACACAAGTCTTCGTGGCACAAGCGACATTTCACTTCCAGAATCCAGAAGACAGTGTATTCGCTTCCCTTCTAGTCTAGCGACAACGTAAGCCATCCTGCTGCCTTTGATCAGTCGATTTTGAACTTGCTCTTGGATGGGTTCTGCCTTAGTTGTTTCATTGGTTCTGTCTTCACCAATCCTCTCAGCAGTTCCTTGAGGACAAAAACGTTTTACGTGCCCTTTCTGTTTACAAAGGTAACATTCAATATCAGGGTTTCTCCACCGCCCTGGAGGAAAATTCCGTCGCTGTACGACGTTCGGTTCGGTCTTCCTTTGACCTTCAACGGTTCTATCCCAATTGTTCGCCCTTTCATGTGGTTTTCCAGATACAGGGTCGGAATCTTGTTTCGATGCAAATCGCCCAATTTGTCTTGACAGATTCTTAATCTCCCGTTCGAGATCTTCCAAACGGAGTGTTTGTTGCTCATCAACATACGTGGATTTGCGATCTTCCCTTGTAACTTTAACTCTACCGTGTCTTCGGTCCATATCACTTCCTTGTGTCGAAGATCGGCCATAAGCATCTAACCGAACTGCATGTTTATAGGCAGCCTCAAGGTTAGCAGGCTCTCGTTCGCGCACTTTCTGTGCCAAGTCTTGATCTGCCAATGCGTCAATGAAAGCATCACAAGCAACCGTCTCGACAATATCACTTGTAGCCCCTGGGTACGCCAAAGCCATCAACCTCCTTATTTCTTGCACAACAGTGCCCAGAGTCTCTCCATGAGCCTGCCTGTATGTGCGAAGTTTCATACGATATAGGCTTGACTGGTCTTCGGAACCGTACCTCGCTTTGAGCCTTTCGACAAGTTCTTGCCAGGTTACATTGTCCTGTGCTCCCATATCCCACAATAGCTGAGACGCGGGCCCTGTCAAAGCGCACATCAACTGATCTGATTTCTCCCGATCAGTCCACCGATTGCAACGAGCACAAACTTCGAACTTAGCCAAAAACGCGGCTATCGCTGTCTTTCCATCATATTTCTCCAGCTTAATTCGTATTCCACGGTCTGTTGGGTTTTCGCCTTTCTTCTGCGTAACAGGCGTTTTTCTGACATTCGTCTTGGGCAAATTCTTCCTAGTGTCATCACGGTCACTCATCGATTCGTTTCCGTCTTCAGCCCTCACAGCTGATCGATGCTGACCGTTTTCACCTCTCTTCCGAATAATGTGCCTCTTTCCATTTCGTCCCGTAGAATCTTCTGTGTCTATTTCATCGTCACTCAACAGCTCGTTTTCTGCCGTAGTGTACCGTACAGACCGATGTTGCTCGTACCCATGTCTCTTCTGAGTACTGGACGCATTTTTAGTACGCCACTTAGAAGCCTTCGTACTTATCTCTCGGTCGCTCGAAGCTGCACTTTCTTCTTCAGTACTCAATGCAGCCCGACCGTATCCACGCGGATTACCGCCTGCGAAAGACTCGAAATCTGACCCTTTGCGTTCATTTCGCAAACTCTGGGAATTTCGATCTTCTGCGCAAACATCTCTCTTTCTTGGCTTCTTAGATCGGTCGGATTCCTCGTACAGAACGGGAGCTTCCCATTGGCTGTCGACTGCATCTGACGACGCCCTCCCGACGAAACGGTCATTGTCTGTACAGACAGTCTTCGGTCGAGTCACTTTCCGCACACCGTCCGCGGCATTAACCTCGCCACTACCACCGAGGCGATTGAAACTTTTGAAATCGGTCTTCCGGTCTTTTTCAACGGTCGTTTTCCACGCAAAAGGATCTCTCTCCGTTCCCGTTTTCCTTTCTTCGTTCGTGTCTCTATCGGTCAATTGGTCTCTACCGTATCTGTCATATTCGGGTAGACTATTCCGACCATACGTCTCTTTTTCATATATAACAGGATCTTTCCGTCTAAAACTTCTGTTACTCACGGCCGCTTCTCTGTAAACGCTTTTAACCTCTGTATCTGAAGCGCCATCTGAAGAAGGTTGTCTCACCTCAACCTTGTTTCTTTTCAGCAGAAACTGACCACGTGATTCTCTTGACTTTCCGTCACGCGAGATTTCTTCGCCTTTCTCTGTGTAACATCGTCTCAGCGGTTTAAGAGAGCGTTCAACCTGCCAACGTTTCTCCGGATTCTCTGGATAACCACGGCATCGCGAGCCACCTGCACTTTTAGCCTCTGCAAGCTTCTCACGTTTCTCTGGGGAACCTCGGGTCCGCCACTTTTCCGCACTTTCAGCTTCACGATTTTCTTGAAAATCTTGACTCCACGAGTTTTCTGTCTTTACACCTTGCGACATCACTCTGCTATCCTTCGGAAAACAGCGGGTGAGCGACTTTTCCACAGTTTCAGAATGCGCAACTTTCTCACGTGTTTCTGGGAAACCTCGGTTTCGTGCTGACTCATCTATCTTTAGTTGTCCTTGGCAGTCCTCCAGGAAACCTGGGCCCAACGGGTCCCCCGGATTTTCCCCTCGGAACAACTCTTTGTGATGAGCAGTGGGAACCGATAGTTCTTCTAGCCTCTTACTCATTGTCGCCACGCTCTGTCGCAAGTAAGACATCTCCGCTTTCCAATCCACTATTTCTGTCAAAGATCTTCGATCGTCTTCGTTCCGCTGACGTGCCTCACAAACATTCGCTTTCTTCGCAACGATGTCATCGTTTAGGTAACGCGGTTCTCGGACTTCCTCAAACGCCCTTGGCATCCCTTCAGCCCTATTCAAACGTAGAGGCTGCGTACCTTGTCTAAGACTAGTAACTCGGAGCTGCTCAAAGTCTCCTGGCATGTCTTCTACCTCTCTCCCGTGCATTATTCGCGGTACTCTAGTGTCTTCGAATAATCCAGGCACTCTTTCTAGCACTGTGCCATCCACAGGAAAACGCACTGGGATCTCCTCAAACACGTCTGGCATTCTTTCTATATTTTTCAACCGTAAAACTCGTGGTATCCTGATATTCTCAGAAGGCCTTGATACACCAAGCCCAGACTCTTCAACAGTTCGTTGACCGAACAGGTATCTCTCATTTTCCACATCGTTCTGGACAACTGTCTCAATAGTCCTTGGAACGTTTCTCAGCCATCCTTCAACACCGGCGAGAGAAAACGAACCTCTTTCGTGGCCACTACGAACCCCAGCTACCGTTTCGATTGTATTGGCTACACCAGGTGCGAGCAATTCGCCAAACAACTTCTGCTCATTTTGCCGTGTCTTTGGACGTGCACCTTTGTGGTCCAAGCTTCTGTATTCACGGTTAGGGATATCATCGGACTCGTCATCTGCATCTTCAGGGCCTTCCCCTGATCTGTGGATAGGAAACGCTGGTACCCCACTTCTGGTACCAGTTTGTGGCGTTCGCCGCCCGGACACCTGCCCTGCCGCGCCGGGCGGGTTCCTGTGGTGACTCCAGCCCACTACCCGTCTGGAGCCACCCGAGTCACTGCCTTGCCTATTGTCACCGTCAAATGGCTTATCTCTGTCCATAGTGGCCATTCCTGTCAGAGGAGGTTCAGGGTTTACCGTCTTACTAAGAGAGGCTACACTGTAGAGCTCGGTCTCGGCATCAGACTCTGCCACTTCCGCGGTCACCGGGTGGGTAACGTCCTGAGGATGGCCGTCCTTCAGAACAGGGTTCGATCTTTTACCTGCAGCAGTCTTTGCCTTTCTGTGTACCTTCCTAGTTACGGGCTTCCTCTTCCTCTCTACCTGGTCTGAACTTTGACGGACCATTCTGCACCTCGTGACTCTTGAACTATCGCCGTTATCATGGAACACCAAACGTTTTCTAAGTTCAGGGAACAAGAAGTACTTATGACGAGTCTCTGCGTCATGTAATAGAAGACACGTATCCATCGGGCAACGCGTCTTCTTACTGTCACGTATCTCTAGCTGTGTTTCCGTGTGCGGCATACCGGCCTCACAATAATGAATTCTGCTTCGAAAGATAACGGGTCTCTATGGCACTCTGATAGTGAAGGTCCTCTCTCTATAACCTTCGCTATCTACACACACAGACCTTTGTTCTGACCTACGCACGAGGGGGCCCAACCTCGCACTTCAATCAGTCCTCAGAGCTGTGTGTTGCGACAAGCAAATATGTTCTATCTGGATACCCGACTACCCGGACTTTCTCGTATCGTTTACTCTTGGTCTGCGTTAATGTTCCTTTAACCGGGAACTCTCGTACGCTTCACCTTGGGACTCTGACTAGCTGGGTTTCGCTAGTAAAGCGGACGTGTCTCTTTCGGACCTGGGTACCCGAATACCCGACCCGAATATCTTGGTCTGATCTCTTTCCGGTTTACACAACCTTTTATCCTCCCAAGTTGTGTCTTTTTCCGGGAGCGCACAGACTCGTAGGCTTCGTTTCTCGGTACTCACACACGATTCTACTAATGGTATCTCTGGGTAAATATCAGTAACTTTACCCCGTTATTGCACACATACCTGTGTATTTTTCCCCCGTGGGAACTTCTCCGAACACCGGAACAGACAACGGTCGGATCGTCCGGTTGGTCTCCCGGACGGATATTTGCCGGTAAACCGCGGGAGTAACTATGACTGCAAGGGAACCAAACACGGTGACCGCGAATGGAAAATTTACCGGTAGTTCCCCGATGTTATCGAACAGTTTCAACAAGATCGTTCCGGTACTTCACCGGACGTCACCAGCGTAATGTTTCTCCGCACTTTACCGATACAGACCTGTGTTTTCTATATCTCTGACAATCGGTCTCTCCCCGAGGTTTACTCAGCCTGCTAAACTTCCACAATCGGGATGAACCGGCTCGCGATCTAACGGCAGGGTGGGCCCCAAACCTGTCGAATCGGCGGTCAATCCAATACCCAAGAGTGATTAGTTTTTGCTGTAACTCGGGATCGAACTGCTCAGCTTTATGGACGATACTTTAACTGAGTTATCACCACCGGGTCTTTGCTCGTATAACTCTGACGATCAACAGCTCGGACTCTGCCCGTGTATCTCTGACGGCTACCACCGGGTCTTTGCCCGTTTATATCTGACGGTCAACACCGGGTCTTTGCCCGCGTATCTCCGGGTCTTTGCTCGTGTATCTCTGACGGGTACCACCGGGTCTTTGCCCGCGTATCTCTGACGGCTACCACCGGTCTTTGCCCGTGTATTTCTAACGGTCAACAGCGGGGCCTTTCCGCGTGTATCTCTGACGGCTACCACCGGGTCTTTGCCCGTTTATATCTGACGGTCAACACCGGGTCTTTGCCCGCGTATCTCCGGGTCTTTGCCCGTGTATCTCTGACGGGTACCACCGGGTCTTTGCCCGTGTATCTCTAACGGTCAACAGCGGGACTTTTCCGCGTGTATCGCTGACGGGTACCACCGGGTCTTTGCCCGTGTATCTCTGACTGCCAACAGCTGGACTTTGCCCGAGGTTTATCAGACGGTCACCAGGAAACTCCTTGCCCCGTACGTTACCGGAACAGACCTGTGAGCTCTCAATCTCTCACGATCGGTCTTTCCCCGAGCTATACTCAGCCCGCAAACTACCAACAATCGGGATTCAGACCTTTTCGCGATCTAACGGCAGAGTGGGCCCCAAACCTGTCGGATCGGCGGACTCAATCCTTCACCCGAGAGCGATCGATTCGGCTGTAACCCGGGATCGCACAGATTAGCCTTTTTCTCGGACGACCTCTCGTCCGTAATTATATTTTCAACTTGCCCGAACCGAAACCTGGAACTCGCTTTATCACTCGCCGTATACTACCACACGGAGTGCAGTATTTATCGCTAACCAACGACACTAAAGAACCGTATCGCTGTATATGCAGGATGCAGCGTCGCCATCCTACAATATAGGCAAAACACCGTGAGGCAGCCTTTACTTATCCCTCACCACACTATACCGTGGCTTGTTCCTTATATACTAGCCTACGCACACCTTCTCAAATACAGGTGTCTAAGGTATCGAAATCAACCTACGATAATAAGCGCCTCCCTAGCTTTAGGCCTTATTTATTGGACCTGAAAGCGTGTAAAATTATACTAATTAATAATTTCAATCATTAAAACGGAAAGAATACACTAAAACTTAAATATTGGCTATTATTATATCACGTTAGCGCTACCATTTACGCATCGGCCGCTGATGCATTATGTCGCCGTAAAGCGCGTCAACAACACAGCTATTATCGATAAAACCTACATTCATGCCTTTCGGCCTGTCCGCCACATATACACACGCACAAACATCCACGCAAATACATGTATGAATATACACCCGTGCAGATAACACAGATTTAGCGCCATTTTTCCCCATTCGCTGTAAATCGTTTAACACGGTGCAGTTGTCTAACTGTCCCAGCATTCCTGATCATCCCCCCCGGCGTCCGGTCTGGCTCCTGCTGCTCCCTGTGACAGTCCAGCCAGGGAGTTAGGGTGCTTCGTCATCTGCGGGTGGGTGAGGTTCCTTCCGTCTGTCGCTGCGTTTAATTGTTTGTTCCGTGTTCGTCTAGATTTTCTAGCGCTGTCCAATGTCGAAGCTTTTTCGTGTACGCTGCGAGGGGTTTATCGCACTGGGTCGCATCCGATTTCGTTTTATGCCTAAGAAGGGTAGAGCGAAAGAGGAAAAGAGTAGGAGAAGGAGGTGAAGGTGGAGGAGAAAAATGAGGAGTAGAAGGAGGAAGAAGGAAAGGACGAAGAGAGGAGGAGGAGAAAAAGGAGAAGGAAGAGAGATGAGGAGGAGAAGGAGGAGGAGGAGGAAAGAGAGGAGGAAATAGGAAAAGGCGGAAAAACAGAGAGGAGAAGGAAAATAAGGAAGAGAGAGGAGGAGAATGAGGAAAAGGAGGAGTAAAAGCGAAGAGGAGGAGGAGGAGGAGGAGGAAGAAAAGTAGGAGGAGCAGAAAATGGAGGAGGAAGAGAGAGGAGGAGGAGCAAAAGGAGGAGTTAAAGGAAGGAGGAGGAGGAAAGGAGGAAGAGGAAAACGAAGGATGACAAGGTGAAATGCGACTCACCAAACGATAGCAACGAAATCAGTTGAGACAAAGAACAGTCAGCACTGCAGTCTCCACCCCTTCCTCTCCTACTCCTTCCTGTTCTCCTTGTTTCAGTTTTTTGATTCTACTTCTGATTCTTGTTCGTTTTCTTGTTTATATTGTCGTTGCTGTTATTGTTTTAAGTAAGTAAGCATAATCTTTATTACACGAATTGCATAACCGCACTTTGGTTCATAGGCGCCAACTTCTTGGGGGCCTTGGGGGCCAATGCACCCAGAGAAAAAGTTCAGTGGGGGCCTGGCACCCAGAAGAATTCGGACCTTAAATTCAATTTTTAGGGTATTCCTAAAAAAAAGGTCGTCACATTTTTTCGTCAAATTTTAGGAGAGAATTATCTTAAAATATGCACTTGCACCAGATCCGGCCATGGCCATTTAAAATTTTCTCATGTTTACACACGGATGACTAAAAAAGGTCATCAGTTTTTTTCGGAGATGATTTCCTAAAAAGTTCCGTTGGTCCTTTAAAACTTTTATAAATCTTCTGGATCCGCCTCTGACTGGCACCCAGAGACAAAAGCAAAAGTCGGCGCCTATGCTTTGGTTTACAGGCCTCTAAACAGGATGTGTGCCAACTGATGTATTCTTCGTTCGTAATGACATTTAGCATCATATAGGCTATATAGGCTTCTGATTTGGTTTTTCCTTAGAGTGGCGCTATATATTTATGTATCCAATTAGCTACATTCTTCTTCTCTTCTTCTTTTTGTTTTTGTTCTTGTTCTCGTTCTCCTTATTCTTATCCTTCGTCATAATCGACATCATCACCACCTTGTTATTTTTGGTCTTGACCATTCTTCTGTTCCTGTTCCTTTCGTTCATCATCATCGTCGTCGTCGTCGTCGTCGTCGTCATCATCAACATCATCATCATGATCATCATCATCATGATCATCATCATCATCATCATCATCATCATCATCATCATGATCATCATCATCATGATCATGATCATCATCATCATCATCATCATCATCATCATCATCATCATCACCACCATCACCACCACAACACCTTCTCTTCCTCCGCCTCATCCTCCTTCTTCTCCCCCTCCATCTCCTCCTTCATCTTCTTCTCCTCCTTCTTCGCGTCGTCCTTCTTCTTCTTCTCCTCCTCCTTCTCCTCCTCTTACTCTCCTTCTTTTTGCTCGTCGCCTTCTCCTACTCCTCCTCCTCCTTCTCCTCCTCATTATTTTTCTTCTCCTTCTATCCCCCTCTTTCTTCTACTCCGCCTCCTTCTTCGTTATCACATTCATCATCATTTCCTCGCTGTAGCGAAGGATAAGTAGGGTCATTCTATAGGAATTTCGAGCGCCCTGAGCTAGGCTCGTCGAAAGGGAACTCTTGTTTGGCAGTCTCGTGTTTCCTTAACATACTCGTGAATGCCGTCAGAGTTCCACAGTTAATTAATCAGGCATCTAACTGTTGAGGTGATTAATGCGGGCGCTATAAAAATGCGCGAGCATACGAAGGCCTCGTGGGGAGTCACGTGTCACCGACAACAAAAGAAAAGAGTGGGGGTGATGATTAAGATGGTGAGCACAGTTTATGTGCGAAAGAAATCAACGAACGAAAGGATGAATGAATGAATGAATGAATGAACGAACGGAAGAATGAATGAAAGGAGGATTGAATGAAAGAATGAATGAATGGACAAGTGAATGAGTTAATTAATTAATTGAATGCATGAATTGAATGTATTAGTTGAGTTTATGAATGAGTGAACAAATGAATGAACGAATGAATGAATGAACGAACGAATATATGAACGAAAGAATAACAAGTTTTTATGCAAAGGTCGTTTATTATTTACTAATTTTTATCTCTATCTATTATTTCTATTATGCAACAGCGTATTTTACCCACGTTCATTCTCTCCTTACAGCACTCAGTGCGATCGTCCTTTTGCCGTTGCAACGCATGACGTCACAGCCGACCATTCACCCGGCGTTATTTATTGGTCATCGACCAAAAGCGACGTCGTCATTATAACTCGATTGTTTCGGAATATCTCTCGACCACGACGGTTATCTGGCGGCCATCTAGCGGATATTTAGCGGATATCTTGCGGTTTCTGGCGTCTGAAACGACTTTCTGTTCTATTTGAACAGCCGGGATCTCTTGGAGTCATGTCTGACGTCAGTGAATACTAGTGTGACTTCGGCTCTTGTTGAAATAAATACTCTGTTCATAAAACGCTGGGAGGCCAGTGCGAGACGGTGGTTAGGGCGCAGTGGGACGGGTTCAGAGGTACGCAAAAGGAAAGGGGTAGAGCTAGAGGTTGTGAAAAGGAAAGATGGTGAGACCTACGGTCATATAGATGGATGACATTTAATGTACGTATATTTAGTTGGATGTATATAACTTCTATATAATAGATCATGTATACATGCATGTATGCGTGTACGTATGGATGTTTAGATAATGCATGTATGTTTAGATCATATATGTATATACGGATGTATGCATGTATGTTTAGATCATGTATATATGTATGTATGTTTAGATCATGTATGTATGTATGGTTGTATGCATGTATGTTTGGATTATGTATGTATGTATATATGTAAATACATAGGTATGTATCTTTAGATCATGTATGCATAACTGCTAAACAAATGTCTCTCAGTCTCGTGTTTCGTTAACAATGTAATGTTGAAAGTCGTCGCAGTTCCACAGTTAATTAATCATAATAGCTAATTGTTGAGCTGAAAATAATGGCGCTGCAAAAATCCACACCTTCAGCAAACCTTGTGGGAAGACATGGTTTCACCGACAACAAAGGAGGAGTAGGCAGAGGGTGAACCCTTGCCTACTCCTTCTGACTAAGATAAGGACCAAAATGAATGAACGAGCTAACGATTGAACAAGCAAATGTATGTATGTATGTACGTATGTGCGTATATGCATATGCTTTGTATTCGTGTATAGCATTATTTTATGGAGTATTGTTCCGTGTATCTCTGTTTGTCTGTCTGTTTTAGCTGTCTGTCTGTCTTTCTGCCTGTCTGTCTGTTTTACCTATCTCTCTTGCCTGTCTGTCTGTCTTTCTGCCTGTCTGTCTGTTTTACCTATCTCTCTTGCCTGTCTGTCTGTCTTTCTGCCTGTCTGTCTGTTTTACCTGTCTCTCTTGCCTGGCTGTCTGTCTTTCTGCCTGTCTGTCTGTTTTACCTGTCTCTCTTGCCTGTCTGTCTGTCTATCTGTGTGTCTGTCTGTTTTACCTATCTCTCTTGCCTGTCTGTCTGTCTTTCTGCCTGTCTGTCTGTTTTACCTATCTCTCTTGCCTGTCTGTCTGTCTTTCTGCCTGTCTGTCTGTTTTACCTGTCTCTCTTGCCTGGCTGTCTGTCTTTCTGCCTGTCTGTCTGTTTTACCTGTCTCTCTTGCCTGTCTGTCTGTCTATCTGTGTGTCTGTCTGTTTTACCTGTCTCTCTTGCCTGTCTGTCTGTCTTTCTGCCTGTTTGTCTGTTTTACCTGTCTCTCTTGCCTGTCTGTCTGTCTATCTGTGTGTCTGTCTGTTTTACCTGTCTGTCTGTCTATCTGTCTGTCTGTCTGTCTGTCTTGCCTGTCTGTCGTGTCTATCTTTCTCTGTTCTGCTTGTAGTCTCTATTACAAAAACACGGTCGTTTCGTGTGTGTATAATTCTTCTTGTATCGCGTGACTTTCAGCGAGAACTTAACGAGAACTGAAGCGAACGTAGCGACATCTGTCAACTGGAATCACGTCCTTTAGAAGAAATTACCGGATCTGCGGCGTGGACACGATAACAGACGGTAATCGATCTCAGCGATGACGGTAACTCATGCCACCAGCGAAAACGTCGGCAATTCGTCTTACCAGCAAAGACGGTAACTGACCTCAGCAGCTTAGCTGCACCTAAAATGGTAATCCAACGAACTTGCCGACGAAAAAATACCCCACAAGCATGCGCGGTAACTATCCCAGCAAGCGAAGATTGTAATCTAGAAAAGCTAAGACGGTAACTTAGCCAAACAGCGAAGCGGTTATCTAAATAAGCGAAGACAGCAACCTGGCCCAATTCGCGGAAAAAGAGAATACGGTAACCTAACCCAAAACGAAGACGGTAATCCAAGGGAAAAAGCTAAGACGGTAATCGACCTTAACAAAGAAGACGGTAACGATAAACGTCAACGGCGTCGTCATGACGAACGACACGTCATCAAGATTCATCGTTCTCTTCAACACGAACCTAACATTCCGGTCCGGTCTACTGAACGCCAATCGAACCGTGGAGTCGGTGACAGACGAAGGAGATCCGCAAACGTCACCTCCGTTTGTCTTCCTGAACTACAGCCTACCGACGACGGTCCTCGTAGCCGTGTTTCTCTCCCTTTTCGTTCTCGGTACGGTCTTTGGGAATTTCCTCGTCGTGTTGGCACTGTACCGCTACAGATTCCTGCGCACCGTGTCCAACTATCTAATCGGGAACCTGGCCGTAAGCGACTTTCTGTTGGCCGTGACAGTACTTCCGCTGTCGAGCGTCAACGAGTGCCTCGGCCACTGGGTGTTCGGACAGACCCTGTGTAACCTCTGGCTCCTGACGGATGTTCTGTGCTGCACGGCGTCGATATGGAACCTGTGCGTGATCGCTTTCGATCGTTTCACTGCGACGCTGTGTCCGGTCTGGTACCGGGAGAAGCGCTCGACGAAGCAGGCAGTGATCTACATCAGCATCGTTTGGCTCATCTCTTCGTCCGTCTGTCTACCACCTGTTCTCGGCTGGAACGACCTGAGGGACAACTACGTCCACGATAATACCACCGATCTTCATCACTGCATCCTCTTTCAGACTAGGAGCTACGTCATCTATTCCGCCAACGGTTCCTTCTTCCTCCCGTTTTTCCTCACCGTTGCCCTCTACATCGGCATCTTCATCACCCTCAGAATGCGCGTTCATCGGATGCGCCGCGCCGACAGCACGCGCTCCCTCCGTCAGAGGTCCTTCATCTGCCCCGACAACGCTGAGACTTTCACGGGTACGGAGCGGCTGTTGCTTGGCCCTACCCGCGCCAGGGTCGCTGGGGATGCCAACGAGCATGAGACGAACGACGCTCGGAAGGGTCACGCGTGGCCCGTGTGGCGAGCAGATCGCAAGCGGCGGAGGCAGTCCAACAACGGAGTAGGGAGATGCGGATCGCTTCAACTCGACCCTCCTCAGTACCAGACGTACGATGCGGGTCGCTTCAACGAGTCACAGGACACATCGGCGCCCGTCCTGCTTCAACCCCTAGCGCCGGTCTCCGTGGTGGCCGATCAGACTCTGGTGGAGACGACCCGTCACCCAGCTCCTCACCGATCGTCCGTCCTGAAGGCTCCGCTGGCTGAGCGAAGGTTGAGCTCCACCCAGCGCTACGAGCAACGCGAGGTTCGGGCGACGGTGCGGATGGCCGTGATCATCGCGGCCTTCTGCGGCATGTGGCTTGGCTTCTTCGTCCTGTATACGATCCGCGGGTGTTGCCCGGAGTGTTTCATCCCACGCGAACTGGACGCCGTCTTCTTCTGGCTCGGGTACTCCAATTCGAGCGTCAATCCGATTCTGTACACCATCTTCAACGACGAGTTCAAGCGAGCGTTCGCTGCCATCCTCAGTCGATCGAAGGGTAGCAGGAACTACCCGATGACCTCGAGGCGAAGGTCAACGCTCACCTCCACTATCAGTACACGGTGGCACACATAACTGTAATGGCAAATTTCGTCATTGATTTATCTAACGCCACTCCCAGAGGAACTCCTCTCAGTCACCTCCAACTTCTTCAAGTTCTCTGGTAGATTCAAACGTCCAATGGTGCCACTCCTCTTAACTTCTTCTTTCAGTTTCCTGTATTCATCCGTAATCATCCAGCCCATCAGCATCCGCCTAGGTCTTCCTCTCGTTCTCATGTCTTCTATTCTTCCCCCTCCCATGACAGTTCTGAGAAGAAAGTCTCCTCTCAGTATTCCCGCTTCTAACCTAACGACCCAGCCAATCCGTGATCGTGCTGAACGGTTTTCAAGCTCTAACAGAAAAGAGGTGAAGAGAAACAATGGAGGTCGTGTTAAAGACTCGCATGGCTAAGACTCGCTTGTAAGATATTTCACGGGCAAATTGTAAACCGGAGACAAATTTCACATCGGAATATAAACCAGATTGAAATTTTACATTCGAATTATAAACCAGTAATGAGTTTCACATTTGATATGTTTACCGGTTGTAATTTTCATCTGCGACTTTTTCGCTGAGAACTTCACCTGCTACTATTTGCACCAGCTGGGATTCAAATTGTACCGATGATATAAGGTTGGCAAGGAATTTCACCAACGAATTTTATCAGTGATCAAAAGCTGATAAGGATTTTCCCAAACTAAATAATATATCAGTGAAATAAAACTGTGAAGAATTTTCACCAACGAACCGTTTCAAGGTGGCAGTGAATTTCTCTATCGATAGAGAAATTCACTGCCACCTTGAAACTGTGTTATGCATATTTAGCTAGCTATTATACTTATATTCATAATGCAGCACTGTTTTTTGCGGGCATTCACAAGATGTCGTTAGTACACAATGAGCAGTAATACATGAAACTCTCAGCTCCAGTTAGACACCTTTAAAACGTGATAACCCTTGGTTACATATTTACCATTCACGAACAATCCGTAGATCCTTCCAGAACAATACATGTGGGAAGGTCGACGTTAACACGAAAGTTGTTGCAAAAAAATTAAATTCTCCTGCATTAAATCCACGACTCTGTTAGACATAGCACCATTAACCCTCGAGTGCCCAAGCTATTTTTTGGTACACGGATGCCCAACGGACCCCAATGTTTTCATTGTGATATATGGAGAACGGATTGGAATACTTTAACGGGGATTTGGCTTGTTATAATCCAAATTCAATTTCCAATCGACTGATGTATGGTATTTCACAATAGCGCCACCTGGTGAAACTTTATTTGAACTTTAATACTCGTTTGTAGTGTTTTGCAATTTCGGGATTTTTCGCAGGTATTCAGTTGCACGCACGTAGTTGTTGCCTGGTTGTGGGGTACAGGATTGGAATATTTTAACGGGATTTGGCTTGTTGTAATCCAAATTCAATTTGCATTCGACTGATATATGGTATTTCACAATAACTTGCGTTAAAAATTTATTTCTGGGCTGGTTAACCAAATGCCAGTATGATCATCAGCCGCATATCTTGGGGTGTCCTTGGTATATGCTATGGTTGTGGGGTACAGGAATGGAATATTTTAACGGGATTTAGCTTGTAATAATCCAAATTCAATTTGCAATCGACTGATATATGGTATTTCACAATAACGTGCGTTAAAAAATTATTTCTGGGCTGGTTAACCAAATGCCAGTATGATCATCAGCCGCATATCTTGGGGTGTCCTTGGTATATGCTATGGTTGTGGGCTACAGGGTGGTAGAATAATCACTAAAAATAATCATACGAAGCCCGATTGAAGGATATAGGAAGTCCTAAAACCATTTTTACAATTTCGCTGTTACAAGTTATCCGTGGAAAGCGGGTCTGGGGTCCGGTCGGACCCCCCCTTGGGCATCCGAGGGTGTTAAAACGCAGCCACTCTCAACTGTGGGTCTGCCAAGCTTCTGGATACGACAGCTTATGTCCGTCTTCAACTGCGCCGCTCGAGTCGTCGTTAAGCTGCCAAAATTCTCGCATATTTCGATCTATATGCGAGACACGTTACACTGGCTTCCGGCTGAGGACAAGATCACATTCAACACCATCCTCATGAAACTAACATAGGACGAACATCGATGGTTGGTGAGGCCCCAGAAAACATCCCCGTCTCTAGCAAAACAGATCGTCGGTGCTTACATTCTCCAGCTCATGGGGACTTGACGGTCCCGCGCTCTCGTACATCGATGCGGGAGCACCGTGCCTTGTGGTGCATTGGACCACCATGATACTGGAACAGTCTTACATTAACATTCATAACATTGCATCGCATGCAGCTCAGGAAACATTTTCCAATTTACTTAGTCGCATCTGTTTAAATCTGCTAGACAGCTAGGTTTAGCGCCTTGATCCAATCGCCGAATTGAAAATACAATACCACGTGTAGGGTAGGGTTATGATTTAAAGTTGGCAATGAATTTCGCCATCGATTCTGTTGCTGATGGAACAATTAAAAGTAAAATTACTCATTCGTGAAAACAATGGAAAGGCGAGGAATCGAAAACACTGCGAGTTAAAAATTCGAAGAAGGGATTTAGTATACGGGTTTGCGGGGATCAGTGTTTTAAGCCATCTTCATCAACTTCACCTAAACAGAAAGACACAGGCAGATTTAAAAAAACGGACAGACAGACAGACAGACAGACAGAGGGACAATAAGACCTACGAATATAAATATGTCGTCACATCGTCGTCATATTTCAATAGACACCTATCTGTGACGCAGGTTCTGTGAGGGTGAGGAAGGACTGAGATGGGTCGGGGAAAAGGAGCGGAAGGGAAGACAGATAAATACACACGAAGATTATATTTGAATAATATTAGACCACAAATCGGCGGCGGAAGAACAAGAACAAAATCGTCTTAGACTGTAGACTGTAATGCACATTGCACATGACATAGCTGGAAAAAAATTAGAGTTCAAGCTTCAGGGCCGAACAAATAATTATAGGTCTGCCTCTGTGAATCAGAGACGGTACCACACTTTAATTCCAGATCAACGCTCAGACCCTAGGTAACCGTATACCAGAGCAGAACTTACACTTGGATACCGAAAGCTACGTTAAAACAATCGAAATCGCTAATTCTTCATTTGAATAAAGTGACAGCGATGACCCACACAGTTACCCTCAAGTCTTGATTGGATCAGATTGGATGGGTTCTACAACAGCTTATCATCATTTCCACAACAGGCATTTTGACTTGGCTTTCAAAGTCTATTATTAAAGTTTTATCTTCTCCTTGTACTTAAAGCAAGCCTCAGCGCCGATATAGTAATTAGTTGTACTATGTTACAAGCTGCAATTTTGTCAACTTGCTTTGAGAGTAAAGGAAATTGATTTCTTGATTGATTGACTGACTGACTGATTGATTGATTGATTGGCCTAAAGCCCACGAGTGTTTCAGCAACGGCGCTTGATAAATGCCAAGTTCCCTGGCGTCCCTCGCTGAATGGCGACTTTGTTTATGCATTTCTTTCAGAGAGGAAGCGGACCTATGTCAATTCGAATTAAATCTGAAGCCAGAAACAAATTCTTGCGTTCAGTAGAGGACTATTAGCTAGTTTGAGAATTGTAGAAAAAAGACTGGGGGGGGTTAGACCTTGATTCATGCGGAGTTGGGGGTGTGCAATGAAGACTTTACTATGGGGTTCTAAGAAAGACTAGTGGGGTTGAATCCCTCAACCCCCGACAATTCTCACCCTGCTATTAGCCGAGCTCGAAAGCGCCCTGCGTAAATGAATAGCGCTACAAAAACAAGACGCTTTCTTTCTCTAGCCTGCTGCGCGTCTGAGCGTCGACGTTGGAAGATGGCCCACGGGGGCAGAACGGATCGAGAAACAAAATGGCGAAAGGAAGAAAGCAAAATTATACAGCCTGGTTCAGTCGTAACGAGGAAAATAAAACGTGGAAACGGAGAAATCAAACCCGTAAAATGTATATAAACCTGCTTTCGTTAGAGGGACTTTGGTCTACGGATGGCGGGCGCAACAAATACCGGATCGTAATCGTATAAACAACAAATTTCTAAAGCGGCGCTACGTAAAAGCTAGTCGCGGGGAACGAGGTTATTCAGTCAAACGGTAAAGCTGATCAGCTGTTGCCTACTGTCAGACGGTTTTGATGACTTGAAAAGGCCACACTTCGATGTGTGTTTGTGACTGCTTTTCCTATGCAAGCATAACAAAAGAGAACAGTGGCGTCTACCAATGGGAGGGGGTTGGGAGAACGATCTCCCACGGTTGCCAGAAGTGATGGGGTTAACGTTCCGTATATAAACTGGGCTGTCGTTAGTCATTACTGGCCAGAACAGTTGTAGTGAACATTTATAGTATAGTATAAAAAGCCTAATATTTCTTATTTCAGTTCATACTTGGTTTAAAAATTTTATTAATTAACTTCGCGGTTTTATACGATATTATACACCGCTACGTAAAATCCAGGGTTTCAAGTAAAACTATCGACTTTATCCAGCAGCTTTTAGTGCTTGGCCGCATCTTGTGGACGTCCCGTTGACGTCGACCTTACCCTACATAGGATAAACTTTGGATAAATCTAGCGATTGTTTGGTTAATTGTTGTTTAACGACGCTTGGGACTGACACTACCACAGCGACGGTAGTGGAACAGTTTGAATTGAGATCTAGCGATTGTTCGTCATTGGTGAATTTATATGTATGTATAATGTATGTATGTATGCATGTAGGTGTATTTAGGTGTCCCTCTCCAACTGGATTATTATCCCTTATGCAACCAATGATGTGTAAGAGTATATCTAATATGAATGTTAACCTGTTACAACCATTACTGGTCGCAATAAAAGATTGATTGATTGATTGATTGATTGACTGATGTGTGTGTGCGTGTGTGCGTGCGTGTGTGTGTGTGTGTGTGTGTGTAGAACCATTAAAATATTTCGCTACAAGTTACAAGCTACCAAACAGATTTAAATAGATGCAACTTAAGAATTTCGAAAATCTTTCCTGGGCTACATACGGTGCAGTGTTACGTACTGCTAATAGAAGACTGTTCTAGAATGATGGTCCAATGACTGAGGAAGCGCGTTGCGCCCGTATCGATGTACGAAAGCGCGGGTTCATCAAGTCCCCACGAGCTGCAGAACGTAAGGATCGGCGACCTGGTTGACGGGAGATGGGAACACAGAGCTCCGTGACCTACTCTGCGGTTGCACCGACCATCGATGTTCGCCCGATGAGGATCATTTTCTATGTGATCCTGTCCGAGTATCCTCAGTGTAATGTGTCTCACATATATAGATCAAATATGCGAGAATGTTGCCAACTTATCGATGACTTAGGGATCCCGCAGCTGAGAGTATAGCTTAGAGTGGCTGCGTTTTAAAGGTGTCGTGGATTTAATGCTGCATTATTTAGTGCTTAGCGACATCTTGAGGATTAACGTCAACCTTACCCTATGTAGAATATAGCGGTTGGATGGATCCAGAGTTTAACGACATCTTATAGTAACAAAAGCTGTTGACGTCGACGTAAATGATGATATTTGGTTTGTTAGTTGCTGTTTAACGACGCTGTGTCATAACAAAAATGATTAGTGCCGCACTCCTCCTTTATCCAAAGTGGGACTGGCACTCCCAGAGAACAAGCAGTGGCGGAGTTAATAAACGATCAGTAGTAGTAGTATTAATCCATTGTTTAACGACATCTTATGGCAACAAAGGCCATTAACATCTCAAAACACGATTGGTGATTATGTAGCTGAGAATGGCAGCGTTGTAAAAGTGTGTAACTGCAGTCGTCGATTTGATACAGCATTTTTTGTTTTTGGTGACATCTTGTGGTTTAACGTCAACCCTACCCTACATAGGATATGGTTACAATTCATGTAACGATTGAATACGATTGGTAAATATGTAGCTGAGAATTGCTGCATTTGGAAGGTGTCAAATTCAGTCGTGGATTTAACGCTGCATTATTTAGTGCTAGCGACATCTTGCGAGTGTCACTCCGGCATTTATAATCGTCTACCTTGCCTTGCAAAGTTTCAGTGTTCTTAAGAGCTAACCACTGAACGCGATCGATAAATATGTAGCTGAGAGTGGCACATTTTAGAGGTGTCTTACTGGAGCTGTGAATTTCATGTAATGCTGTTCATTGTAAAGTAGCGACATCTTGTGACATCAAAAACAGAACTGCATTATGAGTATAATCAGTGCTTTTTTCCGCCGGAACGGTATTTCGGCACCTTTTTTCGGCTAATAAAGAATAATTTTTTTAAAAATAATAGAATCAATAATTTAGCTATTTTAATATAATTTCAGTGTTGTGAACTGTTTTCAGTGTTTATTGAGACCCTCCCTACCCCCAATCCCGTTTTTCTTGGAATTTTAGTGCTTCCATAATTGCTCTATTCCGGAACCTATTTTTCAGTTCCGGAACTTTTTTATATAGAAAAAAGCACTGAGTATAATTATATGTAAATATGTAGCTATCTAAATATACACAACAAAGTCTAGCATACATTATGTTTAAACACGTATCGGTCACTGCCTGCTCAACGAACAACTTGGTCGCAGGATAGTCCCCGGCGGCGCCGCCGCTAAGCCATCATGTCGAAACCAGTCGCTACGCTATCGACTGCCTATCAATGCAAATATTTCTATGTAGAAACTGAAACTGAAATTTGTCAGAAGCTGAAACGAAAATGGAAATTATTTCATAACTGAAACTGTAACAAAAACTGGGTTTCCTTACAAACAAACTATAGGCCTAGTGACTGGAAAGAGTGGAAGACTTGGGTGGATGCTGCTGGATTGGTGAATGGAAACAGTGAACTTAACGAGGAAGTTCAGCATCGAAAGGAGTGGCTGCTTTGACAGCCACAATACTTAAAATCAGTTCTTATTCGCACACTTAACATTTTTCAACGAGGTCATCTGATTATCTTTGTCTTGTAATACCTATATCAAGAACTGTTCTTGGTGAACGAGCATTTTCGGTTACTGGACCTACATGTCGTTCTTGGAACTCTCTTCCTGTGTCTGTGCGCTCTGCTCAGTCGCTTGTGTCATTTCGTTCTCAGCTAATTATAATTAACAGTGCTTAGTGTTTAGCAACATCTTGTGGATGTCAGTTACGTTGATATCGACCGTATACTTTATGAAAATATCACGATGTCTAGCGATTGAACGCGTCTGGCTGTCTATATATCTTGTGGATGTCAGTTACGTTGAAATCGACTTTAACTTTATGAAGCAAAATTCCATAAGGTCTACCGATAGAACGTGACTGGTTTCTATATACTTGCAAGTATATAGAAACCAGACTCTAGAACAAAATGGATTCACATTAAGCTGGGCGTTCCTCAAGGCTCTGTACTTGGTCCTTTACTCTTTATTCTCTACACGGCTGACATTTCTTCTCTTTTCCCACTCTCGGGAGCTACTGGTCATATCTTTGCTGATGATGTGCAAGCTTTTGTCCATGGGTCTCCTTTATCTCAATTGCACTTAGTTGAGCGTATCGAGTCTCTATCTAAGTCTCTCCATTCCTGGATGTCCTCAAATCGTCTCTGTCTTAATGCCTCCAAAACCCAGTTCATTTGGTTTGGCTCCCCTCAACAGTTGCTTAAGATTGATTTCGCCCTCCTCTTGGAAATCTTCCCTCACTACTCCTTTTCATCAAGTGTACGTGACCTAGGTGTTACGCTTGATAGCTCTCTCTCCTTCAAAGATCACATCTCTAACCTCACACGTGTTTCCTACTTCCACTTAAGGCGTCTCAGGGCTGTTCGACGATCTGTCTCTTCCTCTGTTTTCACAACGCTGGTCCATGCTTTCATTTGCTCCAGAATTGACTACTGCAATTCGCTTCTAATCGGTCTTCCTAAGGTCCGTCTCATGCCTCTGCAGTCAGTCCTAAATGCAGCTGCGAGATTAATTGCCCGTCTGCCACGCTACTCACGCATTTCATCCTTCATGTTTGAGAAACTGCACTGGCTTCCTCTCTCTGCACGTATTAAGTTTAAAATCCTTATTCTGGTGTCAAAGACACAGCGGGGTCTCGCCCCAAAATATTTAATTGATGTAATTCACCGGCCTCTTTCTGTCTCTTCGCATCGTCCACTTCGCTCCTCAAACAGATTTGATCTCTCAGTTCCTCGTACTAGAACAGCTATGGCTCAGTCCCGATCTTTTGCCTCAATTGGTCCCTCTCTCTGGAATACACTGTCTCCTTCTACTCGCTCTTTAATTTTAATAAGTAACCCCTCATCTTCTTTTACTTTCCTCAAGACTTATTTCTTTTCTCTCGGCCTTGCGCACTGGGAGCGCCTCTGAACGGTTCACCCTACTAGAGGCGCTTTATAAATGTTTAAATACAATACAATACAATACAATACAAGTGATGCGTTTTAAAGGTGTCGAACCGCATAATGTTGGGTTGTATGTCTGATTGTCTTTGTCTGGTCTACCTAAACCAAGAACTGTGTGAATGAGCTTTTCGGTTGCTGGACCTACTTTTCGGAACTCTCGGTGCTTTTTGTGGTGGTGCCAGTCCAGAGTTTCGATAAAGAAAAAGGAAGACGTTGATCGTTTTCCTTGTGAATAGCGTCGTTAATAAGCAAATATCTATCCTAAGCGTATACATAATACAGCAGCGAGTGGTTTTTGGTCACAGAGTTTACTATACTGTTTCTCTTTGATCAGGCTTGGCTTGGGAGTGCCTCTGAGTAGAGCCCTTGAAGAGGCGCTATATAAATTCCATGATTGATTGATTGATTGATCGATTGATCGATCGATCGATTGATTGATTGATTGATTGATTGATTGATTGATTGATTGATTGATTGATTGTACAAAGCGTCGTCATTGTAAGTTCTAGAACACTGTCTGGATAATGTGGGAGAAGAAAAGGAGTGAGAATAAGTAAAGAGGAACAGCAAGAGGAAAAAGATAGTAAAAGCAGGAAGACGAGGACGACGAGGAGGACGAGGATATTGAGGAAGAGAGGAGGAAGAAGAGGAGGAAAAGTAAGACAAGGAGTAGGGCGAGGAGAATGACGATTTGGATGCAGAAGACGATGAAGAACAGAAGGAGGAAAAACAGGAGAAAGAGGAAATTGAGGAAAAGAGGAGGAATAGGAGAAGGAATAGGAAAAGCAAAAGTGAGGAGAATAAGAAGGAGAAAGAGAAGAAGGAAGAGCAGAAAGAGGAAAAGGAAATTGAGGAGGAGAAGATAAGAGATGGAGAATGAAGAGCAGAAGGAGGAGCTGAAGGGGAAGAGTAGAAGAAAGAAAATAAAGGGCAAAACAACAAAGGAGATGGAAGGAGGAAGTGGAGAAAGCATGTGAAGCAAAAGTGGAAGACGCAAAGAGGAGGAAGAAACAGCAGCAAGACTTTGGGTTGGGGCTATGGTTGTGGTTATGGTTGGGACTATGGTTGTGGTTATTGTTTGAGTCATGGTGATGATATTCCTTTGTAAATAAAGGAAACACATCCTGACAAACCGCAGCATGGAACACTATTATTAGATAGAGTTTTAAGGTTTTAAGTCTTAAGGTTGATAATGTTGACTATGGTGTTCAGGAAATTAAGTCTCTGTTGTCTTTAACTGGAAGACAGTAATGGTGATTCTGCGTACGTAATGAATATACAATTTTTTAGACTGGTGGTAAAAGCACGGTGGTAAAAGCACGTGATCTTGATTGTTCTGAATAGATTTAAATAGTCAGCAACCAGCAGAACTCGTGAGGTCAGTTATAGCCAGTTGTTCTTCGTTGACAAGACTCATTCTCCGCAAACTCATGATCAAACGTTCTAATCTTAAATGATCAGATGATGAGGCTAATCCCCACCACGCTGGAATAGCATAAGGAGTTTGACCAGTTTTGCTGCTCTCGTAACTTCTCGAAGGGCATCGTTGGATAGTCCGCGATGTTTTACTGTTCCTAAAGCATGTATAGTGATCTAGCACAAGTTGCTAGGGTTGCGCTAACATGGGCCTCCACTTTCAGATTACCAGATATATATTTAGTACATTAAGTTAAGTTAAATACTTCATTTGAACACCTTTAGAATGCTGTCACTCTCATCTACATATTTATCAAGGATTCTAATCGCTAGGTCGCCTTACACCCATTTCCTTTTGTAGAGTAAGGTCAACGTTAACCCATAAGATGTCGCTAAACACTAAATAATGCTGCATTAAATCCACGACTGAATTACACACCTATAAAACGATGTCACTCTCAGCTACATATTACCTAATCGTGTTCAATCGCTAGATTCATCGCCTCTCGTCATGTGTAGGGCAAGGTCGATGCTAACGCACCAAATGTCGCTAAACACTAAATAATGCAGCTTTAAATTCAAAGGGCTGTATTATGATAAAATAAATTATGTCGATGTCAACGGCCTTTGTTGCCATAAGATGTCGTTAAAGTCTGCATCCACGAATCGGTATATTGCTGTCATGCATCTCTTGTGTAGGGTAATAAGTCGACGCTAACCCACAAGATGTCTTTACACTCTCGATCCATCCAATTTCATTCATAGCTAACACAAGAATTAAGGTCGACGTCAACGTAAATGACATCCGCAAGATGTCGCTATACTCTGGATGCTACATAAACCCACATTTCCAGTTAGACAGACACCGTTTAAACGCAGCCATTCTCAGCTACATATTCACCAGCCGCGTTGAATCGCTACGTTGATATGGAGTTCATCCTGTGTAGCTTAAGGTGGATGATAGCGGGACTTACAGCCAAAAGTTGTCGCTAAACGCTAAATACTGCTGCATTGCAGGTTAATTCAGCCTTCCACTCGCTAGGTGGCGGCGGTGGTTAAATGAGTAGTAGGCCTTGATTGGCGCCGTGTGTTGGCTGCCGCATAAACAGTTATATTCGACTCCTGTAAAACTGTTATCATGTGTTTCTACTGTATACATGTATGTAAGGCGCCCTGCGTGGCCGCCGTTTCTACTATATGTATGTTCACTGAACAGCGCAGTGCGTTTGCAGGCGCTTAATAAAAGAAAAACATTATTATTATTATTTTACATACACGGCTGCAGTTAGACACCTAAACGCGTCTCGCTCAGCTACATATTCACCAATCACGTTGAATTGCTGGGTAAATCTGCAGTACACGATGTGAATCGTAATGTCGTCCTTCAACGTAAATGACATCCACAAGATGTTGCTGAATACACAGGGCTAAATAAATCGCACGGTTCCAGTTAGACACCAATTTAAAAAGCAGCCGTTCTCATCTGCATATTTACCACTGGCGTTCAATTACCGGCTGAATTTTAACGCATAAAGTTCTGCAAGGCTAGGTCGACGTCAACGACCGTGGCAGCCGTAAGATGTCGTTAAACCACTGCTTGCCAATCTTTATGGCTACGAAACCCTTTTGATCTTAAATTGAGTGTACTCGATCCATACACAAAGCTTGTTCTGACGTAGTATTTTAATTTTTTTGGTTGAATATTGTTTTAATCGATAAAAATTAGATTAGAAATTTTTAAATGAAAATTTTCCACCCTTGTCTTCACCTCGGAGTCTGAGTTGTAATGTAACAACATATCGAAACAACATTGTTATCCAATTTCCTCAAGGAACCTTTGTCTCCCCTCCGGAACCCTTGGGTTCTGCGAAACACACTATGGGAAACGCTGTGTTATACAATGGAAACTACTAATCGCCAAATCTGTTACTTCCTCGTACAAAAGGTAAGGTTGATGTAGACGCAACTGACATCCGCAAGTTGTCGCTAAGCGCAACGTATATAACCCACCGTTCCAGTTAGACACCTTTAATACACACCATTGTCAGCTACATATTCTTCAGTCGCATTTAGTCGTTAGGTACCGTGTCATTGATAACTATATATAAAGGTAAGGTTGAAATAAGATGTCGTTAAACACACCGTTCCAGTTAGACACCTTTAATACACACCATTGTCAGCTACATATTCTTCGTTCAGTCGTTAGGTACGGTGTCGCTGACCATTATTATGTATTATGCGTATTGTTGTGTGCACACCTCGTGTGATTTGCCGAATTGCAAGAGAACGGTCGCAACCCACTCCTCTTTACGTACACCAAGGAGGGGCTGCACTCCTGGGCCTGGAATGTTTGACTGACGGTTATCAACGGCAGTTGGGCAACGGCATCTAAGCATGGGTGATGTGTTTTCAGACCCCGAAATTCCCCCATTCAACTCCTGCCAGCAAGATGTCGGGATTCGAACTACTAATCAGTGGGTTAGTCACCAGCGATGGAACACTGGTTATGTAGTTAACTTCTACGTCCGTCGCCATCGGATTGAGGGTAAATCGTTATATTAGTTTTAATCGATAAAATTTAGATTAGAAATTATTTTAAATGATATTTTCCCACTCTTGTCTTCAACTCGGAGTCTGATTTGTAATGTAACAGGATATAGAAAAGCAATTATCCAATTGCCTCACAGAAACCTTTTCTTCCCCTCCAGAACCCTAAGGTTATGCGGAACACATTTTGGTAAACACTACGTTAAACAATGGAAACTACTAATCGACAAATCTGTTACCTTGTCGTACGAAAGGCAAGATTGATGTCGACGCAACTGGCATCCACAAGATGTCTCTAAACATAACATGTTTCATGCAAGACACGGTTCCAGTTAGACACATCTAAAACGCGTCACTGTCAGCTACAGGGACCTCATCCTTGTCTCTAAGGCTCAACTTCGATTTTCTCTCCGAAATGTTTCTGTGATTTAATTCACTGCCCTGACTCCGCTGCTTCTCTCCGTCCTCTTCCTTCCTCTGGCCGCTTGGACCTCCTCGTTCCTCTTGACATGACTTCACTGGCTCAATCCAGGCCTTTTGCTTCCATTGGCCCTGCTCTTTGGAATGAGCTTTCTCCGTCCGTTCTCTCTCTCTCTCAAGTAACGTCTCTTCCTCTTTTACCTCTCTTAAACCTTACTTTTTCTCTAGGGGTCTCTTGCACTGAGAGCGCTTCTGAATGGCTCTCCCGCTATAAAAACTTTTTAAATGTCCGTATACAATACAATGCAATACATATAACATTCACAACGTTCTATGAGGCGTAAGGTCGACTTCAACGTAACAAACACCCACTAAATAATTCTACACAAAAAACGACTGCAGTTAGACATCTTTAAAACGCGTTATTGTTATATATTCAACAGTCGCGTTCGATCGTTAGGTGATTGCTTGAATAAAAGGCATCTCATCATCATCATCATCAGTTCCTGACGCCAGCCATTCGGCGGCGATGGGTACGAATAAATGATCTCCATTGTCATGTGATTTGATTCCTGTCTTTCGTTTTCTTGGCCACGTATTCACCTGGTGATTGGCCATTTCCCCCAGGTACATATCTACGAGGTGTAAAGTCGAATCAGTGCCGGATTAGGCATAAGCTAAAAAATCTACAACTTAGGGCCTCACAATCCGCAGGGGCCTAAAAGAAATTCAGAATTTTGTGGGGGTGGGGCTCTATTAATTTAATGTGCGCTGACATAATTATATATATTATGTAGAACCTTTTTTATGGGGTTATGGTTGGAGTCATGGTTAAATTTGGTGTTGAATCATTACTGCGGCCCTTTAATAGGTTCGCGGGTCAGGTTAGCCCATTCCGCTTAAGGGAATGCAGTTAACTGTTAGTCCAAACCGAAACTTACCCCGCTCGTTGCAATTTGCCAATTGCCTCGGCGGTGACCGAATCGCACGCGACGACATCACGTATCTTAAACAGTCGTCAAACGAGAAACAAGGCCATTGCCCGACGCTTGCCATGTCCAGTTATCGCCAACTCGGCGACCCGTAAAGAAGGCAATTTAATTGGACACCCTGTTCTTACCCACTGATCTGGACGTCACTGAACCGTTCGTCATCTGTTCGTCTACTTCCGCCTCCGAAACCGGATGTGAGCAGATGTGCAGCCATGCGTGACGTAAACGCCTCGTTGCTTTCGGTGACAGAATAAACTATGGCTGTGGATTGATGGAAAATGGATCCTGGCATCTATAGAAATACATAGTTATTGTGGCCATTAATATCAAGCGCTCACAAGCAGATACTTTCTTTTCGCTGGACACTTTCACTGTCTGCTTCTAAGAACTGTTGCATTTAAATTATTTCTTTTAGATCATATATATATATCATTTATATATTATATATTCATATATATAGATATATAATATACTATATATATATATATATATTTATATAATAATATATATTGCTGTGTGCCCGCGTCCTGTGTATCGCCGAATTGTTTTAGATCCTTTACATCCCAAATTACCTATCGAGTGACCTCGGTCAAGTTCTCATTCACCTGCTGGAGCCGAACACTTACACTTGTAGCTATCGTTGGAACTCTGACGATCCAGAAGTGTAGTACACTCGGTGGATGAACAGTCACGATGAGTGGCACCCTCATCCCTTTTTCCGGACCTGCCTCAGACATAACGAGACGATATTTCAGAAACTGATTTATTATTTATTACAACAAACAACTGAGAGCGAGGATTATTTCCTTGACAGACCGAACAACGGTAACTGCATAATTGGCTCAATAAGAGATATCGTGATCCCTTCTCAATCACACCCTTCAATTGTTAGCTCTTATTAGCACAGACCACTTCAGAGTTCAAGTAACTTGTAGGAAGCCTTCGAACCTGTACCCTTAAAACAAGCGGTCGATGCTGTGGGGTTCACACCCTCGCGGACAGAGAGGGCCTTTTATCTTTTAACTGAAAAGGAATCAGCTGAGGCGGATCTACGATGAAACCAATGAAGCTGAAGCTTCAGGGCCTCCGTCCCAGACCCCAGAACCGTCTCAGACTGTAGACTGTAATGCACAATGCACCTGACATAGCTGAAAAGTTTTACAGTTAAAGCGTCAGGCCCAAAAATGTAGGTCCGCCTCTGGGAATCAGAGGCGTTACCACACCTTGCTCAACCCTCAGACCCTATAGGTAACCGTATACCAGAGCAGAACTTACTCTTCAGTACCGAAAACCAATCGAAATCGCTAATTCTTCATTTGAACAGAATGACAGCGATGAACCACACAGTTACCATCAAGTCTTCATTGGATCTGATTGGATGGGTTGTACAACAGCTTATCATCATTTCCACATCAAGCATTTCGATTTGACTTTCAAAGTCTATTACTAAAGTTAATCTGATCCTTGTACTTAATTAAAGCAAGCCTCAGCGCCGATAGATGGCCTAAAAGCCAAGCGGTGTTTCAACAACGGCGCTTGATAAATGCCAAGTTCCATGGCGTCCCTCGCTGAATGACGACTTTCTTCATGCATTTCTCTCAAAGCAGAGATGGATCCATGTCAACTGAAATTAAAACTGAAGCCAGGAACAAATCCTTGCGTTCGGTAGAGGACTATTAGCCGAGCTCGAAAACGGCCTGCGTAAAGGAATAGCGCTATGAAATGACCCATAAGGGATAGGGGATCGAGAAGCAAATGGCGAAATCAAGAAATCAAATATAGCCTACTTAAGTCGGAAAGGAGGAAAATATTGCGTGGAAACGTAGAAATCAAACGCATAAAATGTGTATAAGACTGCTTACGTTAAAGAGACCTTGGTCCGTTTGTCAGAAAGACGACAGTGAGAGAGAGACAGAGACAGAGACAAGAGACAGAGACAGAGGCAGAGACAGAGGCAGAGGCAGAGGCAGAGACAGAGAGAGACGAGGGCAAGCAGCTGCGAAAGGGGTTTCGTTGAGGACCATGCATCTCGTAAGGAAGGACTGGAGCTCTTGAAGAGGAGGGACTTAAGATTGGAGTGGAAATCACAGACAGAGGGACGAAAAGAACGAGGAATACATATACGTGGTGACCATCGTCATTTTCATCAGATTTCAAAATACACCCATCGGGTGGGAGAGGGCGGCGAAGTTTTCTGTGAGGGTGGGGAAGGACTGAGAGGGTCGGGGAAAAGGTGGGGAAGGGGAAACAGACGTCAGATAGATACAGCCGAAGATTATCTTCCGTCGGAGGCGGAAGAACAAGAACAAGATCGTCTCGTCGTAGTCAACGTTGTTCTTCTCATAATATCGCCCAGTTAAATATCAGAGAGCTGTATCCGTCTACCACCGTTCGCCCGTCGCACACACATCCACACACGTGCATAATTGTATATATTGATATATATATATATATATATATATATGTATATAATTAATATATAACGTATATACTATATATATATATATATATATATATATATATATATATATATTAGATGACCTTACATACGTACATACACCATCAATATTGAACACGTGATGTGGATTGTATGTGTACATGGACTTGTATATAATTATACATAGTATTAACTGCGTTTAAAATATTACTTCATGCTATACTTTGTAATGTATATTTAAATAGCTATATATTTTACATATTATTATACTCATGAAGTAGCTCTGTTTTTTTATGGCAGTCATAAGATGTCGTCAGTATACAATGAACAGTAATACATGAACTTCACTGCTCCATTTAGACACCTCTAACATGAAGTCACTCTCAGCTACATATATATATATATCAATTGAGTTCTATTGTTAGATTCCATTAAATTTACAATTGCAGTTAAACACCTTTAAAACGCAGCTATTCTGAACTATAATTATATCCACCAATCGAAAATCTCATACTGATGCGATGATCTGCAGGTAAGAGTCGACTTCAACGTAACTGACATCCACAAAATGTAGCTAAGCACTAAACATTGCTGCCGAAAAATCCACAGTTCCAGTTAGACAATTTTTGAAAGGCCGTCACTCTCAGCTACATAGTCACCAATCGTATTCAATTGCTTAATGCGTATTAAACGGGGATAAGAAAGACTTTTTTTACCAGACTAAGGCTAGGACACAGCAGACTAAACCAATATCTTTTTAATTAGGTCAACATTTGTCGGAAAATGTGACCATAGCAACACTCGGAAAACGATAAAACACTTTCTGTTCGAATGCAAGCACAATAGCTTCCACTATAACAGCACAAATTAGAAAGAACACTTGTGTAAATGAGCAACCAAAAACTGCCCAAGAACATATCCAGTAGATCAGTTGACCATATACCGTAATAAGGAACATAAATAGAAACCTATCGACTTGTATGTCTTTTAATTCAATTGCTGATAGAATGATACTGCAAAACGTTTGACCACTTGAGTTTTCTGAAATGAGAATTAAAAGAAAACGCCACAAAGATCCAAAGTGAAGCGCGAAGACATCTATATGTTGGAAGCAGCCTGAAGCAGCAAAGCCAAGCTCCAATAAAACAGCTGAAATGGGGAGGAAGAGTAAACTTTCTTAAGCTGGTCTTGTGCACTTTTCCTGGTCCTCATCCTTGTCTCTAAGGCTCAACTTGGTATCGCTCCGAAATATTTATGTGACTTAATTTATCGCCGTCACTCTGCTGTTCTCTTCGTCCTCTTCGTTCCTCTGACCGTTTGGACATCCTCGTTCTCCGGGTCAGGACTTCTGTGGCTCAATCTAGGTCTTTTGCTTCCATTGGCCCTGCTCTTTGGAATGAGCTTCCTCCGTTCGTTCGTTCTTCTATTCTCTCAGGTAACGTCTCTTCCTCTTTTACCTTTCTTAAAACTTGCTTTTTCTCTCGGGGTCTCTCGCACTGGCAGCGCTTCTGAATGGCTCGATCGCTAGAAGCGCTTTATAAATATCCGAATACAATACAATACATCGATGAGTGCGCACTGGACCATGCACTGGACCATCAAACTGAACAGTCTTCCATCAACAGTCTGTAACAATGCACCGCATGCAGCTGAGGAAACACATATCGCTAAACACTAAATAATGCTGAATTAAATTGACGACTGCACTTAGACCCCGCTAAAACGCCGCCATTGTCAGCAACATATCTGAGTCATTTTCCGGCGATTTAAAGCTGGCGATGGATTTCATCAGCGTATTGTTCCGGTGATTTAAAGCAGGGTCTGCAGGATCAGTGTTTTAAGCCATCTTCCTTCGACTTAATCTAGACCAGCGGTTCTTAAAGTTGTGGTCCGCGGACCGCCGCGGGCCCCTGGAGCTATGGTCACCGGTCCGTGAAACAGTCCTTAAAATTTCACAATTTTTCAACTTATTCGCGAAAATGTATAATAAACGGCTTAAATTGGCAGCAGTAACAACAATATAGTTCTTATAAACAGTGACAAAGTTTAATTAAATCTAATTTGTAATATAAAATATCAAACTTGTAAGCTTGTGTTGAAAGCACCGGGTCGCGAAATGGCTGGAAACGTAATCACCGGTCCGCAGCATCAGAAAGTTTAAGAAACACTGGCAGATTTAAAAATAACAGACAGAAACAGAGACAGACAGACAGACCTATAGATACATACATGCAGACAGACAGACAGAAAAAGGGACGAAAAGACTGACGAATACACATACATTGTTTTAGTCATCATCGTCGTCACATTTCCCAAGAGACATATCGGGTGAGAGAGGGTGACGCAGGTTTAGGTAAGGGTGGGTAAGGACTGAGATTGGTCGGTGAAGGTGCGGGTGGGGAGGCAGACGTCGGATAGATACAGCCGAAGATAATCTTCCGTCGACAGCAGAAGCACAAGAACATGATCATCTCGTCATCGTTGTTCTTCTCATAATATCGCCCAGTTAAATATAAGAGAGATTATATCCCTCAACCACCGTCCGTCCGTCCGTCGCACGCGCACACGCACACTCACACGCACACGCACACGCACACGCGCACGCGCGCACACACACACACACACACACACACACACACACACACACACACACACACACACACACACACACACACACACACAAACACACACACACACACACACACGCATATATATATATTTTCCCCTTCAGTTTCTCCTGCAGTGTTTACTACTATAATGGTGCATGCCTTCATTTGCTGCCGCATTGACTGTTGCAATTCATTGTTTGCTGGGCTCCCTAATGCTCGCCTTTCATCTCTGCAGTCTGTTCTGAACGCGGCGGCCCGTTTTCCTCGCTTCTCTCATATAACTACCTTCATGACTGATGTACTTCACTAGCTTCCTGTTGCTTCCCGCATCCAATACAAGGTCCTTCTCCTGGTCTCTTGGACTCAGCTGGGAAAAGCTCCTAAATACCTCTGTGACCTAATGCGTAAACCTCCATCTGCTCTCTCTACCCACCCTCTTCGGTCTGCTGACCGCCTTGGTCTATTTGTCCCTCGCGCAAGAACTTTAATGGCTCAGCATCGTGCTTTTGCCATCCTTGGCCCTTCCTTATAGAATGACCTGTAACCCTCTCTCCGGAGCAAGATATTGCTTGGGATCTCGCCCTCTTCTCTCCGCTGCCTAAAGACCTTTCTTTTCCCTCGGGGCTGACACGCTGGGAGCGCCTCTGAATAGTCTATGCTGTGATAGGCGCTTTATAAATAACCATATAAGATAAGATAAGATATAATATATATATATATATATATATATATATATATATATATATAACATATTACGCACGTGTAGAAACATAAATGCATGCTAGAATGTGTTATGCATATTTAGCTAGCTATGTATTTATATTCATAATGCAGCTCTGTTTTTGCTGGCAGTCACGAGATGTCGTTAGTACACAAAGAACAGTAGGGCCTAATACTTGAACTCACAGTCCAATTAGACACCTTTAAAATGCTGCTACTCCTGGCTACATATTTACGATTCCCGTTCAATCGTTACACGTGTGTCCAGAAATCGTTATTAAATCGTAGACTGCAGTTAGACACCTTTTAAACGAAGCCACCCTCAGCTTCATAATTATCTACCAACAGCGTTCAATCACTCGGTTTCAGCTTTAGTATCATAGGGCAATCGTTAGCACCCGCTGACATACATAACTCTAATGGGAAATTTAGTTACTGATTTATATAACGCCACTTTAAGAGGAACTCCTCTCAGGCGCTTCCAACTTCTTCAAGTTCTCTGGCATGCTCCAACATCTAATATTCACTCCTCTCGATGCTGGGCTTCTTCTTTCACTTTCCTGCATCCATTCGTGATCATCCAGTCAAGCAGCATACGTCTAGGTATTTCTCTCGTTCTCTTGCTCTCCATTCTTCCTCTCCCATGATAGTTCTGAGAAGGGAGTCTCCTCTCAGTATTCTCGCTTCTAACCTAACGACCCAACCAATGCGTGATCGGGTTGAATTGTTTTCAAGCGATAACAGAATGGAGTTAAAGAAAGACAACGGAGCACGTGTTAAAGACTCGCATGGCTAAGACTCCGGTGATCAATTTCACATTGCAATATAAACCAGACTTAAATTTTACCTTCGATTTGTTAACAAATAATGAAATTCACATTGGATTTTTTAACCGGTTTAAAGTTTCATCTGCGACTTTTCCACTGAGAATTTCATTTGCTAATAATTGCACCAGCTGGGATTTTCACGAGCAAATTGTACCTCTGATTTAAAGCTGGCAAGGAATTTCACCAACGAATTGTACCGACGTTTTCAAGGCGCCAGTGAATTTCTCTGCGAATTGTAAGAATTATTCAAAGCTGGCAATAAATTTCTCTATCAATTCTGACGGAACAATTAAAAGTAAAATTATTCAACTCTCAAAAATAATCGAGCTAAAAATTCGAACAAATTTAGTATACGGGTCTGCGGAGATCAGTATTTCGAGACATCTTCCAGATTGAAGAACGGATAGACAGACAGACAGAAAGAGAGACAGACAGACAGACAGAGGGACGAAAAGACTGATGAAAACACATACATGGTGATCATCGTCATCGTCATCATCGTCGTAATTTTGCAATACACACATACACAAGATCGTCTCGTCATAGTCATCGTTACTGTATATAATTGAAGGGCTCGCAGCAATAACCAGGTATGTCGGACTTTTTGAGTTTTGGGAAATGGCTTCAAAGATTTGACACTTCAAACTGTTGTATCTAAGCCATTTTACGAGATATCGACAAGCTGTTTGAAACACCATGTGAGTTATTACTGTCTTTCACGAAATTGTTACATAATGCAATGTAAAAGATAACTTTAATGTTTTTTTCACGACATTTTGCTTCATACCTGGTTATTGACACTCAATAACCCAGTATGAAGCAAAAATCGTCTGCTGTTAATCGACATACCTTATTCTTGCACCAAATGGTGACTAGCAAACAGTATAAATTAATCGTGCAATAAGAAGGTAAGTCATCATAGCTACATTACAGTAAGAAAAAAATAATGCAAAATCAGTGAATTGTAGAGTAAGTAAGAGACAATAACCGGGTATGTCAAATAACCTGATCATTGCACCGGTTTTAATACAAAGATTACAAGAAAAAACGACAATTTTTGTTATCATACCGGGTTATTGCATTGGGGTAATGCTGCCGGCTGGTAAATACCATATGTCGACAAACTGTTTTATCCAAAAGCCAATTCAAAAATATTCAGATTTGCACCAAATTTGCAAGGTTTATAGAATACAATATTCCAAGCACTCTGGCATGCTTTTTCACATACTGTAAACCAGGTATGTCGACATATCTGATTATTGAGGCAAGCCCTTCAATTGATATGTAACATATATATTATATATATGCCGTTACATACGTACATGATTATACATATGATGTGTATTCTATATGTACATGTACATACAAGTCATACATGTGTATATATAGAGTATTAAATGCGTGTAAAAATATAAAGGCATGCTAGGCTCCGTTATATATATTTAGATGGATATATATTTGTATCTATATATATTTCAAATGATAATGCACGTAGATCTTTTTTTCAGCCTATCTGGCAGTCACAAGATATTGTTTGTGTAAAATGAACAGTAATAGCTACATGAAATGCACAGCTACAACTACACACCTCTAAAACGCTGTCATTGTCAGCTACATATTTATCAATCGTGTTCAAACGGTAGTTGTGACGTGGTCAACGTGTATATAGTCAGGCAGGTCGGTGTGAAAATTGCTCACTTGATGACAGAATCATGAAATTTGGCACATGTGGTCAACGTCTAAGAGACGGTATACGGTCGACGTTAACGGGAGTGACGCGCAAGATTGTCGCAAAACAGTGTATTGCATTGTAGAAAGTGGCGACATAGTAAGTCCTGGAAAACTATCTGGAGAATATGGGAGAAGAATGGGATTGAGAATCAGAAGAGGAGCGGCAGGAGAAAGACGACAGTGAAAGCATGAGGATGAAGAGGAGGACGTGGATATTGAGGAAGAGAGAAGGAAGAAGAGTAGGAAAAGGAAGACATGGAGTAGGGTAATGGGAATGAAGAGGTGGAAGCAGAAAACGATGGAGAACAGAAGGAGGAAAAACAGGAGAAGGAGAACATTTAGGAAAAGAGGAGGAATAGGAGAAGGAATAGGAAAAGGAAAAATGAGAAGAATAAGAAGGAGAAAGAGAAGAAGAGAGAGAGAGAGAGCAGAAAGAGGAAGAGGAAATTGAGGAAGAGAAGAGAAAGAGATGGAGAATGAAGAGCGGAAGGAGGAGCTGAAGGGGAAGAGTAGAAGAAAGAAAATAAGGGGCAAAACAAGAAAGGAGATGGAAGGAGGATGTGGAGAAGGCATGTGAAGAAAAAGTGGAAGACGCAAAGAGGAGGAAGAAACAGGATCAAGAATTTGTGTTGGAGCTATGGTTTCCATCATGGGCGGCGATCCCGGGGGGGTCGAGGGGGACAAGACCCCCCCCACCTTTAAGAGTGGGGGGACACGCCATGCATCGGACCCCCCAAATTTTGAAGAAACCCCAAAAAAAGTCATCAAATTTTTCCGTGCTAGAGTTATGAAATTTGTTCGCGCGTGAGCGCGAAAAAATTTTTTGACCTCTTTTTGACCAGATCAGTTCAAAACTCTTTTTTGACCAGATCAGTTCAAGAATGTCCCCCCCACCTGTCAAACAAGATCGCCGCCACTGGTTTCCATTATTGTTTATAAAGTAAACTCTCCTGACAAACCGCAGCATGGAGCAAAGTTAAATTGAGTTTTAAGGTTCTAAGTCTTAAGGTTGAGAGGTAGGTAATGTTGAGTATAGTGTTCAGGAAATAAAGTCTCTATTGTCTTTTACTGAAAGAAAGTAATGGTGATTCTGGGGACGTAACAAATATGCAGTTTGATAGGCTGGTGGTAAAAGAGGCCAAAGAATGTGATCTTGATTGTTCTTAATAGATGTAAATAATCGGCAATCAGTTGAATTTGCAACGTCAGCTATAGCCAGCTGTTCTTCGTTGACAAGACCCATTTTCTACAACATCCTAATAAAACGATCTAATCTTAAACGATCAGATGATGACGTTAATCCCCACCAAAGTTGGATAACCTAAAGAAGTTTGGCCAGTGACTTCTCGAAAACCATCATTGGATAATCAGCAATGTCTTAGTGTTCTCAAAGCATACTGGATGATCTAGCACAAGTTGCTAGAGTTGCCTAACATGGGCCTCCGCTTTGAGATTAACAGATATGCGTTCAGTATATTAATTTAAGTTAAATACTGCCGTTGGACACCTTTAAAACGCTTTTAAACGCTGTCCCTCTCATCTACATATTTAACAATCGCGTTCAATCGATAGAAAGTTATACGAAATGAAAGTTATACGAACATGAACTGAAATATATAAAAAAAACTGTAAAGACGTCAACGGCCTATGTAGCCATAAGATGTCGTTAAACTTTTGGAATAATAATAATAATCGATAGATAATTCGGCATCAATATCTTTATGTTGGGGTAAGGTCGACGTTAACGCTCCAGATGTCGCTAAAGACTAAATAAATCAGCTTTAAATTCAAAGATCTGTATTATGCCAACAATAATCTCTGTCGACGTCAACGGCCTTTGTTCACATAAGATGTCGTTAAACTCTGCATCCACCAATCGGTATATTGCTGTCATGCATCTCCTGTGTAGGGTAAGGTCGACGCTAACCCACAAGATGTCACTAAACTCTCGATCCATCGAATCGCCATATTTCATTCATACCTATCACAAGAATTAAGGTCGACGTCAATGCAAATGGCTATACTCTGGGTGCTACATAAACCCACAGTTTCATTAGACAGACACCGTTTAAACGCAGCCATTCTCAGCTACAAAATTATTCACCAGACGCACTTAATCGCTACATTGATATGTAGTTCATCCTATGTAGCATGAGGTCGACGTTAGCGGGACTGACAGCCACAAGATTGTCGCTAAACGCTAAATACTGCTACATTACAATCATGACTGCAGTTAGACACCTTCTACACGCGTCTTCATCAACTACATATTCACCGATCGCGTTCAATCGCTACATAATACGACAGTAAACAATGCGAGTCGTAAGGTCGACTTCAACGTAACTGACAGCCACAAGATGTTGCTACATACTTAACAATGCTAAATAAATCCCACGCTTCCAGTTAGATACCCCCTTTAACAGCAGCCATCTTCATCCACATATTTACCACCGGCGTTCAATCGCCGGTGGAATTGTTTAGGATAAAGGTTTGTAAGGTATAGTCAACATCAACGCTATTAGATGTCGTTAAACTAGTGCTAGCAATCTGTTTTTGCTACGGAACCCTTTCAGTCTGAAATTAAATGTACCCGACCTATACACAAAGCTTGTTCTGACGTAGTATTCTAAAAGAATTTAGGGTTATATATAGTTTTAATCGATAAAAATTAGATTAGAAATTACTTTAAATGAAATTTTCCCACCCTTGTCTTCACCTCGTAGTCTGATTTTTAATGCAACAACATATTAAAACAACACTTTATCCAATTACCTCACGGAACATTTGTCTCCCCTCCGTAACCCTTGGTTTCAGCTGAACGCATTTTGGTTAAATAATTAAAATCGCAAAAGCTTTTTGATCGAAAGGTAAGCCTGATGTCGACGCAACTGGCATCCGCAAGATGTCGCTAAACACAATGTGTTTCATACAACCCATGGTTCCAGTTAGACACACTTGAAACGCATCATTGTCAGCTACAATGTCCTCATCCTTGTCTCTATAGGGCTCAACCTGGTTTTGCTCCGAAATATTTATGTGACTTAATTCATCGCCCTCAATCTGCTGCTTCTCTTCGTCCTCTTCGTTCCTCTGACCGTTTGGACCTCCTCGTTCCCCGTGTCAGGACTTCACTGGCTCAATCTAGGTCTTTCGCTTCCATTGGCCCTGCTCTTTGGAATGAGCTTCCTCCGTTCGTTCGTTCTTCTATTCTCTCAGGTAACGTCTCTTCCTCTTTTACCTTTCTTAAAACTTACTTTTTCTCTAGGGGTCTCTTGCACTGAGAGCGCTTCTGAATGGCTTTCCCGGAAAAAAGCGCTTTATAAAATCCACAACTGCAGTTACACACCTTTAAAACTTGTCACGTTCAATCGCGAGACTATTTCTACACAAAGTATTCTACGAGGCGAAAGGTCGACTCATTGCTGGGTTCAGGCATAAGCTAAAACCGGTACAGTCCGCAGGAGCCTGAAAGAAATTCAGAATCTGTGGGGCGGGAAGTCTTTAAATTCTATGTGTACTGTATATATATATATATATATATATATATATATATATATATATATATATATATATATATATATATATATATATATATATATATATATATATATATATATATATATATATATATATATATATATATATATATATATACAGTACACGTTGACTATATATATATATATATATATATATATATATATATATATATATATATATACAGTACACGTTGACTATATATATATATATATATATATATATATATATATATATATATATATATATATATATATATATATACAGTACACATAGAATTTAAAGACTTCTCGCCCCACAAATTCTGATTTTCTTATATATTGTTGGGAGTGGCCCACAGCCATCCCGCCATTATCATCCTCACCTGCACTTACTAACCTTAGTTAAGACGCACCTCGTTTGAAGCTAAATGTAGGATGGTCTCGTTGACTATATATAGCAGTGTTCTTGTGTCTACGAGGAGACCGGTTTTAGTTAAGTAAGGCGTAAGACGTGCACTGGTTGTGTCACGCATTGTAAGTACCCTTTTGTGGTCGTTTTCAGAGAGTGTACCCTACGTGGTCGCTACTCATGTTTAATTGCCGGTTCTCGAGTTGTATCTTCCTTTGTGAAGTTTGTGCAGGCGTCTTCTCGGAGAGTCTGTCTTTTGTCGTTTGCTTTTGTCTCGTATGTGTGAGTATCGCTTCAATTATGTACATAGTGTAAATATACGTTTTATCAATATTGCGAAAGTCTTCGTTTTTCTTGTCATTTCTCGTATCATTCTAACTCACATTTCACCTCTAGACTAACAAGCTAACATATGGGGGCTCGTCCTTAAGAATTTACCGTTTTCAGTTTTGTAAAATTGGAAATTGGAATTGCGTATTTGATGGACTAACATTTGAGGTCGTCCGAAGTTATTTGAAGTTTTAAAAGCTGAATTTTGAAATTGAATGTTGAGAGTGAAGTTTTAAGTACGGAAATTGGGAATTTTGAATAGAAGAATTTCGAATTGTCATGGTCCGTTTTGAAATTTTGAAGGTTGGGTTTTTGTCCTAAATTCTTGCTTTGAAATTGTGGACTTGCGTAAATTTGAATTGAGTGGCCTAAGTTTCTAAAATGGAAAATTCGCTAACGTTTAAGCCTTTGGAATGTGCCGATATTTTTGATATGTCTGTCGAAGAGATGAGGGAAAGATTAAATAGTTTAGGACTAGGAGTAAAAACTTGGAATGAGATAGAGCTGCAGAAAATGGTCTGGGTAGCTCTTGACGAGTTAAACAGGAAAATTTTTGAAATTTGGGCACAGAAGGTTGACGAAGATATGTCTGTACAAGTGAAGGATGGGCCGACTAAAATGGTCGACGCTGGCTACTTGTCATTCTGTTCGTCTGGCTATGTGTATACGCCCACTGGACTTTCTCGCAATATTGTGCTGTTGAGAGATACTAGTTCTTTGCAAAGCTTGGCTAGCAAGGAATTATTGCATGCTAATGAGTTCTGTGACACCGGTGAGGTACGACTTATTACGGGTTTCTCGGGCGTCACGTTTTGGGTTTCTTTGGTTGAAATTCGAGTCGAGTCTAAATTTGCTAACGGCACTATCTTATGTGGGTTGGTAGACCATTTGCCACCTGGCATTCACGTTCTAATTGGTAACGACTTTAGTCCACAGGATGAGATAAATGTGGGCGTGACGACGTGCGCTCAAGTTAAATTGACCGATTCTGGCTCTTTACCTGTGTCGCATACTCAATCTGTAGAGGATAAGTCTGATGATATAAATGTGCAGTTAGACGATAAACTAATTCAAGGTGTGTCGCTAAATATTTCCGATAGTTTGTACACCGAGTCTGTGGGAATTAATGACTGTGACGATACGGGACTGAATGAAGGTGATTTATCGAGTTTGTTCACTGAAACGGATGAGGTTAACGTGGGCAGGTATTCTGGCTGTGTTGAATTTATAAATGTGTTTTCTAATACTCCTGAGTTCTTTGGTGAGCCAAGGGCAAACACTTCGAATGTTGATGAAGGTGTGTCATCGGACGATTTGGTTCGGTTGTTTGACGAAGACAACGAGGATGATGTTGCGCCAGTTGACTTACTTTGTTTCTGTCAAGATGAGTATGTTTTGTCAACTTTATTTGCGAATGATGAGTCGAGTGAGATAGTGGTCGCTGAACTGAATGACTGTGAATGGTTCAAAGGTATTTTGTATGAGCCTCTTGGTATTATTTCGAAGGATTTAGTTGTTGACTCGACTGTGCAGAGTGATGATAGTTTCGTTCATAGTTTGAAGGAGGTGAATGAGATTGTGTGTGTGCCTCGTGGTTTTGTTCCGGATAGACAGATTTCGACAGTACCTTTGCATCCTAATGATTGGATTTGTGAATGCACGACTGTTATAAGTGATTTGAGTTTGACAGGAATGAATATGTCTGTACTTGATAGGTCTGTTTCACATAATGTGTTGTTTCACGAGATGCATTTGACTAGAGAGGTTTGTTTTATAAGTGAAAGCTTTGAGTTGTCAGTAACTTTGACTTGTGGTACTATGGTTTTGGTGAATGACTCGCTTCATGCGAATTGGCTTTGTTGTTGCCTTTCGTTTAGTTGGACTGTATTCCAAGGCAGTGGCATATCTTGTACAATGATGTCTGTTTGCCAGTGGTTTTCTGTTTACATGCATCGTAGATATTTGTGCTCCGCATTTCGAGTGTTTGGGAAGCAAGGTGTTTTGTGCGTTAATGAGCTTGATTGTTCAGAACCGGTGATTGATTCTCTTGTGAACCGTTGTACTGATTCTAATGCTGTTGGAAGAGTTTATTTACAGAGATGTTCTGTTTTGGATCGCGTTGGTGGATGTCGACGGAGCAAGCGACTGCGAATGTGGAACCGATCTTCTGCTTCTTCGACCAAGTTCGTGGCAGTGGTGGTCCTGCTGACGACACTGTGCTACTACGTTGGTGATGCCTCGCTGTCGGACGATGATGTTTCTTCGACTGTGCTGCACAATGGCGTGTGTCACGCATGTGTGTCACGACCGAGGAAGGTAGTGGTCAATACGGACTACGCTTCTCGACGGCTACTTGGACCGTTGGTCTCTTCACTTGCCTATGTCTGTGTTGGGCAATCGCGTTCGATTCTAGGAATTGGACTTTGCTCTTCGAAGGAGATATCTTCACGTCGCTCAGGATCTTTGGAGTCGGTCTTCGAGTTTTCCGGTTTTTCTTTGCAGGAGGTTTTGTGCTTTTGGTTCGCATGTTTTCTTTTGCGATGGAGTCTTGAACTCCAACAATACTCATTGAATATGTGTTACCAGACATTTTAAGTCGCTCCTCAATATAAATGTACGGACTTTTCATAGACTTTTACGGATTGTCCGTCTATTTCATTAAGCCTTCAGAGATGATTTTGTGTGTGTGTGTGTGTGTGTGTGTTGTAACCGTTTGCTAGTGGACTGTTACGTTGATGAACTTTCATGGATAGTTGTAGTTTTTGCATGGTCGGAAACACTTTAAAATGTTTCCTCTTTTTCGTTGTCGGGGGGTCTGTTGGGAGTGGCCCACAGCCATCCCGCCATTATCATCCTCACCTGCACTTACTAACCTTAGTTAAGACGCACCTCGTTTGAAGCTAAATGTAGAATGGTCTCGTTGACTATATATAGCAGTGTTCTTGTGTCTACGAGGAGACCGGTTTTAGTTAAGTAAGGCGTAAGACGTGCACTGGTTGTGTCACGCATTGTAAGTACCCTTTTGTGGTCGTTTTCAGAGAGTGTACCCTACGTGGTCGCTACTCATGTTTAATTGCCGGTTCTCGAGTTGTATCTTCCTTTGTGAAGTTTGTGCAGGCGTCTTCTCGGAGAGTCTGTCTTTTGTCGTTTGCTTTTGTCTCGTATGTGTGAGTATCGCTTCAATTATGTACATATTGTAAATCTACGTTTTATCAATATTGCGAAAGTCTTCGTTTTTCTTGTCATTTCTCGTATCATTCTAACTCACATTTCACCTCTAGACTAACAAGCTAACAATATATATATATATATATATATATATATATATATATATATATATATATATACAGTACACAGAATTTAAAGACTTCCTGCCCCATATATATATCTATATATATATATCTGTTCGTCTACTTCCGCCTCCGAAACCGGATGTGAGCAGGTGTGCAGCAATCCGTGAAGTAGACGCCTCGTTGCTTTCGGTGACAGAATAAACTATGGCTGTGGACTGATGGAGAAATGTTTCCTGGTATCTATAGAAATACACAGTTATTGTGACAATTAATATCAAGTAAACGTGGCCCACAAGCAGATACTTTCTTTTCGCAGAACACTTTCATTGTCTGCTTCTACGAACGGTTGCATGTAAATTATTTTTTTCAGATAATTTTGATTATATATGTGTATATGCGTATTGTTGTGTGCACCCTCCCGTGTAGCAGAATTTCAAAACAGCCGCAACTTCCAAGTCTTCCTATTTACGTCCACCAAGGAAGGGCTGCTCTCCTGGCCCTGGATATTGCTGACTGTGTATATATATATTGTTAGCTTGTTAGTCTAGAGGTGAAATGTGAGTTAGAATGATACGAGAAATGACAAGAAAACGAAGACTTTCGCAATATTGATAAAACGTATATTTACACTATGTACATAATTGAAGCGATACTCACACATACGAGACAAAACCAAAAGACAAAAGACAGACTCTCCGAGAAGACGCCTGCACAAACTTCACAAAGGAGGATACAACTCGAGAACCGGCAATTAAACATGAGTAGCGACCACGCAGGGTACACTCTCTGAAAACGACCACAAAAGGGTACTTACAATGCGTGACACAACCAGTGCACGTCTTACTCCTTACTTAACTAAAACCGGTCTCCCCGTCGACACAAGAACCATGCTATATATAGTCAACGAGACCATCCTACTTCTAGCTTCAAACGAGGTGCGTCTTAACTAAGGTTAGAAAGTGCACGTGAGGATGATGGCGGGATGGCTGAAGGCCAACTCCCAACAGACCCCCCGACAACGAAAAAGAGGAAACATTTAAAGTGTTTCCGACCATGCAAAAACTACAAATGTACATGAATATAAACTATCTCGAAAAGTTCATCAACATAACAGTCCAAACGTTGACAACAGCAAAAGAGAATCACTTAATGAAATAGACGGACAATCCGTAAAAGCCTATGAAAAGTCCGTAGATTTAAACTGAGGGACGACTTAAAATGTCTGGTAATATATTGTCTCGACCACGCCGATGCTTAATGTTCAAGGAGTATTGTTGGAGTTCCAGACTCCATCGCAAAAGTTTCGCATTCGAAGGAGCCATGCGATTTATGAACTGGAGTGGACTATGGTCCGTATAGACAACCACTGGAGCGGAACCAAAGTACACGCTGAACGCGCGTACACCGACCACCAGCGCAAGTGCCTCCTTCTCAATTGTCGAATAGCGTACTTCAGCCGAACTCAACTTCCGACTCAGGTAGCAGACCGGGTGTTCAATCTCGTCAGTTATCTGAAATAGACAACCTCCCAAACAAAAGTACGAAGCATCTACAGCCAAATAAAAGGGTTTGTCAAAATCTGGCGGTTTAAGTATAGGCCGTGAAGCCATCCTAGACTTCAAATCAATGAATGCATTCTCAGCCTCAGGAGACCAAGTAAACCTGTGACCTTTCTCAAGTAACAAAGTAAGAGGTAACGTTAACTGAGAGTAATGCGGCAGAAACTTGCGGTAATAACCAGCCAAACCCAGAAAAGATTGAACCTGCTTCTTAAGCGCATTCAACTTACGAAAGTCTGTACACAGCCGCAGAGACCCATCCGATTTAGGTACAAGTACAATAGGCGAAGCCCACGCACTTTCGGATTCCTCTACAATGCCTTCTTCAATTAGGCCTTTAATCTCTTTGTCTACCTGTGCCATACGCTCAGGATGCAACCGATAGGCTGTCTGCTGTACTGGTCGTGCACCAGGTATCAACTTAATACGGTGTGCAATAAGTGAAGTCTTGCCAGGTACATCGCTAAACACACCCTTAAACGTACTCCGCATGCCCAGTAATTCATTCCGTTGCACAAAATCCAAAGGACTATTTGCCACCGCCTCTTCTAATTTAGGCGACTCAGACACATTCACACTTGCAGGCACAACCAAACCGACATCAAGTGTAGACGTACAATCAACACGCGACTCTACATTGGTGAAATCAGCATGCACTGCAGTAGACTCTTTGAATAAGGCACTCAAGTCTACGTCTAACTGCACATTTATATCAGCAGACTTATCTTCTACAGATTGAGTATGCGACACAGGTAAAGAGCCAGAATCGGTCAATTTAACTTGAGCGCGGGTCGTCACTCCCACATTTATCTCATCTTGTGGGCTATCCAAGTCGTTAGCAATCAGAACATGAATGCCAGGTGGCAAATGGTCTACCAACCCACATAAGATAGTGCCGTTAGCAAATTTAGTCTCAACTCGAACTTCGACCAAAGGAACTCGAAACGTGACACCCGAAATACCTCTAATAAGGCGAACCTCACCGGTGTCAGAGAACTCATTAGCATGCAATAATTCCTTGCTAGCCAAGCTTTGCAAAGAACCAGTATCTCTTAAAACAACAATATTGCGAGAAAGTCCAGTGGACGTATACACATAGCCAGACGAACAGAATGACAAGTAGCCAGCGTCGACCATTTTAGTCGGCCCATCCTTCTGTGCCCAAATTTCAAAATTTTTCGTGTTTAACTCGTCAAGAAATAGCCAGACCATTTTCGGCAGCTTTTCCTCATCGAAAGTTCCAATTTCTAGTCCTAAAATTTGTAATCTTTCCCTCATCTCTTCGACAGACATATCGAAAATATCTGCACATTCCAAAGGCTTAAACGTTAGCGAATTTTCCATTTTAGAAACTTAGGCCACTCAATTCAAATTTACGCAAGTCCACAATTTCAAAGCAAGAATTTAGGACAAAAACCCAACCTTAAAAATTTCAAAACGGACCATGACAATTCGAAATTCTTCTATTCAAAATTCCCAATTTCCGTACTTAAAACTTCACTCTCAACATTCAATTTCAAAATTCAGCTTTTAAAACTTCAAATAACTTCGGACGACCTCAAATGTTAGTCCATCAAATACGCAATTCCAATTTCCAATTTTACAAAACTGAAAACGGTAAATTCTTAAGGACGAGCCCCCATATGTTAGCTTGTTAGTCTAGAGGTGAAATGTGAGTTAGAATGATACGAGAAATGACAAGAAAAACGAAGACTTTCGCAATATTGATAAAACGTATATTTACACTATGTACATAATTGAAGCGATACTCACACATACGAGACAAAACCAAAAGACAAAAGACAGACTCTCCGAGAAGACGCCTGCACAAACTTCACAAAGGAGGATACAACTCGAGAACCGGCAATTAAACATGAGTAGCGACCACGCAGGGTACACTCTCTGAAAACGACCACAAAAGGGTACTTACAATGCGTGACACAACCAGTGCACGTCTTACGCCTTACTTAACTAAAACCGGTCTCCCCGTCGACACAAGAACCATGCTATATATAGTCAACGAGACCATCCTACTTCTAGCTTCAAACGAGGTGCGTCTTAACTAAGGTTAGAAAGTGCACGTGAGGATGATGGCGGGATGGCTGAAGGCCAACTCCCAACAATATATATATATATATATATATATATATATATATATATACTATAGGTATACTCAAATGGACGGCGGCTGGACTACGGCAGCTAAGCATGGGTGATGGAGTTTCAGACCCGAAAGTTCTCCATTTCACTCCTTCCAGCCACATGTCGGGATTGGAACTACTAACCCGTGGGTTAGTCACCAGCGATGGACCACTGGTTGGGCGGTTAACTTCTACGTTTGTAGCCTTCGGACAAAAGGCAACTCGATCCTCTGGCTGGTCATGGTTCTTTACGGCCCACAAACAGGGTTCTTTACGACCCACAAATGACCTATCATCTCTTCCTGGATTGATAGCTACCGAGTGACCTCGGTCAGTCTCTAGGTCACTTTGGAGCCGGACACTTGGCCGGCGTTGGAAATCTGTTTGACGATCCAGAAGTGTATTACACTCGAGGGATGAAAGGTCGCGAGGAGTAACACCCTCAAGACCTTCTACGCACCCTCCTCCTCAAACATAACGAGATGTTAGTTCAGAAACTGATTTATTATTTGTTACAGAAAACAACAGAGAACAATAATTATTTCCGTGACGCCCGAACAACAATGAACTGAATAATTTACTCAATAAGAGAGAAAGACATGATCCCTCATCAATCACTCCCATCACTAATCAGTTCTTATTAGCAGAGATCTCCTCTTACACAGGGCTCTAGGAAGCCTTCGAACCTGTACCATTAAAACATGCGGTGGATGCTGCGGGTTTCACACCCTCTCGGATAGGGAAGGGGCTCCTTCCTTTAACTCAACAGGAATCAGCTGGGGCAGTTCGGCCATGAAACCAATAACGCTGAAGCTTCAAGGCCCCCGGCCCCAGACCCTAGAAGTGTCAGAGCGTCTGATTTAAGGCGAGCGATCGATCGCTCTTCTTGGTCGCTCGCCTACCAAAGGTACCGGCGATCGATTTACCGCTCGCCTAGCCTAAGGCTTCTCACCGTCGGTGACAGTCTGTCTTCGCTCGCTGAGTTTGAGTTAGACTCCAAGACGATAGACGAACCTGGAGTCAGACCATTATTTTATTTACCTTATTGAGATTACTTTAATTTACTTACTTGGGGCAGCGGTGAATGCGTGCCGTGACCTGTCCTAATTACTGCTGACTGATCACTCCAATTTCGTGCAAGATGATTGGCCATAACAACACCGCCAACATCTCACGCCGCGTGACATCATCCGTAACATTACCAATTTTGGAAATTATTTTAAACAACAATGGCGGCGAAGATGAGCAAGTGGAATAATAATGTACAGTTGAGCACGTATCTGTCACAGAAATTAGGGAACTCGTTCGATGTCGATGTAGTCGAAATAGAAAACCGTCGGACTATGAACAAAATTTACTGCAGGTCCTGCAGAATGCACGCCGATAAAATTCGAATGCATTGCCGGCTGAAAGGTCAAGCCAAAATGAGTGTTCAACGTATGCCGAAGGCTCAACCAACGCTGTGAAATCATCCGTCACACATCATCTTATGTCAAGGGTAGGTTTCTAGTGAATGTTCATTCATTCATTCTCAGAATTTATATAGCGCCTCTTCAAGAGACCAACTCAGGTAGGCCTATCGGAACTGGAGATAGGCCGACTAGATGAGTACTATAGGCTATGCAGCGATACGAAAAATTACGAATACGATACCAGAAATACGCTGTACATAAGAGCTCCCGAGGTCGACCGCGTATCGCTCGCCTACTCGATCCAGCGCGATCGATTTTCAACCCGCCTATTACTTTCAAATCAGACGCACTGAGAAGTGTCTTAGACTGTAGACAGTGGTGCACAATGCATGCACATGACATAGCTGAAATATTTTACAGTTCAAGCTTCAGGACCCAAAAAATGTAAATCAGAGGCGTTACCACACCTTGCTCATTGATCCAGATCAACCCTCAGACCTTATAGGTATCAATATACCAGAGCAGACCTTACTCTTCGGTACCGAAAGCTACATTAAAACAATCGAAATCGCTAATTGTCCATTTAAATAAAATGGCAGCGACGACCCACACAGTGACCTTCAAGTTTCGATTGGATCTGATTGGATGGCTTCTAAAACAGCTTATCACCATTTCCACATCAAACATTTCGACTTGACTTTAAAAGTCTATTACTAAAGTTTTATCTGATCCTTGTACTTAATTAAAGCAAGCCTCAATGCCGATAGATGGCCTAATTAAAAGCCAAGCGGTGCTTCAACAACGGCGCTTGATAAATGCCAAGTTCCTTGGCGTCCCTCGCTGAATGGCGACTTTCTTTATGAATTTATTTGAAAGAAAAGACGGACCCATGTCAACTGGAATTAAAACTTAAACCAGGAGCAAATCCTCGCGTTCGGTAGAGGACTATTAGCCGAGCTCGATAGCGGCCTGTGTAAATGAATAGCGTTATAAAATGAAGACATTGTCTTCCCTACCTTGCTGCGCGTCTGAACGCTGACGTTGTAAAATGGCCGATAAGGGATCGAGAAGCAAATGGCGAAATCAAGAAATCAAATATAGCCTGCTTAAGTCGTAAAGGAGGAAAATAATGCGTGGTAACGAAGAAATAAAACGCATAAAATGTAAAGGGACTTTGGTCTGCGGAAGGCGGGCGGAACAAATACGGGATCATAATCATAGACAACATAATTTCAAAAGCGCTAAGCTAAAGCTAATCTCAGGGAACAAGCTGCGCAACGTCGTGTCAAAAGGGTCAAGGGAATATCCGAATCCTGTTACCAGATAGACGAGAGAGAGAGAGAGAGAGAGAGACAGAGAGAGACAGAGAGAGAGAGAGAGAGACAGAGAGAGAGAGAGAGAGAGAGAGAGAGAGAGAGAGAGAGAGAGAGAGAGAGAGAGAGAGAGAGAGAGAGAGCGAGTGACAAGGCAAGGGGTTTCATTGAGGACGAGGAAGCTTGTACGGCGAAGGATTGGATGGATTGGGGTTGGCTCTTTGAAAAGGAGGGACTCTAGTGGGAGTGGAAAGCAGGTTGGGTGATAATTAAAGGTGCCTGAGGTAGATAATGGGGTGGAAAGCAGTTGGGGTGATAATTAGAGGAGTCTGAGGTAGATAACGGTGGGCGACCGACGGAAAAGGTTTAGACGTATGTGATATGACGCGTTTTTTCTATGGCGGAGACATGCAAAGGATTCCCCTCAAGATCGAAATTGAACGCGATTCTCTGGTAAAGCCAGTCACCAGTGTTACTGAGACGACCATAGAAAGTCAATCGGAAGGTTGATCGGCTGTTGCCTACTGTCAGACGGTTTTGATGAATTCAAAAGGCCACACTTCGATTTGTCTCTATGACTGTTTTCCTATGACACTTATTGACACAGCATTATATGACAGAACAGTGGCTTCTACCAGAGGATGGGGGTGAGGGAGGGAGAACGATCTTGCACGGTTAAAGAAATGGGGTGGGGAGTTAACGTTCCGGGTACAAACTGGGTGGTTGTTAATCGTTACTGGTCAGAACACTGTTTTAATGAAAATTTATAGTATAATAACTTCTTATTTCAGTTTTAAACTTGTAGTAACTTTTGTTATGGAACATGCATGATGCTGATGTATATAATAAATTAATTTACAGTTCTGAATGACTTCTGAACCCAAGATGTATAAATTGGCCAGAGTTGGGGTTTGTTATCCCATTCCAGGTGAGGGTTAGACGCCACTGCGACAGAGGTTTACAAGTCGATGGTTAGAAAATGGAGTCGCTAACATTTCATTCCCATTGCTTCCTCTGGGCTAGCTTAAGGGACTGTTGTTCTTCTAAAAGCAGTCCCCAGCGTGAAATCCTTTGAGAATCGCTGGCGTAGACTGCAGACCATGCACGGGCAAAAGTCCTGAGAGCAATTCCGTAGATAATATGCCTAATATATAGAGTTGCAACGGTTTCCCGGAAGTTGTTCGTCTTTTTTATGTAACTTTAACGTCCGCTATAGAGTCCAGTTTATTTAAACAAACGATGGTCGGGACTTTGGCCAACAGCGAAGTGAATTGCTGGCATTTGTACATATATCTACCGTGATGCTTGTTTCTATGTATGCAGGTATGTATGTATGTATATATGTATGTATACTATGTATGTGTACTATGTATGTATGTATGTATGTATGTATGTATGTATGTATGTATGTATGTATGTATGTATGTATGTATGTATACTATGTGTGTATGCTATGTAAGTATACTAGGTATGTATGCATGTATGTATGCATGTATACTATACATGTGTATGTGTATGTATGCATGTATGTATGTATGTATGTATGTATGTATGTATGTATGTATGTATGTCATACCCATAGTTGCCCCATGGGTATGACACCGGGGCATCCATGTCATCACCCTTGTCGGTCGTTGATCAACTTCTGCGTCATTTCGTCGGATTGTTTCGTCTAAATGCAAAATTTGCTCCGTAATTTTGGACATGTTGCAGTCTTTTTCTGGTTCGAGGTTTGGGCATCGGACCTATTCGTCATTTTTGTACGTCTAGAGGGGATTTTGTTCGCATGTCGCCCTGGACCGTGTGACTGAATCAGGCCCGTCCTTTTGAATTATAGTCGAGTCTGGATCATAAAGACCGCGTGGGCGTGCTTAATCTCGGAGGAGGACCACCGACGCGGGTCATTGGAGTGACCTCGAGCGTTAGACAGCTAGTCCTATGGCAGGCATAGGTGTGAAGTGTTAGCGAGTTCATTTTCTTAGCCTCGGTATATGAGGGCGGGTTGGCAGTTTTCTGCCCCGCCGACTCATCTTCCCACCGACAGTGTACTGTCAATGTACTCATTATAGCTGAGTTGGATAGGCGTTGCAGGTGGGGGAGAAGACTCGACTCAATTTTTTGAATCCCCGACTTCTCTTCTGACAGTCTAGCAGGGTAACGACCATTGACTATTGTGCACCGTTAGGCTTTACAGTTTGCTTCTTGCTACCCGGGTTCGTTCCTCTATACGACTCAGCAACTCAGTTTGATTCTCGTATGTAGGTCGACGTTAACCCACAAGATGTCGCTAACCATTAAAAATATAGCCTGCATTAAATCCACGACTGCAGTTAGACACCCTTAAAATAGAGCCATTCTCAGCTACATATTCAACAATCGCGTTAAATCGCATAATCAATTAAACATTTCAAAGATAAAATAAGAATATAATGTAATAATTATAATTATATGTACTGTGCATCTGAAGTTGTTTAAATATTTCTTGCGAGTGACAATAGTTGGGAAGTACTGTTTCATTTGTATCAAAACAGTTTAGAGCTATGTGTTTTATAAATAACATTAGATATATTGCTTTAAATGATGTGACATTATTGATATTGTAAGCTTATGTTTGACACCTTTAAATGGTGTCTTTCGGACAGTATAAGTTTATCATTTTCTGTAAACTGTATTTCTAAATTGTCGTCAACGGCCTTTGGTGTCATAAGACGACGTTAAACTGTGGAATAATAATAATAATCGCTAATTTCGTTCTCGTAGTTTGGATGAAGGAGAAGGACGACGGTAATGATCTTTGATATCACCCGCTTTCATTAAACCGAAACTATACTAATAGCTAAATTCCAATATGCCTGAAATAACTTAACAGACAGTTAGTTAAACTGACAGTCGAGGACTAATCAACTAGAAAACCCCGTTGGGAGTCATGGGCTAGGATTGTTCCAATGCTCGGGCAAAGGAAGTGGGTTTACTTTTCTGCCCTGCCTCGGGTGCGATTGGTCAACTTCCTTACAAAGTCAAAGAACGCTGTATCTGTTCGGAAGAATTTGTTCCTGTCGACGTCAGAATGTCGCTAAAACATAAAAATATAGCGTGCATTAACCTGCTTTGCCGTAACTGTTACTATCAGCTGCGCCTGCTTAGAGTAGTCTCTCGCTCTCTAACCTCCACTGCCGCTTCCACGCTTGTCCACTCATTTGTCGTATCTCGCCTTGACCATTGCAGTACTCTCTACCTTGGTCTCCCAGCGGCTAGGATTTGGTCCTTGGACCGGGTCCAGCGCGCAGCGGCACGCCTTATTGGTCGCATCCCGAGATTTCGCCATGTCACCGAGTACATGCGGGATGTTTTGCATTGGCTTCCTATCCCGCAGCGTATTGCCTATCGGGTCTCTGCCCTATTGTGGTGCTGCCTTGTGGGTGAGGCCCCTGTGTATTTGCGAGAGCATAGCCGCTCCACTCTGAACATCCAGCGCCGTGGTTCCCTGCGCTCTTCTAGGCAGGCTGAGCTTCTGGTTCCCCGCTCACGGACCTCCCTTAGGCAGCGCCGTGATATTTCCATCGCTGGCCCTGCAATCTGGAATGGGCTCCCTGTAGCGCTTCGCTTGGTCCCAAGCACCTATTCCGCCACATTTTATTCAAATCTGAAGACTGTACTCTTCAGTCGGGGTTGGGTCGGGAGTGCTTCTGATTAGACAACCTTGAGGAGGCGCTATATAAATTCTCCATATGAATTAAATCCACGACTGCTGTAAGACACCTTTAAAACTGAGCCACTCTCAGCTACATATTTAGCAATCTCGTCATATCGTTACATTCCAACCATTCATTGTATGGTAGGGTAAGTCGTCTTTAACACACAAGATGTCGCTAAACACGTAATTGTATTACTGCTGCATTAAGTTCACGAAAACAGAAATAAACCGATTTGGTAAAAAAAGAGCCTTTGGGAATAGAGCCAAATTAAAAGAAGCCAAATGGCCAAATGAATAATGATGCATGTGTCTATGTATGTGTAGGCTTTATATATATATATACACCGTGTCTCAAAATAAACTGTGCAAAATTGTTTCTGTCAGAACTTCGTCAAATTTCCACAAATTTTAATAATTTTTGGTAGGTAGATGGCAAAATAGCTGAAATTTTATGCTATACATAAATTTTCCACTTCACCTGACTCATGTCACCGCACTACCTTGTTAACCCTATGACGCACACCTGGGGTCTACTGGACCCCAGCGATGGCAGTTTATTGATAACTACGTTGATACAAATAGTAAAAATCTGATATATTTCTAATTCCTCAGATATTCATCCCCCCTACATTTGTGGATAACTTTGAAGAGATTTATGTTTTTGGTTAAAGAGTAAAAAAATCAAATAGACACCTCGGGCATATTTAGCATACCTAGGGTCCAACAGACCCCACGCTGTAACATTGATAATCTCATGACCCATTGACTATTGCATAATCCCGGTTACATCAATAATGGAAAGACTTGTATTTCCATGGTACAAAACTGGAAGAAACATAACGATAGACAACTCGGCTTTGACCAGCAATCAAAATTTCAGGAAGCACCTCAAGCCCGGTAAAAGCGCTGTTTTATCTGTCTGCGTACGTTCGAATAACTGATTATTGTTCATCACAATAAAAAATTTCTTACAGTGAATATAGCATCATACCATGATCCAAACATGTTGCATAACTGCATGCACTCTCTCCCACCTAAACTAGGATAATTCATTTCCATGTTCTATTTAAATTGTAGAACTGGGGGCCGTGTTATCGATGGGGTCCATTAGACCCCAGGTGTGCTAAATGTGTTGGATCTGAAGGTGTGCGTCATAGGGTTAAACACAGATGTACCAATTTCTTATATAACGTTTAAATTTTAACAACTAGAGTGCTCAGATTTTGTTCATAAATTCGTTAGAGGGCGTCAGATGTTATTTAATAAATTTCTAGTTTTAACTAGTCTACCCTCAGAATAGCTGGCAATCATTATTTACGTATTAATGACGTAACTGTTTATTTTAAGCTGCGCTATGGTTGATTAAAAATGGTGTTTTCGATCGTTTTTACGTCCGTACATCTGTGTTTAACAAGGTAGTGCGGTGACATGAGTCAGATGAGGTGGAAAATTTATGTATAGCATAAACTATGTATAGCATAAACTTTCAGCCATTTTGCCATCTACCTACCAAAAATTATTAAAATTGGTGGAAATTTGACGAAGTTCTGACAGAAACAATTTTGCACAGTTTATTTTGAGACACGGTGTATATATATATATATTGTTGGGAGTGGCCCACAGCCATCCCGCCATTATCATCCTCACGTGCACTTACTAACCTTAGTTAAGACGCACCTCGTTTGAAGCTAGAAGTAGGATGGTCTCGTTGACTATATATAGCAGTGTTCTTGTGTCTACAGAGGGACCGGTTTTAGCTAAGTAAGGCGTAAGACGTGCACTGGTTGTGTCACGCATTGTAAGTACCCTTTTGTGGTCGTTTTCAGAGATAACAAATGTGTCACGCATTGTAAGTACCCTACGTGGTCGCTACTCATGTTTAATTGCCGGTTCTCGAGTTGTATCTTCCTTTGTGGAGTTTGTGCAGGCGTCTTCTCGGAGAGTCTGTCTTTTGACGTTTCGTTTTGTCTCGTATGTGTGAGTATCGTTTCAATTATGTACATAGTGTAAATATACGTTTTATCAATATTGCGAAAGTCTTCGTTTTTCTTGTCATTTCTCGTATCATTCTAACTCACATTTCACCTCTAGACTAACAAGCTAACAATATATATATATATATATATATATATATATATATATATATATATATATATATATATATTTGACATATATATATATCGACATATATATGACATATATAATTGACATATATATATATATATATACACTGTGTCCGGAAATAAAGGGAACCCTTTTGTAAATAATGAAAATAATTAGTAAATGTGCTTCGATTTTCAAAATTTCAAAACTGTTTTAATCCTAAAATCCTAATATATATATATATATATATATATATATATATATATATATATATATATATATATATATATATATATTATATATATATATATATATATTATATATATATATTATATATATATATATCTGTATATATATATACAGAAAATTAATCTATATAATTATTATAAAAGGTTGACGACAACCACCTGTCATATATCGCCATCTCATTAATTTAATCTGTCAGACACGGAATCAACGACGAGAGAAGCGAAAAAATTGATGACGAAAGTAATTTGAAAATGAACCGAAATACATCAAAGACTTTATGGGCGTCAACGGCATTGTTGCTATAAGATGCCGTTAAACACTGGAATAATACAATCGTTAAATTACATGATAACTTACAGTGAATTTCGTGGTCTTCCACTTCTCCTTTTCCTTCTAGGAAACCAATCGACCAATTAAAAAACACTGTTGTATTAAATTAACGACTCCAGTTAGACACCTTTAAAACGCGTCACTTTCAGCTACATATTTTATAATCGCGTTCAATCGTTTGTAAGAAAGAAACATGATATGATTGTAGTGGTACATATTGCTATAAGATCTCATTGAACTGAGGAATAAGAAATGATCAATTAAACATTTCAATAATAGAATGGGAATATAATGTCATAATTATAATCATATGTGCTGTGCATTTATGTCTGAAGTTGTTTAAATATTTCTAGCGAGTGACAATAGTTGCGAAGTACTGTTTGGTTTGCGTCGGAACATTTTATAGCTATGTGTATTATAAATAACATTAGATATGTTGCTTTGGGTGATGTGACATTACTGACATTGTAAGCTTATGTTTGACACCTTTACATGGTGTTATACGGACACTATAAGTTTATCGTTTTCTAGAAATTGTATTTGTGAATTGTCGTCAACGGCCATTGTTGCCAAAGGACGACGTTAAACTTTGGAATAATAATAATAATCGTTTGTAACCGATGGATGCATTCTATGTACGGTGGGTTGATGTTAATGGAACTGACACTAGATGTCGCTAAATTCTAAATACTGCTGTGCTAAAGCCAATACCACAGTTCGAAACGCTGTAATTCTCAGCTACTGCATATTTATTTATACAATAAGAACCTCATGAGGTGACCGACATCCAGGATCCGAAGATAAACGTCAAGCTTTCTCTCTACGGCGACGATATCGCCATCTGGCGAGCTGGACCAAACCCGAACATGAACCATCGTCATCTGTCCTACTTCGTTCAACTGAAGAAATTCTTTGACTAATTGGGCTTCAATTCCATCAGCAACACATCGGGCGCTGAATCTTGGAACTTCGATTCTGATATGCGACAACACCGTCAAGTACCTTGGAATAATCTTCGACCGGTACCTCACCTTGTCCGATCGCATAAAGTACGTAGTCGACCGCTGCAAGAAGCGCCTCAACCTGATGCGCGCCTTAGTAGGATCGCATTGGGGGTGTGGTCGAAAGATGCCCTCCTAATTTTTTTATCGAGCCCTGATACTCTGTCATCGATTACGGCTGCATCGCGTGCGACGATGCTATGACTCATCCGAAGAAAACGCTTAACACGGTCCAGTGTAAGGTTCTGATGATAGCGACGAGATCGCTTCGAGGAATGAGTCTGGCCGCCGTTGAGGTCGACTGCGGAGAGATGTCGCTCCACCTTCAACACAAGCAGCAGATGATGGAGTACAATGTCATCTTGAAGATAAACTCCATCACAGATCACACGACACAAACCATCTCAAGCGGATGAAAGCTGAGAGTAGCCAGACACGACAAAGGTCGTATCCGGGTAAAGGAGAGAGAAATCACCTTTGAAGTCGCTGAGCCGACAATCCCTCTACTCGTCTGCCCTAGAAGATCACCATGGCAACTTCACCCTCCCGTGACTGACATCACGCTCCTGAGGAAACTCAAAGACACCGACGACCTCCCCAGGAGGAGATCCCTGATCGAAGGCCACTTGCAAGCCTACGAAAGACGACTGAGCCACGGAATGCAACAGAGGGCGATAGAATGGACCACCAACGCCAACATAGACCATGTTGTTCTTTTCTCAGATTCCCTGGGAGTGATCCAGACTCTGGAGTAACAAAAGTCTCTGACACGATCGTGACAGCTCGAAAACCTTATGACTGCTCTAGATGAATATGGAAAACGCCTTCAGTCACTAGCGACGATCGTCTGAATCCAGTCTTCGGTTGGGTCACTGCTGCCAAAACGCCCAGTTGAAACTTAAGGGATCTCCATAAGTCCGGAAGCTGTGACGAGTGTCACGCCCAGGAAATCGTGCGTTACTTCCTCCTTGAGTTACCTGTACAAGTGGATCTTCAGGATCTACTCGACCGGATTTGCACCGTACTCAGTCAATCCAGATGCATTAACATTATATTCAAGTGGTTGGTGGATTCCCGACGAAGGATCTACACAGTAAAATGAAACGAGAAACGAAGAAAGAAGTGAAAGACAAATATTAAAAACACTTATAGTAAAAACCATGTTAATAAAAGTGTAAACTAAATTTTCCGAGGACACTTATCCCTGTGATATATAACCAAGCTAGGCATGGGAAGGGAGCTAACCCAACTCCGCTGCCTGAACACAGGAAAAACCTACCTTCAGTCACCCCAGCGAGGTATCCGGCCGTCGGCACATCTATCTTTGAACCAACAGCTCATCATATTATTAGTATTATTAGGGAGCTTTTATATAGCGCCCTTTCAAGGTGATCTACTTAGGAGCGCTCCTAGTCCATCTACTGCTAAAAAGAGTAGTTTTCAAGTCTGTAAGGTACAGTGAGTTGTAACTGTAGACATTGTTTTGTCATGACGCAAATCATCTTTGACATGACGGCGTCGTTAAATAAACGATATCAATAATGAATCTCATGCCAGAGCCTTACTGTAGAGTAAGGTTGACGTTAACCCGCATGATGTCGCTAAACACTAAATACTGCTAAGTTAAATTCACGACTCCATTTAAACACCTTTTAAATGCTGCCAGTCTCAACTACATATTTGCCAACAGCTTCCATCATTAGCTTAGATTTATAGAAATGACCTCTATTATCATTAGTATATTCTAATTGCCATTTATTTACTATATAAAGTAGGGTGTCTCTTAAAAATGAAAGTTGAAAATTTCAATCTCTCACCCCTTCAAGTTGTTAGGTTCATGGATAAAAAATTTACAAAAAATTTGGTGGAAATCGGATAATATTTAGAGGTGGCCCTTTGATGTCAAAGTTTTAGCATTGTAGGCCTATTGGTTACAACCATGCTATATAGTTCTCATTGTTAAAAGAAGGACAGATTGCCTAATTAATTTGCCAATTTCAATCCATAGAAGCAGGGGAGCAGACTCTTAGCTCCTGTTCAATTTGTAAACAAGTTGCAGGCAACAAATTTGTAAATTCAAATTTAAAATGTTTCAAGCAAATTTGTAATAAATGCACTTTCGCGGCAAGTAAGTGGAAAATTACTGAATTACACCACCTGCATGATTTGTGGATTAGGGACAAAGCCATTGCTTATTTTGCAATCAATTACCTTATTCATAGCATTGTCCTACATAAAGTCAACATGGTAAGTAAGTAAGTAAGTATATTCTTTATTAACCAATTGCTAATCGCACTTTGTTGTACAGACATCCCAGTTAAAAAGTATATAACATCCTAACAATAAATTTTTTACATATCAGGTTGTCGGCTGGGGGAATAATGCAGTCATGGGCACGGGGACAGAGGTAGTAGGTAGGTTTGGTTGGAGGTAGTGGTTGGTGCAGGACATGGCCCGGTTACATCAGGACAGCCCCAAAGAGGCGAGCATCAACCCGAGATGATATTCTTAACTTTGATCAAGTAAACTTGGAAGTAAAGCAACCACGAGATGACTATATATCATGAACTGGAATTCCTGCACGAGGTGTTCTTTACCATCGTGCAAATTGGATGGTCAAGGCTATGACATGCAATTAAGATCTGGCTCTTTCATGACCAGTTACAGATGACTGCTTCAGAGAAGAGAGGAATTCGTGATCTGGCAACTTTTGCAGTTATCATTCACCTCTGGGCCTGGATTACTGCCCCAATCGGAGTTGAAGTACCTCCGAGCGACTTCCAACTAATGGTTGAACTCTAAAAATACTCACATGAAGCCATTTCCAGCACAACAAGGAAAGAATTTGGACTTCATCTATGGTACCTTTCTGAGGAGCCGGTCGGACTGACTATTTTGATTCAAGAGTGTATGTGGAGATGAAGATTGATGTTAGCCACCATGGAAGATCCAGCCCCGGATCATCCACCAAAGCGACCAAAAGTGCACCGTGACCCTGGAGCAGTTCTGCATGATAAACATAAAACGACTCTTTTCCATGCTTAGCCTTCCTCAGACTTTCCTTGCACTGGGCCCGTCTGAATAGGATGAAGGGAAACGAAATATTCCATAGGCTCTGCACATCATCAACGGGTTGGCAGTCGTCAATGACATGGCCGAGTGAGGCATGACCCTCATTCAGGAACGAATGAGAGTATGTTTCTGGACATTAGATATTAATTTTAACACAAATATACACGCAGAAAGTAGAAATTCTGTTTCATAAACAATACAAATTGATTAACTAGTACTACAACTGACGATTTATTATTATGCAACATTACATTTCCCATTGTACGAAGTATCATTAATTTTCTAAACTTTAAAGCTCGAGGGCCACCTCTAAATATTATCCAATTTTAATTAAATTTTTTGTAGAATTTTATTTCTATGAACCTAACAACTTGGGAGGGTGAGAAGGAGAAAAATTAAAAAAATATTTTTTTGCACTATGCTAAGAGACACCCTAATATACAGTTTCATTAAAGTAAAAATTTCTGAAAGTTCAAGATAATTAGTAGAATTCTATAAATCTATTTCTCCAATTGTAAGTACAGATATTAAATATTTAGAACCTTATAGGCATAAAGAAGTCCAAATTTCTAGGTTACGTCTGGGAGTCGCGAATACTAATCAAAGGCTGTTTATTATAAAACGACATTCAAGTGGTTTATGTGATACCTGTCAGGTCAAGGAGACTATTCATCACCTACTACTTGAGTGTAAAAAAGAAGATATATCGAAGTTGTTGGGCGATAAATGTCAATCGTATAAAAGGGACATTTCTATTTCAACCCTTTTAACAGTAAATATATTACAAAATGAAGTGTATAGGGTACTTAAACTAATTACTAAAGGTCAAATTCTGTAAAGAGATATGCTAAGTTTGCTAATGTAAATAGTTTTTTTTTTAATCTGTAATTTTAATTAGTCTTTTCCTTGTGCATTTTATTTTATTGTATTAATTATTACATTATTATAATGCAATCTTGAATGTATTAATATCAAACTTGAAACAATTGTAATTATTATGCTCATATAATTTTATGCTTTGTTGGTTGATGAGATTTGTACTTGAGTGTGTTTAGTAACTGAGCAGTTTCTTTGAGGAAAGGTACTTGGTATAACCATACGTTTCATTTAATATGCATGATGTATGTGAGATTGGTACTATTTCATACATGATATGATTGTAGTGGTACATATTGCTATAAGATCTCATTGAACTGAGGAATAAGAAATGATCAATTAAACATTTCAATAATAGAATGGGAATATAATGTCATAATTATAATCATAATATGTGCTGTGCATTTATGTCTGAAGTTGTTTAAATATTTCTAGCGAGTGACAATAGTTGCGAAGTACTGTTTGGTTTGCGTCGGAACATTTTATAGCTATGTGTATTATAAATAACATTAGATATGTTGCTTTGGGTGATGCGACATTACTGACATTGTAAGCTTATGTTTGACACCTTTACATGGTGTTATACGGACACTATAAGTTTATCGTTTTCTAGAAATTGTATTTGTGAATTGTCGTCAACGGCCATTGTTGCCAAAGGACGACGTTAAACTTTGGAAAAAAAAATCATTAGCTCGACGTGAACGCAGCTGAAACTCAGAAGGTGACGTTGAACACAAAAAATATGCAGTTTTCTGTGGCGCCAACCAGATTTTTGGATAATGACGTCGACACTAATCATCTTCGTTATGATACGGTGTCGTTAACTACACATTAACTGACCTGTTAATTCAGGAACTGCGTGATGATATTTACATGTATTTGAGGCTGTTCGTTGTCCGTAAAGTAAATGTTATGCCAGTAGTTAAAATTTAATCCTAGTAATGCCCGTAATGTAATGCCCGTAATATAATACCCGTAATATTATACTGTAATAATAATTTCGTAATGTAAATACAATACCTGTAATTTAAATGTACTGTTAATGTACCGGCCGTAACGTAAATGTAATGTCCGTGCTGTGAATATAATGCCCGTAATTCAGTACCATGTAAGTTAGCTCTTCTGTGCATGTGGTCCACTGGTCCACTGGAAGGTCAGTACTAGGGGTCACACGTAGGTCATTAGCAGTTGGATCGGGGATTGTTATTTCTCACCTCGCCGCCAGAGATTCGAGGTTTAGGTCCCTACTGACGACCGACAGAGTGTAACCAGACCAGAATAGAAAGCATTTTCAAAATCGATTCAGGAGGAAATGAAAGCGTGGATATAACTGCACAAGTTAACCTGCATGTGTATGCAGTAGCGCTACAGAAGTAGTTAACATTATAGGAGGTGAGAATATAAGTGGTCATTATGAGAGACAGCTTAGTGCAACGGTGGAAATAGTTGGTCATGGGATAGTGCAGGAACGAAACCAGTGCAAGACAGCTTGCAAGTGACAATTCCTCTGACTTGACGCAGGAATCGTGAATAATCTGGTGCCCTGCGCTTAGCTTTCAGGTGGCACTTTAGAATCTCCATTCTTGTCGTCAGCGACATCCGCCGTAGCAGCTGCTCTGCCTCCTTTCTTCAGTCTCTCAGGCGACCAGACTCAGATCTCCTCTTGACATCTATGGACAACCCTTCTGACAGGACGAAGCACTCACATGTCATGCGCTTAGCTTTAGAATAGCGCTGTAGTTCATGATTGCGAATACGAGGAGTGAAAAGTAGTTTACAATTAGTATTCGAGGCGGTGAGAAGCAACTACGGTAAGTGCTATCATCTGGCGAATAGTGCTCCAATTTCTATTACCGCCTAGCGAACAACAGTGAAAGCGGGTGAAGCTTTCATCTCAATTTATATACTTAACGACGCCACAACCAGACGAAGAAGAAGAAGAAGAAGAAGAAGAAGAAGAAGAAGAAGAAGAAGAAGAAGAAGAAGAAGAAGAAGAAGAAGAGGAAGAGGAAGAGGAAGAGGAAGAGGAAGAGGAAGAGGAAGAGGAAGAGGAAGAGGAAGAGGAAGAGGAAGAGGAAGAGGAAGAGGAAGAGGAAGAGGAAGAGGAAGAGGAAGAGGAAGAGGAAGAGGAAGAGGAAGAGGAAGACGAAGAGGAAGAGGAAGAGGAAGAGGAAGAGGAGGAGGAGGAGGACGAGGACGAGGACGAGGACGAGGACGAGGAGGAGGAGGAGGAGGAGGATTAAGAGGAAGAGGAAGACGAAGACGAAGACGAAGACGAAGACGAAGACGAAGACGAAGAGGAAGACGAAGAGGAAGACGAAGAGGAAGACGAAGAGGAAGAGGAAGACGAAGACGAAGACGAAGAGGAAGAGGAAGACGAAGACGAAGAGGAAGAGGAAGAGGAAGAAGAAGAAGAAGAAGAAGAAGAAGAAGAAGAAGAAGAAGAAGAAGAAGAAGAAGAAGAAGAAGAAGAACGTGGGTGGCCAGTTCTCTCCCACTTCTCTCCCTCATCGGCATATGAGGGCGAGTGGTCAGTCCTCTCCCTCATCGTCTGATCTTCCCACTGAGAGTGTACGGTCAGTGTACTCATTATATCTGAGTTGGCTACGGGCGCTGCTGGAGCAGAAAATTTTTGTTCCTACCGAAGGAACGGCCTTTGATGCCATTATAGACACGTTGCTAAAACTGCTGGTTCCAATGATTTCAATCGCCTAACTTTAAAGCATAGCCATCCTCAGCTAGGCTACTAGTCGCGTGCATCCTAGCACAAGACGACGCTAAGGTCTGACACCCACAAGATGCCGCTAAACACAAAATAATGCTTCCTTAGAATATGAACTTCTATATAAAGTTGTATTGCGTAATTGCATTGTATATAGAAGTTCATGATTAAATCCACGACTGCAGATAGACACCTTTAAAACGTAGCCATGCTCAGCTACATATTTACCAATTTCGTTCAATCGCTGGATCAAACATGTACTGTTGGCTAAGGTCGACGTTAACCCACAAGGTATCGGTAAATAATAAATAGTGATCTCCAAACTTCTAAAGCGCAACTCGAAGGCGAAGCGCAGAGCACCAGCACATTCACGAGCGCTAAATTATGAACCCCTATGGGGAGGGGGATAGAGTAGTGGTAACACTCATGGCCAGGAGAGCATGAGGCAGGCGGATCGACTCCCGTAATCCCCATCTAGGGCGGCGCCTTGCACGGCTGCCAAACCGTGTGTTTAATTAAGATATTGATTGTACTTTCATGTTTCAATGTAATCTTACTGCGTCTGTCGGTTTGAAAAAATAAAGAATATAATTATTATAATTATTATATACATTTGTGTTGTATTATATTATATTTAATTACATATAGAACAGAGTATATTTAGCTGAATTTGAAGTGGTGGTACAAATACCTGGTGAGAACAAACATTTTTGGCGCGTTTTTTTCATAATTTTACAGGAAAGAGAAACAATTGGTAATGCGACCACTGTTACCACTGTAAGTATCATTGCCTATACACTTACACAAATTATTATTTATTAATTTTTCAATTTACAACTGTCTGAGTTGTGACGTGATTTCCCTTAAGTATTAAATGCATTTAATACCTAAAAGGTATTAGAAGTATTCACTGAAAAGTGTATGTTTGTTTCTTCGGCTAGAACAGTATTCAATGAAAATTATAGGTTTGTTTTATTCAGACTAGAACAGCAGTACCAATTGTTAAAAATGTTATACAGACTAGAACAGTAGCACTAGTTATTTACTGAACTTTAATTATATAAAGGATGTTCTCATTTTCTAGAAAACTTTTCTGCATAAAAACATTCTGCATGTATTTATGGATCCGACTCCCCATGGCATCTAGGAGTTGATAGAAATTGTGCAACGCTTGGTATACGATTGTGCCGATACCATTGAGTGAAATAGCAGGACGATCATTTACAGCATCCATGGTCATGGATAAACGATGTGGTGAGAGAATATGGTCGTTATAATGTGAAATTATTCGCTCCACATGCACAGAGTGAGGTGACACTGACATTATTGCAGCTATAACTTCCTGTAAACAGCCTGTAGTTACTGGTAGTAATTGATGCAATCCACTTGACAATGCACAACCGGTATCACTCCCTTAGGTAGATGTTGAATATTTGAAACCAAATCACAACACTCACACACAGAATCTGTAATCTTTCGTACTTCACCAGGGAACAGTTGTTGAACCAATGGAGTTCCTTCTTTTATTAAATAGTGCCATGACCCAGCCTGTAGAATGCCTTTGAATGTAGCCAGCATTATTAACTCCATTTTTAACTTAGACAGTTAAAATATGCCCTAATATAGAAGTTCATGATTAAATCCTCGACTGAAGTTCGACACCTTTAAAACGCAGTTATACTCAGCTACATACGTACCAATCTCGTTAAGTCCCTACCTAGTTAACACTCTGGTCTATAAAGTGCAAGGTCGACTGCAACGTAACTGACATCCGCAAGATGTCGCTAAACATTAAACCAAGCTTTCCCCAACTGCCAATCATTATGGCACTTGGGAATATAACAAATGGTCCAAAGATAAGGTCCTTAGAATTTTAATTTTTGCAATTCAGTGATAAGCTGCTAGATGGCTTGGTGTTCCCATTTGGGAACAATGGGCACATATAATGCTATGTTCCCATTTGGGAACAACATGCAAATTTATCATAGCGAACCATTTCAAATGGCACTTTTCCTTCGCTGCAATAGTTTTACCTTATGCCATAGCACATGCTGGTTTGAGAGATCAATAAATCTGCAATTCAATGTTGAAGTAACTAGTTTTCAGACATTATAAAAGCAGGATTTGTGATAAGATTGCCTTTCGTAAGTCTAATTCTGCGACTGAACATAATATTCCAACACTTAACATATTCTAAGTAATATCTAGCTCCTTCCAAGAAACTGCCAATTGTCTGTATCAAATGCGAGTATGATACTTCTGCTCGCAGTGCAAGTGAAGTGGTGCCATGCACTTTGTTCAGTGCGACATCTTGCTTGCATTGGGCGACCGGCGAGATGAGTCCTACGAGACTTCTCCGGTAGCCTGCCACTATATCTGTATAATGTGTTATTGCTGTGATTGTTTCATTTAGTGGCGAATAAATTACTTACTTACTTACTTACTTACTTACTACTTACTTACTTACTTACTTACTTACTTACTTACTTACTTACTTACTTACTTACTTACTTACTTACTTACTTACTACTACTTGTCTTGCACTTGGAAGCAGATGGTGGTCGGTTCCATCCTAGCGAATGTCACTGACTGGGTGACTAGATGGTCCTGACACAGCTGTTGGAGGCTTGTCCGATCGATGTAGGATTGTTCGAACAATGTGCCGCCGGAACTCCAAGTGATCAACCGATCCACTGACCTCGACATGAAGACGCCAGGCTGCAACAACACTCACAGCCATGTTCAAGCCATTGATAAAGAGTGGCCATCACCAATTCTTGGAGCGAAACACATGAAGCGGTACAGAATGTCCACACAACCCATGTGAAGATTGTAGTTTCCAATGAGAGCTGGTTGACTTATATTAACCACAGACTTCTTCGCTGAGCTGAGCTCCATCGTTTGGATTTACCTAATGGTTCCATTGAAATGAAATTGCTAGCGACAGTTACTGTAGCTGTAATATGCGAAACTAATTTCTGTCAACATCAACAGCCTTTGTTGCTATAAGATGTAGCTAAACTCTGGATCCATCCATCCAATTGGTATCCAAGATTTTAAAGGTGGCCATTGGACGTTAAAAGACGACGTTAAACTTTGTATTAACATTAATCGGTATTTGAATTATATTACATTTAAACATTTATAAAGCGCCTTTACTGTAGTAGGGTGAACCGTTCAGAGGCGCTCTCAGTGCGCAGGGTCACAAGAAAAGAAATGTCTTGAGGAAAGCAAAAGAAGACGAGGGGTTACCTATTAAAATTTGTGAGCGAGCAAAAGGAGACAGTGTATTCCAGAGAGAGGCCGCTATTTGCCTCAATTGGTCCAATTGAGGCAAAAGATCGAGACTTCGCCAGAGCTGTTCTAGTATGAGGAACTGCAAGATCGAATCTGTTTGAGGAGCGAAGTGGACGATGCGAGGAGACAGAAAGAGGCCGGTGAATAATATAAATTACATATTTAAGGGCAAGACCCCGCTGTGTCCTGGAAACCAGAATGAGGATCTTGAACTTAATACGTGCAGAGATAAGTGAAAGAAAAATGATGACGCAAGTTTTATGAAAAATGAACCGATAATTATATATAAAAAAAACTTTGAAGACATTAAAGGCTTTGAAGCTAACACTGGAATGCACACAATCGCAAGATTACATGACAACTTAAGTTATGTAGGGTAAGATCGACGTTAAGCCACAAGATATCGCTAAACACTAAAAATACTGCAATAAATCTACAACTGCAGTAAGACACCTTTAAAACGCAGCCATTCTCAGTTACATCCATGCCATGCGTGTTTAATCGCTAAATCCAATCCCAAGGTCTGCATTCTTAGGTTGGAAAACGTCAACGTTAACCCACAAGATGTCGCTAAACACAAAAGGGTATTTTGTTCGTAAGTCGCCTTGTCCTACGTGACTGCATCAGTCCCATCCTTCTGATGTTCGACCGAGTCAACCATTCCGACCGTGTGCTCCGTGTGTAGCCTATTCTTTCCTTCTCGGTAGACCGACGCGGATCATTAGAGTACACTTGGGACCTCGAACAATAACCGGACGTGAATCATCTTCTTAACAATGAGGGACTGCTCTGTGGCAACGTCATCGTGTGCTGCGAGCTTTGTCACCTGTCGTCTCTCTGCTCTATCGACGCAACTTGGTCCAGAGAATTTGAACATCCATGCCATCTGTCGACTGGAATCCGTTGCTTGGTTCCACGTTTGTGCGAGGGCCCTCAAACGGCGACTCTTCCAGCTTACTGTTCATTGTTTTGCTTACTGATGTAATATTTTCGTTCGTAATGACATGCAACATTAGGTGTGTCATTTGAGCGGCGCTATATAAGTGTCCACTTACATTACATGCATGCGTTTATGTATGAATGGATGTATTTATGTGTGTATCATGCCAGTTGATATAACGCATTTTAGGTGATTCACCAAAGAGCTGCGGCTATGACTACCTAGACGATCAACACAATTATGTAATCTCGACATTTCTAAAGAGCCACTGACAGCCAAAAACAGGGTTTAGTATAAATGCTGAAAAGAAGAGGCAAATAGGTACGAAGTTAGAAAAGATGTCCGTAAATAATAAACATTGTTGCATTAAATCCACGACTGCAGTTAGACACCTTTAAAACATAGCCATATTCAACTACATATTTACCAATCGCGTCAAATCACTAGATTCATACTCGTAGTCTGGTAGTTCCAAGCCTGGATAAAGGATGAGGGCGACGCTAATGATTTTGTCATCACAGTGTCGTTAAACTAAAACTAGTACTATTAATGGCTAATTGTAATCAATTACAATTAGAGTTATTTTATAGTTCTAAATACTAGATTAAGAATCTCGTGTGCATTATGAATGTTCATTAAGAATCTTTCTTTTAAATTTAAACAAAGGCATTTGATTAGTATTACAGAGGTCATATGACGACGTTAAAATTTTAAATTAAAAAAATCGCCAAATTAAGAATCAACAACACTATTAGCAACATTCTTTTAAGCGCTAGGTCGACATTAACGGGACTGAAACCCATAAGGTGTTCCTTGACCAGGAACTAACCTTTACTCAGCACCTCTCTTCCCTGTCTCGCTCATGTTTCTACCATCTCCGCCAGCTTAGGGTCGTTGCTCACTCGCTCTCAGCCTCTGCTGCTTCAACTCTTATCCATGCCTTCGTCTGCTCCCATCTAGACTACTGCTCTTCTCTCTACACCGGTCTTCCTCAAGTCCACCTGTCCTTCCTTGAGAGGTCCTTCGGTCTGCGGCGCGCCATGTTGGCTCCATGCCTCGCTATGGTGGTGTATCTCCTACATGTATCATACTCTTCACTGGCTTCCCCTCCGGCAGCGTGTCCTGTATCGGCTTCAGTCTCTCGCCTGGCATTGTGTTTTGGGTACAGCTCCTTGCTACTTGTGCTCCATTTTTACTCTCTCTTCTTCTTTTACAGGTTGCTCTGCCCTCCGTTTCTCTTCTCGGGTTGACTTCTTGGTCCCATTTGCCCGCACTACTACTATGCAGCGTCGAGCATTCTCTGTTGCTCGTCCAACTGCTTGATATGACTTGCCATCTCTCCTTCGCCTATCTCCTCGTACTCACCCGTCTTCCTTTTACGCTCTATTGGAGACTTTTCTTTATGATCAGCCCTGGCTTGGGAGTGCCTCTGAGTACAGCCCTTGAAGAGGCTCTATATACATTCTTCGATTGATTGATTGATTGATTGATTGATTGATTGATTGATTGATTGATTGATTGATTGATTGATTGATTGATTGATTGATTGATTGATTGATTGATTGATTGATTGATTGATTGATTGATTGATTGATTGATTGATGTCGCTAAACTCTAAAACTGCAAATTGACGACGGCAGTTAGACACCTTTTAAACACAGCCAATCTCAGCTACATATTTTCCAAAAGCGTTCAATCCCCACTTTGTGATGTTGGTAGACGTCAACGCAACTGAAACACACAAGGTGTCGTTACATATTAAAAATATGCTGTTTACAGGTGGTGCCAGACCAAATTCTGGATAAAGGAGGATGGCGACGCTAGCTATGTTCGTTATGATACGGCGTCGTTGAATACACATTAATTGGCTTGTAAATTTAAGGACTTACTACTGCTGGACATTTCGATTACGTACGCCCGTAATGTAAATGTGTAGCGAACGTCGAACGCCCGCTACTTGGTTTTCCAGCGATTTCGGTGGCCGCCATTTGCGACTTTCTGTTGATCGCCATTTGCACATTATTGGGCCGCCATTTGCGTTTTCTAGCTCCGTCGGCTCAAATACATTGGATGCGACATCTGCGGGTGTCGGGGTAATTGTCGCGTCGAGCGACCGTCGTCGTCGATAGGCGACGACGCCGATAATCGGGAAAGGGAGAAGGGTAATTGAAATTGATGTCGCTCTCCGTTCCCACGCTAAGTGCGGCTTTCTTCAAAGGAGATCGGTCGGGCAATGCCGCGATCGCCGAGATCTGTGGTATTTCTGTCGCGATAAGTTCCCACGGAAGGCCGTCTGAAAGTTGGCGCCTGCGCAGATCCACGTGTAACACGTGCGGTTGAAATTAGCGGTCGGAAGTGACGTGGGAGGCTAAAACGAGGGAAGCGCGCTCAGTCTGTCGGATAACGTCGAGGTGAAAGGACGTTCGGACTGCAGCCGTTGGGTGACAGAATTCGTTGAAGAAACCGTGCGCTGATGTAATTGAAAATTTGTGAAGAAACGAAATTTAATAATTCGAAACCGGGCGCAACAGAAGTCGTGAATCGATCGATATCAGAAATCACGGGGAATCGATCGAAGCGAGAAATTCGGCCGTCTGCCTCTGCGAGATCGATCGGAATCGGAAGCTCTCGGAGGATCAGGTCAGAGCTGCCTGGGTGAAATTCGTTCGCACAATGCATCGTAGCTACAGGGACAAGGAGGGTCAATACTGGGAAAGCAAAATCAAGACCAGCTCCGGAGACCCGAGACGATTATGGTCCACCTTCAAGGACTTGTTAGGGAGCACAGGAGCTTCCTCCTCGACGGCTCCTCCTCCGTTCTCGGCCGACGAATATGCCAACTTCTACGCCACTAAGATCGATGCTGTTCGTCGGGACACCGCTGACTCTCCTCCGCCCTCGTTCTCCTCGACTGAGTTTTCTTTGTCCACCCTTGCTCCAGTCACTGAGTCTGAGCTTCGCCGCCTCATTCTTGCCTCGCCTGCCAAGTCGTCGGAATTGGATCCTCTTCCGACCTTTCTCATCCAGGAGCAAGTTGAAACTCTCCTTCCGTACCTGACGATTCTTTGTAACTCTTCTCTACGTGATGGTGTCTTGCCGGCTTCACAGAAACGTTCCATCATCTTGCCTACCCTGAAACAGATAGGCTTGGATCCCTCTAGCCCTTCGAATTTTAGGCCAATATCGAATGTTAGTTTCATATCTAAACTAATTGAGAAACTTGTAGCTTCTCAGCTACTGAGCTACCTAGACTCCAACAATCTTCTACCCTGCCGTCAGTCGGGTTTCCGTAAGGGACACTCTACTGAGACCCTCCTTCTTAGTCTTCTTAATGATGTTTATAGTGCCATTGATCGCTCTCAACTTACTCTTCTTGCACTTTACGATGTTAGTGCAGCCTTCGACACGGTAGATCATGATCTTCTACTGCGTCGCCTTTCTACCTCCTTTGGTATCTCCAACCTACCTCTACAGTGGCTTTCGTCATACCTATCTGACCGCACTTCGTCTACTGTCTTCCACTCCTCGCGTTCCCCTTGGATTCCTGTACCTGTTGGCCTCCCCCAGGGTTCTGTGCTTGGCCCTCTTCTTTATATCCTCTTTACTGCTGACCTCGAATCTGTTCTTGCTGCTAGTGCTCTTTCTAGCCATTCTTACGCTGATGATCTCCAGTCCTATCTGCATTGCTCTGCACGGGATGCTCTGAGTGCTGTTCGCTTGATGTCTCGTGCAACTGACACTCTATCTGCCTGGCTTTCTTCCAATCGCCTGAGACTTAATCCTCTTAAAACCCAGTACATATGGCTGGGTACTCGCCAGCAGTTAGCAAAACTTGACCTGACCCTTTTGGCTGCTGAATTTCCTCTAATATCATTTTCTACCTCTGTCCGGAACCTTGGTGTCATTCTTGACCAGGAACTAACCTTTACTAAGCACCTCTCTTCTCTGTCTCGCTCCTGTTTCTACCATCTCCGCCAGCTCAGGGTTGTTGCTCGCTCTCTCTCAGCCTCTGCTGCTTCAACTCTTATCCATGCCTTTGTTTGCTCTCGTTTAGATTATTGCTCTTCTCTATACACCGGTCTTCCTCAAACCCGCCTGTCCTTCCTTGAGAGGGTCCTGCGGTCTGCGGCGCGCCTTGTTGGCTCCATACCCCGCTATGGTAGTGTATCCTCCTACATGCATCATACTCTTCATTGGCTTCCCATCCGGCAGCGTATCCTGTATCGGCTTTGCTCTCTCGCCTGGCAATGTGTTTTGGGCATGGCTCCTTCCTACCTATGCTCTGTTTTCACTCTCTCTTCTTCGCTTACGGGTCGCTCAGCCCTCCGTTCCTCTTCTCGGGGCGACTTTATAGTCCCGTATGCCCGCACTGCTACTATGCAGCGCCGAGCATTCTCTGTCGCTGGTCCAACTGCGTGGAATGACTTACCACCTCTCCTTCGCCTGTCTCCTCGTACTCACCCGTCTTCTTTTTACGCTCTATTGAAGACTTTTCTCTTTGATCAGGCCTGGCTCGGGAGTGCCTCTGAGTAGAGCCCTTGAAGAGGCGCTATATAAATTCCATGATAGATAGATAGATAGATCGAGGTTGTGAGCATAGGGCAATGAGGGGAGAATCACGATAGGTCCCTTACCTTACTCCAAACTTCGACAGTGATTGCTGTGAGGTAGAAATAGTTGCAGATAGCTCATGAATTCAGTTTTAGATTAGTTACGGTGTTTTCTGAGGCATAACGTTTATTATTTGTTAACTAGCGCAATATAAATGTGAATAGCGATGTCTCTGGTGCATTTAGTTAAATGGAAACCGCCAATGAGGCGAAAGAACTTCTGGAGCGCCATCGAGGTTTAGTTTAGCCATGAATAGAAGAAACTGAGTTAGGAAACCCTGAAAAGTACGTGTTGGAGGAATCGAACCCGAATCGGTGGATTCCCCGACCCACTCGGCCATCGCTGACAAATCACTTCCGGCGGAAGTGTCTCTGGTACATCCTGGTGTTTTAAGACGCAGTGTGAGACTGCAGGGTAAGGTGAGACCTTCGTATAAAGAAGTAGGTGGTTCACGCTTGCCAAGGTATATTTGGCTACAGAGTTCAAATCCTGGTGCGTTTTCAGCTTGTCGACCTTCTTCCTCACCTGTGCCTGGAACACGTCACGTGGGGCCCCCTTTCGTAGACGAGGTGTGCCACTTTGTCTCTCAGGGGGGAAGCGTAACAAATGTAATCCTACTAATGTAAATTTAATGTCAATCATGTAGATGCAACACTCAATATGTATTTGGAATATTCGTATTCAAGCTTTGTGGCCCGTCCGCCACAGATTGACAGCCGAGCACACTAACCAGTAACCACCAAGACTATTGCTCTCCATAGCAAAACGATTAAGTGTTCATAAAAAGACAAAGAACATGTAGAAGAATATATGCCTTACTGAACAGTGAACAACTTATCAGACAGTTAACTCACGGCCGCTGAGTATACCCAATCAGAAAACACCGGTGTAGGGGTCGACTGGGCTGGGCTGGGGTAGGATGCTTCAGTGAGACACCTTTAAAACGCGATTCTTCTTTGCTACATATTAACCAGTCGCGTTTAATCGCTGGTAACATTCCTGAAGATCCGCTCTACCACGCGCAAGGTCGACGTCAACCTTACTGACATCCACAAGATGTCGCTAAACACCAAAAAGAATGCGTTGAAAATGGAACAACTGTCATCGACATATCGTATCGTATTTTGCAATTTGCATAGCTCCTCCCACAGCTGAGGTCACTCAGCAGCGCTCGCAGTGCGAAGGACCCGAGAGAACAAAAAGGTTTTAAGCAAGGAAAGGGATGTAGGAAGGATCCAGAATATTTGACATATTTGTCAATCGCGTATAATCGGTATATTCTGACGTCAGAGGCCAATGTTGCCATGAGATATCGTTAAACTGATGGTAAAAATCGGTATGTATCTATTATGCATCGTTTATGTATAGTAAGGTTGACGAATAGATAGCATTCCCAAAAAATGATTCAGGAGGAAATGAAAGCTTGGATCAGTGCAGAAGTTAACCTGCATGTGTACGAAATAGCGCTGTAGAAGTAGTTAATATAAGAGTCGGTGAGAATACGGGGTTAATGTGAGAGACGGTGTTCTACGGTGGAAATAGTTGGTTATGTGATGGTGCAGGAACGGAAACGGCAGCGTAAGATAGCTTCCAAGTGATAATACCCCTAACTTGACGCAGCAAACCGTAAGGCACTTTTTAAACGTAGATATTATCAGCTACATATTCACCAAATTGCGTTCAATCGCTAGTGTATCCTTCTTAATTTCCTAAGTAGGGTAAGGTCGACGTCAGACAATATTGTCGGTAAATAATAAATATTGTTGCATTAAATCCGCCACTTCAGTTAGACACCTTTAAAACGCAACCATTCCGGCTACATATTCACCAAATCGCGTTTAATGGCTACATTAGTAACTCGTATGAGGTGCGAAGTCGACTTCGACGTAATATATAGGTCATCAGTCTGAACCGCGTATGTAGGTCGACGTTAATCCACAAGATGTCGCTAAATACTAAAAATATATAGCCGGTGTCGCGTGACAGACTATCCGTCCTAAAACTCTATACGGAGGATAAATAAATTTATCCACCCGGATAGAATATACCAGTACAGAGTATCCGGGGGATTAACCATTTCTATCCATCATCGTGTAAAGTCATCCCCGAGGGATAAAATTGAGAGGTAGGAGGTATTATTGAAAATGCGTATAATAGATTGATCTATGCTATAATCAAAATGCAAAAGTGTTAAGTTTTCTAGAGTAGGAAACTATACTTTAGATTTCTTCTCAAATTAATATTTTAAAATGGCAGCTTATATTAATACCTCACAAAATGAGTGGTGGGACAGTGGTGGTACAAAATTCATTGGTAGTCATATTCGAACAATGGTGGGATACCAATAGTCCCACTGTTTAATATAGAAGATCATGATTAAATATACAACCGAAGAAAGACAGCCATACTCAATTACATATTGTGTTCAATCACCATATTAACACAAGGAAGGTAATGTCGCCAGTTTTGTCACGCATCCTTATGACGGTCCAGTGAATTCCGTAGTCTTCCCCTTCTCCTTTTCCTTCCAGGAAACCACCCAACCAATACAAAATACTGCTGCACTAAATCCAAGACTCCAGTTAGACACCTTTAAACGCCGTCATTCTCCGCTAAATGTTTACCAATCACTTGTACGGTTAGATCGACATTAGACAAGATTATTATTATTACTGATATCGGTAAATTATACTTATTGATGCATTAAATCCACCACTTCGGTTAAACACCTTTAAAACGTTATTGTTCTCAACTACATATTCACCGGTCGCGTAAAATCAGTAATTTGATACCTGGTGTACTCTCAGAAGCGCAATGTCGAATTCGACGTATCTGACATCCACAAGATATCGCTAACCACAAAAAACAATGCGTTTAACACGCCGCTACGGTGTCATCTACATATTTGCCAATCGCGTTCAATCGGAATATATATATTGACGTCAGAGGCCGATGTTGCCATGAGATGTCGTTAAACTTATGGTTAAAAAAAATCGGTTCATTGCTGTTATGCATCGTCTATGTAGGGTGAGGTCGATTTTTAACTACAGAATTTCGCTAAAAACTAAGTACTGCTGCATCAAATCCACGGAGTCACTCATATATGGAATTAAAAAATCGCCAAATTAAATATCAACAACTCTATCAACAACATTCTTTAAAGTGTTAGTTCTACGTTAACGGGACTGTAACCATAAAATGTCGCTAAGTTGAACATCTAAAAGTGCAAATTGACGACGACACTTAGACACCTTTTAAACGCATCCACCCTCAGCTACATATTTGCAAACTACGTTCAATCACTAGGTTGCTTCATTGCAGACTAACGTGTACATGTGATGTTGGTCGACGTCAACGCAACTGAAACACACAAGGTGTCGTTACATATTAAAAGTATGGTGTTTTCGGGTGGTGCCAGTCCACATTCTGGATAAAGGAGGAGGACGACGCTAGTTATGTTCGTTATGATACGGCGTCGTTAAATACACATTAATTGGCCTGTAAATTCAAGGACTTACTGCAGTTCGGGAACTTTCGATTACGTACGCCCGTAATTTAGATACAATCCTTCTTCTGGTTTTCTGCCTTCATGCAGGTTCGAACGTCCGACGTCGCCACTTCTCTCGATTTTGAGCCTCTTCTTTGAGTCCTCTATATCCTTCCTTCATCATCCAATCCAGCGTCATCTTTCTTGGTCTTCCCCTTGTCCTGCTCCCCTTCATTCTTCTCTCTATGACATTTCTTAGGAGAGAGTCCCCTCTCAGCGTGAGTCCAATCCACTTCCTCATTGTAGATACAATCCAAGTAATATAAATGCAATACTCGTTATGTGATTGGAATATTCGTATGGTAAAAGTAAAGCCCGAGTGTAAGTTTATGTCAGTGTTCTCACTATGGCTGAGTTGGCTATAGGGGGCACAACTGGAACATAACTCTCGAATTAATATCTGCCTCTGGTAGGGATTTGAACCACCGACCTCTCGGTTGACAGTCCAGCAGGCCAACCAGTAACCATTAGACTATAGCTCTTCATAAGGGGACGCGGTGGTGTAGTGGTATGTTCTGTGCTTTTAACCCGAGGGTCGCAGGATCGAATCTACCTCAAGCCCAGTGGCGTAACAACCATATGACAAGGGTGAACAAAGTCTAGGGACCCCCGAGGTCGCAAGAGTCCCCAAGCTTCTTAACAAAACTAATTTGTGTGCATAGTGTTGATTATCATTTGGGAACGATTGCTATCATACTGACCATTGACAACACATCTCGCGCACTTTCTCAAATCGCTGCTACCATATTTCTCTCTGCAGCATTTGGTGAACTGACTTCCGTTCATTCGGGAACCATCATTGCTAGAGCTACAGCAATCTCAGCTATTTCAAAGATTACACTGAAGTTTAATGCTGTTGGAAAGAGACGCATAAAATCTTTGAAGAACTGTACTGTCTTCAAGATCCAGAAGTAGCTTTCAAGAGTCTGTATTTTTCGCTCTCCATAGCAAGACGATTAAGTGTCATAAAAAAGAGAGAGTATATGTAGACGGAGTATATGCCTGACTGAACAACTTAGCAGACAGCTAACTCGCGGTCGCTGTCTTCCGAACCAAAAAACCCCGGTGTAGGGGTAGGCTGGGCTGGCGTAAGATTGTACCAATGCTCGTGCAACGAAAGTGGCTTTACTTCCCTGTCCTGCCTGAGACCCAATTGGCCAACTGATAGGCCTAATGACATCTACTGTAAGAAAGACAAGGTCGATGTTAACGGAAATGAGTTAAGATCTTGATAAATTCTAAATACTGCTGCGTTTGATCCACGACTGCAGTCATTCTCATCTAAATGTTTACTAATCGCCTTCAGTAGCGAGAATATCCTTCTTCGTATCCTATGTTGGGTAAGATCGACGTTAGACCAGATGTCGGGATATAATAACTGACAGCCAAACGCAGGTATGAATTGTTAGCGCCTTCATTTTCTTAGCCTCGGTATATGAGGGCCGTTTCATCTTCCCATTGCAGTGTACAGTCAGTGTACGGTCAGTGTACTCCTTATGATTGAGTTGGCTAGGGGTACAGATGGAACAGAAATCTCGAAATAAATGTCTACCTCTGGCGGGGATTTGAACCACAGACCTCTCGGTTGACAGTCCAACCCGCTAACCAATAACCACTAAGATTATCGCTCTTCATTGTTCCAAGGGTCATAAACAGACAGCATGGAAAGAATTATATTCCTGACTGAACAACTTAACAGACAGTTAACTCACGGCCGCTGACTACCCAACCAGAAAACCCCTATGTTTACGGGTAGACTGAACTGGGGTCGGATTGCCCCAATCCTTGTGCAGTGCAATGAGAGTATACGTTTACTGCCCTACCCTGCCCCGGATGTAATTGGTCAACATTGCTTCCCTACAAAGCCTATTCGGAAGATTTTGTTCCTGTTAACGCAACGGCCTCTGATGACATAAGAAACATCGTTAATTAAAACTCTCGTATCCAATCGCCGAATTGAAAATAACATCTCCTGTAAGAAAGACAAGGCCCTACGTTAACTGAACTGACAGAAGATCTCGAAAAAATCAAATACTGCTGCGTTTTTTTCCACGACTGCAGTTAGACGTTTATAAAACGCAGCCATTCTCGGCTACATGTTTAACAATCGTATGTATGTGTGCATGTATCTATGCATGTATGTATGTATGTCTTAAATGTATGTTTGTTTGCATGCGTGTCTGAATGTATGTACATGTATTTATGTAAGTATAAATGATTGTAAGGATGAATTTACGTACGTATTCTACAATATGTATGCATGTGTGTATGCCTGCATGCATGAATAACATACTGACTTATAACTTCATAGATTCAAGACCACGTGACTGGTTTATTGATCCGGAGGAGCAGGTGGTCATACAGTGCCTCATGTCCACCATAACCATAACATTTAACTAAATATAGACTTGTCTTCTTCTTCTTCTTCTTCTTCTTCTTCTTCTTCTTCTTCTTCTTCTTCTTCTTCTTCTTCTTCTTCTTCTTCTTCTTCTTCTTCTTCTTCTTCTTCTTCTTCTTCTTCTTCTTCTTCTTCTTCTTCTTCTTCTTCTTCTTCTTCTTCTTCTTCTTCTTCTTCTTCTTCTTCTTCTTCTTCTTCTTCTTCTTCTTCTTCTTCTTCTTCTTCTTCTTCTTCTTCTTCTTCTTCTTCTGCTTTCTATGCTCCTCCTCCTCCACCTCCTCCTCCACCTCCTCCTCCTCCTCCACCACCTCCTCCTCCTCCTCCCCTCCTCCTCCTCCTCCTCCAATTCTTCATTTCGTGTGGAGCGTCGTTTACGTCGACCTTATCTTTCACATAATTAGCAATAGGTAATCTGGAGACTGGATTGGAGATTGCAAGAGTTTAACGACCCTAACGAATTTAATCAGGATTGTAGCTGTTACAATTTTCAGCGTACCCAAAAGTCTCGTATCAAACCATAGTTTTCGTCCGAATGGCATCCATAACCTGGCGATTGAGCGCGACTGGCAAATATGTAGCTGACTTTAAAAGGTATTAAAGGTGTCTAATTTGAACGGTAGATTTTACATCGGTACGATGTAATTTCGGTGGATTTTACATCGGTACGACGTAATTTCGTATAAAACCGTGAAGTTTATTAATTACATTTTTTAAACAAAAGAATATAGAAACAAAAAGCGACTTTTTTTCTTCATTTCTGATACAGCAAAAGCGAACAACGCAGAATTTTATGGTTTATGGTGGATAAGCAATTGAAAGAGGTAAGTTGACAACGAAATGACACAAGCGACTGAGCAGAGTGCACAGACACAGGAAGAGAGTTTTAAAAAATTAAGTCCAGCAAACGAAAAAGTTCAATCACACAGTTCTTGGTTTAGGTATGACCAGACAAAGATAATGAGATGACTTCGTTGAGTTATGATAAGTCTGGGAACAAGAACTGATTTCAAGTATTGTGGCTCGCCAGAGTTCAAATTATGCTAATGGCAGGGTCGGATCCAGGGGGGGCCAATCCGGCCATGGCTCCCCATTTGAAATTTTTATTTATTTTTAACATGTGTTTAATGGGCGTTTTATGATGTTTACACAGGCGTGCCCCACCCCCCCCCCGTAGGCGTGGACGAGTAAAATGTACACAGAACTGAAGAAATTAAAAAGGTTAATGACTAAAAAAAAAGTCATCAACTTTTTTGGGAGATGACTACAAAATTTTTGGCCCCCCCTGATAGACCTTCTGGATCCGCCCCTGGCTAATTGTAATGACCTATAGAAACTGTCCTTGGGACTTGGACTGATTTTTATAAGTGCTTGTAGTATAGGATCGAATGCCAAGCCCCCTTAATCAGGAGACGTCACAATGAGGATTATAATTAATACTTTAATTTTACTCTTAATTTTGATGCAATGTTAACTAATTTAACAGTTTGCAAATGTATAGTGTCACAATTCACCTGTTTTCTACCGTCTCATAAAGTCTTCTCTTTTTAACCGAGGCTGGAGTGGGAGCACCTCTGAGTAGGTTTCTTGAAGAGGGGCTATGTAAATTTTCAAAATGAATGAATGAATTTAACGCAGCTGAATCGGAGATTGTTCTGGAACAATACACGAGCAGGAAACATGGGGTCGAATAGATATGGGTAATTTGGGTATCTCTGTGCCATGAACTGTCATCAGCTCGAAGGCGTATACGACATCGAACGGGGTGTGGTGTTTGCAACAGTTAACAATATATAACACAAATAAACGACTTCAAGGATAAACTTATCAGTAGGACATCCTACCCAACAAGGTGATCCCTCATTCAAACAGAATAGATTTTAAGCGCTCGGTAAACCCAAGCCAAACAAGCGGTGACCCTATTAGGAAGAATTTGATCCTGTCGACGTCTACTGCATGTGATGCCTCAAGAAATGAAAAAGAAATCCAATCGCCTAATTGATAATGGCATCTGCTGTAAGAAGCGCCGATATCCACAAGATGTCGCTAAACTTTAAATACTGCTGATGCATTAAATCCACGACTGCAGTTAGACACCTTTAAAACAAAGCAAATCACGGCTACATATCTACCAATAGCATTGAATCGCTAGACTCGTGAGGCCAACTTCAACGTAACTGGCATCCACAAGATGTCGCTAAACAGTAAAAATGCTACATAATATCCAGTTTTTGTTTTGTTTTTTTGTTTTGTTTTTTTCCCCCTTTTTTTTGCCACTAGTCTTACTATTCTGTTAACTAGTTGCCCACCTTTTGCAAATTCGTTGTCTCTAAATAGGTCTACTGAAAGGCTCATGTGTACATGGCCGTCGTCGAGTTTTGTTAAGTAAATGGGGCCCTTACTAGCGGGACCCTGGTCCTTTTAGGGCTTCCTATTGACCACTCACAGCATGATATAGCCTTCTAAACCCATGAATATCTTAATGTTTCAAACCTTTTCAGCATCATAGTGGCTATTTAAATTATATTTTCTTGTATATTGTCACGTTTGCTTTGTGGATCAATAAATTGAATGATTGATTGATTGATTAGACACCTTTTATAGGCTGTCATTATCAACTACATATTTACCCATAGCTTTCAATCGCTAGCTTACATTGTACGACTTCAAAGTAACTGATATCCAGAAGGTATCGTTAAACACTGCGTTCAATCGGGGATGGTACAGGAACGAAACCAGTATAAGACAGCTTGCAAGTGACACTCGCTCTAACTTGATGCAGCAACCGTGAATAACCTGGTTCTCTGCGCTTAGTTTTCATGTGGTTCTTTTAGAATCGCCTTTCTAGTCCTCAACGACACCCGTCGTAGCAGCTGCTCTGCCTCCTCTATTCGGTCTCTCAGGCAACCAGACTAGGATCTCCCTTGATATTTCTGGACAACCATTCTGACAGGACGCAGCGCTCGTGAAATACCCGTTGCCATGTGCTTAGCTTTAGAGTTGCGCTTTAGAATTTTGGGTTTACGTAATCTGATTAGGTCGAGCATAATGAGGTTACAATTAGTATTCCAGGCGGTGAGAAGCGCCTACGGTAAGTGGGTCATTATCCGAAAAGTGCAGAATCGATGTCCCATGCTGGTTTTTTGAGTTTTTTCGATAATTTCTTCAAATTATTTTTGCCTATCCTTCAAAGAATGAGCAGATTAACATTTCCCATCATTGTTTTAGCTGCTAGATTTTGGAAATTTTGAAAAAAATTACTAAATGTATACAAAATATCATTACCATCCAATGTCCGAGACGGTGTATAATGCATTAAATTAAGCTTTTACGCAAATTTATTCCATTACAACCTGTAACAAAGGTATATTATTTTGATTAATTAGTAGCTAGCATATGCAATAATCAAAGATTTAGACTCATTTTCATAATATTTATTTCTTTTTGGACCTATTTAAACTTGTCCATAGAAATAAGCATCATAGCCATCCCAATTTTTTGGAAGCCTATAACTTTTACAGAACGTGCTTAGATACTAAAAGAAAAACATCAAGAACGAGGTATTGTCAACTATTAATGGAATCACACAGATTTGTGTTGAAATTCCTAATATTTTATTTTTACTTTAAGTTTGTGTGTTCCAAATTACAAGAAAAGTAAATTTCTGCTTCATTACCATCTAGTGTTGCATTTCCTGGTTTAGGTAGATTACAACATTGACAACTTGTTTTATTTGTCCCTTTTGTTGAACTGATTGAAATTACTTATCTGATGGAGTAATTCACGCGAAAATGTTTGACGGCTGTTTTAAATTTCATCATTTTGTCATTACCATTCGCGGTTGTTTTTCATCATTACCATCCGAATTCATCAGATTTTTGCTATTTTCTCATGACAGTCGCATCTTGTCTCGGATGGTAATGACGCATTGCTCAGAGTGAATTACATGTATTGTTTGTGAATTATTTGACATAAAAATAAATTGCAAGTAATTAGAATTTACTATCAACTCTTAAAATGTTGTTCAACTTGTATCTAATGCATATAACATACTGTTATAGCTAATGCTGCACAGATTTTGTTCTGTAGCTGAAAATTATATTTCTTTTTTAAATAATTTAGAAAAATGTCTTAATTCCTTGACACCAGACTAATATATTATGTGAAGGAAAGGCCTATTGTATTCCTACTTAATGCTGGCATCATCTACTTTTAAGAAATTGCCATTTTATAAGCACCAGAGGAATATTTCAGGTTTCCGTGATTAAATATGATTACACAAAAAGGGCGGATTTCAATGAAAAAAGAGTTTTGACTTTATGATTTCTGAAAAAAAATTAACTTATGATTAAAAATATAGTGGATTTCTTTAAAATTAGTTAAATTTAACTACGTACATGACTAAAAAAACACTTGCAACCAATTTTGGTGAAAATTTTTTTTTATTTTTCGGAGACGAAATTTGTAACATTTTGGATAATGACCCAGTGCTACCATCTGGCGAATGAAGCTCCAATTTCTTTTGTCGCCTAGCGAACAACAGTGTTAGTGGGTGAAGCTTTCGGCTGAATTTTTTTTATTTAACGACGACGAAACAACTAGATGAAGAACAAGCGAAGCCACGGATATGAAGTGCTTACACCTCATTTTCTTAGCCTCGACATATGATGGCGCATGGGCAGGGACGTAACTAGCGTTGGGCTTGGGGGGCTTAAGCCCCCCCCCCCCCAAACGAAGTTGAAGCCCCCCAAACAAGTCAAGCCGTTGTATGCTTACGGCTAAAATTCGTATGAACACTGTATAAATGTTGCCATGTTCAAGGCTTAAGCCCCCCAAACGAAAAATCCTAGTTACGTGCCTGCGCATGGGCACCTCTGTCCCTCATCGTCTGATCTTCCCACTGAGAGTGTACGGTCAGCGTACTTATTATAGATGAGTTGGCTAGGGGGAGGGGGGGCAGCTGGAGCAAAAATCTCGAAATAAATTTCTGCCTCTGGCGTGGATTTGAACTACAGACCTCTCGATTGACAATCCAGCACGCCAACCAGTAACCAATAAGACTATCCCTCTTTTCAATGAAAATCATTAAGCGTCATGAAAGAAGGAATATATATGCCTGACTGAACTTATGAACTTATGAACTTACGTCCTACTGTCGGAAACCCCGGTGTTTTGACTGTAGTAGGATTTCCCAACGCTCGTCCAACGAAAGGGGTTCACTTCCCTACCCTGCCGCGGACGCAACTGGCCAACCTTCCCTCAAAGCCAAACGAACGGTGAACCTGTTCGGAAGAATTTGTTCCAATAGATGCACAGGCCTAATCGTCCAGGCCCTAATTGATAATAAGATCTCCTGTAAGAAAGACAAGGTAGACGTTAACGGAAATGACAGAAGACCTAAAAAAAATTCTAAATACTGCTGCGTTTAATCCACGAATGCAGTTAGACGTCTTTAAAACGCAGCCATTCTCAGCTAGGCCTACATGTTTCCCAATCGCGTTCAATCGTTAGATCATCCTTCTTCATTTCCTATGTAGACAAGATGTCGGTAAATAATAAATATCGGCGCATGGTGCATTAAGTCCACCACTTTAGTTAGACACCTTTAAAACGAAAGTCTTCTCAGCTACATATTCATCAGTCGCGTTCAATCGCTGGATTATTCTAAGATACGTGATCAACGAAGCGCAAGGTCGACTACAACGTCAGTGACGTCGACAAGATGTCGCTAAACACCAAAAACAATGCGTTCAATCGCCAGGTTTGCCACGTTACAGCCTAATGACAGTTCAGTGAATTCCGTGGTCTTCTCTTTCTTCTTTTCCTTTCAGGAAACCGATCAACCAATAACAAAATACTGTTTCATTAAATTCACGACTGCAGTTAGACCCCTTAAAAAAGCCACAACTCTCATCAACTTGCAAAGACTGGTTTCGTACCAGAGTCGACTCAGAGTTTTTCGGAAATGGCAACGGGAGCAGACGATGGTCTATTGCGTGCCGTTGCGCGCAATGAGCATCACGTTCTGCGAGGATTGTTCGCTCCAGTGGCTAGGTGGAGCCATAATACTCGGTCTCGTTCTCACCAGTTCTTACTCCCGTACATGCTCACAGCTGACTAATGTTATAATGTTTCTCTGCTGAATAATTTTAATATGTTACAAATGGATAAAAATGTTGTATCAAATATTTTTAGTTCTGTCGCCTAATTAGTTATATAGTTAAGTTTATAATTATTGACTTCACGTATTGTTACGTAACATACTTCAGTTGTGTGTTATTTAGCCTGCATCATACGCTTCATGGTGCATGGGGGGCCCTATCTTAGCGGGCCCACGGTCCCTTTTAGTCCTCCCTTTGCACCCAGAGTTCCAGACCAATTACCAAATTGATGTTGTATCATGCAGATGTTTGATTTGGGATCAATAAAAGTTATGCTATGTTATGTTAAATAATATTATATAACTAATGTTACATCATTAAACTAACATTACATCACTTTTCTGCTTTAGGTATCCATATTACTATTTCACTATCATTCCCATGTCAATGTTCCTGGGTGCGGTGTGCCATCCAGTTTTCTTCAATAAACGTATATATATATATATATATATATATATATATATATATATATATATATATATATATATATATATATATATATATATGCCAATCGTCTTATTGGTCGGATCCCCAGATTTGTCCAGGTTTCTCTTTATATGCGGGATGTTCTGCACTGGCTCCCTTTCCCGCTGCAGATCGCCTATAGATAGGGTCTCTGCACTGGTTAGGCGTTGTCTAGAGGGACTTGTTCCCCCATACCTGCGGGAGTTGTGTCGCTCTACCTCGGGGTCTTGCGGCGATCTGCTCTTCGCTCGGCTGACCAGGCCGAGCTCTTGGTCCCCCGCACGCGGACAGCCATTATGCAGCGCCGTTCTTTTTCGGTCGCTGGTCCCGCAATCTGGAATGGCCTTCCTGTTGCACTTCGCCTGGTCCCCATGACTCACTCTACGTTGTTTCTTGCATACTTGAAAACTACTCTCTTTAGCCGTGGTTGGACTAGGAGCGCTCCTGAGTAGATAACCTTCAAGGGGCGCTATATAAAAGCTCCTTAATAATAATAATAATAATCGAATTCAATCGGTATCTTATGATGTCAGCGATTGACGTATACCCATAAGATGACCCTAAACCATAAATACTGTAATATAAAATTATCGACTGCACTTAGACACCTTTAAAACGCTGTCACTGTATATGTATTTACGTATCGCGTTCAATGTCGTTAAAAATTGAGCTGTAATATGCCAATATAATTTCTGTCGACGTCAACAGCCTTTGTTGCTATAAGATGTCGTAAATTCTGGATCCATCCAATGTCGTTAAATTAGTGGTTTTAAAAATCGGCATATTGCTGTTATGCATCGTCTATTTATTTATTTATTTATTTATTTATTTCGGATATTTCTATAGTGCCTCTCAAAGTCAACTACTACTCAGAGGCACTCCCGACTACAGCATTTGATACTGTGCCGGATTTTTCACGTCGAAGCGCCACGAGCAATTGCGAGTGAAGGACTTGCCCAAGGTCCGTACGCAGCGGCTAGAGTGGGATTCGAACCTGCAACCCTCCGGTCACAAGGCGCCGAACTTACCACTGAGCCACCACGCCCCACGTCTATGTAGGGTAAGGTCGACGTTTACCCACAAGACGACCCTAAATACTAAATACTGCTACATGAAACGACTGCACTTAGACACCTTTAAAACGCCGTCACTCTGTGATATGTATTTACCAATCGTGTTCAATCTTTAGATCAAAGGAAGAATGCGTTCTGTGTAGGGCAATGACAGCGTTAACTGAACTGACACAAGATGTCGCTAAATTCTAAATACCGCTTCGTTAAATCCACGATTGCAGCTAGACGCCTTTAAAACGCTGTAATTCCAACTACATATTTATTTATATAACTAATGGAGTTGCCTAAGTGAATGAGGGATGGAGAGAAGGACAGAGGAAGGGCCTAAGAGAAAGAAGGAGGAAGGGAGGAATGAAGGAAGGGAGGGAGGGAGGGAGGAAGACAGGGAGGGAGGAAGAGAGGGAGAAAGGGAGGAAGAGAGGGAGGGAGGCATAGCCAGACTTACTAACCATTGTTTGTCTCTGTGTAAATCCGTCTGTCTGTCTGACTGTCCGTCCGTCTGTCTGCTTTGCGTCTGTGCGATATCTCCCATGCTCGTGCGTATACAATTTACGCTACTTAATTATTCTCGCCATTAACGACACCCGACTTGACAGCAGCGCTGCTCTGCCTCCTCTCCTGATCTGGCCCTCTGGAAACTGGACTCGGACGTCTTTTGGACTACTTTCTGGAAAAACCCCTTCAACAGCTTTTGTTGCTATGAGATGTCGTTAAACCCTGGATCCATCCAATCACTACGTAGCTTGTCGCAGTCTGATATTTGTGATGTTAGGTCGATGTCAACGCAACTAAAAACTCACAAGGTGCCGTTAAACACTAAAAAATATGCTGCTTTCGGGTGGTGCCAGACCAAATTTTGGATAAAAAAAGAGGGCGACGCTAGTTATCTTAGTTAGAATAGAGTGCCGTTAACTACATATTAATTGACTTGTAAATTGAAGGACTTGCAACTGTTTTGAACCTTTCAATAATGTACACCCGTAATGTAAATGGAATAATGTATGCCCGTAATCTAAGTTCACTGCAAACTAGAAAGAGCTGTATTAAGTATCATACGGAGGTCTTCAGCTGTTGGATCGGGGTTTGGTGTTGTTAGTTCTCATCCCGCCGCGAGGGATTCTGCGAGGTTTAGGACCGTGCTGTCGACGGACATAATGTTACAGATGATGCTATGACGATTCTGCGGTGATGGACAATTCGTTTATCTAGCGCCCTCTGCCAAGTATCGGATTTACTACAAGAACAAACGAGGCTATGGCCAATAGAGGGCGGCACATTCCAAAGAGCGACAGAACTTATGGGAAACTTGTGAATTCATGCTCACAGTTGCATACATCTCACAAGATTATATTATAAATAGGTAAACTTGTTTCATGTTATTCGTTATTAAAAGTTAAAATTTGTTACTCGGCCCTGCGAAATATTCTTGCGTCTAATGTGGCCCAATGTGCACAAAGTTTTCCCATCTCTGAATCTAATTGGTTCACGTCACTAGATGACGAAAATTACCTCTAAAATAGAGCTGCTGTTTCGATCCCCTTTTCCTCCGTTTCGTAAGTCAGAATTCGTTTCTGAACACAGAGCCAAGGTTAAGCAAATGAAGACTAGCACTTCATACTCACAGCTGCATCTCTAGGTTAGCTTAATGAACTGCTCTACTTCTGCTTCTGCTTCTGCTTCTGCTTCTTCTTCTTCTTCTTCTTCTTCTTCTTCTTCTTCTTCTTCTTCTTCTTCTTCTTCTTCTTCTTCTCCTCTTCCTCTTCCTCTTCCTCTTCCTCTTCCTCTTCCTCTTCCTCTTCCTCTTCCTCTTCCTCTTCCTCTTCCTCTTCCTCTTCCTCTTCCTCTTCCTCTTCCTCTTCCTCTTCCTCTTCCTCTTCCTCTTCCTCTTCCTCTTCCTCTTCCTCTTCCTCTTCCTCTTCCTCTTCCTCTTCTTCTTCTTCTTCTTCTTCTTCTTCTTCTTCTTCTTCTTCTTCTTCTTCTTCTTCTTCTTCTTCTTCTTCTTCTTCTTCTTCTTCTTCTTCTTCTTCCTACTCCTCCTATTCCTCCTCCTTCTCCTCCTCTACTTCTTCCTCTTCTTTTTGTTGTTGTTGTCATTGTTGTTGTTTTTCTTCTTAATACAATGCAGCTGCATATAGAAACTCATGATTTAATGGAGCATAATTATTTTACAGTTCAGCGGGTCAGCCCCTTTACCGTCGACCTTAACCCACATAGGAAGCCATCCTCATTAAAACTAGCGATTGAAGGCGACTGGTTTATATGTAGTTGGGAATGGGTATGGTTTAAAGGTGTCTAACTGACGGTGGAGTACTAGCAATAGTGTTTAGTGTTTAACGACATCTTGTCTATGTCAGTCGCGTAGGCTTCGACCTCACCTTCCGTGTAGAATTGAGTAGAGAACCGTACCTGGCGATTGGATGGATCCCGAGTTTAACGACATCTTCTATAGCAACAAAGGCTGTTGACGTCGACAGAAATTAGTTTGGCATATTACAGCTCTTACCTGTCGATATTTTTAAATCCAAGGTAAACGTCATCATAATATGACATCACAGGTCGTTGACTACAATTCAAAAGTATGTACAATACAGTTAAAACAAAGAATTTACAGAGTTCAAAAGTAAGTAAAGTAAGTATATTCTTTATTACACCATTAGCAAACGCACAATGGGACAGAAGCTAGAAGCATTGATTGTAAAACATTGAAGTAATAATAAATCGAAATAAAAATGATAAAATAAGTAATTAAAAAAGCAAGTGTTTTCTTATCATTTATGCAGTAATCTAGCAATGTAACCCTTCCCCGTCAAAGGATCACATCGTGGTATCTCGCGATTATGCCGGCGAGGTCGAAGATAATATCCGGTAGATCGTATCGGAGGGAGCAAATCATGGAGGACATGCCCTGGGTTCTGAAGGATTGCTGCAAAGAGAGCATCGTCCACCTTAGAACACAACAGGTCAAATGTAGGAGTATCAGTTGGCAGATACCCTTGTCGCTTAAGCTTACGTATCAAGGCAGAGAGACGTTCTCTCTCAAGACCATTGGAAAATCCCCACCAGACTGGAGATGAGTACAACATTCGTGCCACTGTGGTGGAACGTACAACATCATGAAGGCGGCTTCCAGTTAATCCATGAGAAACCAGGACTCGCAGAGCAAAACAGGATTGTTTAGCTGTACAACAGATGTTGTTAATGTGCGAGGAGAACCCAATTTTTTCACTGTGTAAAAGTGTCAAAGTAGCATGTTACGATGTTCCTAATGGTAATTTTTAACAACATAAAGTATAACCCACAAGGTGTCGCTAAAGAATAGATACTGCAGCAAATAAATCGTCGACTGTCGTTAGACACCTTTAAAACGCGTCATCTCTAGGTACATATTTACAAAACGCACACAATCGCTGCTTATGGTTGACGCTCTCCATCCATGGTAGTGTTGATGTTAATGGAACTGACACTAAATGACGCTAAATGATAAATACTGCTGCATGAAATGACTGCAGTTTAGACACCTTTAAAAGACTGGAATTTTCAGCTATATATTTATTTTTATACTAAGAACCTTATCAGATGACCGTCCTCTCGGACCCGAAGAACGACATCAAGTTTTCTCTCTGCGTCGACGATATCGCCATCTGGCCAACTGGACCAAACCAAATCAACCGTATCTATGTATGTATATATGTATGTATGTTCGTTTATTTCAAATACAACATGCAGAACGCTGTAGTTTACATAGAACACGTTTAGGCCTACTGTTTTTAGATTAGTATAATGTCATTGAGGAATAACGTTCAACGAGTTCTTATCTGGCATGGAGATGTTGTATATCCATTGTTTGACTTTAGTATACGTTTGTAAGGAACACTCCTGAAATAAAGTTCATCGAGTTCTTATCTGGCAGAGAAAATTGTGTATCCCTCCGGCAACACCTGAAGCCCTACTTCGTTCAACTGAAGAAATTCTTTGACAAGTTGGGCTTCAAGGAGTCGACTTCAAAGACCGCATCAATTGAATAAGATAGCTGCGGTACACCAGCAACTCATCGGCCGCTGAAGCTTGGAACTTCGACTCAGAGATGCGACAACACCGTCAAGTTCCTGTGAGTTATCTTCGACCGATAGCTCGCCTGGTCCGATCACCTAAAGTACGTGGCCGATCGCTGCAAGAAGAGCCTCAACCTGATGCGCGATATTATTGCAAGATCGCATGGGAGGGGCGTCGAAGGATACCCTTCTAATAGTTCATCTCAATTTACTTCCAGCACAAAAGGTAACTCTCAAATATTTGACCTATTCGGCCCACGAAACCCTGTTTAGACATACATGTAGAAACATATCAGGAATGTAAGAAAATCGGCACGCAAACGTATGGAACAGCTATCCTCCTCGCTTGAGTAAACCAGTTACAGAAGGAAGGAAGACCAATAAGTTCTTCCGGGAACACAGTGTAAATCCAAACCGATTGGTGACTTCTGGTTGGAGAGAGCAGCTCCACCGACGACGTGAAACGTCACCAAGAACAACTCAGAGAGCGCAAAGGAAGCAAAGAACTACGGAAGAAGAAAACCAACTCACAAGCAGAATACAAACAGAAATCAACAAAATCTTTAAAGACGGCAAGGACCTATGGTCATACCTTGTCGTTAAACTACTACTCATGAATCGGTGTATTGCGGTAAGGTCGCGTCGTTAAACATTAAATACTGCAGCAATAAATCCACGATTCCATTTAGACACCTTTAAAACGCATCATTTTCGCCTACATATTTACCAATCGCGTTAAATCGCTAGACTCTATCAGAGTAGGGTTATTATGTAGGGTAGTGCCGACGTTAATGGAACAGACACTAGATGTCGCTCAATTGTAAATATTGCCGCATCAAAGCCACGACTGCAGCTAGAACCTTTAGAACGCTGTAGTTCACAGCTACATATTTATTTATATAATAAGAACCTCATCAGATGAACGACATCCCGAACACGAAGAACTAAGCTTTCTCTCTACACCGACAACATCGCCATCTGGCGACCTGGACCAAACCTGACCGTGAACCAGAGACACCTGGAGTCATCCCTTGTTCAATTGAACAAATTCTTCAATAAGTGAGGCTTCAAGTTGTCGACTTTAGACCATTGCCATTGAATTCCATCGCTAAGTTACACCAGCAACACACTGGCCGCTGAAGCCTGGGACTTCGACTCAGAGAAACGACAACGTCGTAAGTTCCGATAGCTCACCTAGTCCGATCACATAAAATAAAGTCTCGATAGTAAGCGAATGCTAGTCAGCCTGTAAATAATTACGAAATACTCTGTCTCTAGATTCTAACGATGGAAAATAACTGGGTACGAAGATGAATGAAGTTCTCGAAGTACACGAACTAGCGTTAAAATTCGTATAGAATAACTAAATTTAACTTGAACTTGAACTCGATTGGAAACTGTCGAGGAAGGCGTGGATTAACAACAAGGATGGGTCATGTATCCTTGTTATCCGAACGATGTCATACGTTAAACCACGATTATACTTACAGTAAACACAAAGTGAGCTTAATAACAATACGAGTGGAAGTATCACGCTTACGGAAAAAGGATATACGCTAATTTGTAAAAAAAAGTAAGTTAACTTGGACTGGCTACTGGATCAGGAAATAAATGAACCAGGTAGAATTAACGGGACCGAGGCCTGAATTTTTAATTTGTTTTTTTATGTTTCATTGTTCTTTCTTTGGCACTATCTAAATGTGAAGTAATGTTTGTTGGTCCTGCGTGTATATAAAAATAAATAAAGCAAGGTACGTGATTAAAAACTGTAAATCAGATTGCACTATGTCTTATCAATTCAAACCAACAATATTTATAATTTATGTTAACTGAAATAGGGGGACCCTTCCTAGCGGGATTTCATCCATTCTGGATTCCTCATTGTGTCCAAATTTAATAAGAAAGGTAGGCGTTTATGGTGACCCTAGTTATAATGCCAATACAAGTATAACACATGATCATAAAGGCAAAAGGCAGGAACTAAAATGATTCTGCTGCCAAATAATTTAATATCAGTGAAATGATTATTTAATGTGTCACTGTAATGTTCAGTGTAATTAACGAAGTATTTGGCATTACTGTGTTGCTACTTTGGACCAATAAATGCTATTTGATTTATTTTATTTGATTATTTGAAAGTGGCCGACCGCTGCAGGAAGCGCCTCGAACTAATGCAAGTCCTATAGCAGGATCGCTTTGGATAAACTCCTAATGGTTTCTCGAGCCCTGATACGCTTTGTCATCGATTAGCACTGCATGATGTACGACAGTGATATGACTCTTCAGAAGAAAACACTCAACACGGTCCATGGCGTGTAAGGCTTTGATGATAGCGACGGGAGCGCTTCGAGGAACGATTATGACCGTCCTTCAGGTCGACTGCGGAGAAATAAAAGACGTCAACGCCTTTGCAGCTATAAGAAATCGTCAAACAGAGGATTACTTATAATCACTAGATGGTCCACGTGCATCTCTTATGCAGTCTTGTTGTCAAGACCTTAGACCTCAAGACCAAGACCAAGACTTTGAACCTCGAGACCAAGACCAAGACCAAGACTTTGAACCTCGAGACCCAGACCAAGACCAAGACTTTGAACCTCGAGACCAAGACCAAGACTTTGAACCTCAAGACCCAAGACCAAGACCAAGACCCAAAAAATCACATTCAGCCCAAGACTTCTTCTCCTTACAAAAAATTGTCAAGTCGGACTACTCACTATTTTAATGAAAACGTGAGTCTTTTATTTTATTCAGGCAAATTAACTTTAAATGCAGACTGCAGAGAATTCCGAATTCGTATTTACAAAAGTCCGTCATGCAAAAATGTTATTCCAAATGCCTTCTGTATTTTCTAAAAACCAATTCGCTCAGAATTTTCTGACCAAGACGTGCCTTGTGGGGCCTCATAAAATTCCGCCATGCGAAAAATACTGTCAATAGCTAGGTGCCGAAGTCGCTGGCACACGCAGTAGCTTTTCAAGGACTGGACGTAGGCTAAATGTACAAATTGTGAGCCTTTTTTAAATCCTCCCAAGGTTTATCAGACCGTTTGGCTTCAGAAAAAAGTATCGGCAGGGCTCCCAGACGCAGCATAACACTCGATTTTTTTTACCTGGGTACAACAATAAAAATAAAGTTTGAGAACCTCTGATCTATATAATTAGAATCTTACATGTATGCGATGACCAACCATCCGGACCGGAAGAACTACGTTAAGCTTTGTCTCTACGGTGTACGCCGACGACATGGTGTCGATTTCAAAGACCGTTGCCATTGAGTGCCATCGCTACGGTACGCTAGATTATCCTTCTTCACTTCCTATGTACTGTAAGATCCACGTTAGACAAGATATCGGTAAATAATAAATATTACTGCATCAAATCCACCACTTTAGTTAGACACCTTTGAAACGCGATTATTCTCAGCTACATAATTTCCAGTCGCATTCAATCGCTAGATAGATCTGTATAGCTCTCAATGAAGCGCAAGGTCGACTTCAACGTAACTGACATCCACAAGATGTCGCTAAACACCAAAAATAATTCTTTAAAACGCAACTGCTGTCATCTACATATCGTATCGAATTGTGTCGTATTTGGAGATTCGTATACAGTAGCTCAGCTCACAGCTGAGGCCACTCAGCGGCGCTCGCAGTACGAAGGTCCAGGGAGAAGAAAAGGTTTAAAGCACGGAAAGGGATGTAGGAAGAGATCCAGAATATTATTTTGACATATTTGTCAATCGCGTACAATCGGTATATTATGACGTCAGCGTTCGATGTTGCCATGAGATATCGTTAAATATATACACTATATTACACTAATGGGGCAAATGACCGAGGAAAATGGTAATTTATTCGTAGCCATCGCTGCCAAATGGCTGGCGTCAGGAACTGATGATGATGATGATGATGATGATGATGATGATGATGATGATGATGATGATGATGATGACGATGACGATGACGATGACGATGACGATGACGATGACGATGACGATGATGATGATGATGCGATTGGTGTGTGTGTGTGTGTCTGTCTGTCTGTCTGTGTGTGTGTGTTTGTCTGTGTGTGTGTTTGTCTGTGTGTGTTTGTCTGTGTGTGTGTGTTTGTCTGTGTGTGTGTTTGTCTGTGTGTGTTTGTCTGTGTGTGTGTGTGTCTGTGTGTGTGTGCATCTGGGTAACTGAACTGACACAGGATGTCGCTACATTTTAAACTAAATAGAACTGCGTAAATCCACAACGAGAGTTTTCATTCATTCATTCAATAACCATGGGCTCAGCGCCCGTAGGTGTCTGATGCCTTCTTTACAATGTCTTTCCACTCCGTTCTGTCCAATGCCGAGTGGCTCAGTTTCTGGAGACTTGATCCACACCATTCTTCAATGTCATCTGTCCATTCCCTGTGAGGTCTTCCTCGTTTGTTTGTGCCTTCCACTATTCCAAAAATCAAAGTTTTAATTTTTCTGTCCTCCTTCACTCTGCAGATATGTCCGAAAAGTCTTAACTTTCTCTGAATAATTGTTTGCATGAGATTTTCAGTCAGATTAATTCTTCTGTATACTTCTTCATTGCTGATCTTTTGAGTCCATCCTATTCTGAGAATCTTACGATAGCATTTTCGTTCGAATGCCAACACTCTCTTTTGTGAAGCCTTTGTAAGCACCCATGTCTCGCATCCATACATCATGCTATAGTATACTGAACACACATGTCTTTAATACACTCAGTTTAGTCCTCATACTAATTGCCTTGCCTTTCCAAATTTTGTCCATGGCTTTCAGCACGGCTGTTCCTTTGGCTATGCGTATCTTTATTTCACTTTTGCAGTCTAAGTCGTAGGTTATGTTGCTTCCAAGATATGTAAACTTCTCCACATTCGCCAACCCTATGTCCTCGACCACAATTTGATGATTTATCTCCTTGTCACCAAATACCATAGTTTTTGTTTTATCGAAGTTCATAATCAAACCATATTTCTTGGCTTCAACATTCAGCATCTGTACTGTTCGTTCTAATTCCATCTCAGATTCTTCCAAGATATCCACATCATCTGCAAAGCGAAGGTTGTTTATTCGCATTCCGTGAACTGAAATCCCTTTTTCTTCATTTTTGATTCTGTCCATCGCTCTTTCCAGATCGGTAATGAACACTGTAGGTGAAACTGGATCGCCTTGTCTCATACCCCTGTTCGTTCTAAACCACGGTCCCACGTCACCGCACACTCTGACCGCTGCTTGCGAGGTGCTGTTGATATCTCTGAGCAGTTGAATTAGTTTATTATCTACTCCATAAGACTGCAATACCGCCCATGTCACATTTTGGTCAACACTGTCAAATGCTTTCTTGAAGTCTATAAAACAATTGTATATTTTCTTGTTCTTCCGTCTCGCTTTTTCTGCTATAAGCCTCAGAGCCAGAATTTGTTGTATGGTGCTTCTATCCCTCCGAAATCCTGCCTGTTCATCTGCTAGATGTTCTTCCACCTGACTTCTCAATCTTCCTGCCAGCACCATCATCAACACTTTGCCCAGGTGGCTTATCAATGCAATAGTTCGATAGTTGTTGCATTCAAACGCACTTCCTTTTTTATGAAGTGTAATTAAGATAGATATTTTCCATACTTCAGGCGCCTGTCCCTGTTTCCATGTCATATTACATATCTTGTGGATTTCACGTATCATGACACCTCCTCCGTGTTTAATCATTTCGCCCGTAATCTTGTCAATGCCAGGGCTTTTATTGTTCTTCAACGAGAGTTAGACACCTTTAAAACAGTCTAGTTACCGCTATATAATTGTTTGAAATAGCTGCACTAAATACTGGAGACTGTATATTAATGGTAACTATGTCATAATTTATTTGCATGATCATTGGCTATTGCATATAAATTGCTTTGTTTGTAATATAAGATATATAAGGAATTCATAATTTCATCTGTTTTGTAATGGATAGAACTTATGATTAATCATAATTATTCTATATGCAATATTCTTGATCTTTTGTTGCTACATATGAATTTGTTTGTATGTAGTTTAAGGCATGGGATTCTTTATTTGTGCTGATTTTGTAATAGATAGAACTGACATTGAATAATATAGATATTGATGTTATTGTTCTAAATAATAACTAAATACTTTGCTTGTCAATTTGATATTGAATATTGAACTTAAATGTAATTATTGATATGTATATTGAAAACTACTTGTAAATATGATATAACTGGTTTTATGTTAATGTAGATAGTCGTGAAGCTCTGTAGAAAAAAACCAATCTCAAAAATAAGAAACATAACCTTTTATGGTCATCGAAAGAATATTTATGGTCAATTTAAAAAACTTAAAGGAGAAAAGAACTAATTTTGCAAAAAGAGCCTTTGTGTCAAAAGCAAAAGGAAAAGAAGCCAAGTGGCCAAATGAATAATGATGTATGCATATGTATTATGTATATATATGCACATATATTTTAAATATTGCACATTAATCCATACGTATTAGGCCCTATTAAAGATCGTTAGCAACCATCTCTCATGTATTGCCATCTCAACAAACTGCAAGACACGGAATCAACGACAAGAAAAGCAAAAGAAAATAAATGACGGAAGTCATATGAAGATGAACTGAAACACATCAAAAACTGTGAAGGCGTCAACGGACTTTGTAGCTGTAAGATTTCGTTAAACACTGGAATACATATAATCGTTGATTAGCATGATAACTTACGCTATATATATGTACGGTTAGATCGACATAAACCCATTAGCCACATATTTACACATCCCGTTCAATCGATAGCTACACCATATTGGTATACCCTATTACATTAATGGGTCTGACATCGTTAAACTCTTATTCCATCCGCGATTGCAGTTAGACACCTTAAAAACGTCCTTATGCTCAGCTACATATTTATCAATCGCGCTCCATCGGTAGATTTCAGTCACTGCTTCCACCTATGGTCAAGGTTAACGCACAAGATGTCGCTAAACACTAAAAATCCTGCTGCATTAAATTAAGAACTGCAGTTTTAAAACGGCGTCACTCTCAACTGCATATCAAACACCAGCGCTCAGTAATGTAAATGTAATCTGCTCGATATGTAAATTGAATGCCCAGAATGTAAGTGTAATCTCATAATTATATTCGTAATGCAAACGTAGTGCTAGTAATGCAAATGTAGGCCTAATACTAGTAACGTAAATGTAATCTCGTAATGTAAATGCAGCAGTCGTAATGTAGGCCTAAATGTAATGCCCGTTATGTCGATTTAGTACTAGTAAGGTAAATGTAATCTGCTCTTAATGTAAATGTAATCTCGTAATATTAAAGTTATGCTCGTAACCTAAATTTTATACCCATAATGTAAATGTAATGCCCGTAATTTAAATGTTATAAAAATTGTCTCTTTTGGTGGCCTTGGTCCACCGGAAGGCTGCACTAGAGGTCATACTGTGGTCATCAGCTGTTGTATCGGGTGTTGCTAGTTCTCACCGTGCCCCCAGAGATTCGAGGTTTGGATCCCTGATGACGACGAACGGAGTGTAATAGAGACTACGATGACGATTTTCCACTACTACTACAACGCCTTAACATCCTAGAACTTCTAAATACATAAACGATTCATTTATCTAGCGCCGTCTTTCAAATGGTGGATTTACTATAGGGTTGAACGAGCCCATGGCCTATGGTGGATAAACAATTTGAAGGAGGTCAGTTTTAAGTTGTGTGGAGCAAGCGAGTGACTGACCAGAGCGCACACTCAGGGAGAGAGTTCTCAAATCTAGGTCCAGCAACCGTAAAAGCTAATTCAAACAGTTCTTGGTTTAGGTATGACCAGACAAAGATAATCAGACGGTGATGCGGTTAAGACACCTTTAAAACGAATCATTTTCAACTATTATATTCACAAGTCGCGTTCAATCGCTAGCTACGATACATCCACACTTCTATTCCTCACGAAGTGTAAGATCGAGTTCAACGTAACTGACATCCACAAGATGTCGCTAAACACTAAATACTGTTGCATGGAATCTACGATTTCATTTAGACATCTTAGGACACAGCTAGTTTCAGCTAAACACATTTACCAGTCGCGTTCAATCGCTAACTTTTAGTCAGCTGAGAATACGGGGTCATTATGAGATACAGCATGGTTAAACGGCGGTAATTGTTGGTCGGGGGATGGCGCAGGAACGGAACCTGTGTAATACAGCTTGCAAAGGAAGTTACACTTCCCCTAACTTGACGCAGCAACCGTGAATAATCTGGTGCCGTGTGCATAGCTTTCAGGTGTCGCTTTAGAATCGCCTTTCTTGTCCTCAACAACACCCGCCGTAGCAGCTGCTCTGCCTCTTCTCTTCGGTCTCTCAGGCAACCAGACTCGGATCTCCTCTTGAAATCTCTGGACAACCCTTCTGACAGGACACAGCGCTAGTGAATAAGCTGGTGCCAAGCGCTTAACCTTAGAGCAACGATTTAGAATCTGGAGTTTACGATTGCGAATGCGATTGATAAGCTGGAGCTCGAGAGTTTACAATTAGTATTCCATGCGGTAAGAACTAAGAAGTAACTACGGTAAGTGCTACCATCTGGGGAATTATGCTTCAGTTTCTTTTGTAGCCTAGCGAACAATAGTAAGAGTGGGTGAAGCTTTCGGATGAATTTATTTACTTAACGATGACATCACAGCTAGATGAAGAAGAACCAGAGCAGTTCCTAAGAAGCAGCCACGGGTATCAGGTGCTAATGCTCCATTCTCTTAGCATCGGTCAGTCTCTTCGCCGTCTTATCTTCTCACCGACAGTGTACGGCCGGTGTTCTCATTATAACCAGGGACTTCATTTGGGGAGGGCAAGGGGGCATTTCCCCCCTTCCCGATTTGGAAAAAAAAGAAGAAACGGCTATAAAAAAGAAAAGGAGGAAGAGAAAATGGGTAAAAAGAAAAAAAAGAGACTCATTTGCAGTATTGGCTTACAGTTTTGCACACATAGACTAAATACAAAGCTTTTTAAAGAAAAATCTAAAAGGTGAGAAAAAATTTCGCGCGCGAGGGCGAAAACTTTTTTTAAACCTCTTCCCCACCGCCCCCCCCCCAAAAAAAGCTGAAATGACGTCTCCGATTATAGCTCAGTTGGCTAGTGGGTGCAGACAGAGCAGAAATCTCCAAATTTCTATCGTCGCTGGGATTTTTGAACCCCGACCTGTCGTTTTCCATGGGGTCGGGGTGGTGTAGCGGTATGTGCTGTGCCTTGTAACTGGAGGATCGTAGGTTCAAATTTACATCCACTGCGTACCGACCCAGCGCCATCGATGTACTGTCGTATGGTTGTGTGCACTTCTGAACTCTGGAAGGATGACAATATCAAAACACAGTTGTATTGTATTGTATAAGTCAGTAACATGTAAAATGAAAATATGTCTGACTGAACAACTTAACTGACAGGTAACTCCAGGCCGCTGATTTCCCGACCTGAAAACTCTATTGTACAGCTGTATGGGGTAGACAGGGCTGGGTAGGATTGGCCCAATGCTCATCCAACGAAAGTGGGTTAACTTCCCTGCCTTGCTTCGGATGCAATTGGCCAACCTTCTTCCCTACAAAGCCAAACGAACGGTGAGATTGTACGGAAGAATTTGTTCCTATCGACGCAACAGCCTTTGATGACATAAGACACAGATCATTAGAACTGATAATGACATCTCCTGTAAGAAAGACAAGGTCGACATTAACGGGATTGAAACCCACGAAATCCCGAAAAATTCTAAATACTGCTGCATTAAATCAACCACTGCAGTTGGAAGGATCACACCTCTAAACGTATTAATGCTCACTATATCGCGTTCAATCGGTAAATTAGTCAATCTGTATTATGCCAAAATAATTTCCTACTTTAAATCAACTACTTCACTTAGACACCTTTAAAACGCAGTCTTGGTCAGCTACATATTTACCAATCACGTCCAATCGCTAGGTCGTGATCGCTGATCTTTTATTTAGCGTAGGCAAAGGTCGATGTTAATCCACAAGATATCGGTGCACAAAAAAATTGTAAACGTAACCTCCAAACTTCTAAAGCGCCATTAAAGCCTAAGCAGAGCACCAGCCTATTCATGAGCCCTAAATCATGAACTCATGTATACATTTGTATTGTATTGTATTATATTGTATTGTTTTGTATTGTACATAGAACCGATCATATTTGAGTGAATTCGAAGTGGTGGGAAAACACCTGGTGACAGCCAACATTTATGACCCGTGAGCGGGAAAAAGTTTTTTGACTCTTACATTTCATAATTTTACAGAAAAGAGAAACTATTAGTTAATGTAACCACTGTTAGCCTGTAAGTATCATTACCTACACATTTGCACAATAATTATTTATTACATTTTAATTCACAGTCGTCTGAGTTGTAACATGATTTGTGTTAGGCCTTAAATGCATTGAATGGTAATAAAAGTTCTCAATGAAACTGAAAACTATAAATTTGTTTCTTTGACTAGAACAGTATGTAAAAATTATACGTTTTCTTTATTCAGACTAGAACAGCAGACACCTTTAAAAGGGAGCGAACTTCAACTACATAGATACCAATCGCGTTTAAATTGAACGGCACATAACTATTTTGTTCTACGAAAGGCAATGTCGACTTCAACGCAACTGACATCCACATGATGTGTCTAAGTAAGTAAGTAATGTTATTCTTTATTTTTATCAATTTGACAAAGCGCACTCTGGTTTACACTACATGTTAGTATAACAGTTTCCAAGTTACAATTTCCGGTTTAATCCAAATACAACATCGTAACCAAGAAAGTCTTTCTCTTTGTTTTCTCTCCGCTCTCTGGTCTAATGTCCCGTCGAGTTCTGCGTTCTGCAACTGGGGGTGAGCTGTTGGTTCCTCAGTCCCGCTCCTCAGTTAAACAGCCTTCTCAGTGGCTGGTCTCCCTACGTGGAATAAGATCCCACCTTCTTTGCGCTTATTGCCATTAGGCAGTCCACCACTTTCTACCGGCCTTCTTAAGTCTTCTCTTGTTAGCCGTGGCTTGACTTGGGAGTACCTCTGAGTAGGTTCCTTGAAGAGGCGCTATAAAATTTTATCAAAGGGAATGAATGAATGAATTAAGCGTTCAGCTTTGGGTAATATACGGTCATGTGTTCTTGGCCAAATGGTATATACAGTTTTCTTTCTTGGAAGTATAATAACCTATGCAAAACATGTCCTGGACAGCTCAAGACATCGGAAAACAGCCGGGTGTCAGCTTGCATACATAGTTGCTCATATATCGGTTTAAGCTTGAGAGGTATCTCAGGCGAATCAGTTTATTTATTACCGATTATAGCCTATTCCTATCTTGCTGCCCTGCAAAAATCCACCATGCCGGTGCCGCATGGAGTAATCTGGCCACGGTGTAGCTCGCACAGCATCATAAGCACTAAACAATGCGTTCAATCGCCATGTGTGACACGTACCCTTATGACAGTCTAGTGGAATTCCGTGGTCTTCCCCTTCTCATTTTCCTTCCAGGAAACCAACCAACCAATAAAAAAATACTGCTGCATTAAACCAACGACTCCAGTTAGACACCTTTAAAACGGAGCCTTTCTCAGCTACATATTTACCCATTGCGAAAATCAATATTATATTATATAGTGCTGTATTATTGTGTTGCAATAAAGGAAATATACATGTAATTGTAACTTGAATGCATTGAAATCAAACTTGAGACAATTATGCTCATATATGCTTTGTTAATTAATAAAACTTATAGTTGAATGTGTTAGATACCTGAACAATTTCTTTAAAAAAGGAACTTGGTATAACCATATGTTTCATTTAATGTGCATGATGTATATGAAATTTATTACTATTTCATACATGATATGATTGTAGTGGCAGATATTGAACTGAGGAATAAGAAATAATCAATTAAACATTTCAAAGATAAAATAAGAATATAATGTAATAATTATAATTATATGTACTGTGCATCTGAAGTTGTTTAAATATTTCTTGCGAGTGACAATAGTTGGGAAGTACTGTTTCATTTGTATCAAAACAGTTTAGAGCTATGTGTTTTATAAATAACATTAGATATATTGCTTTAAATGATGTGACATTATTGATATTGTAAGCTTATGTTTGACACCTTTAAATGGTGTCTTTCGGACAGTATAAGTTTATCGTTTTCTGTAAACTGTATTTCTAAATTGTCGTCAACGGCCTTTGGTGTCATAAGACGACGTTAAACTGTGGAATAATAATAATAATCGCTAACTAATCGATGACTAGTAATATATATTTAAAAAATGGACTGCTACCAGCTGTCAATCAACGGCATCTCAATAACCTGCCAGACAAGGAAACAAACGATGAGACAATCAAAAGAAAGAAAAAGAAAGAAAGAAAGAAAACAGAAAGAAAGAAACCGATGAATGAAAGTTATACGAACATGAACTGAAATAATTATATAAAAAACTGTAAAGACGTCAACGGCCTATGTAGCCATAAGATGTCGTTAAACTTTTGGAATAATAATAATAATAATCGCTAACTAACAGTCTTGTATGGTCCATGAGGCGAGAGGTCGACTTCAACGTAAATGACATCCACAAGATGTCGCTAAACATTAAACGTTGTTGTTGCTGTTATTGTTGTTATTGCTGCTCTCTTTGTTGTTGTTGTTGTTATTGTTGTTGTTCTTCTCCTTCTTCTTCTTCTCCTCCTTCTTCGTACAATGCAACGCAATACACTATGATACACAATACACTATAACTGTATATAGAAGTTCATGATTTAATGCATTGTAATAATTACAGTGTTTAGCGACATCTTATGGGTTATCATCGACCCCTACACAGGAATATACGGAGCAGAAACAAGCCATTGAACGCGACTGGTGGATATGTAGCTGAGAATAGCTGTGCTTTAAAGGTGTCTAACTGAAACCGCGGAGTATAAGCAATGGATATTTAGTGTTTAGCGACATCTTGTGGATGTCAGTTGCGTTGACTTCGACGTCACCTTCCTTATAATTTTGGAGAGACGATTGGATGGATTCAGGGTTTTTTACGACATCTTATGGCAACAAAGGCCGTTGACTTCGACAAAATTATTTTGCAATATTATTCGCAACGGAGCGCAGACCAGAATAGATGCAATTTTCAAAATCGATTCTGGTTGATCAGTACAGAAGTTGACTTGAGTGTGACGATAGCGCTATATAACTAGTTAATACTATAGCAGGTTAGCACGCTAGATCAATATGAGAGACAGCGTAGTTCTACGACGAAAATATTTGGTCATGAGATTGTGCCGAAACGGGATCAGAGCAAAACCAGCTGGCAAGTGACTGTGAATAATCTCGTTCTCTGCACTTAGCCTTCAGGTGGCGCTTTACAATCGCCTTTCTTGTCCTTAATGACACCCGCCGTAGCAGCTGCTCTGCCTCCTTTCATCAGTCAATCAGGCAACCAGACCAGTCTTGGATCTCCTCTTTAAATCTCTGGACAGGACGCACAGTCATACATAAGTCTCTGCCTCACTCGCTACCGCACTGCTTCTCCCAATGCACATGATCTGACGGGAGTACTCATCAAACCGTCATATATGACGGGTAAATATTCTAGTCTCAAAATAAATGTCTGCCTCTGGCGGGGATTTGAACCACTGACCTCTCGATTGTCAGTTCAACACGCTAACCAATAACCACCAAGTCTTTTTTAAAGATGAAAAGTAGTTTGTTTTTTTTATGGCTTTTGTTGTTTTGGTTATTTGTTTTTAAGATTTTCGGATTTCGGATAATAAAAATCATGAAAAATTGCATGAACAAGAGCTCCAACTCAGTTTAATTCAGTTGCGATTTTCGAAAGTAAATTTGTTTCAAATCAATGTTATTAAAATAACTTCCATAAGAATTAGAAATTTTGTTTATAAGACAGAAACAAAATATTGTGGTTTTCTATTTCTTTTTTTCCATTTTTTCACCTATGGTCTGAACAATCAGCGAGCCTTAGTGGCTTCCGATGTTACTTAATGCGTATGAAATGGGTGTGTTTTGTTTACATGTAAATTTGTTTAATATCGAAGATTTTGAAGATAAAAATAAATTTGTTTTCATTATAAATTTCTGATAGTATTTCAGTTCTGTGTCTCTGTTTTTCTTTTATTTGGAAAAATTTTTGTATACTGAAGCACAATATTCAAATATTTGAAGAAGTTCTCCTCTCAATTTGTGTGTGCATTCCCCTCATCCCTTAATGGGGGGTGGGGGGTGCACGTGCCCCGGCTCCCCCTCCCAAGAGTGTACGCTTATGTACAAAGCTCACGTGCATTCCATGTCTCTGCCACCAGGGAATAGAATCGAGTGCCACTCCTTCTTCGTAGCTCTCCTTCAAAACGCCGCTCAAAACTCGCTATTTCTCCTTGGCTGTCAAGCACTTGGATACCTAACTGCGCATATCTTCTCCAGGCGACTAAATAATAATAATCTTCGTTTAATATCTTCAAACTGACAATAACGCAGTATGATTACAAATCAGTATGAACGGATGATCACAAGTTATTACAGGAGTCGAATTTAACTGTACACGGCAGCCATGCAAGGCGCCCATCACGTCCTACATCTCATTTTAACAACGCGCCATCTCGCGAATGAAAGGCTGAGTGGACCTAAATTTGGGAGGGTTGCGGGAAGCGATCCCGCTACCTCTTGCTCTTCACGCCAGTGATGTTACCACTACTCTATGACTATCCGACTGACTATCCGCGCCTCGGATTCACATCTCGGAGTGACCTTGCGCGCGTTTCAAAATTAATAAATTAATAAATTAATGAATAAATAATAAATAAATAAACCACCATCTCAACAGCCTGTCAGACACGAAAACAGCCAGGAGAGAAGCAAACGAAACTAATGGATGAAAAATATATGTGAAAATGAACTGAACTATAATACTGTACCAATGAATTTTAAAGACGTGAACGGCCTTTGTAGCCATAAGATGTCACCAAACGATGGATTACTTATAATCGCTAAATCGTCTACGTGCATCTCTTACGTAGGGTAAGGTCGGCTGTAACGGAACTGACACAAGGTGTCGCTAAACACTAAATACTACTAAAATAAATTCACGGCTCCAGTTAGACACCTTTTAAACGTCGCCCATCGAAATTACTTATTTGCCAACAGCGTTCAAGCGTTAGCTTAATTCCCTTTCTTTACAACGTCAACGCAACTGAAACTGTCAAGGTGCAGTTAGTAAAACGACGATAATCATCTTCGTTATGATACGGTGTCGTTAACTACACATTAATTGGCCTTTCGAGTCGGGGACTGCATTACAAGATTTACACGTGTTTTGCGGCCTTCGATTTCCGTAATGTAAATGTAATGCCCATAATGTAATTGTAATGCTAGTTTTGGCCGTAATCCAATACCCGTTGTATAATAATGTAACATTATCGTGATATAAATATAATATCCGTAATTTAAATGTATTGTAAATTGGCTTTTCCGTGCACGTGGTCCACCGGAAGAGCTGTACTAGGGATCACACAGAGGTCATCAGCTGTTGAATCGGGGATTGTTATTTCTCACAACCAGACGCGGATCTCCTTTTGAGGTCTCTGGACAACCCTTCTGACAGGATGCAGCGCTCGTGAATAAGCTGAAGCCATCCGCTTAGCTTTAGAGTAGCGCTATAGAATTTGGAGTTTATGAATGCGAATAAAATTGGTTAGGTCGAGATGAGGAGTTTACAATTGGCATTCGAAGTGGTGAGAAGCAACTACGGTAAGTGCTATCATCCAGCGGTTGAATTTATTTATTTATTTATTTAACGATGACGCTACAATTAGATGAAGACGAAGAGCAGTCCCTTGCGCTAGATCTAAGACGCAGTCATGGGCATTCAGTGTAATACCACATTTTCTTAGCCTCTGCATATGAGGGCGTATGGCAAGTCCCCTCCCTCATCGTCTGACCTTTCCACTGAGATTGCACTCCATATAACCACTAAGACTATCGCTCTCCATAAGGGACGCGGTGGTGTAGCGGTATGTACTGTGTCTTGTAACCGGAGGGTCGCCGGTTCGAATCTACCTTAAGCCACTGCATAGCGACCCACATCGATGTTCTGTCGTATGGTCATGTGGACTTCTGAACTTTGGAAGAAGGGCAATATCGAAATACAGTTGTATTGTATTGTATAGCAAGACGATAAAGCGTCATAATAGACAGTGTACGTGTAAAAGTAATATATGTCTGACTGAACAACTTAACAGACAGTTAACTCACGGCCGATGACTTCTTGACCAGAAAACCCGAGCGCACAGATATGTGGGGTTGGGGTACGCTCGGCTGGGGTAGTATTGCGTCCATGCTCGTGCAACGAAAGTGGATTTACTTCCCCGCCCTGCCTCGGATGCAACTGGCCAACCTTTCTTCCCTACAAATCCAATGAACGGCGAGCCTTTCCGGAAGAGTTTGTTCGTATCGAAGCAACGGTCTTTGATGACTTCAGAGATGTCGTTTGAACTTTCGTATTTAATTGCCTAATTTATAATGACATCTCCTATAAGAAAGATAGGTCGATGTTAACGAAACTGACAATCACAAGATCTCGAAAAATTCTTATTCCTGCTGCGTTAAATCTACGACTGCAGTTAGACACCTTTAAAACACAGCAATTCTGAGCTACATATCTACCAATCGCGCTCAATCGCTATCTATTTTTTCTTTAAAATTGTTTGCTCCTATCGACCCAATGGCCTTTGTATTGATGACATAAGACACGTCGTTAAAACTGTCGGATTTAATCGCCTGTCTGACATTTCCTAAAAGAAGGACACAGTTGACGTTGCAGCGCTCGAAGACCAAGCGCAGAGCACCAGCCCATTCACGAGCGATAATTCATGAACTCCTATATGCATGTGTATTGTATTACATTGTTTTCTATTGCATATATAGAGCACCTTAGTGAGTTTGAAGTGGTAGGACAAACACCTGGTGAGAGCCAACATTTTTGACGGGTGAACGGGAAAACAATTATGACCTTTTTTCTTAATTTTAGAGGAAAAAGAATCATTGGCTAACGTAGCCACAGCTGCCTTGTAAGTATCATTACACACTTAAACAATTATTATTTTTACAATGTGAAATTACACGCTCCACATGCATAGAGTGCGGTGACAGTGACCAATGCCGTAGCTAGGGGGGTGTTTTTGGTGTTTAAACACCCCCCGAAATTAAATAATTTAAACCTGAAATAATGCATTCACTAACTACAAACCCCTTGTTCGGTTGACTCGGTTGCATGTCGGCTTGCTCAAGGACGAGAAAACACCCCCGAAATAGAAAACACCCCCGAAAAAAAATCCTGGCTACGGCCCTGACAGTGACATTATTGCAGCTATAACTTTCTGTCAGCAACCTGTAGTTACCGGTAATAATTGACACAATCTTGTTGACAATACACAACCGATATCACTCCCTTAGGTAGATGTGGAATATTTGAAACCTAATCCAAACACTCACACACAGAATCTGTTAACTGGCTCAGTTCACCAGGAAACAGCCTTTGAACCAATTGAGTTCCTTCTTTTATTAATTCGTGGCATAACTTAAGTTCTAGTATGACTTTGAATGTTGCCAGCATTGGTAACTCTGGCGCTAATCCACTCTGTATTATTAGAGCATTATTAGTGTAGAAAATTATACTTTAGTTTTTTTTCTCAAAATAATATTTTAAAATGACAACTAATGTTAATACCTCAGAAAATAATCAGTGATGGGCAAATCCGGGCAATGGTGGGACATATGTCCCACCACTTAAACAGTTAAAGTATGCCTTGATATAGAAGTTCCCGTTTAAATCCACGACTGAAGTTAGACACCTTTAAAACGTAGCCATGTTCAGCTACATAAATATTTACCAATCGCGTTCAATCGCTAGAAAACACCGTGGCTTCCTCCATAAAGCGTAAGGTCGACTTGAACGTACCCGACCAAACATTAAACAATGCGTTCAATCGCCGGGTATGCGACGTACCCTTATGACGGTGCTCTGAATTCCGTGATCTTCCCCTTCTCCTTCCAAAAAACCAACCAATTACAAAACACCGCTGCATTAAATTCACGACTGCAGTTAGACACTTTCAAAACGTAGCTTCTGTCAACTACATAGTTGCGAATCGCGTTGAATCGGTATATTATTATTATTATTATTATTATTATTAATGAGCTTTTATATAGCGCCCCTTCAAGGTTATCTACTCAGGAGCGCTCCTAGTCCAACCACGGCTAAAGAGAGTAGTTTTTAAGTTTGCAAGAAACAAGGTAGAGTGAGTCATAGGGACCAGGCGAAGTGCAACAGGAAGGCCATTCCAGGTTGCAGGTCCAGCGACCGAAAAAGAACGTCGCTGCATAATGGCTGTCCGCGTGCGGGGGACCAATAGCTCGGCCTGGTCAGCCGAGCGAAGAGCAGATCTCCGCAAGACCCCCGAGGTAGAGCGACACAACTCCCGCAGGTATGGGGGAGCAAGTCCCTCTAGACAACGCCTAACCAGTGCAGAGACCCTATAGGCGATCCGCAGCGGGAAAGGGAGCCAGTGCAGAAAATCCCGCATATAAAGAGAAACCTGGCCAAATCTGGGGATGCGACCAATAAGACGTGCGGCTGCACGCAAAACCCGGTCCAAACACCCAAGGCGGGCAGCTGGGAGGCCAGCGTAAAGAGCGCTACAGTAGTCCAGACGGGAAACCACAAACGCATGGACAAGGGTAGAAGCAGCTGCCTGCGTCAGAGTACGGGAGACTACCCTTAACTGACGAAGTTGATAATAAGAGTCCCGACAAAGCAAATTAATATGTCGCATGAATGTGAGCTCTTGATCCAGAATTACACCAAGATCCCGTACTGAGGAGGCAAATGAAACCCAGGGAAATTCAAGTGCCAGACCCTCAAGGTTAATTTTTGCAAGCTGTTGGCGCGTACCAAACCAGATATATTGGGTCTTTGCCGGGTTTAACCGTAGACGGTTTGAGGACATCCAGGCCTCCAAATTCCCCACGACTCGGGCGATCTCTCGAACTGCAGCAGCAGCAGCCAATGGTGAGCAGTGGACATACGCTTGGAGGTCATCCGCGTAGGACTGACTTAAGACTGCACTGGCCGCCAAGAGGGGACCAAGGTCAGCAGTATAGAGTATGTACAATAGGGGACCCAAAACAGAGCCCTGGGGCAGGCCAAATTAACACACACTGTTCATAATTCGGCAGTCCTAAACCTAGACGAAGGAGGAGGGCGACGTTAATCATCTTTCTTTTGACACAGCGTCCTTAAACAGCAGCTAACCTATTGCTGTAATGCATCGTCTATGTAGAGCAAGGTCGACGTTAACCCACAAAGTGTCGCAAACACTAAACACTAAATATATTTATTTATTACTGCTACATAAAATCGTGGGCAGTAATAAATAATAAATTAAAATTCACCGGTCATATATTGCCAACTTAGCAACCTTTCAGACGCGGAATCAATGAGGAGATTTGTGAAAGGATAACGATGACGATAGTTATATGAAAAATGAACCAAAATTCATCAAAAACTTTAAAGGCGTAAAAGGCCTTTGGTGCTAACATTTGAATACATAGGCCTACAATCGCTAAGTTACATGGCAACCTGCATTATGAAGGCTAAACACTAAAATACTTCAGCATAAAATCCGACTGCAGTTAGACACCTTTAAAACGTAGTTCTTCTGAGCTACATATTTACGAATCGCGTTCAATGGTCCGATACCTCCGTGGCACCTCTATTTCTCTGTAAGGAAAGGTAAACGTTTACCCACAAAATGGCGCGAATACTGAAATTTTGCTGCATTAAATCCATGTCTGCAGTGCGAACAGAGTTACAAAAACAGTTGCGAGGGGAAAAGCAGCAGGAGTTGGAGACACTACGCAACGAAATCGAATAAAGGAAAAAGCAAAATTGTTTTCCAGACGATAAGGACACTCACTGGATCGCTTCGCCCCCGCACCGCGGCTACTAAAGACAACAACGGCAAGAAATTAATCGATCCGGAGAAAATAAACCAGCGATGGAAAGAATACTGCGAAGAACTATACGATGACTAAGATGAAAACATAGATATCGAAATTGACACCCAAGAGAGAAAACCATCATCTTTGATAGATGAGATAAGACCAGCAGTGTTGAAGTCTGGAACTCGTAAAGCACCAGACCCGGATGATGTAGCCGTACAGAACTTCTCAGGTTGGGGGGGGGGGACAATAACCAAACTCCATGAGATTTATGTGGCAACATGGAAGACCGGAGACTGGCTGGAAGAATGGACACAATCAACATATATCCCACTCCCCATGAGAAAGGAGATCCGCTCCAATGCAGCAACTACAGAATAATAGCTCTGGTCTTGCATGCTAGGAAGATACTACTTCGCGTGATCTAAGAAAGCTGCAGCTCAAACTAGAAGAAATTGCACAGAAACAAGCTGGATTCAGACTAAAATGAACCGAAATACATCAGAAACTATAAAGACTCCAGAATTAACATAATCGCTAAATTACATGATAACTTACGTTTTGTAGGGTAAGGTCGAAATCGTCGCTAAACGCTAAAAATACAGCAGCTTTGAAACCACGATTGCACTTAGACACCTTTAAAACGCGTAATTATCAGTTACGTATATATTCATCAGTCGCGTTCAACCGCTATAGTTCATAATAATTATAGAAGTCGGTCATATCAATAGAAATTTTGCCATAATACAACAATTATTGTCACATGTTAGATATTTAATATGTGTAAATCTTAAACTAGACTAAATATGAATAAGTATGCGCAATAAATTGCTTGCATATAATTTTGTGACCTGAAAACTTGTTGCTTTGTAATTGATTTGTGATGCTTACGTGTTACACAAAAACTGGGTACTTTGCCATATTGAACATTGTATGTAAATATGATTTAGATGGTTTTACCTTAAACTAGTTGGATTAGAAGCTGTGTAAATAATTTTCAACATAATTTTTTTTTAAATTTAAAAAGAACCTAAAGGCTACCAAAGAATGAATAATGAGCCTTTGTGGCTACAAAAATCAATATTAAAAACGGAATAAATGACGACTAAAAGAAATTTATGGTGAACAAAAGAGCCTATAAGCCAAAGAGAAAGAGTAAAAGAGCCAAATCAATTAAAATATATTAAATATTAATCTGTATTTTATCAAAGCTCAACGCAAACAACTTGCCTAAAAACACCAACAACCTGTAAGGTACAGAAACCTGCCTAACATCACCATCTCAACAACCGATCAGACACGAAAACAACCAAGAGAAAAGCATATAAAACTCGTTGATGAAAGATAAATGAAAATGAACTGAACTATATCAATGAACTTAAAAGACGCCTTTGTAGCTATTGACTACCGATGAACAATGGACTACTTACTATCGCTAGATCGTCCACGTGCATCTCTTGAGTAGTGTAAGGTTGACGTTGACCCACAAGATGTCGCCTAAAAAAGCTACGTTAAATTCACGACTTCAGTTAGACACCTTTTAAACGTCACCAATCTCAACTACATATATGCCAATAGCGGTCTATTGGTCGCTTATTCCGCCTATTCGGTGTACGTGAACGCAACTGAAACTTACAAGATGCCGTTGAACGCAAAAAAGGCTGTTTTCTGGCGGTGCCAGTCCAAATTATGGATACGGAGGGCGACGCTAACCATCTCCTTTATGAATAGCTGAGGAATTAGAAATTATATCAGATTTTTACTATTTGTATCTAAACACTGCGTTCAATCACCGGATTTGCCAATTACTTTAATGACGTTCTCTGACCAATGAATTCCGTGGTCTTCCCCTTTTCCTTTTCTTTCAGGAAACTAACCAACCAATAATAAAATCCTGCACCACCTAATTCACGACTGGTTTTAGACACCCGTAAAACATTGCTACTCACAGCTACATATACGTCAATCGCGGTCAATCGCTGGATCGTTCCAAATTTCTTACGCCGGGTCAAGTTGACTTTAATAATAATAAAAATAACTTATCTAATCTCTAAGAAGTACCTCAGAGAAAAAAAAGAAAAATAATGATGATAATAATAATAATAATAATAATAATAATAATAATAATAATAATAATAATAAAAAAATTGTAATATTCCAGACAAATCTATTTTGTAAATAATGTTGAAGTCCCTGAGGGATCCTGTATACCTTGGGGCAAAAAAATAAAAATAAAAATAAAAATAAAAATAATAATAATAATAATAATAATAATAATAATAATAATAATAATAATAATAATAATAATAATAACCTTCCCTGAGGGAATGAAGTACCTCAGGGCAAAAAAATAATAAAAAGAAATAACAAAATAATAAAATAATAATAAATAATTATAATAATAATAATAATAATAATAACTATTTAATTTATAACTATAATAATAATAATAATAATAGTAAAAATAATAATAATAATAATAATAATAATAATAATAATAATAATAATAATAATAATAATAATAATAATAATAATAATAATAATAATAATAATAATAATAACAATAATAATAATAATAATAATCTTCGTTTATTAATTCAAACTGCAAATACGCAGTGAGATTACATGATAAATAGTAATAGACGAGAACAAGTTTAACAGTTACTAGTCGAATTTAACTGTACGACAGCCATGCAAGGTTCCCCTCTGTACTACTGCTCTTTTTACAATCGTCACCTAGGGAACGAAGGCTGAGTTAACATTGTGGGGCTAGCGGGTATTGAACCAGCGTCCTTCTGATCATCGTGCCAGCGTATTACCATTCAACCATCTGCCCACCCCATGTCGCAAGATGTCGCTATACACAAAAATCCCCGTGCATAAAATCCACGACTGCAGTTCGACACCTTTTAAACGCGTAATTGTCAGCTACATATAAACCAGACACGTTCAATCGCTACAGTCAATGAATTGACTTTGAAAGAGCATATGAAAGAGCATTTGAAAGAGCATATATTCATTGACTTTGAAAGAGCATATGACATGTTACATGTACCTACCCTTTTAAATAAAATTCAGAATTTGGGAATAGTGGGTAATACATTTAACTGGATTGAAAACTTTCTTTCAAATAGAACTTTTCAGGTGAAAGTTGGGGCAGAACTTTCTGATAAATGTATACAACAGAATGGTACACCCCAGGGTTCGGTAATATCTCCTATTTTATTCTTGCTAATGATAAATGATATTGCTGCAGGTGTGGATGGTGTAGAGATGTCACTGTTTGCTGATGATAGTGCTATTTACTTAGGACATAGAAATGTTAAAATATTACAAAATAAAATTCAATTATCGATCAATTTAATACAAAATTGGTGTAATAGAAATGGTTTTAAAATATCTATTAATAAAACCAATGGAGTCCTTTTCTCCAAAAGAAATAATTTGTCAAGGATTACTATTAAAATTGATAAAGAACAAATTAAAATGGAAAATGAAGTCAAATTCTTGGGAGTAATTTTTGACAGTAAATTGAGTTGGAAACCACATATTGATTATATCATTGAAAAATGCAAAAAGAGGTTAAATCTCATAAGAGCCATCAGTGGCTATGGTTGGGGAGCTTGTAAGAAAACTCTCCTAACCATATATAGGGCATTAATTAGGTCTATTTTAGATTATGGTGACGTTGCTTATTCTTCTGCTTGTAAATCGCACCTAGATAAACTCTCTTGTATCCAAACTGAGGCACTTAGATTATGTTGTGGAGCCCCTAAGGGTACTGCAGCTGCAGCACTTCAAAATGAATGTGGAGAGTTGCCTCTTCATTTAAGACGACTCCAAAATTCAATAAAATGTGGGACTAAAATTTTGGGTAATAAATTTCACATAAATACAGCAACAATGGAGAACCACTGGACAAATGTTTTTAGGACACCTGAGAGTAGGGAGCATTCCATTTATACTCGTACTTCTGAATTCTTTTCTTCACTTAATACATCTATTATTGGCCCTTCTTTCCCATCTGAACCTCCTTGGTGTAACAAACAAGTAGAGGTTGACTTAACTTTGAATAAATTAGTAAATAAGAAAACTGATCATCCAGAATATTTAAAGCAATCTGCTTTGGAATTAGTTTCTAAGTACAACTCTTACATACATATCTATACTGATGGGTCAAAGGTAGATGAATTTGTTTCTGCTGCCTTTACAGTACCAAGTTTAAATATAGATAAAAAATTTAGATTATGTAATAGCTCCAGTATTTATGCAGCAGAGTTGACTGCAATTATAGAAACTGTAAAATGGATTTTAAACTCCGAATGTTATAAGAATTGTCAATTTGCATTGTTTTCTGATTCATTGAGTGTTCTTACGTCAATTAAGGAGTCTTATTCTCAGTCTAGACCTAATTTATTGAATGAACTATTGTCTCTGATTAACAGACTAAATTCCAATCAAATAAGATTTATTTGGATCCCAAGTCACATTGACCTGACAGGTAATGATCGAGCGGATACTTTGGCTAAAGAAGCCCTGAGTATTGATCATATTAATTCTACTAATTATCTTGAACTTTCAGAAATTTTTACTTTAATGAAACTGTATATAGTAAATAAATGGCAATTAGAATATACTAACGATAATAGAGGTCATTTTTATAAATCTATTTGTCCAATTGTAAGTACAGATATTAAATATTTAGAACCCTATAGGCATAAGGAAGTCCAAATTTCTAGGTTACGTCTGGGAGTCGCGAATACTAATCAAAGGCTGTTTGTTATAAAACGACATTCAAGTGGTTTATGTGATACCTGTCAGGTCAAGGAGACTATTCATCACTTACTACTTGAGTGTAAAAAAGAAGATATATCGAAGTTGTTGGGAGATAAATGTCAATTGTATAAAAGGGACATTTCTATTTCAACCCTTTTAACAGTAAATATATTACAAAATGAAGTGTATAGGGTACTTAAACTAATTACTAAAGGTCAAATTCTGTAAAGAGATATGCTAAGTTTGCTAATGTAAATAGTTTCTTTGAGGAAAGGTACTTGGTATAACCATACGTTTCATTTAATATGCATGATGTATGTGAGATTGGTACTATTTCATACATGATATGATTGTAGTGGTACATATTGCTATAAGATCTCATTGAACTGAGGAATAAGAAATGATCAATTAAACATTTCAATAATAGAATGGGAATATAATGTCATAATTATAATCATATGTGCTGTGCATTTATGTCTGAAGTTGTTTAAATATTTCTAGCGAGTGACAATAGTTGCGAAGTACTGTTTGGTTTGCGTCGGAACATTTTATAGCTATGTGTATTATAAATAACATTAGATATGTTGCTTTGGGTTATGTGACATTACTGACATTGTAAGCTTATGTTTGACACCTTTACATGGTGTTATACGGACACTATAAGTTTATCGTTTTCTAGAAATTGTATTTGTGAATTGTCGTCAACGGCCATTGTTGCCAAAGGACGACGTTAAACTTTGGAATAATAAAAAATCGCTACAGTCTGCTCTTAAATATTATGTGGGGTAATGTTGACTTCAACCTGCAAGATGTCGCTAAGCACTAAAAATACTGCATCAAACCACGACTTAAATTCGGCATCTATAAAAGCGCAATTCTCAGCTATATATTTACCAAAAGCGTCCAATCGCTACATTTGATATAATGTTCGAATCGACGTCAAGGCAACTGAAACTCACGAGGTGCCGTTAAACACTAAATACATCGGCCTATGCTGTTTTCGGTTGGTGGCAATCGAAATTCTGGGTAAAGCACGACGCCGCTGATCATCTTCGTTATGATAAGTCATCTTTAACTCCACATAAACTGCCCTGTAAATTCGGGGACTGCGTAATAAGATTTACATGTCTTTGGACCGTTCGATGCCGTATGCTGTATACACCAAAGTGCGGATAGCGGTTCGTTCAATAAAGAATATACTTCCTTACTTTACTTCCTTACTTACTTACTGGCTGTAAATGTAATGTCAATTCAATTCTCAATTCTCTTTATTTCTTGTCACCGTTAACCTACAGTTATGCAGTATACGCAGTAAATTACATTCATAGAGGTCATGAGACGGAGTAACTAGAGCGCATGGAAGCTATTATAAAGAAATAGGTACAGGAAACACGTCAATACACATGAGGTAACTTAAGTAATAATACATCTATCCAATATATCTTAGCTAACATATCGTAATCTCCAATTTTCTAAAGTTCCGATGTAATGACAAGCGAAGAGCACCAGCATATTCACGAACGTTGCGTCGTATCCGAGGGGTTGTCCAGAGATCGATGTCCGTTGGTGGTCCAAGTCCGGTTGCCACAGATACCAGGGGGAGGCAGAGCAGCTATTACGGAGGGTTTCGTTGAGGACGAGAAAGCTTGGAAAGCAGAGAGAGGTTCAGATGGATTAGGGTAGAGTAACATTAGTTACTAACTGAAATATAATTACCTAAAGGATGTTGTAATTTCTAGAAAACTTTTCTGCATAAAGACGTTTTGAATGTGTTTCTGGATCCGGCTCACCATGGCGTATACGTATAGGAGTTCATAGAAATTGTGCAACACTTGGTATACGATTGAAATTGACTGTGCCGATACCATTGAGTGAAATAGCAGGACGATCATTTACAGATTCCAGGGTCATGGATAAACGATGTGGTGAGAGGATATTGTTGTTATGGAAAACTATACGATCCACATGCATAGAGTGCGGTGACAGTGACATTATTGCAGCCAAAACTTTCTGTAAACAACCTGTACTAATTGGTAATAATTGAGGCAATCAATAGTTGCAATACACAACCGATATCACTCTCTTAGGTAGATGTAGAATATTTGAAACCGAATCCCAACACTCACACACAGAATCTGTAAACTTGCTTAGTTGACCACGGAACATTAATTCGTGCCATGACTTACCCTGTAGTATGCCTTTGAATGTAGCCAGCTTTGGTGACTCCTGCGCTAATCCTCTCTGTATTATTATAGTAGGAAGTTATACTTTAGATTTGTTCCCAAGTTAGTATTTTAAAATGACAACTAATGTTAATATCTCAGAAAATGATTAGTTGACAGTGGTGAGACAAATATCAGTCATGGGCAAATCCGAGCAAATGATGGGACATTTGTCCCACCACTTAAACAGTTAAAACATGCCTTGTTAAGGAAGTTCCCGTTTAAATCCATAACTGAAGTTAGACACCTTTAAAACAGAGTAATGTTCAGCTACATAAATATTTAACAATCGCGTTCATCGATGCACAACACTCTGGTTTACTCCACGAAGCGTAAGGCAGACTTCAACGTAACCGACTAAATATTAAACAATGCGCTCAATCGCCAGGTTTGTTACGTACCCTTATGACGGTCTAGTGAATTCCGTGGTCTTCCCCTTCTCCTTTTCCACCCAGGAAACCAACCAACCAGTAACAAAACACTTCTGCATTCAATTCACGACTGCAGTTAGACACTTTCAAAACGTTGCTACTCTCAACAACATATTTGCCAATCGCGTTCAATCGGTATACTAACACCCGACTGTTCGAAAGCCGGCAGTGTCAGTCCCAAACCTGGAGAAAGAAGGAGACCGGCGTTAGTCATCTTTCTCATTTAGGCTACACTGCGTCGTTAAACAGCAGCTAGTCAACCAATCGGCATATTGCTGTAATGCATCGTCTATAGCCTATAGGGTAAGGTCACCATTAATCCACATAATTATAGGGTAAGGTCAACATTAACCCACGGTTGAATTTATTTATTTAGTGAATTTATTTAACGACGACGCCACGGCTAGGTAAAGAATAACAACAAGAGCAGTTCCTTAAGATGGCCCTTAGAGGCAGCCACGGGTATCAAGTACTAATACCCAATTTTCTTAGCCTCGGCATATGAGGGCGTGTGGCAAGTCCTCTCCTCATTGCTTGCTCTTCCGACTGAGAGTGCCCGACAAGCATACTCATTACAGCTGAGGGATAGAGGAAGGCGAGGGGGAGAGAAGAAAAGGGAAGGGGATAGTAGTGAGCAGAGGAATATATAGTCACCACTACTATCTGGGGAAAAGTTACGCCCATGTATATGCCCGGCTGAACTGAACAGACAGTTAGTAAAACTGACGGCTGAGGACTACCGAATCAGAAAAGCCCCGTGGAGGCTAAGATAGGATTGTCCCAGTGCTCGTTCACTCCCCTGTTCTGCCTCGAAAGCGATTGCTCAACCTGTGTTCCTTACAAAGCCAAACGAACGGTGAGCCACATGTTCAGAAGATTTTATTCCTACCGACGCAACGGCCTTTGGTGACACAAGACACGTAGTAACAGCTATCGGATTCAATCGCCCATAACTGAAAGTGACTTCTCCTGTACGAAATACAAGGTCGACGTTGGCGGAACTGACACTCAAGATCTCAAAAATTCTAAATTCTGCTGCATTGAATCCACGACTCCAGTTAGACACCGTTAAAATGCAGTAGTTCTCAGCTCCGTATTCACCAAACGCACTCAATCACTAAATCACAATTGCAGTTATTTTATAATCTAAAAAGTAGATAAGGAATCTCATGTATGTTTTGAAAATTCACTAAAAAACTAGATTAGGAATCTCATGTACGTTATGAATATTCATTAAGAGTCTTCCTTTTTAAGTTAAAACAAAGGTCTTTAATTATTATTACAGATAGGCCTATCATATGACGACGTTAAACTTTGGAATTAAGAAATCGGCAGATTAAGTATCAACAACACTATCAGCAATATTCTTTAAAGTGTTAGATGTCGCTAAACTCTAAAACTGCAACTTGCGTCAGGTCGACTTTAACACACACTAAGTCGTTGAACACTAAAATGCTGCTGGATTAAATCCAGGAATGCAATTAGACACCTTTTAAATGGAGCCACTTTCAGCTACCTATTTTCCAACTGCGTCAATCCCTAGGTAATTCATCGCAGTCTTATACACCGTGTCTCAAAATAAACTGTGCAAAAATGTTTCTGTCAGAACTTCGTCAAATTTCCACCAATTTTAATAATTTTTGGTAGGTAGATGGAAAAATAGCTGAAATTTTATGTTATACATAAATTTTCCACCTCACCTGACTCCTGTCACCACACTACCTTGTTAAACACAGATGTACCAATTTCTTATATAACGCTAAAATTTTATTACATGCAACAAACTATCTGACGACTTAATTAGCACGCAGTAAAGTAAAATATGGTTTACTTAGCAGAGTTTTTAATTGTTATGACAGATCTGCTTAAAAGTGTTAGAATTGGTGCTCGAAATGTGCCCCGCTTACACGGACACAAGCGCTTAGACGGCGACGCCACTGGCCGATAGCAGCATCAACGATCGACTGGTTAAAGCGCGCCCACTCGTCGATCAGACGCGTTTTGAGTTCGTCGACGTTGGCTATTCTGGAGCGGTAAACCTTTTCCTGAATCACACTCCATATGCTATAGTCGACTGGGTTAAGATCCGGTGAATTCGGCGGCCACAGTGTTTGAGGTATGAAGTCGGGCGTTTCTCGCTCCAGGAAAGAGACAGTGTCGCGTGCTCGATGCGCCGGGGCGCCATCCTGTTGAAAGACAAAAAACTCGCCCTGGGATATCCGGCGTATGTCTGGCAGTAGCTTCTGGGCAAGAAGGTTGTCGCGATAGTAGGCCTCTAACGAATTGATGAACAAAATCTGAGCACTCTAGTTGTCAAAATTTAAGCGTTATATAAGAAATTGGTACATCTGTGTTTAACAAGGTAGTGCGGTGACATGAGTCAGGTGAGGTGGAAAATTTATGTATAGCATAAAATTTCAGCTATTTTGCCATCTACCTACCAAAAATTATTAAAATTGGTGGAAATTTGACGAAGTTCTGACAGAAACAATTTTGCACAGTTTATTTTGAGACACGGTGTATATTATAATACATGTATGTGATGTAATTTGACGTCAATGTAATTGAAACTCACAAGGTGACGTTATACACACAAATATGAAGTTTTCGGTTGATGCCAGACCAAATGTCTTGATAAAGGAGGAGGGCGACGCTAGTTATCTATGATCCGGCGTCGTTAATTACAAATTAATTGGTCTGTAAATTTAAGGACTTGCTACTGTTCGGGACCTTTCGATTACGTACGCCCGTAATGTAAATGTAATTCTAGCAAATGTAAATTTAACGCCCGTAATATAAATGCAATACTCGATATGTACGGTAACTGAAATATTCGTATTCAAGCCTTGTCGCCCGTCCGCCAGAGATTGACAATCCAGCACACCAACAAAAAACAGCTCTCCATAGCAAGACGATTAGGTGTCATAAAACACAGAGTATATCATAGGCAGGGGCGTAGCAATGGGTTGTGCAGGTTGTGCAAAGCACAAGGGCCCCCGCCGGTCAGAAGGGCCTCTGGCAGCGAGTATCAATTTTAGCCTAGAAGTGAATCTACATGTACAGCAAGTTAGCAACACCGTGCACAGTAATAAACACTCAAATGATCAACCATCTTCGAAATTGCACAACTGTTACTCGTTGACTCTCATCTACATTCACTGCCATTCAGCGATGATGTCTGCACTGCCTATGTTCCTGTTGACTTTGCCTGTGACTGTTGCGCCATGTGAACGATCATTTTCAAAATTGAAGCTAATCAAAAACTATATACGAAGTACAATGTCAGAAGAGCGGCTGAGCGACTTGGCAATCTTGTCAATAGAAATGAACATGCCAGAAAGCTTGACACTTTCAAAGCGGTAGATATTTTTGTGTAAGAGAAGGCGCGGAAACGATTTCGTTATTTTTACCAACCAACCCAACTGGTTTCACAATTTGACAGAATTGAAGAGTGGATAATTCATATTTTAGCAGTCAAGGCAGATGGAACAATGTTTTAGATTAATTATTCTCTAGGCCTAGTTCAATTTTTTTTATGCTAGCCTGGAGAAATAAAAATAACAATTTTTATAAAAATAAATCGGAGAAAATAATTGAAGTGTAATTATTTAATTATTATTTCATTGGGGTGCGATTTGTGATATTTGCATATTTTTCACGGTGCGAAATAAGCAAATAGGCCTATCGCAAAAGCGCCAAGCGTTTTTCGCACAGCGGTTTTTTCAAATCGAAGGGGGTTCAAGGGGCCCATCATCGAATCTCTGCACAAGGGCCCCCAAAAACCTTTCTACGCCACTGATCATAGGCCCTATATGTAGAAGGAATATGCATGTAGGTTCGTCAAAGTGCAAAAATCCGAAACCGCGCTATGATTTTAGCTCTGAAAATTATTCCTAATTTCGTTCATAATTAACAGACAGTTAACTCACGGTCGCTGTCTTCCCAACCAGAAAACCCCAGTTTATGGGTAGGCTAAACTATGGTAGGATATTTAAATCATAGCAAGTCGTGTGAAATCATAATAAGGCGTCCCCGAACCAAAATTCTAGATACCCCTCCGCCCATTGCGGGGATCGTACGGGTAAATGAAATAACAATTTTGGGAGTCACTCTTTCTGAAGGAATTGGGTTCTCCTCGCACATTAACAACATCTGTTGTGAAGCTAAACAATCCATTTTTGCACTGCGAGTCCTGGTTTCGCATGGATTAACTGGAAGGCGCCTCCATGATGTTGTACGTTCCAACACAGTGGCACGAATGTTGTACTCATCTCCAGTCTGGTGGGGATTTTCCAATGGTGGTGCCTTGATAAGTAAACTTAAGCGACAAGGATATCTGCCAAATAATACTTCTACATTTGACTTGTTGTGTTCTAAGGCGGTCGATGCTCTCATTGCTGCAATCCTTCGGGACCCATGCAGGGCATGTCCTCCATGATTTGCTCCCTCCGATACGATCTTCCGGGTACTCTCTTCGACCTCGCTGGCATAATCGTGAGATACCACGATGCGATCATTTGACAGGGAAGTGTTACATTGCTAGATTACTGCATAAATGATAAGAAAACACTTGCTTTTTTATCTGCTTATTTTATCATTTTTATTTCGATATATAATTACTTCAATGTTTTACAATCAATGCTTCTAGCTTCTGTCCCATTGTGCGTTTGCTAATGGTGTAATAAAGAATATACTTACTTACTTCAGCTAGACACCTTTAAAACGCAATTCTTCTCACCTACATATTTACCAGTCACGTTCAATCTCTAGCATGATTAAGCTTACTCAAGATTGTCATACGAAGCGCCTGATCGACGAAAACGTAACTGACATCCACATGATGTCGCAAAGCACCAAAAATAATGCTTTAAAAAGCAAATTGCTGTCATCTACATATCGTATCGTAACGTATCGTATTTGGAGATGTGCATAGCTCTGCTCACAGCTGAGGCCACTTAGCAGCGCTCGCAGTACGAATGCCCCGAGAGAAGAAAAGGGTTTTAAGCAAGGAAGGGGATAATTATAGGAAGAGATCCAGAATAATTGACATAATTGTCAATCGCACACAATCGGTATATTATGACGTCAGCGGCCGATGATGCCATGAGATATTGTTAAACTGATGGTTAACAAATCTGTATATTGCTGTTATGTATCGTCTATGTAGGGCAAGGTCAACGTTTACCCACAATATGTCGCTAGAGCTAAATACTCAGTACTGCTACATTGAATTCACGACTCCAGTAAGATACCTTGTAAAGAAATCGTCTCTCAGCTACATATTTGCCAACATTTGGTTAAATGTAATACTAGTAACGCAAATGTAATTGGATTGTAATGCAAATCCTATGTCCGCAATCGAAGTGTAATCTCTTAATGTAAAAGTAATAATCGCAATGCATATGTAATACTCGTAATGTGACTGTAATACTAGTAATGTAAATGTAATCTGCTCTTAATGTAAATGTAATCTCGTAATATAAATGTTGTGCTGGAATTTAAAATGTAAAAAAATTTCTCTATTATGGTGGCCTTGGTCCACCGGAGGAGCTGTACTAGAGGCCTTCTCAACAACCTGTCAGACACGGAATCATCGATGAGAAAAGCAAAGGAAACTGATGGATGAGATATGTATATATGAAAATGAACTGAACTATATCAATGAACTGTAAAGACATCAACGGCCTGTGTAGCTAAAAGATGCCGTTAAGCAATGGATTACTTATAATCGCTATAGATAGCATACATGCGTCTCTTATGTAGGGTAAGGTTGACGCTAACCAACAAGATGTCGCTACACATTAAAACATTTGGCTGCATTAAATTCACGACTCCAGTTAGACACCTTTTGAACGCTGCCATGCTCAACTACATACATATTTCTCGACGTAAACGCAACTGAAATAAAGTCCCCTTAAACACTAAAAATATGCTGTTCTCGGATGGTGCCAGTCCAAATTCTGGATAAGGAGGGCGACACTAATCATCTTCGTTATGATACGGTGTCGTCAACTACGCATTAATTGTGAACAACGCATTAATTGGCCTGTAACATCAGAGCCCGCGTTACAAGATTTACATGTGTTTGCGGCCGTTAGATCTCCGTCAAGTGAATGTAATGCCCGTAATGTAAATGTTATGCCCGCAATGCCCGTAATATAATACCCGTAATATAATACTGTAATGTACTGGCAATGCAAATATAATACACGCAATTTAAATGTGATGTAAATTGGCTGTCCTGTGCACGTGGTCCACCGGAAGAGTTCTACTAGGGTATCACACGGAGGTAACATTTCCAAAATCGATTCAGGAGAAAAAAAAGCGTGGATCAGCGCAGAAGTTGACTTGCATGTATACGCAAAAGCGCTGTAGAATTGGTTAATAATATAACAGCAGATAATACGGGGTCATTATGAGAGACAGCTTGCTGTAACGGTTGAAATAGTTGGTCATGGGATGGTGCAGAAACGGAACCAATGTTAGCAAGCCTGCAAGTGACATTTCCTCTAACTTGACGCAGCAACCGTGGATAATCTGGTGCCCTTCGCTTAGCTTTCAGCTGGAGCTTTAGAATCGCATTTCTTGTCCTCAACGACACCCGCCGTAGCATCTGCTCTGTCTCCTCTCTTTGGTCGCTCAGGCAATTGGAGTCGGATCTCCCATTGGCATCTCTTGACATCCCTTCTGACGGGACGCAGCGCTAATGCATAAGTTGGTGCTATCCGCTTGGCTGATCCATAGAGTAGCCCTTTAGAATTTGGAGTTTGCGATTGCGTTTACAAATACGATTAGGTCGAGATTATTACGAGTTTACAATTAGCCTTGGTAAGTGCTGCCATCTGGCGAATAATGATAGAATTTCTTTTGTCACCTAGTGAAAAGCAATGTACGCAGATGATGCGCTTTCGGTTGAATTTATTTATTTATCGACGTCCCTTGCGCTAGCCGCTAGCCACTGGTATTCAGTGCTAATACCCAATTTTCTGAACCTCGGCATATTTGGCGGGTGGCCAGTCCTCTCCCCCATCGTCTGATCTTCCCATTTAGAGTGTACGGTCGGTGTACTCATTACAGCTGAGTTGGCTAGGGTCGCAGGTGTAGCAGAAAACTAGAAATAAATTCATGTCTCTGGAGGGGATTTGAACCACCGACCTATCAGTTAACAGTCCTGCACGACAACCTGTAACTATTAAGACAATCGATCTCCATAGAGGGACGTAGTGGTGCAGTGGTATGTTCTGTGCCTTGTAACCGGAGGGTCGCAGGCTCGAATCTACCTCAATCTACTTGCGTAGCGACCCAGCGCCACTGATGTTTTGTCGTATGTTCGGTTGCACTTCTGAACTTTGGATGCAGGGCATTATCAAAATACAGTTGTATCGTATTGTATTGTATTGCATAGCAAGACAATTAAGCGTCATAAAAGACAGAGTTCGTGTAAAAGGAATACTGACAGACTAATCGCCCGTCTCGCACGCTTCTTCCATATTTCCGCATTCATGTTTGAACATTTCCACTGGCTACCTCTTACTGCCCGCATACAACTTAAGGTACTTATCCATATTCGCCGATATTACCTGTGACTTACTCCTAAATACTTCTGTGACTCAATATGTCTTCCCGCCTCACCTACCTCCTTCGCCCTCTTCGTTCCACTGGTCGGCTTGACTTGTTTGTCCCCGACAAAAATGGCTGCATTAAATCCACCCCTTCAATTAGACACCTTTTAAAACGCATGCTCTCAGCTACATATTCGCCAGCCGTGTTGGATCGCTAGTTTGAGTTCTGATATCAGCTCTACGAAGCGCAAGTTCGACTTCAACGTAACTGACATCCGCAAGATGTCGCTAAACACTAAACATGCGTTAAATCGCCAGATTTGCACATTACCCTTCTGGTCAGTGAATTCCGTGGTCTACCCCGTCTCCTTTTCCTTTCAGGAAACCAACCAACCAATGAGAAAATCTTATCTTATCTTACATGGTTATTTTTAAAGCGCCGCACACAGTATAAATTATTCAGAGCCGCTCCCAGCGTGACAACCCCGAAGCAAAAGGAAGGTCTTCAGGCAGCGAAGAGAAGAGGACGATATCCCAAGCAATATCCTGCTACGGAGTGAGGGGGTAGGTCATTCCATAAGGAAGGGCCAAGGATGACAAAAGCACGATGATGAGACATCGAAGTCCTAGCTCGATATACAGGGAGATCAAGGTGGCCCGCACACCAAAGAGGGCGGGAAAGAGGCCACTTAGAGGATTACACATTAGGTCACACAGTTACTGATGAGCTTTTCCCTGCTGAGTCATAGAGACCACGAGGAGAATCTGCATTAAATTCACGACTGCATTTTTATACACCTACAGCTAATCTCAGCTACATATTTGCCGATCGCGTGGAACAGCAAAATTATTATCTACTACTTCCTATGTAGGATAAGGATGTCGACATTAACCGACAAGATGTCACTAAACTCAAAATATTGCTGCATTTAAGGATCTCAGTTAGACACCTTTAAAACGGATCCATACTCAGCTAGATATGTACCAATAGCGCTCAGTAGCTGGATCTGACACTGCTAAGTCAACTTCAACGTAACTGACATCCACAAGATGTCGCTAAGCGCTAAACACTGCGTTCAATCACCAGATTTGCCATTTACCAATCTGAGGGTCTCCTTTCAGTGAATTTCTTGGTCTTCCGTTCTTTTCAATTCAGGAAACCAACCAACCAATAACTAAATCTTGTCTTATCTTATATGGTTATTTATAAAGCGCCTTCACTGTATAGACCATTGGGAGGAGCTCCCAGCGTGACAGACTTGAGGGAAAGGAAAATAAATTCACGGCTGCAGTGGCGAGGTACCAAACAATACCTCGCTACGGAGTGACGGGTCAGGTCATTCCATAAGTAAAGGCCAAGGATGTCAAAAGCCTGATGATGAGCCATCGAAGTCCTAGCCCGATGGACAAGGAGATCAACGCGGTCCGCAGATCGAAGAGGATGGGAAGAGAGAGCAGAGAGAAGTTTACGCATTGTCACAGAGATACTTGGGAGCTTTGCCCTGTTGAGTCGTAGAGACCAGGAGGAAGACCAGTCATAAATTCGCGACTGCATTTAGACACCTTTAAAATGTCGCTAATCTCAGCTACATATTTCCGATCACATGCGTTATTAATATTAATCCAACTTTTACATGTGCGTCGAATGCGATCGGCAAATATTAGTCATGGAGCTAGCTCATGTTCCGTGTGCACTTCAATGTACCCTCAGTTTGACCTCACAGGGTTATTATAGGTCATCAAAGTGTGTCAAAAAAATTGGTTACATGACCCGCTTATTGATCACTTAGCCGCCACCTTGGATTCAAGATGGCGGAAAAAGGACTTTTTAAATCACTTGTATCTTGGCCATTTCTTATCCGATTTCGACGTTTTCTTTGTTAAATTGTAGGTCTTGGTAAGAGCTATCTTTTTGGTCCTTTTGTATTGTTTTACTAATTATAGCCGTTTTTGAGAAATTTAGCAAAATCATTTTTTTTAAAAGAAATTTTATGTATTTTTTACTTTTTGCCACTTAAGGAGTAGAAAATGGGAAAATATTACTCTGACAAAATATAATCAGCATTTAATAAGCTTTCAAATGGTACTATTGAAAGTAATATTATGTTGTGCCATTTTCTTCTAGGATTCAAAATTGAAATCCAGTGCAGTGCCATTCGAGTAACCAGGCGTACCTTTCATATGCATGTTCCACAGCTATTTTCCATTCGAATTTGACGTTTTTTTCTTTCAACTGTATGTCTTAATTAGAGCTATCTTTTTAGTCCTTGCATATTTTTTGCTACTTATAGCCGTTTTTGATAAATTAAACAAAAACAATATTTTTAAACAAATTTTCTGTAGTATTACACCAATTTTTCTATCTTTTTTGTTTTTTACGTTAAGGTTCTTATCGTTATTCAGGGGCCCTAATGGAGAGGGTACATTTAAACAATGTTATGAAGAAGAAACATGACACCTCATGTGTTATCTTCCAAAAGAAGTGGGCGACAAGCTTCCCACTTACAGTGAGAATAATGGCTGGAAGAAAATTCAAGAAGCATCTGTTGTTCTCGGGGATGATATCTTGTCAGAAGTCCCAGAAGATAGTATGGACTGTTGGTAAACGTCCAACCTGAAACAAGCTGATCTGAGCCCCCTCCCCCAAAGCGTTGTAGCAGCAGAAATTTAAAATAAATCGCTATCTGATCAGCAAGCCATCATGATTAGATCATTTACTTAACCCTCGAGTGCCCAAGGTATTTTTTGTAACACGAATGCCCAAAACTTGGGTCCGACCGGTCCCCAGTGTTTTCATTGTAATATCTGGAGAAGGGATTGGAATATTGTAACTGGATTTGGCTCGTTATAATCAAGATTTAAATTCCAATCGACTGCTGTATGTATTTCACAAAGCACTACCTGGTTAAGCCTTTATTTGAACTTTAGTACTCGTTTGTAGTGTTTTTTTTAATATCGGAACTTTTCACAGGTATTCAGTGGTACGGATGTAGCTATGGACACTATAACCTCGAATACAGTAGATCAAACCGTATTGCACTCACCGTTTAATTCGCCGCCCAACGATGCCTAACAACGTGCGTTGACCAATTTATTTCTGGGTGGGTAAACCATATGCCAGTATTATTATTATTCGTTTATTAACTCCACACGTTAATAAACGAATAATGACCATGACCATCAGGCGCATATCTTGCGGTGTCCTTGGTATATGCTATGGTTGTGGGGTATAGGATGGGAGAATACTCATGCAAAATATATCATAGAAAGTTAAATTGATGGTTTTAGGATTTCCTGAAACCATTTTTTTTTTACAAATTCCTAGCCATTCTAACGTTATCCGTGGAAAAGCGGGTCTAGTGTTCGGTTGAACCCCTTTGGCCACTCGAGAGATAAAACTTATTTTATAATCTAAAAACGAGATTAACCCTTATAGGGTAACCGTTTTTTGGTTACAGTTTACGGTAACCGGGGGGTAAAAAAATTACCCCCAATTTATTTTCGTCAAATCTAGGGAAATGTTTAACCAATTTTGGTCATGTTTAATTTATCTGATAGACAAGGACAATAGACAACATTATTGAATGTAATGCGTAAGAAATCTTGAATTAAAATGACGACTTGTTCCAATATGGCTGTCTAAAGCGAAAGTAGTAATAAGTTGTGAGTCAATGCTACCATGCTACCAGTTTCAGATACTAATCACTGATGCCAAATGCTGTGTCGTAGTGTTTATTGAAATAACTAACTGCAAGCAATAACAAGCGGCTGTGCAGTGCTGTAATAGTCAGTAACTAATGACGTTTACAAAATTTCACTTGACAAAACTGACAAAATAGAAACATTCAGTGACAAGTACACCCGTAATAGTTTTACTACAGTTTCAGTGGGCATCTTATGCATTCGTATGATATACGTTTTTGTCCATGCTTTCCGCATACAAAGTGACTACATTTGGTACAGCGGTGTTCGACTTTGTGATCAATCTGTCGAGGGCAACTCTGGCAGCGACCTCTTTTCTTAGTAGCGGTTGGAACTGGATCAACCGCTGGCTCAACTCCAATTGCTAACAGTGCTCGAGAGACTGCAGGCTGATGACATTATGTCCGCCGTTACGGAACGGTGCGTGATAAGCGGTCTGATTAGCTCATGACCAACTTCCAGCAGGAACACACGGCGCTTGTCCAAACGTACTGAAGTTGCAGAACGTAATACAACAAACTACACTGAAGAAAACTGTGACATGAAAAACCTTTAGAAATTCTCACCTATTTCTTTCGATAGTTTTATGCAAAAGTACGTAAACTACAATAATATAATCCAACAGGAAATGGAAATCACACAGCAAAGAATGACTAATTCATATGCAAATATACAACAACCACATATCTCCAACAATTCAGTTCTATCAACTACTATGTTTACAAATACATAGTGCATAAATGATTTATCCAGTACCGGAATATAAAACCTTATTCTTCATAGTAGTCTGCCGCTAGGTGGCAGCGCAGTGTGGCACAGCTGAAAACGACATTGTGAAGAAAAAACATATCTAGGAAAAGTCACAAAAGCAACAGTCTTTTTTGTTTTATTCAAAAGAAGCGTACGAAAAAAAGTAGACTGGGGGTTATTTTTTACCCCCGGTTACCGTATAAGGGTTAAGAACCTCCCTCATGTGCATTATGAATGTTCATTAAAAATCTTTCTTTTAAATTAAAACAAAAGCCTTAGATTAGTATTGCAGAGGTCATATGACGACGTTAAACTTTGGAAATAAGAAATCGCCAAATTAAATATCAACAACACTATCAACAACATTCTTTAAAGCGTTAGGTCGACGTTAACGGGACTGTAACCCATAAAATGTCATTAAACTCTAAAACTGCAAATTGGGTCAGGCCGACTTTAACACACACGAAGTCGTTGAACACCAAAATGCTGCCGCATTAAATCAAACGACGGCAGTTAGACACCTTTTAAATGCATCCACCTTCAGCTACATATGTTCCAACAGCGTCAATCCCTAGGTAAATCATCGCAGTCTTAGAGCTATACATGTGGCGTTAAGTCGACGTCAACGTAATTGAAACTCACATGGTGACGTTATACACCACAAATATGCAGTTTTCGGTTGATGCCAGAAGAAATTCTGGATAAAGGAGGAGGGCGATGCTAGTTATATATGATACGGCGTCGTTAAATTCACATTAATTGGTCTGTAAATTTAAGGACTTACTACTGTTCGGGACCTTTCGATTACGTACGCCCGTTATGTTAATGTAATCCTATTAATGTAAATTTAATGCCCGTCATGTAAATGCAATACTCGATATGTAATTGGAATATTCGTATTCAAGTATTGTGGCCCGTCCGCCACAGATTGACAGTCTTTCACACTAGTCCCCGGCGCCGCCACCATCCGCCGCCGCCGTTAAGCCCTAAAGTCGAAACCAGTCGCTAAGCTATCGACTGCTAGCGACTTCGTTCACTTAATATTTTGCTTGTTGTTTTAATCGCAGTTTCCAAGATTCGATTTTACGAAAACTTCAGCAGCAGGACACGAGCACCACCTACAATACAATACAATACAATACAATACAATACAATATTCATTTGTTGAGGAAAACAAGCTGACATGCCGCAACTTGGTACATTATTACAAGAGAAAGTTTACTCTATTAGTATGAGTTCTAATAGAGAATACGGGGATACAGTTGTTGTTGTCTTTTTTTGCTACAGTGAATTTATACATTCTATTATGAAGAGGTGTTGATGAATATGAAGAGAGGGGTAAGAATATGAAGCAGGGTAAGAATTGTCAACCCCCTAGTCTTTCTTAGGTTCCACAGTAAAGTCTTCATTGCACACCCCTGGGGTCGTTTCCAACCCCTCAGTTATGCTGGTGTGCTTTGCATTATTTGATTCTGAATCTGTGACAAAGTGAAAAAGTTTCCATGGTGTATCATGTATGCATTTAGGAATTTTCTCAACAAAGGAATTGATTTTGATTCGAGTTTGACTTGCAAAGCTGCTAGCGTTGAAATCTACTGCTTTCAAATTTCGCTGACATCAGTTTGCAACACTACGAATCATCAACTCAACATGGATCAGAGTCTTACCCTCTCAAGTCTTTTTTCTGCTATTCTCACACTGGGATTAAGTGCCGGAGTACATGGTTCTTGTCCTCTACTACTCCTTGAAAGAGACACGCATCAGCAGTTTCGGCAAATTGGTTGGCCGTAAGATCGGGTACTACTATAACTCCTCTTCGCTTCATTCGATTTATAAAGCGCTCAATATCACGAATTCACATTAACATTAATTTTCACAGTATCGGTCTGTCCTCTGTTAGCACGCCCAAATGGAGCAGATCCCATATTGGAGCCTATATGGGTTCCACCTAATCCCCGGGAAATGATGGCACGGTCAGTACAGTATGCGGAAAAATGCATTACATTGTTAGGTAATCAGGTACATGTCTACTGGACATACCTGATTACCTGAGAAGTCGGTAGCAAATCGCTAAGCCAGTCGATAAGTCTAAGCGACTTAATCAGTCAATAAGCTTGCGACTTAGTCGACTGAGTCGCTAAGTCAGTCGCTAACTCATCAAGTCAGCCGGTAACTCCTTAGCGACTGACTCCGGGTACTAGTTCACACCAACCAGTAACCAATAAAACTATCGCTCTCCATGGCAAGACGATTAAGTGTCATAAAAGGACAGAGAACATGTAGAAGGAATATATGCCTGACTGCACAACTTAAAAGACAGTTAACACACGGCCGCTGACTTCCCAACCAGAAAACCCCAGTGTAGGGGTAGGCTGGGCTGGGGTAAGATACTTCAGTTAAACACCTTTAAAACGCGATTCTTCTCAGCTACATATTCACGAGTCGCGTTCAATCGCTAGTACGATCACTGAAGATCCGCTCTACGAAGCACAAGGTCGACGTCAACGTAACTGACATCCACAAGTTGTCGCAAAACTCCAAAAACAATGCGTTTAAAAAGGCAACTGCTGTCATCAACATATCGCATCGTATCGTATTTGGAGAGTTGCATAAAATGCATAGATCCGCTCACAGCTGAGGCCCCGAAAGAAGAAAAAGGTATAAAGTAAGGAAAGGATGTAGGAATAGATTCAGAATATTTGACACTAGCTGGTTTACCCGGCGTTGCCCGGAGTTATAAGTTTAGATCCCTGTAGCGAATAAGCAACAAATTTAGGTATAAGTTTAAGTGTAGCGAATAAGGAAGAAATTTAGGCGACCTGTGGGGAAACTGCTTCGCAGTCTTGTGTACGCCTTCTGGCGTACAGCGCAGACTGCTTCGCAGTCTTGTATACGCCTTCTGGCGTATAGCGACCTCTGCCGTGGACTTACTGCTTCGCAATCGCCCTTTGGCGGCGACTGCTTCGCAGTCTTGAAGGCCCTTGTGGCGTCTGGCGACCTGTGGGGGAGACTGCTTCGCAGTGTTGTAGACGCCTTCTTGCGTACAGCGGAGACTGCTTCGCAGTCTTGTATACGCCTTGTCGCGTCTTGCGACCTCTGCCGTGGACTGACCGCTTCGCAGTCGCCCTCTGGCGACGACTGCTTCGCAGTCTTGGAGGCCCTTGTGGCGTCTGGCGACCTTAGGGGGAGACTGCTTCGCAGTATCCCGTGGACTGACTGCTTCGCAGGTGAACCCTGCGTTGGCGGGTTAAAGAAAACGCCAGAAATCTAGCCCTCACTGCCCTTAGTAAAGCAGAGTCTTTGAACATACAATTTTGCTGTAAAACGATGAATATAGTTCGAATCGATCGCAATTAAATTTTGTGCGAAAGTAAACAACGTCGTTATGCGCATTATTAATGACGTTGGGGAATACCCGCGCCATAAATAGAACCGCTTTGCAGTGGAAGAGGCGAGCTGGGGCGTGAGGGACGGTCGGTTGGGTAGAGTTTTGGGGGATTTTCACCATGTTAGCGGTGAAAAGGGGGTACGCGAACCCCTCCACTGGGTGTCCGATGCCGAGGCCGACACAGTAGTGAGGTTTCAAGTGAATAGGTGGAAAATTGTAGAAGTTAATCCCGGTCAAACAGACAGAGAGACAGACAGACAGACAGAATTCTCGCTTTATTTATATAGATCTGTCAATCGCTTACAATCGGTATATTATGACGTCAACGGCCAATGTTGCCATGAGATATCGTTAAACAGATGGTAAACAAATCGGTGTATGGCTGTTATGCATTGTCTGTGTAGGGTACGGTCGACGTTTACCCACAAGATGTCGCTAAGCACTAAGTACTGCTATAATATTAAATTCACGACTATCGTTAGACACCCTTTAAACGGACAAATTTTCATCTATATATTTGCCTACAAGGTTCATTCGTTAAATAAATCCCTCGGCGGTAACCGAATCTCATAACATGCAGTAAAACACTAAAGAAATAGAGAAGATAAAAAGGAGAGCAACGAAGATGATCAAAGGATTCGACAAACTGACATGTGAAGAAAGACTGAGGAGATGCAAGCTAACAGCATTGGAGAAAAGAAGAAACAGAGGAGATTTAATAGAGACATTCAAGATAGTGACAGGAAGAGATGAAATACCAGCACAAAGGCTCTTTAAATTCTCAAGTAACAACAGAACTAGAGGGCACAGCTACAAGATTGTTAAAAAATCGGTTGGGACAATAATGCAAAGAGGCTTCAGTGCCAGAGTGGTGAACACTTTTAACAAGTTGGACGAGTGGACTGCTACTGCGGACTCGGTTATTGCATTAAAAAAAAAGAAACTCAATAAACTTGGATACTAGAACGAGATGCAATTTAGAGGCAGCTCGAGAGAGTGGCTCTGATACAGATGAAAGTCTTACGAGCCACTTAAAAACCTTGTTATGTTATGTTATGTTAAATTATGCTGTTTTCGGTAGGTGCCAGTCCAAATTCTGGATAAAGCAGGACGCAGCTAATCATCTTCGTTAGTAGATTACTAATACGGGCTTGGGGGCATCAATCAATTTATCAATCAATTAGTCAATCAATCATCAATCGACCATAATAGTCATACATTCAATCAATCAGCCAATCGAATTCTCTACAACAATATACTCAGAAGCTCTGCATATTTCCTCTGGCACCATGTCAGGTTTTTAAAACAGCCAATCAATTGGTCAATCGAAATTTATATAGCACCCCACCCCAGGGACAAAAAATAGGATCGTGGATTGCCTTAACACATCAAACCGCAAAAGTGTCGTTTGCTGCCGGCCGAGACCCTCCCACGAGGCCGGCCCAAACCATTGGAGTGTGCCAGTAAAAATTATAGCCCACTAATCGTACGGTGGTGGTGCGCTAGGAATAACAGACTCACTACTCCAACCGCCTACGATGAAAACTTTTATATCGTGGTTCGCGGAGAAGACCCAGCGCTGGTTAGTTTCTTGATTAGTTCTGCCACCATCTGGTCTTTGCTTTGACTCGGCAACTCTTTTTTTCCATTCTTGCTTTGTATATCACGTTTCATCGTTCTATATTTCTCCTCCTCTCCCAGAATAAGCTTATACTCTTCATCGCTAATAGCCGTGTCTTCCAACGCCTTAGAAATGTGGTCATGGACCGTGTTTAGTTTACTTTCCGCCAAAATACAAATTTCGTCGTGTTTTGAAGCTTTAGCAACAAAACTTCTACTTACAACATTTCCAATGATATCCAGAAAACTCGTCGCTATGGCTAAACTCTCTAGAACAATACCAGGAATAAAACCAATACCAGTGGCTAGCATAGCTGCCCCACCCACCCCAGTTCCAAGACTAACTATAGCAAGGCCGGCCGAGGCCCCATTAGCAACATCCACAACCCTCTTATACTTTTTGCACAGTTGTCCGCGACTTATCGCCTCGGACCTCAGGAATGCTTCTATTTCGCCAATCTTCTGCAGACGAAATGTTTGCGACGTCGTGTCTGACGAAATTGTTGACTCCATAAGCGTTGGGTACAAAGACATACTTTTTTATAGTTGCTCTATCAGTAACGTTACGTTTAACTCAATAGTTGAAGTACTTAAAACGCCTATCTTTTTTCCTTCAATTCGAAAACTCGTTTGTCCTGGAATGAATATTGCCCTAGATGCATCAAATTGTCCACTTTGAATGTCAACTGTACGATCGATGCTACCCGCGGCTGTAATAATGCGAACTGACGCATCACCGGTACTAACACCAAACATTGTAAGCCTCCAGAATCCGTGGTCTAAAGAGACCGTCTCATTGTTAGTTTGCAACGTAATACAGGGATAGCGTGCCGCGGTCAATGGAAGCGTTTGCCACGAACTTAGAGTCACAGTTTTGGTTGCTGTGTAAATATCGCGGCTGTGGTAATCATCCGACACGAAATCGATGTGAATTTGGGGAACCGCGTCTAACATATCTGCGGTGGGCTTAGGGATTGTATATCCCCAGTTGGTTAGTCCAACCAAATCATCGAGGTTGTACTTGTGCATATTGGTTTCTCCTTTTTGTCGGAGATAACCACGAATCTTGTAGTGTGAGTCAGCCATTATTAAGTCTTATGTGTCTCCAACTTTAAAATATGTGTAAATCTGGAAGTGGTTTATCATTAGAGTAGTTAGTGTTCCGCTGGTGGCAAGGATTGTCAGCTTGTATGTGGTGTATGCGGTGTCCGAGCCGATGGAAAAATTCTGTGTAAATGAATCCAAAGCGGTGTTGGAGGTGAGGAGATCTGTGAACGGACCACCACTCCGAACGGCCCCACTTATCTTCCAGGACGTGATAGAGGCTGGTGTGGGACTAGCTCCCCCAGCCAGGCTAACCTTCCATATTCGCACGGGCGTGGGGCATATAATCTCTAACCAAGTCCCAATAATATCAGCCGCAGCGGGCGAGGCCCACCACCCACTTGTGACTGTTGAGTTGAAAGCCGAATATGGCGAGTGATCGGGAAGAGATGCGCTGGCTGATACGTAAAAACCACTATGTTCATAGCTTTTTAGTGGCGGAATGTGACCGTTGTAGTTTAAAAATTTGATGCTGTTCACGTACTGTCTTAGAGCGGCCTCTTTACTGTCTGTATACCTTTTAACCACAACAGCCTGATTGTCGACATATTGTTTATTGGCCACGTTCAAAGGCTCCGTCGGTATTTTATTTAATTTTGTCATTTTGCCGGTTACGATTCTCGTCACCTGCCCGATACTCGCCGCGTCGGTATTAGTTGTTGAGGCCCCCGTGTAAAGCCCAGTCACCCTCTTACCGCCCATAGCAAAATTTCCAGTCATTGCGTCGCCAACTTTAAGCACGCAAGCGCTCCTGACCATAGCGTCTTGTTCTTCGGCGTAAGTTTTTGCAGCTTCGGCTTTCTGGTCTGCGTACCCCCTTGCGGCGGCGGTCTTTTGATCTGTATACAACCTCACGGCCGAATTAATCGCGGTGTCCTGATCGACCGCGTACTGTCTAGCAGCAATATGTTGAACATCAACATATTGTTTGTTAACCACGTGCAACGACTCCGTGGGAACTCTATCGAGGCTCAATAGAGCGCCGGCGACCGCTGTTGACACTTGTTTCCAACTCGCTGCGTCGCTATCAGATCCTGGAATCTCTGTTGGAAGTCCAGTTACTCGGTGACCACCCATAACTAAACTTCCAGTCATTACACTGCCAGATTTTAGCACACACGCGTTCTTGACGACAACATCTTGCTCGTTGACGTAAGTTTTAACAATAACATCCTTTTCGTCCGCATACTGCCTAACGGAATCTCTCAGCACCTCGTTCTTCTCGTCCGTGTACTGTTTAGCATCGATAAGCTTCTGGTCTGCATGGTTCTCGGCCGCGGCTGCCTTCTGGTCCGCGTACAGCCTGACGGCAGTGTCCAGCACAGTGTCCTTATCGTCTGCGTAGCGTTTAACGAGACCAGTTACCTCGGAGCTTAAGCCGTCTGCATACAACTCGGCTTGGTGCGCCCGCTCTTTCGCGTACTCTGTTATTTGTTTCCAACTCGCAGCGTCGGACTCCCCCACCAATTCGTCCCAACCCTCGTCTTCACTGTCAGATCCCGGAGTGTCCGTGGGCAAACCAGTCAATTTATGGCCGCCCATTTTTAGAACACCAGACATCGTTCCACCGGTGATTTGTAGGTTGTCCTGATCTACGATGTCCGCATAAGCCTTTGTCGCGGCGTCCGTGTCCGTCGTAGGAGTTCCCACGTTTGTCAGCCGAAAACCTCCAGCCGAAAGAATTCCCAGCATGGTATCACCAGCCTTGTGGATGAGCCCAGCGGCGCTTATCTGCCCTCCTCCCACCCCACCTCCACCGTCTCTTCCAAATTTATCAACAGGCATTTTTTATACAAAAAAGGGTGGCCGAAGTCTAACATAAGTCAAGCACGATATCTTCAAAATTCTTTCCGGCAGCGAGCTCTATTAGCACGGCTAGGCAGAGATGACCACATACCACATCATCTGGCCCCTGTAGCTGAAATGTTTGAGTTCTTATGGAACGGTTTAAATATCGAGAAATTTCGAGAGGCGGATCCAGCCCATAACTGTCAAAATAGACGGCTATAGGCCCATCTATCCGATAGGCGACCCAGTGAGTACCATCGCCGGAACCGGAATCTAAATTAACAACTCCACACTCCTTCTCACGAGCCACGGCGGGCAGACCATCTCGCATGAAAACACCGCGGAAATGCGGCAGCGCTCTGGCAACTTTCTCTATGTCAAAGTTGCTCAGCGGTTTTAGTTTTTTTGCCCGATGTAGTAGAGACCGGATCCTTTGCACATCGAACAGCAACCACCATAAGTCTGGCGCCCGAGATATAAACCGGACCCCCGCGCCTCGAGTGCGCGATTGTGACGCTCCGCCTCCGCCTGTGCGGCGTCGTTGGCCTGTTTGTTGTGCACGGCCTCTGTCACCCCAGCGGCAATACCACCCGCCGCGGATAACCCACCAAAAAGCAGTGGGAGGAGAGCCAGTAGTGGAAGAAATCCGCCCGATTTTGTCATATTTTTCAATTGCGTTTTGGTGAATCTCAGCTCCATGCCAACGCCTGAGGTAATCTTCTTTGCGATTCGTGCGGCTTGAACTTTTGTCAGCGCGAGCTTATCGTCTCCACGAAGCTGGCCATGAGCGAGTCGGATCGTGGCACCAGTGCCGGCGCGCGCAGCTTTAGCCAATGTTTGCTTTTGCCCTTCGGTCAGTGAAAGGCCGAACGCAACGTATTCAGTTTTCATTTTTGGAAAAAATATATCTAAAAGAGGGCCTTGTATCTAAATGTGAAAAACCGATTTTTAGTAGACGACGTTGAATTTGCTGCCATCCGATTCAAAATTCAGGAGTCGGTCGCTGATCAGGACGGCATATGCCGTCGTATTATTTGGTACCCCTTCGTTAAAGTCCACCTTGATTTGTATGTCCTGTACAGAGGTTTTAAGTCGTTCGGATTGCCTGCGCACGTCCAGGACGAAGATCGGAAACAAATCTACAAATTCGATTGGTGTCAATTGGCATGACGATTCACGCGCGTCTATACCGCAATATTCCTCCTTGAAGTCACGTAGGGCCTTGTAAGCGCGAGAAGTTGTCCTCTTCGTGAAGTCGAGATTCATGTCAACCACTGGGTAGCGATCGGTGTTGAGCAAAGCGAATATGTTGCGAACCTGTGCATGGTCAAACAGTGCCGGATTCTGGCCTTGATGTGCATTCTTTCCAGTCTGAAAAGCAACAAGAATCCAGCGTGGCTTTTCCGTGCCCGACTTAACACTCAAACGCCAGGAAAAAGTCGTCGCTCGTGGCACCGCAATGTTGTCGCATTGCATGGCGCGGAATGCCACAGGCACCTTAACCTTGGCTTCAATCTGCTTCATAAGCATGCTTTTATACTCCAAAGCGGGTATTATATGCGGCATGAACCAGGAGAGTTTAGTCAGCATGATCTGGCCATTGGCCGCAGCGGCTTCCTTGAAGATCGCGTCTGCATCCCCCTGCCGGCTCAGCAGTAAAGAGTGTTTGATCCCGTATACGACCTTGTGATAATCATCGCAAAAACCGAATAGATGTCTTAAGGGAACGATGAATGAAAACGTTCCAATAGGGACGGGTTTTCCAATGATCATCAGTCGACGGGCCTCGAAGCCGATATTCGCAGCCGCCGCCGCCGCGGTCGTGTCCTTTTGCCAACACATGTTTAAACCTTCGCCTTTGGAAAAATCATCGCCGTAAACCAGCATGCCTTTCATCGTCGTGGCTTGCCCAGGTGACATGACATTCTCTATCTCGGTGTTGTTAGCCAAGTATCGAATCTGAGAGAACATGTACGGGATGGCGTTGTTGATGAATGACACCAGCGAGTCTGCGATGTAAGCGGCGCCTGTTGTTGTAAGCCTGCCCTCCACAAGAAGGTAGCTCTTAGAAGGTTGCGTGAAAATGTCTTGGTTCTGGATGTCGATCTGTATGGCCTGGCCATTGTTGATAGCCGCGGGATTTTGTGATTCATACTCGCGGTATTCAAACGATTCGATGCTATTATCATCGGGTACCGCCGAAGCGATGTCCAACATTTCACTCGGCACGTCAAATGCCGCCATTATTATAGCTAAAAAAGTTCAAGCTTCAATTATTAATCATGTTGCAAATGAATTTCATATGTGGTGGGTTAAAGATTTTTTTGCGTTTTTTGTGAATATTTTTATTTTCATTTTGCAAGAAACAGACCCCTACCATAACGACTCGGCTTTATAGTTTTGAAACCGGATCCAGCAATGCGACTGTTTATGTCGGCCATTGTCGGAACAACGGGTGGCGGACTCACAGCCAGTTGTTTTAAGTATTCGATGCTCTTGTCGCTGAGCGCCTTCTCCAAAGGTGCGGGAACAACGGGCGCGGCAGATGAATTTTCATTTCGTAAATGAGCTTCATTTACGGCCGCAGCGCGTCTCGCTTTCACGGCATCAACAATTTGCCTGACGGCAGATGCTGTTGTGGCGCCGGCTTTCGCGACATTACCAACCGCCTTGGCAACGTTTGTGATTGTGCCTCTATTCGCCGAAATGAAGGAGCCTGCACGGCCAAGGAAACCCGCGATTTTGGGTATCCAGTCGAAAAGTCCACCACCCACGACACGACGCCGCTTTTTAATTCCAAGAACAAACATGAGAATATTTAAGTATGAACATTTACGCACTGCGGATGTGAAACCTTATAGTTACTGTCTCACCGCGGAGGTTTAATTGTTCACCATTCTGGTCAGTCAGCCAAACACGAATGCCCTGTACGTTGCCAGCAGGTGCAACTGGTAGGTACACCAGATTTTTCGGAGACTCGATTACCTTGTAGCCGGGCGACACATCCGGGAAAAAACTATAGATTACTGGCAGCTGGCTACCATTTCGATACGATCCAGAGATAATGTCGCAATTTACCAGGATTGTGTCCACCCGGAGAATATCGACTGGATTTTCTCCCTCTTTATAACCACTACCAAGCCTCTGAGGGTTAAAACCGAGCATTTGCCTGATGGTAGCTTGAGCCATATTTACCTTATATAGAACATTCGTAATTTTTATGAAAGCGCGTAGGGTAGATGCGTTAGCTCCTATGGCAATAGGAGAATTAAAGCCGAGTGGTGTCACACCCGTCGGAGAATTTTGCTTTTCTAACTGCCTACCGATTTCATCATTAATCTGTGCGATCTCGTAGCTTCCGTCGGGCAAAATGATCGTCTTCCACGTCACACCATTGTCGGAGCTGTAGACGAACTTGTTATTTGAGCTGTCAATGTTCGGAATAGAATTATAAGTTTCAAGATTGACCAAAGCAAGCTCAAAGCGTCTTTTTGGATCCAGGTACAGCGGTGGTGAGAAAGCCGTGGTCCACCCTGTAGTATCTGAGGAAACAACTATACTAAAATTTTCCTTAGGCTGCAAAAGGTCTCGAATTTCTTCGAGCAGTTTCTCCGAGCGTTCCATCTGAGCCATGAATTTTGTTTTCTATTTCTATTTTATGAGCATGTTTCTATTCAATTCGAGTGCCAGCTCTTTGGAGATCGCACCGGAACGCAGTAACTCGTCAAGAATGGCGGAGATTTCGTTGCCGAGACCAGTGTTTCCCGCGGCCCTAGAGGCCACCAAAAGCTGCAACCTCTCTACCAGGGCGTTTGGATCGTTGTAAAATTGCACCGCGCCGCCTCGAATCAGCTGGAACTTTTTACTTTTCCGGCCATGAATGGGCAGACCAGACATCTGTACGAGCTTTTTAAAAGTTTCAATTGCCTGAGGCGAGTATTGCTTAGTCTTAACGAAGCGTTTTGTTAGTAGGTTGAACAACGACTCATCGGCCGGAGATTCGAGAACGAGGTTGCCACCTTTAAACACTCTCAGTCTACCAGCAGACAGGGCGACGGGGTCAACGGAGAGCTCACCCAAGGCGTTACCTTGTAATTTCAGAGGAACGGTTGGAACACTGAAACCCTTTCCCTTTTTGATGAGGCTGTGGCCCTCTATCAGTGTATCGATTCGCTTTTTATATTCCCTTAGGGCTTCGATATCTGCAGTCACCTCATCTACCTTTTCTTCGTCTCCTTGCTTATTGGCTTTCCTTTTCTCTTTGCCCAGGGTGTGGCGATTATAGTGATTTACCTCACCGATTATCTTTTCAGCACCTGCAATGTCGGCTAAATCGAGCTCGCTCGGAGGTATAAACCCATGCCGTGTGATTGCCGCGACGTTGAGATATTTGTTTGGATCGACTAACAATGCGGGGGAATTCGGGATGTAGGAAGCGCTGGAAGGGCTGGAGCAGCCGTTGGAGCAACTGCTCCCACGGAATCACCGAACAAAGCTGCTATCGGGTTAAAATTAGCAGACTCTGAAATCTGCGCCGGCAAATCCTGTAAAGCGCTGGTAACTTTCTACAGCTCCTTAGACGTAGCCGCCTGGGATTCAGCCGTGGCTGTGGCGATTGGTTTGAAAAGCTTTGCCGCATCGTACTGAAGATTGGCTTCACCGAGCTTCTCATCCACGAAACGCTGTCTCAATCGATTTCTACGAGCTAAATAATCCTGAGTCAAGGCGTCTCGCTCCTGTTTAGAAGAAACTTTTGTCCACATCGTGGTTGTATGTCGACTATATGTTGCCTATATCATGTCTTTAAATACTTGCCTTGGGCTTATAGAAGCGATCGAACCCGCAACGATATTTTCCATCGTACACTTTGGACGTCAAATCTATGACTGCGAATCCATATGGCTGGGCAGCACACTCGCTGAAGAACGTACGGAACTCATCGAAAGACATGTCACCCCCCACGAACGTATCGTGAATGGCTCGCAAATTTTTACTGTCTTGGTTGAAGAGGACTATAAGATTAGCATTGTCACGGATCGCTTGCTTCGGAATTCGAAAATAATTCTGTGTTAAGTAGAAGCAGTCCGCGCCACCGTGTCGACCCATAGTGAAATACCTTTCGATGGGCGACTGTTTTTCAAGCATGACGTCATCGAAAACTAGAAGGCTTCTGGCATTCTTATTTAATGATTCAACTGGAACTATTTCATCTGAGCAAGAGTGAAGCCACTTCCTTCCCGGCAACTTTTTCGAGTTCTGTTATCCAGTCCCGGAGGAACTGATATTTTTCCTGTCCCAGAGACTTTGAGTATAGATAGAGCCGGTCAAAACGTAGGTACCCCTTCTTCAGAAGGAGGTTGACTAGTAGGTTTGTTTTTCCACATCCGCTAGGCCCACAGATTATGCATCGTATGCTTGATGGCAACAACCAATGGTGGTGTTTTTTCCCATCGTCGGCTTCGAGGTCAAAATTTGTTATTTCCATATAGAGACAACGAGTTATGATTGTATTCAACGAACACAATGTATTGCCTACGATGTAAGAAACATACTGAGACTTCAAATGAAACAATCGCCGAGTTACGAAACGGTCGGCCAGCCAAGAAGGGAACCTGTGCCGTCTGCGGTGCAAAGAAGAGCCAAATTTTGCCTTCTAAAGTGCGAAAGACTGGAGGTTCTCTACTGAATAGGGCCCTCAACGCTCTACCTCTACCAGAAATGCATATGAGCCTTCCATCCGGTATGTCTTCGGAAGATAATCCGGGAGGTTCTTTTCAGAACACGGGAAAGTACTCTTACTGTGGACCATTCACAAAACTCGACAAACGGCTGTCACAGCGATATCACGGTGTTAATCAGCTCGACCGTGCTTGCCTCCACCACGATGTGGCTTACGCAGTTCATAAAGATACTCCGGGGCGTAACCACGCAGATGACATCCTCGCTGCAGCCGCGTCGAAGATCGCACTCACCGATGAAACTCCGGATTATGAGAAGAAGGATGCGCGGCTGGTATCGGCCATTATGTCAGCGAAGTCGAGGCTGGGGATGGGTGTCAGAACGAGCCAGCGAAAACGCAAATGAAATTCATTTGTGTATGTGTTTACCTGTTTGTAATATATAGTATTACTGAAATGTCTAAGCACCTTTCAGCCGTCTATTACAGCCCGAGAGGTTACTGGCGAGGTAAGGCTGCGGTGAAGAAACTAGCCTCAGCCGCCAAAGTTTCCGAGGCGGAGGCTCGCGATTGACTGAAGAAACAAGCGGTGTGGCAGATTTATTTACCCGTTCCACGCCGCATACCGCGTCCAAAGTTCGAGCAAAATCGCCCAAACGCCGTACACCAAGCCGATCTCTTGTTTTTACCTCACGATAAAGTAGGTCGAAAGACTTATAAATACGCCTTGACTGTTGTCGATGTTGCCTCACGATACAAAGAAGCTGAACCGTTGATTGATAAAAGTGCGGCTGAAGTTGCCGCTGCTTTAAGCCGGATCTACAAGCGGGGCCCACTAACTTGGTCTCGACTCTTTCAGGTCGATCCTGGACGCGAATTTATGGGTGATTTTACACCGTTGCTGGCGAAGCACGACGTTCTTGTAAGACGCGGACAGGCCGGAAATCATCGCCAACAGGGCATCGTTGAACGTTTCAACCGAACACTGGCCGAGCGACTTTTCGGTGCTCAATACGCTCAGGAATTGCTCCTGGCTGCAAGGGGGTCATCCGAACGGTCAGTAGAATGGGTTCGCCGGTTGCCCGAAGTTGTTGCTGCACTAAACGATGAGCCGACGCGCTTGCTCGACATGAAGCCGGTTGAAGCGATGAAAGCTGCTAAAGTGACACAGAAGCCCTCTCATTCACAAACTAAAACTCGTTTGTGGGGAATGGATGAGCCTATTCTCGGGCACGACGTACTCGTCCGATATTTGTACGCTCCCGGCGAGCTCGAAGGTGGAAGCAAACGTGCCACCGATCCTAACTGGTCGCTCACCATCCACGCTATTTTGGATGTTGTTCGGCAGGCTGGTAAACCGGCTTTATACCATCTAGTTGATGGGCCTGGCCGCGGTTTTGTACGTGAGGAGCTGCTTCTGGTGCCTATGGGCACTGAGCTACCCCCCGATAGAATACTCAACCGTCGTTGATTTTGTAGTGCCCGTATGCCAGCGTTGTTATTCCGTCCGGAGATATCCACTTTTTTGTGTCTAATGGAGAGAGGCTGATCTTATTCTGCTCGTACACTCCGATCTGGTGGTCATGGCTTCTAATCACGACTTGTGTGTGCCGCATCTCTTCTCGTTCGAACAGGCACTCCTTGTATAGCTCGTGGTGCAGATCCTTCTTCACAACTGCTCTCTGAACGCCTTTTGCTTTCCTGATTTCTGAACCGCCCGATTTTAAGATCGAGTACATCTTCGGACGCAATCCTACGAATTCCGCGATGGCCACTCCGTTACATTCATCCTTGAACTTGCCCACGACTTTCTTGTTCTCGACGTCGAAGTACGGGCTGTCTCTAGGAAACTCGGAGAGGTCGTATAGGTGTTTTTTATTCCACATATCGGCGTAGGCGTTCGGAGTCTCCACCTGAAATAAGAGGCTATCTGTGTCTGTATATAGCAACTGGGCTTTTTCACCGTATTGATTTTTCACATCGTTGTACCAGAAGTCGTACATCAGATGCTTGCTGAGGTCGAGGACCGCCTGGCCGACATATACAGGTCTGTTTAACTTGAGTTTGCTCTTCAAACTATGAATCGCGGCGAGTTGGTCGTTGAAGATTTTGTGCGATATGTAGGCCGGGTCAGCAATTAGTTTACGAAGTTTGTCAACTTTTGAGGTCGGTACCAGGTTAACTCTGATTCTTTTTCTAAGATTTTCCATGGTCTTTCCAAAGACCGCATTATTAGCCAGTTTGAAGAAATCCTTCTCAAACTCCGACGTTGCCTTCGCTCTCAATTTCGTATTCATCTCGATGTATGGAGCCATCCATGCCTCCTGTCTAAACTTAATGACACGATGAATTTTAGAAACTCGTAGCCCTAACGAGTGGTAGAGTTTGAGATTTCTATAATGGACCACATACCGCTCCTTAGGTCGTAGGCTTGGTACTAACTTCACATGCTTTGTGAACTTGCCTCCCAACTCGTTCATAAGCACATTCTGATAGTCACTCAACCACTCCTCTTGGACTGCCAGGGTCTCCGGTGCTAAGGGATAGTCGCTATGTGATTCGTGGAGGTGCTCCTGGTACCCGAGATCGACTTCAAGTAGGAAGCCTTCAGGCGCGTCATCTGGAGTTTCCAACACTTCGTCGAGAGTTGGACTTACCCAGCTAAATCCTCCAACTGGCAGTGGCTGTTGCATCGCCCAGCCGTAAAGATTATTCGCGTCGAGATACATGATCCAGTTGTCTGGCTTCGTGGTATCGTAGTCGGGGCATTGTGGGTTGTTGGCTTTTGCGAAGCGCTTAGATACCATCGAGATTCCACCTCTGAGACCTTTCTCTACGAACAAATGCATGTCTATATCGGTTAAAAGTTCGAGTTCGATCTTCGTCTTTTTTAACAAAGCGTCCCAGGCCATTCCTGGCAGGCTGAAATAGTTAGCCGGGTCCAGACTGTAGTGTTTCATCGATGTTGATCTGAAGGTCTCGAATACATCGGCTAGTAGGAGTACATCTGTACGGAGATACAGGTCGTGATAGTCACCCAGAGTTTTACAATCGAATTCATTCCATACTCGCTGGGCGTGTTCATAATCCGCATCAGAGATGTTCTCTCGGGACAGCCTGCTGTAGAACGCTTCTTTGGGTGGAAGTCGGTCTTCTTCGAAGCGGTGGTAATCGTCAATGTGCTCGTAACAATATACGCCCTTTCGCCTCAAAAGATCTAGTTTTGTCCTATCATTGTGAACGAAATTTTCCTTTATATACGCCGTTGTGACTTTCAGATCCTCAAGCGACAGATTTCCTGATAATTTATCCAACGAGCTGTTTAGAAACTGGAGACTATCAATGAACTGCAGTTGTCCAATGTTAAATGTCATGTATTTCTCCATATTGTTTGGGATGCAGTTAATTTCAGTTTTTTCATCCTGTGCGGCTTCACAGCCTCCGATCGCTTGCATGATGAGATGGCTGTCGTAGCCTCGCAGATTGTGGAAGACCACTGGTACCTTACACTTATCTGGATATATTCTAAGTTTTAAGTTACACTCGCTGTGAGCGGCACCTCGGTACCTACCGGTAATGTGGCAGTGGTCACGAACTCTATCCGCTTCGAGAGCATTTCCGCAGATGTGACAATCGATAGCCTCGCGGAATGATTGGCGATCGGCCGCTGACATAACCATCTTAGCTGGGGTAGCCAGCCTTTGTTTGATAGAGTCCAGCTCGCCTTGTATTCGTTGTAGGAATTGTTGCACGGCGTTCTCTCCACGATATAGCACCGGCTTCTTGGTTCGGCCATCGTATCGAACCACTATATAACAGAAGCTACACGGTTTCTGCTCAGCTATCTGTCTGGTGTTGCTCTCATTGGGATTCATGGCCGCATTTAGGATTGGCACGTTCAACGCCTCAAAGTCTGCGTATATGATATATGGGGTTTGCATCTGTTTGCGATGGTTCTGGAATTTGAGGATATTTTCATCCTCCTTAGGCATCTCAATCCGCTGAGGCTTCTCACTGATGCCCTGACAATCTTTGGTATGGGCATCCAGTAAGTCTTGTCTACAGAATATGTGTAGGCAGCGACGACATGGGTGTTTCTTGTTTTTGTCTTTGCTATTTTGATTAAGAATTCGGCCAAGGTCTTTAATCCAGACGTAGTGGTAATCCTCACCTTTAACCAATAGTAGAAGGTCAATATTATGGCCTCTATCGATCTGTTTTGATACACAGATTGGATACAACCCTTCATTCCATCCGAAGACCGATACGGACACCGTCGGGTTCTGACGCTCGAACTTACCGATATCTGTGACCTTCACTGGAAATTCTATACCGTTGAAGTTTAGCTCCTGCAAGTGGGTCCGATACTTAGTTGGGCGATCCGGATTTTGTCCATGACCTACTGGATACATGGCGCTTAGTATGGCCCACTCAAAGCATCGGTTATCTTTATTCTTTACATTAATAACCGTGCGGGGCGGTACATACCTTGGTGTTGGAAAGTAGCTCCTGGCTCGAAATGGTTGATATTTTGCAACGCTGAGGTCTAGAGCCACAACCCGCCTCGCCCTCCATCCTGACCCCTCATTGGTATAGTCCTCGAGGCTTTTTAGTACTTCGGCCTTGGCCTTCCGTACAGCTCCTTGGATTTTACCCGCATTGGTAATTGGCACTGCTTTGCTTCGAAAGTAGGCCGTATTGGTAACAGTACCCGGGGTTGCGTTTCCGTTGTACACCATGTCAACGGTCGGTGCCAACTTTTCCAAATCAACAGTCAACACTTGCGAGTATTTCAAACCGCCATTTTTCAAGAGCTCTTCGTTTAGCTGTGCCTCGATGTTCTGCTCCATTGCACTCAAGAAAGCCAACGCATCTCCTTCCAGCTTGTGGTTTAAAGGTACTTCTGCGCGAAAGTCTCTCAGATGCTGATTGGCGAGCTCTTTGTGTACTAGAAAGGGTGGTGGTCCGCCCCCATCCTTCTTAATTAGAAGTGGGTCAAATTCTGCTAGGAGGGCCTTACGTTTCACCCCTCTGTGTTTGCGCACTGGAGGAATTGGTCTTGGTAGCAGTGGCTGTAGTAAGCGCCTTTTGACTGCGTCTGGGATAGGTTCGTCTAAGATATTCTTTAGAACAGCTCGAAGAGCTGGGGAACCAGTAAACTCACCCAACAATTGTTCAATTTTTTCGTTCGCAGACAATGCCATAGTTATAAATTATTTTATACTACTGTGGCAAACTTTTCCTTAATACAATAACAGAATCGTTTGTTTAATAGAGAATTTTGTTACTCTACTAATATGTTCGCTAGTCGCTTCCATTCTTTCTCGAATTCACGGGTTAGTCCGCTGCGTCGTACTCTTGATTTTATGACGTAATAACCACAACGTATACACTCACCCAAGTGGTTTTTGATACCCCTTCCACATTTAGCGCAAGGTTTTGTCTCATAGCCATTTCGCAGCTGTGCTAAATGCTTGAAACAATACTCCCCAATGCATCTGCGATAGCAGAGGTTCGTTTTACCTATTACTAACCACTTGCAGAAGTTTTGCCCTAACATTATGTTTTTATGTATACCATAACCTAATCATTTTTTTAATTGAAAAAATTCTGAACGACTTAAGATGCTCTTGCAGGAAGAGGATGAGGGAGCTCATCTTACACTCCTAGCTTAGTTCCCTCACCGTTTCAACTCTAAATACTACTCACCTTTTGACTGACGCATTTGGATCTTGATCCCCACCTCTCGATCATGATTTGACTGAGCGCTTGTGAATAAGCTCCTTTTTCCACGACTTCGCTTTCGGCGCTATAGAAATCTCGAGATTAATGGACAATAAAAGTTAAACTTAGATAGCGTATGATAAGAAACGCAAGTATGAAAAATTTAATTTAGACATCAGAACACCGTAACACATAAATGTTTTTGATAATGAGAAAAAAAATTATTAATGTGCTTCAGTCAGAAATGCAGTTCGCCGCCTTCGAGGAAAAATATCCACTGAAAGAGTTGATCTTCGGCCTTGTGGAAAAGTTCTACAACAAACTATACAAAACACTGACGAAGCATGGGCTTACGCGGTTTTACACCACGCCAGAGGCCCCAGTAGGTCAACACAAATACAAAAAATTAACGAGCAATGACAAATGATCCCATCTTGCCATAGGGTAGAATCTTCCTCGCCAGCCACAGGTTCCTGTAGAAACATAGTTAAAACCACAAGTTATTATTATATGTTATCATATAGGCTTACATACATAAATACATATACGGCCCTCGCAATTGGCTGTATCCAAACTCCACGCATTACTTACAAACGTACATACAGACGTACGTGTATATGTATGGCCTCCAAGCGTTGTATCTATGTACCGCACATTCGAACCTCACGCCTGAGAATCTGGAATGTTAGGAATGCCGTGTAAGCCAACGCGCTGTGCTTTTCAATGGCACGGCCTCCAAGCGTTGTATCTATGTACCGCACATTCGAACCTCACGCCTGAGAATCTGGAATGTTAGGAATGCCGTGTAAGCCAACGCGCTGTGCTTTTCAATGGCACGGCCTCCAAGCGTTGTATCTATGTACCGCACATTCGAACCTCACGCCTGAGAATCTGGAATGTTAGGAATGCCGTGTAAGCCAACGCGCTGTGCTTTTCAATGGCATACCAAATCCCCATGGCATATCGGTTAATACCAGCACGCTGCTAGTGAAATACACCAATATACATGTATACGATGATGCTCGGTTACAGCTCGCAGGAAATATCTGGTATGTTACATAATACCAGCACGCTGCTAGTGGAATACACCAATAAGCCCTGTACGATGATGATGATGATGATGATGATGATACTACGTTTTACAGCTCACAGAAAAATGGCGGACTAGAAGTATAGGCCTATAAAACGCCTTTACAAAGTTAACTGGTTCATCCCCCAAAATCTTACCTTTAATTTCTTCTATTTTGATCCATTTCTGACAAACAGTCAGCAAACGTTTGAATTTCACCATCGTCCAGAAAAGTTGTGTTAACATTGTCACCAAATACCACGAGTTTTCTTCGTAGGTGCAGTCTGGGTCTGTTGAATATATATATTTGGTTGTATCGTTCGGAACTGGGTTGTTAGTTTCAACTCTGCCTTTTCGCAGGTCTCTTCCTTTTACCTTCTTTGTTTACAATATCAGTAATTCCCTTAACGCTTTGATTGAATTTCTTCTTGTCTGCATCGTTTATAAAGAAACTATTTATGGTTAAGCGAACTGCGTCGTCAGAAAAGTTGCAGATCTCGCGCAATCCTTGTATAGAATCAGCCATTGTTGATGTCCAACCTATACTTGTGCTGACGTGGTTGTCTAGACTGGATGCGGCTACTTAGGCGAATGCCAGCACGCTTTCAAAAACCTGCTTATGAAGATAGCCGGGCTTGAAATTTTCTGACCAGCCAGCACGCTTTCAAAAACCTGTTTATGATAATTTATTCTTTCCCGTCGCTGCAGCACCTCCGAGCAGAGGCTGTTTACGTGAATTTGTTCTTTCACCGCGCAGCATCGCCTCCGAGCGGAAGCTGTTTACGTGAATTTGTTATTGCTCCGCGCAGCATCGCCTCCGAGCAGAGGCTGTTTACGTGAATTTGTTCTTTCACCGCGCAGCATCGCCTCCGAGCGGAAGCTGTTTACGTGAATTTCTTCTTTCTCCGCGCAGCATCGCCTCCGAGCGGAAGCTGTTTACGGAAATTTGTTCTTTCACCGCGCAGCATCGCCTCCGAGCGGAAGCTGTTTACGTGAATTTCTCCTTTCTCCGCGCAGCATCGCCTCCGAGCGGAAGCTGTTTACGGAAATTTGTTCTTTCTCCGCGCTACACAGGACCAGGGGAAATTATATATAGAGCTTCTGAATAGATAATCTTGAAGGGATGTCGTATAGATCGGTCGATTGGTTGATTGAGTGACTAATTGATTGATTGACCAATTGATTGACTGTTTTAAAAACCTGACATGGTGCCAGAGGAAATACGCAGAGCTTCCGAGTATATTGTTGTAGAGAATTCGATTGGCTGATTGATTGAATGTATGACTATTATGGTCGATTGATGATTGATTGACTAATTGATTGATAAATTGATTGATGCCCCCAAGCCCATATTAGTAATCTACTTCGTTAACTATTTATTAATGAAATGTTAATGTAGATAGACGTGGCACTGTGCACAAAAATGAAGGTGAATAATAAGAAAACAAGCCTTTATGCCCGTCAAAGAATCTTTATTGTCAATTTAAGAAAATTAAAGCAGAAATTAACCTATATAATAATTATGGTCAAAAAAGAGCATTTGGGCCAAAGAGCAAAAATGAAATTAACCCACATGGCCAAATAAATAATGACGCATATATGTTTTTTATGTAATGTATATGTGAACTGAGTTTTGTGTACAGTCTTGCAGTGCGAGATATTGGCGTATATATTTAGTGCGCTTACTTTAGTTTCACGTGTATATGTATATATGATAGATGTATAACGTTTAGTCTTAGTGACACGCGCGGCCGGCCGATATCGGCAGCGGCGCGCTATATGTATATTATTAGAGTTCGTTTATGCGCACAGAAGACAGGTGTGTCAAGAGGCGCGAAGAATTATGCTGACTAGAGAAGTTTGAATTCGAGTGTGTTCGCTGTAGTAGTGTGGCTGACTAGTTGAGTTGTAATCGAATTGAGTTCTGTCTGTTTGTTTCTTATTAAACTGAAAAGATATTAAACTGTGTTGCTGATTAATTCAGGTTATACTTATACGTAGAATTAGTGTTCAAAAGGTGAACGTTAAATAGGCGTTAAGTACGAAGAGAACAAGGATTTAATCAGAAGGATTGTCAACGGAAGGATTGGGTTGACATTATTGGTGGCAGCGGTGGGATGGATAAAAACTCACGGTGGAACAGCGTCGGTGTGGATAAAAACTCACGGTGGAACAGCGTCGGTGTGGATAAATACTCACGGTGGAACAGCGTCGGTGTGGATAAATACTCACGGTGGAATAAATACTCACGGTGGATATAAACTCACGGTGGATTAAAATTCACGTTATCACCTCCTTCGGCGGATAGAAGAATCTACGACGGTGATAAAAGAATTTACAACGGTGTTAGAAGAATCTACGACGGTGTTAGAAGAATCTACGCGTTGTTGCTGTGTGACGTGTCTACGATATCAACGACGGTGGAACACGAGAAACGGTATAAAAATTTCGTTGTTTTCCACGAACAAATATAAAAGAAATCCCGTTTGTTTATCGATTCACACAACAAGAAAAACCGTGACTTCTTTGAAAAGAGAAATCACCAAAGTAAACAAGTAAGATGGAGAAACTAAGTGCTGAAAGACAAGCAGATATTAAGAAGATGTCTACGGAAAGGCTAAAACAGCGTTTGTTGAAAGCCGGTTTTAAAGAAGAACAATTAGAAGGTATGTCACGTGGTGACATGATACAGGAACTCGCTGAAGTGTTGGTGAAAGAAGAAGTCGAAGAAGAAGGTGCCGTTGGCGGTGCCGTAGAAAAGGCTATTGAAAAACCTCCTGTGCCTATGTCTATGGAGATGTTGATGCAGTGGATGATGATGAAAGAAGATAGAGAAGATAAACGGAGACAAGAAGCAGAACGTGTAAGACAAGACGAATTGCGCTTGCAGAGAGAGAAAGAAGAGAAAGCAGAACGTCTGCAGAGAGAGAAAGAAGAGAAAGCAGAACGTTTGCAGAGAGAGAAAGAAGAGAAAGCAGAACGTTTGCAGAGAGAGAAAGAAGAGAAAGAATTGCGCTTGCAGCGAGAGAAAGAAGAGAAAGCGGAACTTGCAAGGCAAGAGGAATTGCGTCTGCAAAGAGAGAGAGAAGATAAAGCAGAACAAGTGCGTAAGGCAGAACTTGAATTGCAAAAGAATCAGTTTGAGATTCAGTTAGAACAGTTGAAAAGAGATAGGGAAGATGCTGAAAGAAGAAGATTGGAGCAGATGAATGAATTTGAAAAAGCTAGAAAAAGTGATGAAGAGGTTCGTCAGCAACAGATTGAAGCAAAGAGAATGCGTGAAGAAGAAAAAGAAAAAGCGCGAACGTTAGAGTTAGAACGTGCAGAACAGATCAGACAAGAAGAACTCAAATTTCAGAAAGAAAGTTTGGAAAAGGCAGAAACAGAAAGACAAGAACGTCTGAAACTGGAGAAATCAAAATTGACATTGAAAGAAACGCAAATGAGAGAAGAACGGGAAGCAGAAAGAAGGAAACAGCAAGAAAGTGAAACTTTGGTGTCAAAAATTAAGAAAATAGGTGATGCAATGAAGCATGTATTGCCTCAAATGCCAACTGATATGATGGAGGTGCCATTATATTTTGAAACAGTCGAGAACGCATTTCGCAGTTTTGCTGTGGAAAAGCCGTTTTGGGTGAAATTATTACTACCATTGATGACGCCGAAAGCTCGAACTGTTCTGAATAGATTGTCATACGATGATCTAGATAATTATGATAGAGTCAAGCAGCACTTATGAAAAGAATTTAAGTTGACTTCGAGAGAATACAGAGCCAGATTTGTGGATGCTAAGAAGACAACAGAAGAGACTTATACGATGTTTACGGCAAGACTTAAGAACTTGCTAAACTATTACGTGAGAAGTCGAAACGTGAACAGAGAGTATGATACGCTCTTTGATTTGCTGGTAGCGGATAAGCTAAAAGAATGTTTACCGCCAGGTCCACTACAGTTTGTATTGTCGAAGGAAGGAACTGACTGTCTCCAAGCTAGTGCAGTGGCAGACCTAGCAGACATTCATGTAAACAATCGAATTGGGTTTGCGATCCCAAATATAAACAGTTATCCTTCTCAACGTTCCGTAAACCAAAGCCAGAGTGGAAAGTGGAAAAGTAATCCAGAAACAGGGAATCAGTTTAAAGGTAAAGAAGTCAAGGCTAGTGTCCCTGTACCCAATGAGACCAGAGAAGTGACGTTTGGTCGTCAGGGATTTAACAAATCGTCAGCGCCGTTTGCCAAGAGGGAAGGCAACACATCGTTTACGCAGTATAAGAGATATGAAGGAAATGAACAACGAGGTATTTCACAACCATACCATACAGTTGTGAAACGTTGTCACAACTGTGGTTCAGACAAACATTTGGTTAAATTTTGTCCAGTTCCAGTGGCAGCAGCTAGTTCTAGCAGAAATCAAGAACACACAAGGGTGAATTTGATTCAAGTGGTTAGTGATACAGATAATCAAACCGCGAGTCAAGAAAACCAAGAGACTGAAGTAAAGTCGGTAATGAAATGTGGTATTCAAAAAGAAATTCTATTGGATGCTGAAATTCAGAGAGAAGTCATAGGAAAAGATGACAGTCGAATATTGAAGAAATCGTTCTTGCAATATGTCGAGGTCGAAATTCGTGCAGTAGACGGTAAAGAGCCAGTGAAAGTCAAAGCACTGAGCGACTCGGGAGCAGAAATTCCGGTGATTAGTGAAGAATTACTGGAAGGCATGAAGGTGGAACAAATTGGAAAAGTGAATTTGCAATGTGTGGCAGGAGATGCCATTCCTGCGAAGTTAGTGAAAGTCGATGTTAGACTGTGTGATAGTGACGTGGAAGAAGAGGGATTTCCGCGTAAAATCCAGTGTTCACTTACACCTTATGTCACCTTGATGTGTGCTAGTATTGCAAAGATGGGCAGTACAGAAAGATTCTTGTTGCATCCAGAGATAATTGCCGAATTAAAAGCCGTACCACAGATGAAGGTCAAAACGATACAAGGAGATGTGAGTGTACGAGCAAATGTAATGACGAGAGCGCAGAGTCGGAAACAGGAAATGGTAGATGTGGATGAGAAGAATGAAACTGAAAGTTCAAGTGATGAGGAAAACGAAAGTAATGAGCAACGAAGCTTATCGCGAGATGGTGTAACATTAGAGATGAATGAGCAAGAGATGGTTGCATGCGAGAATGGCACATTAAATGAAACTGAAGAAGACAATGAATGTGATGTGGGGATAGGAGACTTGTATAGAGATGAAGAAATGGATGAAGAACAAAAGGTGCAGATTGCTGATTCGAAGAAGTTCGAAGAGCAACAGAGAAAGGATGAATCGTTGAAGCCGTGGTGGAAGTTAGCACAAGAGAAAGAATCTGAATTCTGTGTGATCAACGGTTTATTGCATAAGAAATATCAGATATTAGACCAGACGATATATCAACTAGTGTTACCAAAAGAGAGACGAATTAAAGTGATGGAATTGGCGCATGAATCGGTATTTGGAGGACATCTAGGAGAAGAGAAAACAAGAGAACGAATAAAGTTGTCTTTTGTATGGCCAAAGATGAGAAGAGACATTGTGAAATTTTGTAAGTCTTGTGAGAAGTGTCAATTAAAGGCAAGGAGTCTGGTGATGGATAGAGTGCCTATCACTCCGGTCTCAAGAGAAGAGGTCGCCTTCAGGAGAATGACAATGGACCTAATAGACAACCCGAGGAAATGGCACAAGATAATTCCTTTTCACGAAAATCATTTGAAAGAACTCAAAGAAAATACGATGAAAGCATTATTGTTTGCAGAATTTTACTCTCAAGAAAAGCAATTACAATACACAAATCAGTATTACAAGAGAGCAAGGCACAAAGGAATTTGCAGCATACCGAATTCCTTTGATTTATCGATCAGAAGTGGAACGTCAGATCAAAGAAATGTTAAAAACAAACATTATTAAACCATCATCGAGCAGAATGGCAAGCCCTTTGGTTATTGTTAAAAAGAAAGACGGATCTTTAAGACTTGCCTATGACTACAGATACATTAACTCATTCACAGTGGATTGTAAATATCCGATGCCGATTGTCAGAGACGTTTTGAACAAAGTTGGAAAGTCTAATGTGATTTCCATCTTGGACTGTCGAAGTGCTTATTGGACTTGTCCTGTAAAACAATCTGATCAATGGAAGACAGCTTTTGTAACACATAATGGACTGTATGAATTTACTCGTGTTCCTTTTGGAATGATAAATTCTGGACGAACTTTTGTTAAGGCGATAAATTTAGTTTTACAGCCTATAAGTGACTTTGCAGAACCATATGTTGATGACATTGCTGTGCATTCTGACAGTTGGAAAGTTCACTTGCAGCATCTAGATGCATTTTTGATGCAAATGAGATTGCATAACGTTACTTTGAATTTGAAAAAATGCATATTTGGTAAGAGTGAGGTAAGGTTTATCGGTCATGTGGTTGGGTCTGGTAAGATAAAGATGAATCCAGACAGAATTGAAAGTTTGACTAATTTGAAGATCCCAGAAACTAAGAAGCAAGTTAAGCAACTGCTTGGATTTTTTAATTATTACAGACAGTTTATTAAGGACTTTGCACAGATTGCGAAACCTTTATCTGATTTAACTAGTAAACGTGTTTCTGATAAGATTGATTGGACTGTTGAACATCAGCAAGCATTTGATTTACTTAAAGAGGCTGTGCGATCCAAAGTAGTATTATATGTTTTTGAAGTGGGAAAACCATTCAATTTGTACTGCGATAGTAGTGACTTTGCAGTTGGGGCTGTTTTAACACAGATGGACGACAAGGGAATAGAACGCCCTGTGTCATTTATCAGTCAGAAATTAACTGATACCCAGAAGAGATGGGCTACTGTGGAAAAGGAAGCCTATGCTATTGTTTGGGCTTTAAACAAGTTAAAAGAAATTATAATTGGATCAAAAATTTTCATTTTTACTGATCACAATCCTCTTACATACTTGACTGAGTCAATGTCTAAGTCTGCTAAACTTGTGCGTTGGGCGTTAGCCTTACAAACTTTTGATGTTGAGGTGAAGTACAAGAAGGGCAGATTGAATATTATTGCTGATTGTTTGTCAAGTTTATAAGTAATCGTAAGACTTTTTATTAATTAGTTAGATATATATATGTTTCATGTATTTTGGTAATTTCGCAAATTTTGAAATTTAATTTGCTCAATTCCAGAAAAAGGAAGGAGGTAATGTGAACTGAGTTTTGTGTACAGTCTTGCAGTGCGAGATATTGGCGTATATATTTAGTGCGCTTACTTTAGTTTCACGTGTATATGTATATATGATAGATGTATAACGTTTAGTCTTAGTGACACGCGCGGCCGGCCGATATCGGCAGCGGCGCGCTATATGTATATTATTAGAGTTCGTTTATGCGCACAGAAGACAGGTGTGTCAAGAGGCGCGAAGAATTATGCTGACTAGAGAAGTTTGAATTCGAGTGTGTTCGCTGTAGTAGTGTGGCTGACTAGTTGAGTTGTAATCGAATTGAGTTCTGTCTGTTTGTTTCTTATTAAACTGAAAAGATATTAAACTGTGTTGCTGATTAATTCAGGTTATACTTATACGTAGAATTAGTGTTCAAAAGGTGAACGTTAAATAGGCGTTAAGTACGAAGAGAACAAGGATTTAATCAGAAGGATTGTCAACGGAAGGATTGGGTTGACAGTATAGTTATATAAATGTAACGATTCTGTAGTTACAACGTCTCTGTATGCACTATTTCCACTTATATATATGCGCTATAGGAAGAGACATTACGTAATGGCTATTTTTAGTTCATAGCTATTTTCAGACCGCTGTCGTGCGCAGAGTAGTGTCGTGCGCAGAAGAAGGTTTTGTTGCTGCCGTGAAGGACTGGAAGTTTGATGTCTGTTTTCGATTTAATTTCTTATCTTAAGATAATCGAAAATTTTGAGTCTTAGGGTGATCAAATGTTGGTTTGGTATCCTTGTCACAATATGTCATAACTTTTGTCCGTAGAGTACTGCGACAATTGCCCATTTGAAATGTGTAAGTGAGAGCCCTGTCCCTTGTCACGTATCTTACTTGAGAGAAACGATCGCCATTTTAAGTCACTTGATGTTTTGTAAGATTTAGGTCGAATATCGATGTAAGATCCTATTTCGTATTGCTAAGTATTGACCTTTGACCTTTGTGCTTGATGTTGGTTGATGTGTGTAATAGTGCCATTGCCTTTGGTTTAGATGTAGATCGGAGTTGCTACACAGTAGAGTAAGTTTAAATAGTTAATTGAACTTGATACTGGTAGTGGGGCGTGGTGGCTCAGTGGTAAGTTCGGCGCCTTGTGACCGGAGGGTTGCAGGTTCGAATCCCACTCTAGCCGCTGCGTACGGACCTTGGGCAAGTCCTTCACTCGCAATTGCTCGTGGCGCTTCGGCGTGAAAATTCCGGCACAGTATCAATGCTGTAGTCGGGAGCGCCTGTGAGTAGTAGTTGACTTCGAGAGGCGCTATAGAAATATCCGGAATAAAATAAATAAAATAAAGTATAGAAGTTCTCTGGACTCTGAGAAGAAATTCTTTGTTTGAAATCGGAACGGTACTGATATTTGTAATTTCAGTCAAATTGACACTTTCTGTTTCATTTCAATCTTAATACATGGCGAATCAGTCAGATTTTGAATTGCAGTCTGTGCTTAGTAACATAAAAATTTAGATGTAGTCTTCTTCAGCATTTCCCTGAATTAGCTAATTATAGTATGTTTCAAGATCTGGATAGAGTTGAGGAAGTAGAAGACGAAGAAGAGGGTGTCCAAAGTCCAAAAGCCCGTTCACTTAGCCACCATAGCCCGCCACCACCAGAAGTGTGGAAAGCCCCAGAAAATGAGGAAGTAGATGAAGAAGAGGAGGTAGACGACGAAGAAGATGAAGAGGTAGAAGAAGAGGATGGGGACACTATGAACCCTGAGTATAGGGGAAATCCTATGTTTGTTTCCTACTCGGAAACCACGGACACCCACAGGTCATGCCCTGGTGATGAAATAGAAATGATGACGTCATTGCCCTTAGAGGAACCGCCAAATGTCACTATGCCTAGACGTAGTAAGCGCCTGTCTGAGTTGCCACCCACCTATTATGGTCCTGAGCACAGGGGTTCGAATCCTCAGGAAATGCACGACCAGAAGTCCCCATTCCGGCGCTTGACGACCGCTACCGCCAGGGGTCGCCCCGCCACATAAATAATGTTATATATTTATCTATATGATATAGATAACAATATCGATCATTTATATATAAGTAGATATTTTAATGTAAATGCATCGGTCATATATTGCCACCTCAACAACCTGTCACACACAAAAACAACCGAGAGACAAGCAAAAGAAACTGCTGGATGAAAATATATGTGAAAATGAACTTACTTATAGTAACGAAATTTAAAGAAGTCAACGGCCTACGATGTCGTTAAACAATGGATTACTTATTATCTCTAGATCGTCCACGTGAATCTTTTATGTAGGGTAAGGTGGGAGTTAACGGAACTGACACAGGATGTCGCTAAACGCTAAATCCTGCTACGTTAAATTTACGACTCCAGTTAGACACCTTTTAAACGTTGTCACTCTAAACTACATATTTTCCAAAAGCGTTCAATCGTTAAATAGCCTTTCTGTTAGATTTGTCAATGTCGACGCAACTGAAACACGCAAGGTGCCGTTAAACACTAAAAAATATGCTGTTTTCTGGTGGTGCCAGACCATATTATGGTTAAGGAGGGCGATGCTCAATATCTTCGTTATTATATGGCATCGTTATCTACGCATTAATTGGCCTGTAAATTCAGGAACTGTGTTGCAATCGTAATCGTAATCTCGATATTTCTACAGCGCCCAAAAGGCGAAGTCGCGGGAACCAGCTTATTCACAGGCGTAACAGGTTTACATTGTTTGGGGCCCCTCGATGCCCGTAATGCAAATGTAATGCCCGTAATGCAAATATAATGTCCGTAATGTTATATGTAATGCCCGTAATGATAAATGTAATGCTAGTAATGCCCGTAATGTAATACCTGTAATACAATAATGTTATAGTCTCGTACTGTGACTATAATACCCGTAAGGTAAATGTAATGTAAATTGGCTCCTATGGGCACGTGTTCCACAGGAAGTGCTGCGCTAGGGGTCACACGGAGTTGATCAGCTGTTCGATCCGAGGTTGTAATTTCTCAATTCGTTGCGACAGTTTCGAAGTTTGGGTCCCTGTTTTTGGACGGACAAAGTGTAACCAGACCACAATAGATAGCATTTCCAAAACCGATTCAGGAAATGAAGGCGTGGATCAGTGCAGAAATTAATCTGCGTGTCTATCTAGTTGCGATATAGGAGTATTTAATACTATAGCAGGTGAGAATATATGGGGTGAATATGAGAGACAGCACGGTGCTACGGAGAAATAGTTGGCCATGGGATGGTGCAACAACGGAACCAGCGTAATACAGCAATGCAAGTGACAATTCTTCTAACTTGACGCAACAGACTCGCATGTCCCCTTGAAATCTCTGGACAACTTTTCTGACAGGACGAAATGCTCGAGAATAAGCTAGTGTTGAGCGCTTAGCTTAATAGTAGCAATTTAGAATTTAAGTCGCCTAGCGAACAACAGTGTAAGATCTTCGGCTGAATTTTTTATGTAACGACGACGCAACAACTACATGAAGAAGGACAACAAGAGCAGACTCTTATGCTAAGGTGCAGCCACGGGTATCAAGTGATTACACACCATTTTCTTTGTCTGGGCGAGTGACCAGTCCTCTCCCTCATCGCCTGATCTTCCCACTGAGAGTGTACGGTCAGTGTACTCACTTTACCTGAGTTGGCAATGGTCGCAGCTGGAGAAGAAATCTCGAAGCAAATTTCTGTCTCTGGCGGGGATTTGAACCACTGAAGATCTTCGGCAGTCTAGTACCATAATCACTAGGATGTACTATCGCACTCCATAACAAAACGATTAAGACAGAGCAGATGGAATATAATGCCTGACCAATCTTTACAGGCGGTTAAACTGACCGACGAGGACTACCCAATAAGAAAACCCCGGTGGGGAGGCTGGGGTAGGTTTGCCACAATGCCTATGCAATGAGACTGGGTTTACTTCCATGCCCTGCCTCGGACGCAAATGGCCTTTCCTCCCTACAAAGCCAAACGAACAGTGCGACTGTTCGGAAGAATTTGTTGCTATCGATGTCAATGGCATATGATGACATACGATATATCGTCAAAATGTTCGATTCCAATCGCCGAATTGATATTAACATCTCCTTTAAGAAAGACAAGGTAGGTGTTAACGGAACTGACATTCACACGATTTTGATAATCCACGGCTTCAGTTAGACGTCTTTAAAACGCTGTAATTCTCAGAAACATGTTTACCACTCGTATTCAATCGCCAGATCATCCTTCTTCATTTCCTATGTAGGGTAAGGTCGACGTTAGACAAGATGTCGGTAAATAATAATAATTGTTGCATTAAATCCACTTCTTCAGTTAGACACCTTTACAATTCAGCCATTCCGGCAAAATGTTCACCAAATCGAGTTAAGTCTCAAATATGTAAATATCATAAATAAATAGTGTAAATTATATCTGAAAATACTGTCAACATGTATATTGGAGTTCTGCCATTTGAGCTGGATGTTCTCCGATAAAATAATGTAAATAGTTATAAATTTTGTTACCATAATGTTTATATAAAAAGAAATTAATTGACAGATTCTTATGTGCTTATCACTAATCATCTGTTAATTTCTAGGTAATTCACTAATTTGAAGTAATCCAAGAAATTATTTTCTTCGTTGTGTTGTCTAACCATATAACATTTTTTTTTCTGGACACTGATAATTGCTTGTTACATATAAATTGGTGATTTGTAATGTTTTAAAATGTATGGAATTCATAACCTAATATGTTTTTTTTTTTTTTTTTTTTTTGGATATAATCGATGACTATTAAATGATATTTATAATATTATTGGTCTTTGGACAATACTGCTAAACTGGTGTGCGTGCGTGCGTGTGTGTGTAAATCAATGTATAGGATCAGTCATTGAAAAAGGAAAAGAACCGATATGGTCGAAAAAGAGCCTTTGGGCCAAATAGAAAATGAATATAAGCCAAGTGGCTAAATGAATAATGATGCATATGTACATACGTGTGTATATATAAACATGTAAATTAAAATATTAATCTATATATTAAAAAAGATGGACTGCTACCAGCTGTCAATCAACGGCATCTCAATAACTTGCCAAACAAGGAAACAAACGATGAGACAATCAAAAGAAAGAAAGAAAAAGAAAGAAAGAAAGAAAACAGAAAGAAAGAAACTGATGAATGAAAGTTATACGAACATGAACTGAAATATATAAAAAAAACTGTAAAGACGTCAACGGCCTATGTAGCCATAAGATGTCGTTAAACTTTTGGAATAATAATAATAACAGTCTCAAATACGTAATTCAGCAATTGTGTCTCGTATGTACTACGTAGGGTAAGGTCGACGTAAACTCAGAAGATGTGGTTAATACATAGCACTAAAAAATATTTCCGGATTAAATCTACGATTGCAATTAGACACCTTTAAAATGCGATAACTCTCAGCTACATATTTGCCAAAACCGTTCTATCAGTTGTGGGAATGTTATCCTGAAGTAATGTCGACGTCAACGCAACTGAAACTGCTAAGGTTCCGTGATATATACACTAAAAAAAACAACCTGTCAGACACGTAATCATCGACGAGAAAAGCAAGCGAAACTAATGGATGAGAGATATATAAATGAAATGAATTTACAAGACATCAACGGCTATGTAGCTATAAGATATCGTTAAAAAAGATTTCTTATAATAATAATAACAGTGATAATTTATATGGTGCCGTAACACAGCCATGCCGTTACAAGGGCTCCTAATATATTCTTATATTCGCTAGAATGACTAAATCGTCCCAGTGCATCTCATATGTAGGGTAAGGTGGAGTTAACAGAACTGACACAAGATGTGTCTAAACACAAAATACTGCTACATTAAATTCACGACTCCATTTAGACACCTTTTAATCGTTGGCACTTGAAACTAGATATTTGCAGACAGCGTTCAATGGTTAGCTGAACTACCATTTTTCTAGGCGTCAACGCAACTGAAACAGAAGGCGACGTTATACAGTAAAAAATATGCTGTTTTGTCTAGTAATATATATGGCCATATTTTTGGGATACCACCAATCAGGCGAGAAGAACCATTGAGAATAGTAATTTCACGGTAAGAGAGAACCTCAGATCAGAATAGATAGCATTTCCAAAACCGGTTCGAGAGGAAATGAAAATGTGGATCAGTGCAGAAGTTAACCTGCATGTGTACCCAGTAGTGCTATCGAAGTAGTTAATACTATAGGAGATGAGAATATATGGGGTGATTATGAGAGACAGCATATGGTGCTACGATAGAAATAGTTGGTCATGGGATGGCGCAGGAACGGAACTAGTGCAAATCACACTTCCTCTGACTTGACGCAGCAACCGTGAATGATCTGGTGCCCTTCGCTTAACTTTCAGATGGCGTTTTAGAATCGCCATTCTTATCCTCAACGACACCCGCCGTAGCAACTGCTCTGCCTCCTTTCCTTGGTTTCTCAGGCAACCAGACTCCGACCTTCCCGTGATATCTATGGACAACCCTTCTTGTCATCAGATTTCAAGGATTTTACAAAACCTCTGGTTTTCAGGGATTTTGTAAAGTGCCTGAGTGAATCAGGGATTTTACAAATTGCCTAAAAATTTCAGGCATTTTACAAAATCCATGATTTTACAAATTGCCTGTAACATATACAGTTCGGTTTCTTGGAGTTGAGAACTAATGCAAAAAATGCCATAGACAGCCGAAAACATCCGAAAAGATTCAGGTGTTGCTAATGCTTACATAGCTGTTCATATATCGGTTTGTCGCTTGCAAACTATCTCAGACTATTCAGTTATTTATTACCGATTGTACCTTATTGCTATCTCGTTGCCCTGCAAATCTCCACCATGCCGGTGCCGCATAGAGTAATCTGGCCACCGCGTGGCTCGCACAACATCATAAGCACTAAACAACGCGTTTAGTCACCAGATTCAATTAATTCCGTGGTCTCCCCCTCTCATTTTCCTTCCAGGAAACCAACCAACCAATAAAGAATACTGCTGCATTAAACCAACGACACCAGTTAAACACCTTTAAAACGAAGCCTTTCTCAGCTACATATTTACCAGTCGCGTTCAATCGCTAACTAACAGTCCTCTGTAGTTCATGAGGCGAGAGGTCGACTTCAACGTAAATGACATCCACAAGATGCCGCTAATCATTAAACGTTATTGTTGTTGCTGTTATTGTTGTTGTTGTTGTTGTTGTTGTTGTTCAATACAATACACTGCAATACAATACAGCACAACTGTATATTGAAGTACTTGATTTAATGTAGCATAATTTAGTTTTTAGCGACATCTTATGGGTGTCAGCCCCGTTGTCATCGACCTTAACCTGCAAAAGAGATATATGTAGTGATAAAGCGCGATTAGTGAATATGTAGCCCAGAATAGCTGTGTTTTAAAGTGTGATCTCTTTAACCGTCCTCGATACGAAGGTTGGTCGCATTGTAGACGATTCTTCTCCATCCTTTCCTATCCTCGGCTACTCGCAGCAACCTCTCTGTTGATAATCCCAACCATTCGCCAATGTTGTCCATCCACCTCTTCCTTGGTCTTCCTCTTGTTCTTGTTCCCGGTACCGTTCCCTACATAATTTCTTTCTCTAGGCAATCTCCCTGTTTCCTCATTATGTCCCAAAAGTATGACATCTTTCTTCTTTTGGTTGATTCCAACAGGTTCCTTTCCACCCCCGCCGTCTTCAGTACCCATTAAAGTGTGATGCGCAATGGTATTTGGTGTTTAGCAACATCTTGTGGATGTCAGTTGTGTTGACTTTGACGTCACCTTTCTTATAATTTTGGGGAGACGGTTGGATCTGGCGATTGGATGGATTCAGAGTTTTTACGACATCTTTTTATGGCAGCAAATGTTAATACCTCAGAAAATGATTAGTGGGACAGTGGCGAGACAAAAATCAGTTATGTGGCAAATCCGAGCAATGGTGGAACATCCAACTACTTAAACAGTCAAAATATGCCTTGATATAAAAGTATGCGTTTAAATCTTCGACTGAAGTTAGACACCCTTAAAAGGCAGCCACGCTCAGCTACATAATTATTTACCCGAGCACATTGAATCGCTAAGTAAAAATCATTGTTTGCTCCATGAAGCGTAAGGTCGACTTCAACGCAACCGACAAGTTGTGTCAATTGGGGCGGAAAACCCATTTCAAGCTTGATCAACCAGAGTTGATCATGTCTGATCATATCAAAGGCCTTTGTGAACTAAATAATGCAAAGATAAACTGGTTGATATTGTAGTATAATCCTCAGATTCACAATCGGGTCTCTGGTGGGAACAAGATGCCGCTAAACATTAAACAATGCGTTCAATCGCCACCTATTCTTATGACAGTATCTGATCAGTGAATTCTGTGGTCTTCCCCTTCTCCTTTTCTTTCCAGGAAACCAACAAACCAATAAGAAAACACTGTTGCATTAAATTCACGACAGCAGTTAGACACTTTCAAAACGTAGCTACTTTCAACTACATATTTGCAAATCGCGTTTAATCGGTATATTAACATCCCACTGTTCGTAATCTGGCAGTGCCAGTCCCAAGATTCTAGAAAGGAGGAGGGCGACATTAATCATCTTTCTTATGACAAAGCGTCGTTAAACAGCAGCTAGCCAACCAATCGACCTATTGCTGTAATGCATCGTCTATAAAGGGTAAGGGCGACGTTAAAAAGAAAGTGTCGCTAAACATAAAACTCTAAATTTAATTATTTATTACTGCTAAATAAAATCATGGATTTTACGTGGCAGTAATAAATAAATAAATAAATAAAATTCCACCTGTCGTATATTGCCATCTCAACAACCTTTCAGACGCGGAATCAACGACGAAAGAAGCGAAAGAAACTCAACACGAAAGTAATACGAAAAATGAACCGAAATACATCAAAAACTTTAAAGGCGTTAAAGGCCTTTAGTGCTAACGTTGGAATACATACAGCACAGTCGCTAAATTACATTGCAAGTTACTTAATGTAGGGTAAGGTCGACGTTAACCCACAATTTGTCACTAAACACTGAAATACTCCAGCATTAAATCCGACTGCAATTAGACACCTTTAAAACGTAATCATTTTCAGCTACATGTTTACGAATCTCGTTCAATCAACCTTCATTCCTTTGTAGGAAAAGGTCAACGTTAACCCACAACTTGTCGCTAAAATAGTGCTGCATTAAATCCACGTCTGCAGTGCGAACTGAGGTACAAAAACTTGCAAAAAACAAACAAAAAAACAGGAGGATTTGGAGATATTATGCAACGAAATAGAGGAAAACGCAAGAAAGGAAACAGCAGAATTGTTTTTCAGACGATAAGGAAACTCAATGGATCGTTTCGTCCCCACATCTATGCAGACAACACCGGCAAGAAATTAGTCGATTCGGAGAAAGTAAACCAGCGATGGAAAGAATTCTGGGAAGAGCTCTACGAAGCCGAAGATGAAAACACAGAAATAGAAATTGACACTCAATAGAGAGAGCAGCAAATAATCTGTATATTATTAAAGCTCAACGCAAACCACCTGCCTAAGATCACCATCACAACACGCTGTTAGACACAAAAACAGCCAGGAGAGAAGCAAACGAAACTGCTGGATGACAGATAATTGCAAATGAACTAAACTCTACCAATAAACTTAAAAGACTTCAAAGGCCTTTGCAGCTAATAGATGTTGTTAAACAATGGATTACTTATTATCGCTAGGTCACCTACGTGCATCTCTTATGTAGGATGAGATTTCGCGTTAATCCGCAGGCTGTTTACCTTAATACTCCTACATTAAATCACGACTTCAATTAGACACCTTTAAAACGCTGCTAATCGCAACTACATATTTTCCAATAGCGTTCAAACATTAACCGAACTCTTTTTTTAGTCGACGTCAATGCAAGTGAAACTCACACGGTCCCGTCAAACGCAAAAGAATGCTGTTTTCTGATGGTGCCAGTCCAAATCATGGATAAGGAGGGCGACTCTAATCATCTCCGTTACTATATAGCTTCGTTAACTATACATTAGTTGGCTTGTAAATTCAGGGACTGCGTTACAAGATTTTTTTTACACGTGTTTGTCCGTAATGTAACTGTAATGCCCGTAATGTAAATGCAATGCTAGTAATGAAAAAGAACCGAAATACATCAAAAAACCTTTAAAGGCGTCAACGGCATTTTGCTGTAAGATGTGGCTAAAAACTGGAATAGAATCAATCGTTAAATTACATGATAGTTTACGTTATTTATTTCGGATATTTCCATAGTGCCTCTTCAAGTCTACTACTACTACTCAGAGGCGCTCCCGACTACAGCATTGGTATACTGTGTCGGAGTTTTCACGCCGAAGCGCCACGAGCAATCGCGAGTGAAGGACTTGCCCAAGGTCCGTACGCAGCGGCTAGAGTGGGATTCGAATCTGCAACCCTCAGGTCACAAGGCGCCGAACTTACCACTGAGCCACCACGCCCCACAAGGAAAGGATAACGTAAGGAAAGGTCAACGTTAATACACACGATGTCGTTGAACACTAAAATGCTGTTGCGTTAAATACACGACTGCAGTTAGACACCTTTAAAATATAGTCACTCTCAGGCACATATTCATCAATCGCTTAAAATGGTCAAATCAATAAAAATTAGCACTCGAGTGATTGGGAGCTTCTTTTGGTACACGAATGCCCAAGGGTCCGACCGGATCCCAGTGTTTTCATTGTAATATCTGCAAAGGGGATTAAAATATTGTAATGGGATTTGGCTCGTTATAATCTAAATTAAATTTGTAATCGACTGATGTATGTATTTCACAATAGCGCCACCTGGTGAAACCTTTATTTGAACTTCGTACTCGTTTACAGTGCTTTGCAATATCGGGACTTTCACAGGTTTTCAACTGTATGGATGTAGTTTTGGACTGTATAACCCCGAATAGGCAGCAGACACTACTGTAGATCCACGCGTTGAATTCGCCGTCAAACGACGTCACATAACGTGCGTTGACCAATTTATTTCTACGCAGGTCACCATGTGCCAGTCTGAATATCAGCCGCAGACACGTAGTTTGCGGTGTCCTTGGTATATGAAATGGTTGTGTGGTACAGGTTGGGAGAATAATCACGCAAAATATATCATACAAAGCCAAATTAACGAAACCATATTTACAAATTCTTAGCCATTCTAAACGTTATCCGTGGAAATACGGGTCTGGTGTCCGGTCGAACATTCCTTGGGCACTCGAGTATTTAAGGTTATTTTATTATCTAAAAAACCAGATTAAGAACCTCATGCACCTTATGAATATTCATTAAGAATCTTTCTTTTAAGTTTAAACAAAGGCCTTTGCTTATTATTACAGAGGTCATATGACACGTTAAACTTTTCACACACAAAAATCGCTAAATTAAATATCAACAACACTATCAACAACATTCTTTAAAGTGTTAGGTCAACGTTAACGGAACTGAAACCGATAAGATGTCGCTAAACTCTAAAACTTCAAATTGGGTCAGGTCGACGTTAACACACACGAAGTCGTTGAACACTAAAATGCTGATGGATTAAATCAACGACTGCAGTTAGACACCTTTTAAATGCAGCCAGTCTCAGCTACATATTTTCCAACAGCGTTCAATCACTAGGTTAAATCATGGCCATCGTATACATAATTATGATGTTAAGCCGACGTCAACGCAACTGAAACTCAACAGGTGACGTTATACACCACAAATACGAAGTGTTCGGTTGATGCCAGACCAAATTCTGGATAAAGGAGGAGGGCAACGCTAGCTATCTATGTTCCGGCATAGTTAATTAAAAATTAATTGGCCTGTAATTTAATTTAAGGACTTACTACTGTTCGGGACCTTTCGATTACGTACGCCCGTACTGTAAACGTAATCCTTGTAATGCAAATTTAATGTCCATATATTAATGCAACACTCGATATGTATTTGGAATATTAGTATTCAAGCCTTGTGCTTCGTAGAGCGGATCTTCACAGCAACCGTTTTAGTGTTCACAGCAACCATTTTAGTGTTCACAGCATCCGCCACAGATTGACAGTCCAGCGCACGAACAAGTAACAACAAAGACCATCGCTCTCCTTAGCAAGACATTTAGTGCCATTTAAAAGACAAAGAACATGTAGAACGAATATATGCCTGACTGAACAACTTAGCAGACAGTTTACTCACGGTTGATGTCTTCCCAACCATAAAACCCCATAGTGGAGGAATTATAAGAAATTCGACTCAACTAATTAGCAGGAAGTAGAGACTTGGCACATTTGTTAAGTAAGCCATACTGATGAAAATATCAAAAGTCCCCAAAAATCCAGGCTGTGGTCAAGCCGCCATCTTGGAAAATGGCGGCCTAAATACGGATTTTCGACAATAACTTCAGAACCGTCACAGCTACTAAAATATACAAAAGAGCAAAAATACTCCTCATTAAAAGGGGAACATTTCTTGTATGTAACGTTTTCTTGTAGGATTAAAAATAAAAAAGTTACATAGGATTAAATAAATATAATTCTGCATTTCAGTGCGACATACAAAGTGCAAATAGGTTTTATGGCTTTTTAGCAGACAAATTGCTCGACTCAACAAATTAGCAGGAAGTGGATACTTGGCACAGGTGTCAAGTAAGGCCTACTGCAGACAAAAATATAAAATGTCCCCTTAAATCCAAGCCGCCATCTTGGAAAATGGCGTCCTAAATACCGTTTTACGGTAATAACTTCAGAACCGTCACACCTACTAAAGCATACAAAAGAGCAAAAATAATCTTCAGAATCTGCTTTTGTGTTTTCAGATATATTATGACTCACAATGAAAATGCTCAATATGTGTAGCAGAAATTGATGAGGGAGGCGAGGTATTCGTGGAAATGGGACTTTCAGACTGTCATTCAAGCAAGCAAAGATAGAGGGGATGATAAATACAAGGTATCTGAAGGACTAGAAAGAGTACCATTGCACAAAACATGTCGGAGAAACTACACAAGGAAGAATAGCATAGCCACAGCAAGTGGAAAACTATCACAGCCATCAACTTCTCTTACGTGTCCAGTGCTTAGGTCAGAAACTAAGAGAATCGACCTTCCAGATGACTGTTTAATCTGCGGAGAGAAAGCATGCTTCCCTGAAGACTTCCAAAAAAACGCCTCACCGTGCATAATGTGGCTAACCTTCAGTTACGTTGAAAAAATTATTACAATTTGTGAACAACACAGTGATGAGTGGGGACTGGGGACATGAAGTTTACTTTCGTGTTGCAAAATACCATTGATCTAGTAGCACTAGGTCGACTGTTATCATTTTGACTTCTACAGCAGATTTAACCGCGTTCAACAAAAAGATTCAGCAGGCCGTCCAGAAGATTCAGTTGATTCATCAACTTTCAAAAAGCTTTTGGAATATATTGACACTAACGATGAGTGCCAGTATAGCTTGAGTGAGCTGAAAGAAATTTGGTCGAAGACCAAGTGTCTGGTACTCTTTTTCTTCTAATCCTTCAAATATCTTATCATCATATATCTTTGCTTGCTTGAATTACAGTCTTAAGTCCTCTTTCCACGAATACCTCGTCTACCTCATCGGTGTACTGACATAATCCCCCGGACGCCTGATTGCCCGCCTTCCACGCTACTCTCATATCTCGACGTTTACGTCTGAGCACTTACATTGGCTGCCGCTCACTGCGCGTATCCAGTTTTCAAAATCCTGTTCCTTACCTCTCGAACGTTCCAAGGTCATGCTCCTCGTTATCTCTATGATCTCATCTGTCGACCTCTTTCGGCTGCCTCTGGTCGTCCTCTCCGTTCTTTAGAGCGACATGACCTCTTGGTCTCTCGGACCCGGACTTCTATGGCTCAACACCGTGCCTATGCATCTGTTGGCCCATCCCTCTGGAATGATCTTCCTTCCTTGACTCGTTCTCAGATCCGAACTGGGGGCATATCTGCTACTTCTCGCTGTCTTAAGACTTTTCTTTTCTCACGGAGCTCCTCGCCCTGGGAGCGACTCTGAATAGGTTGTACTGCGAGAGGCGTTTTATGAATTCGTAAATACAATACAATAAATACAATACAATAATCCCCGGACAGAATCCCCCATGCCAGGACATAATCTTCCAGGTTAGGATATAATCACCTCAACCGTAGCCAATTGAGGGGAATTTTGTCCGAGGGATTATTCCTACCCAAAATCGGGGATTTTGTCCGGGAATTATGTTCGGGGGAAAGTGTCCGGGAATTACGTCCTGGAGTCCTGGGGATTATGTCCTACAATCCCTCATCAATACCTGCTTCACATTTTGAGCATTTCATTGGGAATCATAATTTATCTGAAAACAAGCAAACACAAAAGCAGATTCTGAAGATTATTTTTGCTCTTTGGTATGTTTTAGTAGCTGTGATGGTTCTGAAGTTATTACCGTAAAACGGTATTTAGGCCGCCATTTTCCAAGATGGCGGTTTGGATTTAAGGGGACATTTTATATTTTTGTCTGCGGTAGGCCTTACTTAACAACTGTGCAAAGTCTCCACTTCCTGCTAATTTGTTGAGTCGAGTAATGCTTTTCTGCTAAAAAAAGCCATAAAACCTATTTGCACTTTGTATATCACACTGAAATACAGAATTATTTCTTTTAAATCCTAAGTAACTTTTTAATTTTTAATCCTACAAAAAAACGTTACATACAAGAAATGTTCCCCTTTTAATGAAGAGTATTTTTTCTCTCTTGTATATTTTAGTAGCTGTGATGGTTCTGAAGTTATTGTCGAAAATCCGTATTTAGGCCGCCATTTTCCAAGATGGCGGCTTGACCACAGCCTGGATTTATGGGGACTTTTGATATTTTCATCAGTATGGCTTACTTAACAATTGTGCCAAGTCTCTACTTCCTGCTAATTTGTTGAGTCGATTAATGTTTTTTCTGCCAAAAATCCTCTACTACCAGTGTAGGAGTAGGCTAGGCTGGGGTAGGATACTTCAGTAAGCCACCTTTAAAACGCGATTATTCTCAGCTTCATATTCACCAGTCGCGTTCAATTGCTAGTATGATCCCTGAAGATCCGCTCTACGAAGCGCAAGGTCAACTAAAACGTTACTGACATCCACAAGATGTCGCTAAACACTAAAAAGAATGCTTTAAAACGCGACTACTGTCATCGACAAATCGTAACGTATCGTATTTGGAGATTTGCATAGCCCCGTCAACAGCTGAGGCTATTCAGCAGCGCTCGCAGTACGAAGGCCCCGAGAGAAGAAAAAGGTTAAGAGCAAAGAAAGGGATGTAGGAAGACATCCAGAATATTTGACATAATTGTCAATCGCATACAATCGGTATATATGACGTCAGCAGCCGATGTTGTCATAAGATATCGCTAAACAGATGTTTAAAAAATCGGTGTATTGCTGTTATGCATCGTCTATGTAGGGTACGGTCGACATTTACCCAAAAGATGTTGCTAAACACTAAGTGCTGTTACATTAAATTCACGACTCCAGTTAGACACCTTTTAAACTGAGCGATTCTCAGCTACATATTTGCCAACACGGTTCAATTGCAACTAAACATTTTTGCATTTTATTTTATTGTATTAATTATTACATTATTATAATGCAATCTTGAATGCATTAATATCAAACTTGAAACAATTGTAATTATTATGCTCATATAATTTTATGCTTTGTTGGTTGATGAGATTTGTACTTGAGTGTGTTTAGTACCTGAGCAGTTTCTTTGAGGAAAGGTACTTGGTATAACCATACGTTTCATTTAATATGCATGATGTATGTGAGATTGGTAGTATTTCATACATGATATGATTGTAGTGGTACATATTGCTATAAGATCTCATTGAACTGTGGAATAAGAAATGATCAATTAAACATTTCAATAATAGAATGGGAATATAATGTCATAATTATAATCATATGTGCTGTGCATTTATGTCTGAAGTTGTTTAAATATTTCTAGCGAGTGACAATAGTTGCGAAGTACTGTTTGGTTTGCGTCGGAACATTTTATAGCTATGTGTATTATAAATAACATTAGATATGTTGCTTTGGGTGATGTGACATTACTGTCATTGTAAGCTTATGTTTGACACCTTTACATGGTGTTATACGGACACTATAAGTTTATCGTTTTCTAGAAATTGTATTTGTGGATTGTCGTCAACGGCCATTGTTGCCAAAGGACGACGTTAAACTTTGGAATAATAAAAAAAATTGCAACTAAGTCCGTCGACAGGTAACTGAAACACACAAGATGCAATTATACGCTAAAGAAATATGCTGTTTTCGGGTGGTGCCAGTCCAAATTCTGGATAAAGCAGGACGCAGCTAATCATCTTCTTTGTGATACGGCGTCGTTAACTACACATTAATTGGCCTGCGTTACAAGATTTACTTCTGTTAGGGGAGCTCCATTACATTTACCCGTATTGCCAACACGGTTCAGTCGTAAAGTAACACTAGTAATGTAGTCATTACTCGTAAAGTAAATGTAACGTAAATGTAATTTGCTCGTAATGTAATTCTAATGCCCGCAATGTAAGTGTAATACCTTAATGCGAAAGTAATACTTGCAATGTAAATGTAATACTCATAATGTAAATGTAATGTACATGTAATCTACTCGAGATGTGAATGTTATCTCGTAATATAAATGTTATGCCCGTATTTTAAATGTAAAATAACTTGCCTATTTTATTGGCCTTGGTCAACCGGAAGAGCTCTATTAGAGGTTACACGGTGTGATTACTTATAAAGTGCCGCTCACAATATCGACTAATCAGATGCGCTCCCAGCGTGACAGCCCTTTTTTCATCAAAAGAGAAAAAATCTATTTGCATTTGAGACATAGAAAAAGCGACTCACATTAGGGGGCCTCTTGGAAGTCAGGGGCCTCGGAGCACGTGCTCCCTGTGCTCCACTGGTTAACCCGGGCCTGGTCATATGTAGGGTTAGAATGCGACAAGATGTCAGTAAATAAGAAATACTGCTGCTTTAAAGGCATGCCTTCAGTTAAACACCCTTAAAATGATATTGTTCTCACCTACATATTCACCGCTGGCGTTCAATCTCCAATTCATTCCCGTAAATGATCCACGAAGGACAAGGTCGACTTCAAGGTAAAATGACATCCAGATGATGTCGCTAAACATCGAAAAGAATACTTTAAAACGCAATTATTGTCATCTACATATCGTATCGTATCGTATCGTATCGTATTTGGAGATTTGCATAGCTCCGCTCACAGCTGAGGCCACTCAGCAGCGCTCGCAGTACGAGGGCCCCGCAAGAAGAAAAAGGTTTAAAGCACGGAAAGGGATGTAAAAATAGATCCGAAATATATGAGATACTCGTGAATCGCGTACAATCCTTATATTATGACGTCAGCGGCCGATATTGCCATGAGATATTGTTAAAAAGATGTTTGACAAATCGGTATATGACAGAGGGACCAGACAAGGAGACCCGATATCACCGACAGTGTTCATAGCAGATCTGGAGAGAGCAATGGACAAGATCAGAGAAAGAGATAGTGGAATAACAGTACACGGCACCCGAATTAACAACTTACGGTTTGCAGACGATGTGGACCTATTAGCAGAAGACAGAACGGAGCTGGGACACTCGCTAGAACTACTAAATGAAGAAGCAAAAAAATATGGACTCACCATCAACATTAAGAAAACGAAAACCATGATATTCGGACGCAAGACCAACGAATCCATTGTAAAGGTAGAAGGCGTTGAAATAGAAAACGTGGGAAGCTTCACCTATCTAGGCAGCAACTTCACATTCGACTTGGATGGCGAAACAGAAGTCAAGACCCGTCTAGCAAGAGCATACACGGCCCTCAAATCGTTGGACAAGATACGGAAGAGCAACACCATCAAGATGACAACAAAGATGAGGGTCCTCAACACCACGATCTTCAGCACAGCGCTTTACGGCTGCGAGACATGGGTGTACACTGCCTCGATAAAAAGAAGGATCCTGGCATTCGAGAACAAATGCTACAGAAAGATCCTACGAATAAAATGGACGCAGAGAATAACCAACGAGGAGATATTTCGGCGAGTGGACAGAGCAGAGACGATCTTACAAAAAGCTATGAGGCGTAAACTGGGGTTTTTCGGGCATATCGCAAGAATGACGGACGACAGAAAACTTAAGACTCTGGTTTTCGGAATAATGGATGGAACCAACAAGAAAGGTAGACCACATCGGGAATGGAGGGAGGACATAGAGGACTGGTGTGAAGACTCACTACAAAAACTGTTTCATCTGGCTAAGACGTTCTATCGCAACCTATAATAAGACGAACAAGACCGAGCAGAAGGGATATAATTATGTCTGACATAACATAACCGACAGTTAGTTAAAGCGACAAGCTGATGACTACACAAGCGGAAAACCCTGTGGGGAGGCTGGGGTAGGATTGTCCCAAACGAAGTGGGGTAACTCTCTGCCCTGCCTCGGAGGTGATTAGCCAACCTTACTTCCGTACAAGGCCAAACGAACGGTTAATGTGTTCAGAATTTCTGTCTTGTTATTTGTTATTACCAGTTAGGCGATTGGATTCAGCTTTTTTATGTCATGAAAGACCATTTGACATCGATAGCAACGCATTCTTTTGAGTTAAGAAGAATATGTTGCAACCGAGGTTAATGGCCTTTGATGAAATAAGAAGGACAAGGTCGACGTCAACAGCGTTGATAATCCACAAGATGTCACTAAACTCTAAATACTGTTGCATTAAATCCACGACTGCATTTAAACACCTTTAAAACGTTGCCACTCTCAGCTAAATATGTGCAAATCTCGTTCAGTCGCTACACACCTTTCCATTCCAACCTGTGATGTTTAGGTCGACTTCAACGTAACTGACATCCGCAAAGTAACACTAGGTCAAGCTTAGGAGTTTACAATAATATTATTAGTATTCGAGGCGGTGATAAGCAACTACGGTTAGTGCTACCATCTGGCGAATGATGCTCCAATTTTTGTTGTCACCTAGCGAACAACGGGTGAATTTATTTATTTAACGACGACGCCACGGCTGGAAAAAGAAGAGGAACAAGAGCAGTTCCTTAAGACAGCCTAAAGAGGCCATTCACGGGTATTAAGTGCTAATGCCCCATTTCCTTAGCTTCGGGATGTGAAGGCCGGTGGCCAGCCCTCTCCCTCATTGTCTGATCTTCGCACTGAGAGTGTACGGTCAGTGTACTTATTATAGATGAGTTGGCTATGGGCGAAGCTGGGGAAGACATCTCGAAATAGGGGTCTGAGTGAGCGTCGTAATCTCCGCAGTGGGGTTACAACGCACTTTAGTGCATTTGCTGCCAAATTGAGTCTGTTTAAGGCGCGTTACTTTCTGTTATTCTATATACCCGTATTTAGAAGGCTAATAATTCAATATTGTAAGATAACACAAAAAGTAGAGTATAACCTGGGACGAAAGCTAAAACTACTGGGACAGTTGTCCCACTACAGTTATACAGTTAAAATATGCACCGAGGATTGTCCCAATGGTCTTGCAACGGAGTAGGTTAACTCTTCTGACCCGCCTCGGACTCGTTTGGCCAACCTTCCTTCCGTACAAGGCCAAACGAACGGTAAATGCGTTCATAATCTCTAGCTTGTTATATGTTATCATAAATTCGGCGATTTGATCCATCAGTTTTACGACCTTATGTCCAGTGTGATTCTCCCTACAGATTTTATTTTAGTTACAGTTACAGTTATAGTTAATGGTTTTTCATTTTAGTTATAGTTACAGTTACAGTTAATATTATTTTTTAGTTACAGTTATAGTTATCGTTAACGAAATCATTTTGCTTTCGTTAACGAAAACATTTTCGTTACCGTTATCGTTAATGAAAATCACACTGAATTATGAAGACGCGTTACACAATAATTTGCTTAAAGCTTTGACGAATAGGTGCATTCAGCTTCATGAATACACAGCGCTCCATACTCACCGACATCCAAGGCGAACATAGGAATCATTTTGCTTTCGTTAAAGGCTGTATTTTCACGTTCTCACGTTAGTTGATATTGCACCTTTTTTTATCGTATTAACGAAAATAGCAATGAATTTTCGTTAGTGTTATTTTCGTTATAGTTATAGTTATAGTTAATGATATTTTTAGTTATAGTTATAGTTATCGTTAACGAAATCGTTAACGAAATCATTTTTTGTTCGTTAACGAACATTTTCGTTGTCGTTAACGTTAACGAGAATCACACTGCTTATGTCTTGAAAGACCATTGAAGTCGATAGCAACAAATTCTTCTGAGTTCATAAGAATTCGTTGCTATCGAAGTCAATAGCATTTGATGTCACAAGATAAGTCGTTGAAACTGCTTGATCCAATCGCCGAATTCATAATAATATATTCTCTAAGAAAGACAAACCTGTCGACGTCAACAGCGCTGATATCCACGTGTCACTCTCAGCTACATATTTACATATATCGTTCAATTTCTGGACTGCGACACTTCTCGTACTTTAGCAATGCCAGCCCCAAGCCTGGAGAAAGGAGGGGGCGACGCTAATCATATTTGTTATCACATGCAGAGTGTCGTTAAAGAGCAACTAACTAACTAATCCCCAGACTGCGACCTGGTGTGCGTTATGAAGCGCAAGGACCCCCTTCAACGTAACTGACATCCACAAGATGTCGCTAGACACAAAACAATGCTATATAAAATCAACGACTCCAGTTAGACACCTTTTAAAGGTCGTCTTTCTCAGCTACATATTTACCAATAGCGTTCATTAGCAAGATTCGTCGGCAAAAGTTACTAAGAATTCCCTAGACAAAAAAGAATGAATAGCAACCAAGTACATACGCTGGCGAGTACCAAAGCGAATTGCTGAACCACGTCCGAACCCGCAAGCTAAGTTACCTCGGACACATCATGAGGCAACCAGGGGACAACATCGAAAGCAGCCTGATGATGGGTCTCTTAGAAGGGGTTTGCAACTGCGCAAGACTGAGAATATCCTGAATCGACAACAATATTGGATGGATTTTGCTACAAAGAAACTGTCTGATATACATAGTATGGGATAGAAAACGGTGGGTAATGTTGATCCATTCCCGCAGCCTACCATAGCAAAGCGGCGATGGCGCATTAATTTGCCTGGAAATGCGGTTACTGTGTTATAAAATGTACGTGTGCTTGGGGCCGTCCGATGCCTGTAATGTAAATGTAATGCCCGTAACGTAAATGTAATGCCCTGAATGTAAATGTAATGCCCTTAATGTAAATGTAATGATAGTAAGCTTGTAATGTAATGTAAATAACCGACATATAAATGTAATTATCGTAATGTAAATATAATACCTGTAATTTATATGTAATGTAAATTGACTCTTCTGTGCGTGTGGTCCACCGGAAGAGCTGTACTAGGGGTCACACGTAGGTCAGTAGCTGGAGGATCAGGGTTGCTAGTTCTCACCTCGCGAGAGATATTCGAGGTTTGGGTCCTGCTGTTAAAACTGATGGATTAAAAATCGCCGAATTGATAATAACATATTTTGTAAGAAAGACAAGGTCGACGTAAACAGCGCTGTTATCCAGAAGATGTCGCTAAACTCTAAATACTGTGCATTTAATCTTCTAGACTCACAAGGCTTGATCCCACCACTGGGGCCTCTGAATAGTTATTCTGCGAGAGTCGTTTTATAAATTTCTAGATACAATATTCTACAATTTAACCGGCGACTCCAGTTACACACCTTTTAAACGTAGTCACTCTCAGTTACATATTTACAAATCGCTTTCAACTGGTACATCGCTGTAATATGCCAAACTAATTTCTGTCGACGTCAACAGCCTTTGTTGCTATAAGATGTCGTTAAACCCTGGATCCATCCATCCAACTGGTACATAATTTACATCATCATCATCTTAATGTGGGGTAACGTAAACGGTTTTAACGGAATTGTTCAGTAATTTCCGACATATTGGAGCTTATTGATGCTAAGATTGCGTACCAGAGTTACTCGTCGGCTTTGCCAAGGATTTGGTACGTTTGAAGGGTATTTTGTTCATAAGTCGCCTTGTCTTATCTTATCTTATCTTATATGCGCGAGGGACAAGTAGATCAAGGCGGTCAGCAGACCGAAGAGGGCGGGAAGAGAGAGCAGATAGAGGTTTACGCATTAGGTCACAAAGGTATTTAGGAGCTCTTCCCAGCTGAGTCATAGAGACCAGGAGGAGGACCTTGTATTGGATGCGGGAAGCAACAGGAAGCCAGTGAAGTACATCAGTCATAAAGGTAGTTGTGTGAGAGAGCCTTGACCTACGTGACTGAATCAGTCCGTCCTTCTGATGTTCGACCGAGTCAACCATTCCGCCTTTAGCCTGTACTTTCCTTCTCGGTGGACTGACGCGGATCATTAGAGTACACTTGGGACCTCGAACAATAACCGGACGTGTGTCATCTTACCAATGAGGGACTGCTCGGAGGAAGCGTCATCGTGTGCTGCGAGCGCTGTCACCTGTCGTCTCTCTGCTCTATCGACGCAACTTGGTCCAGAGACTCTAAACATCCATCGTCATCTGTCGACAGGAATCCGTTGATTGGTTCCACGTGTGTGCGAGGGCCCTCCAGTGGTGACTCGTCCAGCTTACTGTTCATTGTTTTGCTTACTGATGTAATATTTTCGTTCGTAATGACATGCAACATTAGGTTTGTGATTTGAGTGGCGCTATACAAGTGTCCACTTACATTACATGTATGCGTTTATGTATGAATGGATGTATTTATGTGTGTATCATGCCAGTTGATATAAACGCATTTTCGGTGATTCACCAAGAGCTGCGGCTATGACTACCTAGACGATCAACACAATTATGTAATCTCGACATTTCTAAAGAGCCACTGACAGCCAGAAACAGGGTTTAGTTATGCTGAAAAGAATAGGCAGATAGGTACGAAGTTAGAAAAGATGTCCGTAAATAATAAACATTGTTGCATTAAATCCACGACTGCAGTTAGACACCTTAAAAACGGAGCCATTCTCAGCTACATGTTAAAGATTCGATTTAAATCACTAGATTCATTGGTAGACTGGTTAAAGGAGGAGGTCGAGGCTAATGATCTTTGTTATCACTACTGTCAATAATCGCTAGATTCCTCCTCTTCATTTCCTATGTAGGGTAAAGTCGATGTTAAATTCACTAAAACAGAAAACAGAAAAGAGCCAATTTGGTCAAAACAGAGCCTATGGACCATAGAGCAAAAGGAAAAGAATCCGAAATGAATAATGATGCATGTATGTATATATGTATAGATATATAAATACATATATTAAATGTTAGTCCATATATTATAAAAGATCGATAGCAACTATCTGTCATAATCGCCATTTCAATAACCTGAAGAGGCGAACAAAATTGATGACGAAAGTTAAATGAAAATGAACCGAAATATATAAAAAAAACTTTGGCGTCAACGGCATTTTTGATAATTTTATAAGATGTCGTTAAACACTGGAATACATACAATCGTTAAACTACATAACTTACGCTATACCCGGTATATGCATTAAATCCACGAATGCAGTTAGAACTCTTTAAAATTCAGTCACTCTCAGCTACATTTCACCAATCGCGTTCAATGGCTTACATCAACTATACGCTACTGCTGGTACTCTAGCAGTGCCAGTCCCAAGCCTGGATAAAGGAGGAGGGCGACGCTAATGATATTTGTTATCATAAAGTGTCGCTAAACTGAAGCTACTACTAGTAATGGCTAAATCAATTAAAATTGGAGTTTTTTTATAGTTCTAAAAAAACTAGATTTAGAATCTCGTGTGCATTATGAATGTTCATTAAGAATCTTTCTTTTAAATTTAAGCAAAGGCTTTTGATTATTATTACAGAGGTCATATGATGACGTTAAACTTTGGAATAAAAAAATCACCAAATTTAGTATCAACAACTCTATCAACAACATTCTTTAAAGCGTTAGGTCGACATTAACGGAACTGAAACCCATAAGATGTCGCTAAACTGTAAAACTGCAAATCGACGACGGCAGCAGTTAGACACCTCTTAAACACAGCCAATCTCAGCTACATATTTTCCAAAAACGTTCAATCGCTAGGTACCTCGTCCCAGAGGTACACATGTGTTAGGTCGAAGTCAACGCAACTGAAACGCACAAGGTGTCGTTACATATTAAAAAAACATGCTGTTTTCGGGTGGTGCCAGACCAAATTCTAGATAAAGGTGGAGGGTGACGCTAGCTATGTTCGTTATGATAGGGCGTCGTTAAATACACATTAATTGGCTTGTAAATTTAAGGACTTACTACTGTTCGGGACCTTTCGATTACGTACGACCGTGATGTAAATGTAATCCCAGTAATGTAAATTTAATGTCTATCATGTAGATGCAACACTCGATATGTATTTGGAATATTCGTATTCAAGCCTTGTGGCCTGTCCGCCACAGATTGACAGTCCAGCACACTAACCAGTAACTACCAAGACTATTGCTCTCCATAGTAAGACGATTAAGTGTTCATAAAAGACAAAGAAAACATATAGAAGGAATATATGCCTCACTGAACAACTTATCAGAGAGTTAACTCACGGCCGCTGAGTATACCCAACCAGAAAACCCCGGTGTAGGGGTTGGCTGGGCTGGGGTAGGATGCTTCAGTGAGACACCTTTAAAACGCGAATCTTTTGTGCTACATATACACCAGTCGCGTTCAATCGCTAGTAACATTCCTGAAGATCCGCTCTACGAAGCGCAAGGTCGACGTCAACGTAACTGACATCCACAAGATGTCGCTAAACACCAAAAAGAATGCGTTTAAAACGGAACAACAGTCATCGACATATCGTATCGTATTTGGCAATTTGCATAGCTCCTCCCACAGCTGAGGTCACTCAGCAGCGCTCGCAGTGCGAAGGACCCGAGAGAACAAAAAGGTTTTAAGCAAGGAAAGGGATGTAGGAAGGGATCCAGAATATTTGACATATTTGTCAATCGCGTATAATCGGTATATTCTGACGTCAGAGGCTAATATTGCCACGAGATATCGTCACACTGATGGTAACAATCGGTATGCATCTATTATGCATCGTTTATGTATAGTAAGGTTGACGAATAGATAGCATTCCCAAAAATTGATTCAGGAGGAAATGAAAGCTTGGATCAGTGCAGAAGTTAACCTGTATGTGTACGCAATAGCGCTGTAGAAGTAGTTAGTATAAGAGTCGGTGAGAATACGGGGTTAATGTGAGAGACGGTGTTCTACGGTGGAAATAGTTGGTCACGTGATGGTGCAGGAACGGAAACTGCAGCGTAAGACATCTTCCAAGTGATAATACCCCGAACTTGACGCAGCAAACCGTAAGGCACTTTTTAAACGTAGATATTCTCAGCTACATATTCATCAAATTGCGTTCAATCGCTAGTGTATCCTTCTTAATTTCCTAAGTAGGGTAAGGTCGACGTCAGACAATATTGTCGGTAAATAATAAATATTGTTGCATTAAATCCGCCACTTCAGTTAGACACCTTTAAAACGCAACCATTCCGGCTACATATTCACCAAATCGCGTTTAATGGCTACGTTACTAGTTCTTATGAGGTGCGAAGTCGACTTCGACGTAATATATAGGTCATCAGTTTGAACCGCGTATGTAGGTCGACGTTAATCCACAAGATGTCGCTAAATACTAAAAATATATAGCCGGTGTCGCGTGACAGACTATCCGTCAATAAATTTATCCACCCGGATAGAATATACCGGTACAGAGTATCCGGGGGATAAACCATTTCTATCCATCATCGTGTAAAGTCATATCCGAGGGATAAAATTGAGAGGTAGGAGGTATTATTGAAAATGCGTATAACTGATTGATCTATGCTATAATCAAAATGCAAAAGTGTTAAGTCTTCTAGAGTAGGAAATTATACTTTAGATTTGTTCTCAAATTAATATTTTAAAATGGCAACTTATATTAATACCTCACAAAATGAGTGGTGGGACAGTGGTGGTACAAAATTCAGTGGTAGTCATATTCGAACAGTGGTGGGATACCATTAGTCCCACTGTTTAATAGAGAAGATCATGATTAAATCTACAACCGAAGATAGACAGCCATGCTCAATTATATATTGTGTTCAATCACCATATTAATTAACACATTTGTTCTATAGGAAGGTAATGTCGACGAAACCGACAACTACAGGATGTCGATAAACGCTAAGCAATGCGTTCAATCGCCAGGTTTGTCACGCATCCTTATGACCAATGCTCGAGGGTACGTACCATACGTATTCTATTTTTTGAAAGGTACGTACGTTTTTTAACGTACCCTATTTTAGGATACGTAAACAATAAAAAATACGTTAACCACGTCATTGCTCATTTAGCCTCATTATAAGAATGTTCAATTTAATTTAAGCAAACAATCACAACCCAATATACAGCGTAGTAAATTGAATTAAATTTACTGCTACGCTTTCGGAAGTACCGGTTTCAATGACGCACACTGTTGACGTCAGATTATACGTAGGCTATGGGTCGCCGAGTAAACCATAAATAAAATTTTCGTGTATGATGCGTACCATACGCGTATTATATTTTTTGAAAGGTACGTACGTATTTTAACGTATTCTATTTTAGGGTACGCGTACCCTCGAGCTTTGCTTATGACGGTCCAGTGAATTCCGTGATCTTCCCCTTCTCCTTTTCCTTCCAGGAAACCACCCAACCAATTACAAAATACTGCTGCACTAAATCCAAGACTCCAGTTAGACACCTTTAAACGCCGTCATTCTCCGCTAAATGTTTACCAATCGCTTGTACGGTTAGATCGACATTAGACAAGATTATTATTATTACTGATATCGGTAAATTATACTTATTGATGCATTAAATCCACCACTTCGGTTAAACACCTTTAAAACGTTATTATTCTTAACTACATATTCACCGGTCGCGTAAAATCAGTAATTTGATACCTGGTATACTCTCAGAAGCGCAATGTCGAATTCGACGTATCTGACATCCACAAGATATCGCTAACCACCAAAAACAATGCGTTTAACACGCCGCTACAGTGTCATCTACATATTTGCCAATCGCGTTCAATCGGAATATATATATTGACGTCAGAGGCCGATGTTGCCATGAGATGTCGTTAAACTGATGGTTTAAAAAATCGGTTCATTGCTGTTATGCATCGTCTATGTAGGGTGAGGTCGATTTTTAACTACAGAATTTCGCTAAAAACTAAGTACTGCTGCATCAAATCCACGCAGTCACTCATATATGGAATTAAAAAATCGCCAAATTAAATATCAACAACTCTATCAACAACATTCTTTAAAGTGTTAGGTCTACGTTAACGGGACTGTAACCATAAAATGTCGCTAAGTTGAACATCTAAAACTGCAAATTGACGACGACACTTAGACACCTTTTAAACGTATCCACTTTCAGCTACATATTTGCAAACTGCGTTCAATCGCTAGGTCTCTTCATTGCAGACCTACCCATGTGATGTTGGTCGACGTCAACGCAACTGAAACACACAAGGTGTCGTTACATATTAAAAATATGCTGTTTACAGGTGGTGCCAGACCAAATTCTGGATAAAGGAGGATGGCGACGCTAGCTATGTTCGTTATGATAGGGCGTCGTTAAATACACATTAATTGGCCTGTAAATTCAAGGACTTACTGCAGTTCGGGAACTTTCGATTACGTACGCCCGTAATTTAGATACAATCGTTCTTCTGGTTCTCTGCCTTCAGGCAGGTTCTAACATCTCTCGATTTTGAGCCTCTTCTTTGAGTCATCTATATCCTTCCTTCATCATCCAATCCAGCATCATCTTTCTTGGTCTTCCCCTTGTCCTCCTCCTCTTCATTCTTCCCTCTATGACTTTTCTTGGGAGAGAGTCCCCTCTCAGCGTGTGTCCAATCCATTTCCTCGTTGTAGATACAATCCAGGTAATATAAACTCGTTATGTGATTGGAATATTCGTATGGTAAAAGTAAAGCCCGAGTGTAAGTTTACGGTCAGTGAACTCACTACAGCTGAGTTAGCTATAGGGGGCACAACTGGAACAGAACTCTCGAATTAATTCCTGCCTGGTAGGGATTTGAACCAGCGACCTCTCGGTTGACAGTCCAGCAGGCCAACCAGTAACCATTAGGCTATCGCTCTTCATAAGGGGACGCGGTGGTGTAGCGGTATGTTCTGTGCTTTTAACCCGAGGGTCGCAGGATCGAATCTACCTCAAGCCCAGTGGCGTAACAACCATATAACAAGGGTGAACAAAGTCCAGAGGCAATCACGGTCGCAAGGGCCCCTAAGCTTGTTAACTAAGCAAATTTGAGTTCATAGCTTTTAATTATCATTTGGGAACGATTGCTATCAGACTGACCATTGACAATACATCTCGCGCACTTTCTCAAATCGCTGCTACCATATTTCTCTCTGCAGCATTTGGTGACCTGACTTACGTTCATTCGGGAACCATCATTACTAGAGCTACAGCAATCTCAGCTATTTCAAAGATTACACTGAAGTTTAATGCTGTTGGAAAGAGACGCATAAAATCTTTCAAGAACTGTACTGTCTTCAAGATCCAGAAGTAGCCTTCAAGAGTCATGTATTTTTCGCTCTCCATAGCATGACGATTAAGTGTCATAAAAAAGAGAGAGTATATTATGTAGACGGAGTATATGCCTGACTGAACAACTTAGCAGACAGTTAACTCACGGTCGCTGTCTTCCGAACCAGAAAACCCCGGTGTAGGGGTAGGCTGGGCTGGCGTAGGATTGTACCAATGCTCGTGCAACGAAAGTGGCTTTACTTCCCTGTCTTGCCTGAGACGCAATTGGCCAACTGATAGGCCTAATGACATCTACTGTAAGAAAGACAAGGTCGATGTTAACGGAAATGAGTTAAGATCTTGATAAATTCTAAATACTGCTGCGTTTGATCCACGACTGCAGTCATTCTCATCTAAATGTTTACTAATCGCCTTCAGTAGCTAGAATATCCTTCTTCATATCCAATGTTGGGTAAGATCGACGTTAGACCAGATGTCGGGATATAATAACTGACAGCCAAACGCAGGTATATGAATTGTTAGCGCCTTCATTTTCTTAGCCTCGGTATATGAGGGCCGTTTCATCTTCCCATTGACAGTGTACAGTCAGTGTACGGTCAGTGTACTCCTTATGATTGAGTTGGCTAGGGGTACAGATGGAACAGAAATCTCGAAATAAATGTCTGCCTCTGGCGGGGATCTGAACCACAGACCTCTCGGTTGACAGTCCAGCCCGCTAACCAATAACCACTAAGATTATCGCTCTTCATTGTTCCAAGGGTCATAAACAGACAGCAACAAGGTGAACCCTCATTCAAACCTTTCTTCCTGGCAAAGCCAAACAAGCCAAAAAACAAAGATACCCCATTTTTCCTGCTCGTGTATTGTTCTAGAACAATCTCAGATCCTGTCGACGTCTACGGCAAGTGATGCCTCAAGAAATGAAAAAGAAATCCAATCGTCTAATTGATAATGGCATCTGCTGTAAGAAGGACAAAGCCGACATCAACAGCGCCGATATCCACAATATGTCGCTAAACTTTAAATACTGCTGATGCATTAAATCCATGACTGCAGTGAGACACTTTTAAAACGAAGCCAATCACTGCTACATATTTACCAATAGCGTTCAATCGCTACACCACCTGATGCGCTCTACTGAGGTCGACTTCAACGTAACTGGCACCCACATGATGTCGTTAAAGACTGAAAATGCTACATAAATGGACGATTCCAGTTAGACGCCTTTTAGACGATGCCAATCTCAAATACATATTTACAAATAGCGTTCAATCGCTAGCTTCCATTGTACTTCATTCCACGAAGCGTAATGTCGACTTCAACGTAACTGACATGAGAGGATGTCGCTAGGCAAATCAGTGAGGTTCTCTGGCCAGAAAATCCGTGATCTTCCACAATTAACCAACCAATACCAAAATACTGCTGCATTTGATACATGTCCTCAACTACACCCGTCGTAGCAGCTGCTCTGCCTCCTCTCTTCGGTCTCTCAAGCAACCAGACTCAGATCTCCTCTTGACATCTCTGGACAACCCTTCTGACAGGACGCAGCGCTCGTGAAAAAGCTGTTGCCATGCTCTTTGCTTTAGAGTAGCGCTTTAGAATTTGAGGTTTACGTAGTCGAATAGGTCGAGATCAGGAGTTTGTAATTAGCATTCGAGGCTGTGAGAAGCAATTACGGTAGGTGCTACCATCTGGCGAATGATTCTCTAATTTCTTGTGTCGCCTAGCGAACAACAGTGTAAGCTTTCGAGTGAGTTTATTTATTTAACGATGACATCCTGATACCACAGCTAGATGAAGCAGAAGAAGAAAAGCGGTTCCTTAAGATAGCCCTAAGATACAGCCACGGATATCGAGTGTAATACCACACTTTCTTAGCCTCGGCATATGAGGGCGAGTGGCTAGTCCTTTTCCTCATCGTCTGTTCTACCCACTGAGAGTGTACGATCAGTGTACTCATTATAGCTGAGTTGGCTAGGGGCCGCAGCTGGGGTAGAAATCTCGAAATAAATTTCTGCCTCTGGTGGGATTTAAACCACCGACCTCTCGGTTGACAGTCAGGCACGGTAAACAGTAGCCACCGCCCTGCTGGTCCAGCGGCAGGGTGGTATGGAGCGAGCGAGGGTTGGAGCAAGGACCTCGTATACATTAATGTATTTAGAAGTTCTTGGATGTTAATACGTAGTAGTAGTTTTATAGCAACGACTGATGCTATGCATTCGCAGGAAGATGGCGCTTGCTGCTGTATCCAGCTGCTGAGGTTACACTGGCCTCGCTTTATCCTCACAGCTCAATTCAGTGTTTATGCGATGTTCAAGTGTAGGTCGATCTTCATTAGAACTATTTACTTTGAAACCTGACTGTACTAACGGCGAATATATCACACGGTCGTGTCTGGAGAGGAGGATTTTACAATCTGCCACCTCTGGGTCCAAGTATATTTTTGCAGCCTTTAATAATTTTATTTTCCTAAGTTTTAACTTTAACTGATGTTGTTATAATTAGAATTCGTTATCATCGTATCACTCGCGGTTTTAATTTAAATTCAATTTTCATTTTTAATGTTCTGTCGCCATTTGGAATGTACCGCCTCTATAGACCATGGCCTCCTTCAACCGTATAGGAAATCCGTCGTTGGGCAGAGGGCGCTAGGTAAATGAATCGTCCATCACGGCAGAATCGTCATCGCAGTGTTTGTTACACTCTGTCCATCGACAGCAGAGACCCAAACCTCGAATCTCTCGCAAGGTGGCGCCAATGGTACGTTAAGCTCTTTACATCTTAGAAAAATTAAATAATATCTTACTTAAAATAAAATAACATCTTGATGCGATCGACAGACTGAATTAGTAAAAAAAAAGAGAACTAAACGCCCCCCCCCCCAGAGAGACGGATCCCTAAAAAAAAGGTCATCAACTTTTTTGAGAGAGTAATTCCTATAGGAAAATTGGGACGAATGACTAAAAAAAAAGGTCACAAACTTTTTTCGAAGATGAAAGTTCTTTTTTCGAAGATGAAAGTTGTAAAAAGTCTGGATGAAAATTGGAAAAGTCTGAAAAATTGGTGGTCCCCCCAGAAACCTGGTTTCCCATCCCAGAAGAGGGGGACTAGATTAAACTCTGCTCACCGCACACTCTCAGTGGGAAGATTTGTTTCTATCGACGCAAGGTCTTTGATGACGGAGGAAACGTCGTTTAAACTGTCGGATCCAATCGCCTAACTGATAATAACATCTCCTGTTAGAAAGACAAGGTCGTCGTTAACGGAACTGACACTCGCACGATCTCGAAAAATGCGAACTGCTGCTGTGTTAATTTACGCGACTGTAGTTAGACACCTTTAAAACGTGGCTATTCTCAGCCAATTGAACGCTATTGGTAGATATGTTGCTGAGAATAGCCACGTTTTAAAGGTGTCTAACTACAGTCGCGTAAATTAACTCCATCACGGGCAATGAGGTCGGAGACGCGCTGTGCAAAAAAGCACTGCACATAGACCGCGTTGATTACCGAGAAGCCACGCCTTTCTACAAAGACCATTTCCTTCGGAAATACCAAACGGAATGGTCCACATCGAGCACAGAGCCAAGCGTTACTCCAGACCGAAAATACACTGGCTCCAGGCGAAGAAAAGAAAATTTCCATCACCAGACTTCGGCTGGGTCACTGCTGCCTGAACACCCAGTTGAAACTGTATTGTCGCCATGAGTCCGGAAGCTGTGACAATAGTGTGATGTCCAGGATACCGTGCGTCATTACTTTCTGGAATGTCCTTCTGGAATGTCCTGCAAGCGGATCTTCACGATCCATTCAACCGGATGTGCGATCGGAACAACTGCATCTTCGATCTGCGCACCGTACTCAGTTAATCCAGCTGCACTGACATCATATAGGCCTACAAGTGGCTGGCGGATTACGGACGAAGGATCTAGACAGCAAAAGACCATGAAGAACGAAGAAAGAGGCGAATAAAGCAAAAGACAAATATTTAAGAACACTTAAAGTAAAAACCATGTAAACAACACTATAGACTAAATTTCCCGAGGACACTAATCACTGTGATATATATATATAACCAAGACAGGGGAGGCGAGCAAACCCAACTCCGCTGCGTGAGCACAGGAAAAAGCGAACCTACAGCCTCCTCAACGGCACCTGTCTTTGAACCCGTAGCTTAGCATATTGTCTCTGTACATTGTTTTGTCATGACGCCAATCATCTTAGAGATGACGGCGTCGTTAAATAAACTATATCAACAATGAAACTCAATAAATTTAATAAAATCAATTCAATAAATGATTTGAAACTCATGCCAGAGCTTTAGCGTAGGGTAAGGTTGACGTTAACCCGCAAGATGTCGCTAAACGCTAAATACTGCTAGGGCCTACGTTAAATGTCCAGTACTAGACACCTTTTAAACGCTGCCATCCTCAACTACATATATTCCAACAGGGTTACATCGTTAGCTTGTTGTCCATTCTTCTTAAAGACGTGAACGCAACTGAAACAAGGTACCGTTAAACACTATAAATATGCTGTTTTCTGATGGTTCCAGTCCAAACTATGGATGAGGAGGGCGACGATAATCATCTTCGTTTTTACTCGGCGTCGTTAACTACGCATAAATTGGCCTGTAAATTCAGGGACTGCGTTACAAGATTTACATGTGTTTTGCGGCCGTTCGATGCCCGTAATGTGAACCTAATGCCCTTAATGTACATATAATGCTACTAAGGCCCACAATGTAATGCAAATACCCGCAAATAAATGTAATTCTCGTAAAGTAAATATAATACCCGTGATTTAAATGTAATTTAAATAGGCTCGCTTGTGCACGTGGTCCACCGGAAGAGCTGTACTGGGGTCACATGGAGGTCATTAGCTGTTGGATCGGGGATTATTATTTCACACCTCTCCGCGAGAGATTCGAGGTTTAGATCACTGCCGAAGGTCAGATTGTAACCAGACCAGAATAGATAGCATTTCCAAAACCGATTCAGGAGGAAATGAAAGCGTGGATCAGTGCAGAAGTTTACCTGCATGTGTAGTTGTGTACGCAGTAGTTCTCTAGAAATAGTTCACACTACAGCAGCTGAGAATATATGACGTCATTATGAGAGGCAGTATGATGGAATGCTGGAAATAGTTGGTCATAGGATGGTACAGGAACGGAACCAGTGTAAGACAGCCTGCAAGGACACTTCCTCTAACTTGACGCAGCAACCGTGAATAATCTGGTGCCCTGATGGTCAATTTGAAGAAAAAAAATTAAAACAAAAAAGAACTAATTTTGCAAAAAGAGCCTTTGTGTCAAAAGCTAAAGGAAAAGAAGCCAGATGGCCAAATGAATAATGTATGTGTATAATGTATGCACATATATTTTTAAATATTGAATATTAATCTATGCATATTATTAAAGATCGATAGCAACCATCTGTCATGTATTGCCATCTCAACAAACTGGAAGACACGGAATCAGCGACAAGAAAAGCAAAAGAAAATAGATGACGGAAGTCATATGAAGATGAACTGAAATATATCAAAAGCTTTAAAGGCTTCAACGGCCTTTGTAGCTCTAAGATTTCTTTAAACACTGGAATACATACAATCGTTGAATAGCATGATAACTTCCGCTATGTACGGTTAGATCGCCGTTAACCTATAAGCTCATTTACACATCCCGTTCATTCGATAGCTACACGATATTGGTATCCTATTACACTAATGGGTCTGATATCGTTAAATTCTATTATTCCATCCGCGAATGCAGTTAGACACCTTAAAAACGTCCTTATGCTCAGCTACATATTTATCAATCGCGTTATATCACTAGATCTTCCCACATCCCTTCCCTGTGGTCAACGTTATAATAATAATAATATTCGTTTATTAGAATCAGGATGGCACACCGCATTCTGGTACAATATCGCTCGTTCGCGCTAGGATGCCATAGACGTAGTCTGCAGATAGTTGTTGGAATCGTTCTGGTACAAGATTGTTATGTTTGAGTCATTCTAATGTGGCATAGTTAGCTCAAAAACTCTAGATAGGAATCATTTAATAATCCTCCAAAGCTAAACTCAATACCAGTCTTATAACCGAGAAAACTTGTTAAAACGCACACATGGGCAATAAGCGTGGCAGCCTATTAGGCGCCGTCGATCGAAAGTGCGTTAACGCACAACAGTGCTTTTTTTCTAGAAAAAAAGGTTCCGGAACGGAGCAATAGGTGCCGGAACGCAACAATTATGGGCGGGCTAAAATCACGAGAAAAACGGGATTGGGGGTTGGGAGTGGTCTCAATAAACACTGAAAACAGTTCAAAAACACTTAAATTAAATTAAAATAACTAAATTATTGTTTTAATTATTAAAATAAATAAATTATTTTTTAGGAGCTGAAAAAGGTGCCGGAACGCCGTACCGGCGCGTTCCGGCTGAAAAAAGCCCTGACGCACAAGATGTCGCTAAACACTAAAAATCCTGCTGCATTAAATTCACAACCGCAGTTAGACATCTTTTAAACACCTTTTAAACGCCGTCGCTCTCAACTACATCTGAAACACAAGCGTTCAATCGCTAACTCTTTAAGAGCTGTAATATGCCAAAACTAATTTCTGTCGACGTCAACAGCCTTTGTTGCTATAAGATGTCGTTAAACTCTGGATCCATCCAATCGCTAACTCAATTCCCAAAATGCAACACCAGTAACGTATATGTAATACCAGTAATGTAAAACAATGAAAAACGAAGTGTCAATTGTAACATTTACAAAGTAAAAAAATCGATATATTGTAGTGACAATAGTGTGGGAATACTACTGTCAAAGATGTCGGCGAATATGGCCTCCAAAACACCAAAATATGAATTTTCAATCAACTGACTGGTCGGTCACTATTGCCACTGCGATAAGTCGATTCCTTGACCTTGGAAATGTTACAGTTGACACTTCATTTGTCATTGTAGCTTACCTACGAGCCGAGGCACACATATTTTTGTTTTTTGGCGGTCAATTTGGCCGCCATCTTGGACAATGGTATTCCGACACTATTAGCACTACGATAAATCGATTCCTTGACCTTGGAAATGTTACAGTTGACACCTAATTTGTCATTGTAGTTTACCTGTGAGCTGAGATATTACATATTTTTTTGGGGTAAAAATTACCCCAGTTCGTCCTCCAATGTATCGTAAAAGTACTCCGTCCTGCGAAAGTTAGAGAAAAATCGTGTTAACGACCTGTGAAATTTAAATGTGCATGTTCTTTGTTAAATTGCTAATGTACGATGTTTGATATGACGTGTGAGGCCCATGTTATTTATATATATATATATATATATATATATATATATATATATATATATATATATATATATATATATATATATATATATATATATATATATATATATATATATATATTCGTTTATTCAAAAGCCAAATGAGAGCCCGCATTAGGGTACATATAAAAGTTAAGCAACAACAATGTCAAAGAATAATAAAGTTAACAATCAAACAAGATAGGAGAAATAAAATTTCTATTATCTTTAGTAGGAAGTGAAAAGTTGTGTGGTCTAGGCCTAAGATCGTATGGTATTGCAGTTTTGGGGGAATAGTGAAAATAGAACATGAAAAGGGTTGAGTTTAATGCAGCGAAATAGTCTTTTATCAGCTTGTTGTCATGTTGTCATGTTGTCATGAGATGTCATTTAACTCTCATTAAAAAATCGCTATAGGTGAATTCCAATTTTTGTGTCGAAGTCAACGCAACTGAAACTCACAAGGTGCCGTTAAACATTAAAAATATGTTGTTTTCGGTTGGTGCCAGTCCAAATTCTGGGTCAAAGAAATCATCTTCGTTATATACGGCTTCGATAACTATGCATTAATTGGCCAGTTAATTCAAGAACTGTGTCACAAGATTTACATGTGTTTGGGCCGTTCGATGCCCGTAATGTGAATGTAATGCCCTTAAGTTAAAATGTAAGTGTAATGCTAGCAAGACCCGTAATGTAATGCAAATACCAGGAATATAAATGCAATTCTCGTAATTAAAATATAATTCGCTTAATTTATATATATGTATATACATATACATATACATATATATACATATATATGAATATGTATGTTGTGTATGAAAATATTTGAACACATCGAAGAGGAATCAAAGTGTATGTAAAGTAGAAAAGCATCATATTTATTCACCAGTGTGAACTATACTCTAGAATACTATACTATGCTATACTATACTATACTATACTATACCATACCATACCATACTATACTATACCATACTATTATAAACTATGCCATACTGTACCAAGCTATACTATTCAATACCGTACTATGCAATTCTATATTATACTGTGCGATGCTATACTATAATGCACTATGTGACACTACACTACACTAGACTAAAGCACACTACACTACACTACAATAGACAACACTACACTAGACAAAACTAGACTACGCTACTCTTATTGAATTTATGATAGGCCCGTGTAAAGTCGACGCTCACATTGTCAAACATATAAGACGGCTTTTACCCCGAGTGAGACTCGGGGTTAACTGCTTTTACATAAAATTCCCGACCCGAGTTACGCTCGGGGTTAACGCTAAAGAGGTTAAAGGCGTCAACGGCTTTTGTAACTATGAGGTGTCGTTAAACACTGAATAATACAATCGTTAAATTGCAAGATAACTTACGCTATGTAGATTTAGGTCGCGTTAACCCATAAGCTACATATTTACACATCCCGTTGAATCGATAGCTCAACGGTATTAGTATCATATTACATTAATAGGTTTGACGTCGTTAAATTCTCTCGATCAATCCGCGATTGCAGTTAGACACCTTAAAAACGCCCTCACACTCAGCTACATATTTATCAATCGCTTTCTATCTATAGATCGTCCCGCTTCCCATTACATATATGGTCAATCAGACGCGCCTCCGGTGATCGACGTCACGAGTGCGGGAACGATAAGCGCGCTCCTCCAGTACACTTCAGGTTTGGATTTCGCGTCTGATTGAAGACTTGCAGCTGTTTGACCACGTGATCATCGATCGGGCCATAAAACAGTGGCGTCCACGTCCACGGTCGTGTGTCCATGAACAAAACGGGCATTTTGAACACCAGCTATTGCTGAACTTCACTTCCTTATGGCTCTTGTATGTTGGAAACTTCCCATTTTCAGGGCTGCGTCTCAAACATTCACAAACTTGACAAAACTCGGCAACATTTCCAAACGGCGTTAGGATTTGGTGGCAATATGGCTACTCTTGTTGTTTTTAAAATTTCAGGCAAATGCTAAAAGCTTTGACCGAGTTATGACACTCTTTCTTGGGGTCCACTTTTCATCGGGACACAGTGTATATATTCACCAGTCGTTTTCAGACATTAGCTTTCAGACAGGCGTCGTATATGAAGCGTAAGGTCTTCAACGCAACTCACATCCACAAGATGTCGCTAAACACTAAATACTGTTGCGTGGAATCCACGAATTCAATTAGATACCTTTAAAACACATCTAGTGTCAGCTACATTATCACCAGTCGCGTTCAATCGGTAGATTTTGACGTAGAAGCTTAAATGCAAATCACATCCACAAGAGGTCGCAATACACTAAGAACTGATAATAACAATTTGTAACTTCTATTGCGCCGGTGTCTAATGCACAAAGCATCATCAGATGGCGCACCAAAACCAAGCCGTAATCAGGTTAATATTCAGAAGATCAGTTAGTAATTTGAAAGAGATAAGTTTAAGTAGAGAACGAAATGACACAAGTGACTGAGCAGAGCGCACAGACACAGAGGGACAGAGTCTTAAAAAGTAGGCCCAGCAACCGGAAGTGCTCGTTCACCAATTAGGTATGACCAGACAAAGATGACCTCGTTGAATAATGACTAGTCTAAGGAATAAGAACTGATTTTGAGTATTGTGGCTTTCCAGAGTTCAAAGCGACCACTCCTCTCGATGCTGAACTTCCTCACTCAGTTAACTGTATCCATCCACCATCATCCAATCCAACAGCATCCACCCAAGTCTTCCTCTCGTTCTCTTTCCATCCACGATAGTTCTTAGCACTGTAAACACTGTAAAACCTTAACACCCTTCTCAAGGTAGGTTTGAGCTTACGCCCTCCTCCTTTCCCCAAACTTGGGACTGGCACTGGAGGAGTACGAGCAGTGGCGGACTTGACCGCCTCTGTCTTCCGCCTTCGAAGATACATCAGCCGAGGCATCGGCGATGGCGTTAAGACGTGCGCAAACGCCCAACGATCGACGCATGCGCACGGGTAGACGAAGAAGAAGCAGTCACAGGTATCAAGTGCTAATATCCCACTTTCTTAGCCTCGGCATATGAGTGCTTGTGGTCGTCTCTCATCGTCTGATCTTTCCACTGAGAGTGTACGGCCAATGTATGTATTATATTTGAGTTGGCTAGGGGCGCAGCTGGAGCAGACATCTCGAAACAGATTTCTGCCTCAGGCGGGGATTTGAACCCTCGATCTCTCGGTTGACAGTCCAGCGCGCCAACCAGAAACCACTAAGACGTACTATCGCACTCTATAATAAGACGAACAAGACAGAGCAGAAGGGATATAATTATGCCTGACATAACATAACCGACAGTTAGTTAAAGCGACAACCCGATGACTACACAACCGGAAAATCCTGTGGGGAGGCTGGGGTAGGATTGTCCCAAACGAAGTGGGGTTACTCTCTGCCCTTCCTCGGAGGTGATTAGCCAACCTTACTTCCGTACAAGGCCAAACGAACGGTTAATGTGTTCAGAATTTCTGTCTTGTTATTTGTTATTACCAGTTAGGCGATTGGATTCAGCAGTTTTATGTCATGAAAGACCATTTGACATCGATAGCAACGCATTCTTTTGAGTTAAGAAGAATATGTTGCAACCGAGGTTAACCCTCAGGCTACCAAGGTTTTTTTGCGACATCGGCTACCAAGGGGGGGGTGGTTACCACCCCCCCCCGGAATTTCGTGTTTGGTTTAAGATATCATATCATGTAATACAGCATTTGATTCAGCATTCATTTCTGAAAAGAATGGTATATTTAGTTGTAAAATATATGAATGCATCTCGAAATTATATAGTTTTTAACAAAGGCACCGGTCCATTTAACGATATCTGATATTATCGCACACAATTTGTACTATTGATCAATTAATATTATGACGTAAGGCCCTACATCGACACGCAAGACTGATATATATATATATATATATATATATATATATATATATATATATATATATATGCACACACACATTATTACCGGTATATGTGTGTGTATATATATATATGCCCATAGACAATTACGATTGTTACGTAAATACCTGGACAAAAATATATAAATGATGTGGGTTTTGAAAATGAACTATGTATCCAAGAATATTCTAAATATAATAAATATAATGAGGCTTAATTTTCAACAATACAAACTATTCCAAAGTCTGTTTTAGTTACAGACAAAACCTAAAGGCGTGCAGCTATATCAACATGAAAACATGAAACAAGAAATTATGTAATTTTTCCCGGCAGTCAAAAAAAACGTCAGTGGTCCTTGCAGTTATTGCAAGTTACTTTCATTGTTTTGTGCGAATGCTTCCTGCAAACCGGCTTCTTGAACACTTCACAGCACTGCTTTACTCTGTTAGTATTCTGCTTCAACTGTTTATAGCCCTTCCCCATACCCAACCATATCGGTTTACGTTGTGATATTGCATCAGTGATTTTCACACTGAAAAAGCGTATTATTATTCATTATGATCACTTCCGGTTATCAAAAGACAAATAACTAAGCAAGTAAATATAACCCTAAATTCCCTCTAAAGAATGGCATAGTTGTTTCTCTTCCAGAAAGAATAATGAATACCTTTATAGTCGACAACAGCTAACAGCTGACGAGAGAAATTCCTGATTTCATAAGTGGTACCTAGGCTATATCGGGTATAACTTTTTTATGGCGTGGGATATCATCATGACTTTTACCTCAAAATTTGCGCAAATGGACCCCCTACAGCTACCTAATATGTCAAAATTATATTCCACGTGCAAAAAAAGTTTTTCCAGAAAAACGTAGGGGGGGGTGGTAACCACCCCCCCCTTGGTAGCCCGAGGGTTAATGGCCTTTGATGAAATAAGAAGGACAAGGTCGACGTCAACAGCGTTGATAATCCACAAGATGTCACTAAACTCTAAATACTGTTGCATTAAATCCACGACTGCATTTAAACACCTTTAAAACGTTGCCACTCTCAGCTAAATATGTGCAAATCTCGTTCAGTCGCTAGACACCTTTCCATTCCAACCTGTGTTGTTAAGGTCGATTTCAACGTAACTGACATCCACAAGATGTCGCTAGACACAAAACAATGCTATATATAATCAACGACTCCAGTTAGACACCTTTTAAAGGTCGTCTTTCTCAGCTACATAAATACCAATAGCGTTCATTTGCAAGATTCGTCGGCAAAAGTTACTAAGAATTCCCTAGACAAAAAAGAATGAATAGCAACCAAGTACCAAAGCGAATTGCTGAACCACGTCCGAACCCGCAAGCTAAGTTACCTCGGACACATCATGAGGTAACCAGGGGACAACATCGAAAGCAGCCTGATGACGGGTCTCTTAGAATGGGTTTGCAACTGCGCAAGACTGAGAATATCCTGAATCGACAACACTATTGGATGGATTTTGCTACAAAGAAACTGTCTGATATACATAGTATGGGATAGAAAACGGTGGGTAATGTTGATCCATTCCTGCAGCCTACCATCGCAAAGCGGCGATGGCGCATTAATTTGCCTGGAAATGCGGTTACTGTGTTATAAAATTTACCTGTGCTTGGGGCCGTCCGATGCCTGTAATGTAAATGTAATGCCCGTAATGTAAATGTAATGCCCTTAATGTATATGTAATGCCCTTAATGTAAATGTAATGCCCTTAATGTAATTGTACTGCTAGTAAGGCTGTAATGTAATGTAAATAACCGACATATAAATGTAATTATCGTAATGTAAATATAATACCTGTAATTTATATGTAATGTAAATTGACTCTTCTGTGCACGTGGTCCAAAGAAAGAGCTGTACTAGGGGTCACACGGAGGTCAGTAGCTGGAGGATCAGGGTTGCTAGTTCTCACCTCGCCGAGAGATATTCGAGGTTTGGGTCCTGCTGTTAAAACTGATGGATAAAAATCGCCGAATTGATAATAACATATTTTGTAAGAAAGACAAGGTCGACGTAAACAGCGCTGTTATCCAGAAGATGTCGCTAAACTCTAAAAACTGTGCATTTAATCTTCTAGACTCTCAAGGCTTGATCCCACCACTGGGGCCTCTGAATAGTTATTCTGCGAGAGTCGCTTTATAAATTTCTAGATACAATACAATACAATTTAATCGGCGACTCCAGTTACACACCTTTTAAAGGTAGTCACTCTCAGCTACATATTTACCAATCGCTTTCAATTGGTACATAATTGACATCATCATCATTTTAATGTGGGGTAACGTAAACGGTTTTAAGGGAATTGTTCAGTAATTTCCGACATATTAGAGCTTATTGGTGCTAAGATTGCGTACCAGAGTTATTCGTCGGCTTTGCCAAGGATTTTTGGGTACGTTTGAAGGGTATTTTGTTCGTAATCTCGCCTTCTCCTGTGTGACTGCATCAGTCCCATCCTTTTGATGTTCGACCGAGTCAACCATTCCGACCGTGTGCTCCGCATGTAGCCTATTCTTTCCTTCTCGGTGGACCGACGCGGGTCATTAGAGTACACTTGGAGCCTCGACCAATAACCGGACGTGTGTCACCTACTACCAATGATTGACTGCTCTGTGGTAGCGCAATCGTGTGCTGCGAGATTTGTAACCTGTCGTCTCTCTACTCTATCGACGCAACTTGTTCCAGAGACTCTGAACATACATGCCATCTGTCGACTGGAATCCGTTGATTGGTTCCACGTGTGTGCGTGGGGCCTCAAATGTTGACTCATCCAGCTTACTGTTCATTGTTTTGCTAAATGATTTAATATTTTCGTTCGTAATGACATGCAACATAAGGTTTGTCATTTGAGCGGCGCTATATAAGTGTCCACTTACATTACATGCATGCGTTTATGTATGAATGGATGTGTGTATCATGCCAGTTGGTATAACGCATTTTAGGTGATTCACCAAAGAGCTGCGGCTATGACTACCTAGACGATCAACACAGTGTCGTAAAACTGATACAACTACCAATAATCGCTAGATTCCTCCTCTTCATTTCCTATATAGGGTAAAGCCGATGTTAAATTCACTAAAACAGAAAACAGAAAAGAACCAATTTGGTCAAAACAGAGCCTTTGGACCATATAGAGCAAAAGGAAAAGAATCCAAAATGAATAATGATATATGTGTGTATATATGTATAGATGTATAAATACATATATTAAATATTAGTCCATGTATTATAAAAGATCGATGGCAACTATCTGTAATAATTATATCGCCATCTCAATAACCTGTGGAAGCGAAAGAAAATTGATGACGAAAGTTATATGAAACTGAACCGAAATACATGAAAAAAATTAAAGGCGTCAACGGCATCTTGCTATATATAAGATGTCGTTGAACACTGGAATACATACAATCGTTAAACTACATGATAACTTATGCTATACCCGGTATATATGCATTAAATCCACGACTGCAGCTAGACTGCTTCAAAACGTAGCCATTCTAGGCTACATTAGCCAATCGCGTTCGATGGCTTAAATTAACTCCGCTCCTTCTCGTACTCTGGCAGTGCCAGTCCTAAGCCTGTATAAAGGAGGAGGGCGACGCTAATGATATTTGATATCACTAAGTATCGTTAAACTGAAACTAGTACTATTAATGGCTAAATCAATCACAATTAGAGCTATTTTATAGTTCTAAAAACTAGATTAAGAATCTCGTGTGCATTATGAATGTTCATTGAGAATCTTTCTTTTAAAAATCAAACAAAGGCCTTTGATTATTATTACAGAGGTCATATGACGACATTAAACTTTGGAAAAAAATCGCCAAATTAAATATAAACAACTCTATCAACAACATTCTGTAAAGTGTTAGGTCAACGTTAACGTGACTGTAACCTATAAGATGTCGCTAAACTTTAAAACTGCAAATTGACGACGACAATTAAACACCTTTTAAGCGTAGCCACTCTCAGCTACATATTTTCCAAACGTTCAATCGCTAGGTACTCCTATGCAGACTATCACAATCATGTGATGTTAGTCGACCTCAACGCAACTGAAACACACAAGGTGTCGTTACATATTAAAAATACGCTAGTATCGGGTGTGCCAGACCAAATTCTGGATAATGGAGGAGGGCGATGCTAGTAATGTTCGCAATGATACGGCGTCGTTAAATACACATTAATTGGCCTGTAAATTCAAGGACTTACTACTGTTCGGGACATTTCGATTACGTACGCCCGTAATGTAAATGTAAGCTTAATCCTAGTAATGTAAATGTAATAATCGTTATGAAATTGGAATATTCGTAATGTAACAGTAATGCTCGTAATGTAAGTGTAATGTGAATGCAATACTCGATATGTAACTCGAATATTCGTAATCAAGCCATGTGGGGCATCCGCCACGGATTGACAGTCCAGCACACCAACTAGTTGGGCTCTTACCACTGAGACCATCGCTCTCCATAGCTAGACGATTAGGTGATATAAAAGACAGAGTACATGTAGAAGTAATATATGAACAACTTAACAGACAGTTCACTCACGGTCGCTGTCTTCCCAACCAAAAACAAACCCTGTGTAGGATTGTCCCAATTCTCGTGCAACTAAAGTGGGTTTAATTCCCTGCCCTGCCTCAGACGTAATTACCCAACATTCTTCCCCACAAAGCCAAACGAACAGTCGGCTTTGTGGGGAAGATTTTGTTCATATCGACGCAACGGCCTCTGATGACATAAAACACCTCGTTAAAACTGTCGTATTCATTAGTATCCAACCGCCTAATTGATATTAACCCTCGGGCTACCAAGGGGGGGGGTGGTTACCACCCCCCCCCTACGTTTTTCTGGAAAATTTTTTTTAGCACATGGAATATAATTTTGACAGTTTAGGTAGCTGTAGGGGGTCCATTTGCACACATTTTGAGGTAAAAGTCGTGATGATAGCCCACGCCATAAAAAAGTTATACCCGATATAGCCTAGGTACCACTATTGAAATCAGGACTTTCTCTCGTCAGCTGTTAGCTGTTGTCGACTATAAAGGTATTCATTATTCTTTCTGGAAGAGAAACAACTATGCCATTCTTTAGAGGGAATGTAGGGCTATATTTGCATACATATTTACATACATACAATCATACATACATACATACATACATACATACATACCTACATACATACATACATACATACATACATTCATACAATCATACATACATACACACATACATTCATACAATCATACATACATACATACATACATTCATACATTCATACAATCATACATACATACATACATACCTACATACATACATACATGCATTCATACATACATACATACATACATACATACATACATACATACATACATACATTCATACAATCATACATACATACATACATACATACATACATACATACATTCATACATACATACATACATACCTACATACATACATACATACATTCATACATACATACATACCTTAGTTATTTGTCTTTTGATAACCGGAAGTGATCATAATAAATAATAATACGCTTTTTCAGTGTGAAAATCACTGATGCAACATCACAACGTAAACCAATATGGTTGGGTATGGGGAAGGGCTATAAACAGTTGAAGCAGAATGCTAACAGAGTAAAGCAGTGCTGTGAAGTGTTCAAGAAGCCTGTTTGCAGGAAGCATTCACACAAAACAATGAAAGTAACTTGCAATAACTGCAAGGACCACTGACGTTTTTGACTGCCGGGAAAAATTACATAATTTCTTGTTTCATGTTGATATAGCTGCACGCCTTTAGGTTTTGCCTGTAACTAAAACAGACTTTGGAATAGTTTGTATTGTTGAAAATTAAACCTCATTATATTTAGAATATTCTTGGATACATAGTTCATTTTCAAAACCCACATCATTTATATTTTTTTATCCAAATAGTACAAATTGTGTGGGATAATATCAGATATCGTTAAATGGACCGGTGCCTTTGTTAAAAACTATATAATTTCGAGATGCATTCATATATTTTACAACTAAATATACCATTCTTTTCAGAAATGAATGCTGAATCAAATGCTGTATTACACGATATGATATTTTAAACCAAACACGAAATTCCGGGGGGGGGGTGGTAACCACCCCCCCCTTGGTAGCCGATGTCGCAAAAAAACCTTGGTAGCCTGAGGGTTAACATACCCTATAAGAAAGATAAGAAGCAAGTTAGCGGAACTGACAGATCTCGACAAATTCTAAATACAGCCGCGTTCAATCCGCGACTGCAGTTATAAACGTCTTTAAAACGCAGCCATTCTCAGCTAAATGTTTACCAATCGCTTGCCATCGCTAGCTCATCCTTCTTCATGTCGTATGTAGGGTAAAGTCGACGTTAGACAAGAAGTCGGTAAATATTAAATATTTCTGCATTAAATCCACCACTTCAGTTAGACACCTTTAAACCGCGATTATTCTCAGCTACATATTTCCCAGTCGCGCTCAGTCGCTTGACAGATTAACAGAATAATCTACGAAGCGCAAGAACGATTCAACGTAACTGACATCCACAAGATGTCGCTAAAAACCGAAAACAATACATTAAAACGCAACTACTGTCAACTACATATCGTGTCGTATCGTATTTGGCCTCCTCTCTTCGATCTTTCAGGCAACCAGACTCGGATCTCCTCTTGACAGCGCTCGAGAATAAGCTGGTGCAATGCACTTAGCTTAATAGTAACGCTTTAAAATTTGGGGTTTACGATATCGATTGCGATTGGTCGAACTTAGATGTAGTTTTCGAGGCGGTGAGAAGCAACTTCGAATGATGCTTCAATTTCTTTTGTCGCCTAGCGAACAACAGTGTAAGCGGCTGAAGATTTCGGCTGAATTTATTTATTTAACGACGAAGCCACGACTATATTAAGAACAAGAGCAGGCTCTTATGGAAGCCCTAAGGTGCAGCCACTGGTACCAATTGATTGCACCCTATTCTCTTAGCCTCAGCATACGAGAGCGGATGGTCAGTCCTCTCCCTCATCGTCTGATCTTCCCACTGAGAGTGTGCGGTCAGTGTGCTCATTATTGCTCAGTTGGCTAGGGCCGCATCTGGAGCAGAAATCTGGAAAAAAATTTGTGCCTCTGGCGGAATTTGAACCACCGACCTCTCGGGGTGACAATCCAGCAATCCAACCAGTAACCATTCCGACGTACTTTCGCACTCTCTAACAAGATGAATAAGACAGAGTAGAAGGAATAATGTCTGACAAAACTTAACATACAGTTAGTTAAACTGACCTCCGAGGACTACCCAACCTGAAAACCCCTTTGGGAGGCTGGGACAGGATCGTCCCAGTGCTCGTTTACTTCTCTGCCCTAAAGCCAAACGAACGAATTCAGAAGAATTTGTTGCAATCTGGCTTCTGACTTAAGATACGTCGTTAAAACTGTCGTATCCAATCGCTTAATTGATAATGACATCTCCTATAAAAAAAACAATACATTAGCGAAACTGACAGTCAGAAGATCCCCATAAATTCTAAATAACGCTGCGTTAATCCACGACTGAAGTTAGACACCTTTAAAACGTACTAGCTCGCAGCTACATATTTGTAAATCGCGTTCATTAGCTAGTTACCGATGAAAGATTCTCTATGTAGGGTGAGGTAGATGTTAAGGGAAGTGACACTAGACGTCGCTAAATTCTAAACACTGTTGCATTATAGCCACGACTGCCGTTGACACCTTTAAAACGCTGTTATTCTTATTTACACATATATCTATATAATAAGAATCTTAGGTGATGACCGACCATCCGGACCGGAAGAACGACTCTACGCCGACGACATCGCCATCTGGCCAAACCCGAACATGAACTAAAAAACATCTACAGTCCTACTTCGTTCAACTGAAGAAATTCTTCGACGAGTTAGACTTCAATGTGTCGACTTCGAAGACTGCTGCCACTGAATTCCATCGCTACGGTTCACTAGCAACACACCGGCCTCTGAAGCCAGGGACTTGAATCTGAGATGCGACAACATCGTCAAGTTCCTCGGAGTGATCTTCGACCTAGGGCTGTTCCGAACATTCGCTTTGTATTCGCTTCAGGGCCGAATAGTGGGCCAAAAAGCTATTCGGTATTCAGCACAAAAGTATCGGTCGGACCGAATACGAATAGTGGTCAACTGGTCATGTGACATCTGTTTCTGCATAATTATGCGTCTGTTATAGCGAGTGGATTCAAGTAACTCTCTCATTAACATAATATATGCTGTGGTTGTAGCCTACCATAGTGCGACCGTACGTTACCTCCAGGAATAACGTACGCGTACCGTACGTACGTTATCGAAAACAATAACGTACGCGTACCGTACGCGTACGTTAAAAATGCCACAAACTTATCTGATCATTCACAAAGAACCTCAATATAACTATAGTCTTATAAGGTGCGCGTACCGTACGCGTACATCAAAAACGATCAGCGACATTATTGCAGCTATAACTTTCTGTAGTTACTGGTAAAAATTGACGCAATCTAGTTGACAATACGCAACCGGTATCAATCCCTTAGGTAGATCTGGAATATTTGAAACCGAATCCCAACACTCCTACACAGAATCTGTTAACTTTTAACCAACCAACCAACCAATAACAAAACCCTGATGCATTAAATTCACGACTGCAGTTAGAAATTTTTCAAAACGTAGCAACTCTCAACTACATAATTGCCAATCGCGTTCAATCGGTATATTAACACCCCACTGTTCGTAATCATTTCGCCCCCGCACAAAGGCTATTAATGACAACACCAAGACTATTAAGTGTCATATAAAAGACTGAACAACTTATTTTATTCCGGATATTTCTATAGCGCCTCTCGAAGTCAACTACTACTCAGAGGCGATCCCGACTACAGCATTTGATACTGTGCCGGAATTTTCACGCCGAAGCGGCACGAGCAATTGCGAGTGAAGGACTTGCCCAAGGTCCGTACGCAGCGGCTAGAGTGGGATTCGAACCTGCAACCCTCCGGTCACAAGGCGCCGAACTTACCACTGAGCCACCACACCCCACGAAAGTTAACAGAAAGTTAACTCACGGCCGATGACTACGCAACAGAAAACGCCGTTGTAGGGGTAGGCTGGCCTTGAGTCGGATGCCCCAATGGGGTGAGATTGCCCCAATGCTCGCTCGTGCAACGAAAGGGAGTTTATTTCTCTGCCCTGATTCTGATGCAATTGACCAACCTTTCTTCCCTACGAAGACAAACGAACGGTGAGCCTGTTCGGAAGATTTTGTTCCTATCGACAAAAATTCCTTTGATGACTTAAGAGACATCGTTAAAAGTTTAATATCGAATATAATGACATCTCCTGTAAGAAAAAAGGTTAACGTTAACGGAACCGACATTTTCAAAATCTGCTGCATTAAATCCACGACTGCAGCTAGACACCTTTAAAACGTAGACATTCTTTGCTACATATTTTCCAATCGCGTTCAATTTTATCTTATCTTATCTTATATGATTATTTATAAAGCGCCTCTCACAGCATAGACTATTCAGAGGCGCTCCCAGCGTGTCAGCCCCGAGGGAAAAGAAAGGTCTTTAGGCAGCGGAGAGAAGAAGGCGAGATCCCAAGCAATATCTTGCTACGGAGAGAGGGGGGCAGGTCGTTCCAAAGGGAAGGGCCAAGGATGGCAAAAGCACGATGCTGAGCCATCGAAGTCCTTGCGCGAGGGACAAGCAGATCAAAGCGGTCAGCAGACCGAAGAGGGCGGGAAGACAGAGCAGATAGAGGTTTGCGCATTAGGTCACAGAGGTATTTAGGAGCTTTTCCCAGTTGAGTCCTAGAGACCAGGAGAAGAACCTTGTATTGGATGCGGGAAGCAACAGGAAGCCAGTGAAGTACATCAGTCATAAAGGTAGTTATGTGAGAGAAGCGAGGAAAACGGGCAATGAGCCTGGCAGCCGCATTCAGAACAGACTGCAGAGATGAAAGGCGCGCTTTAGGGAGCCCAGCAAACAATGAATTGCAATAGTCAATGCGGCAGCAAATGAAGGCATGGACCATAGTAGTGAACACTGAAGGAGAAACTGATCTTCTTACAGCTCTCAAACGCCTCAGATGATAGAAACAGGAACGTGTCAGGTGGGAGAGGTGTTCAGAAAACGAGAGAGTACTATCAAGGATGACACCCAAATCCCGAACACTGGATGAAAATGAAAAAGCAGGGTATATTGACTATCAATATCAATCTATATATATATACTATATCAATCGTTGGCTATATTCCCTTCCTACTCGTATACAGCATATATATATATATATATATATATATATATATATATATATATATATATATATATATATATATATATATATATATATATATATATATATATAGTAAAGTCTACGTTATTTCGCAAGATGTGGCTAAACTATAGAAACTATTGAAGAATAGCCACGAGTGCATCTATACACACCTTTAAAACGTCGCCACTCTCTGTTACATATTTAACAATCGCCTTCAATAGCTAGCTTCCAGTTGGGATAGAATGTATAACATCCGATCAGACGAGGAGTAGGAGACGAATACAATATTACTGGAAATGTCATAAACATCCATTCAGACGAGTTTTTCCATGCATTTTAGTGCACGCTCGACGTTAAAGGGTTAAACAAGGACCTGTGGTCATACGTTGCTAGTCATTAGTTAAACTAATACTCGGGAATCTGTATATTGTTTTTATGCATCGTCTATGTATAGAGTAAGGTCGATGTTAACCAACAAGATGTCGCTAAACACTAAATACTGCAGTAGTAAATCAACGACTGAAGTTAGGCACCTTTTAAATGTAACCACTGTCAGTTACATATTTTGCAAAACGTTCAATCTCAACATACAAACGAATATACATACATACATACATACATACATACATACATGCATACATACATACATACATACATACATACATACAAAACACTATTAGGGCCTAATACAGGCTACGCTAAAAAAATTCAATAGCCTATATCGCTTGGACACTCATTCGATTATTACATATGAACGATCTTATGTTGTAAAATGGCATTATGTTGACTAGATTGTGTAAATAGCGCACAAATGAAAATCGTGTTTAAAGTTGTACAGAGGCAGAGCCACGCGCTTGTTTGGGGACGTGGGAGAAATTCGGCGAGAGAGATGGGAGCAGTTAGGGATCGTGACACTGTCTGAAAGTAATAAATCGCTGTAAATAATCTTAAACCCTGTTGTATACGCCACATATAAATAGATATGCAACCTTCTATTCGTGTCTATATATATGCTTATATATGTACGTATATCTATATGTCAAACTAAAATTCTTGTTTATTAATGGTCTGTGCCTAGACCAGCGGTTCTCAACCTGTGGGTCGCGACCCCCACGGGGGTCGCCTTACGATTTCCCAGGGGTCGGCTGGTAGTTTCAGAAATCTTTACAAAAATATTGTCAGCTTAGTTTCTTACTATTTTACGTAATAATTCTGATTTTTGCGTTGTGCACTTGCAAAGACTGCCCCAAGAATTTCTGATCTGGCAAGGAAGAAGCAAGCTCCACATTCTTATTATACTGCTAGCCCAGTTAGCAACATCGGCAAGAGCGTAGGATGCGTCCCATATTACTCTGTGAAAGAGTGCGTGCGGTTCGCTTCCCAAAGGTAGCTTATTTAAGAGATTTAAAGTTCGGGCTAGCACGATTCCAACACGGGGGCCTTAAATGGCGTGGCGCCTATTACAATACAATACAACTAAAAATTTATAGCGCGCTTCAACAAGACACGTCTTGCACAGAAGCGCGTTGCGCTACATTTCTAGTCATAGTACAATGTGAATAGGTGAGCTTTTAATTTAGATTTAAATTGTGCAACAGATGCGCATTGACGGACTGTAGTTGGAAGACTGTTCCATTCTATAGGTCCTGAGACCGAGAAGGCACGACTACCAAACTTCCGGTTTGTGCGAAGTACAGTAAAATCCCCTCGCGTGGCCGATCTGAGTCCTCTGGAATTGGAAGCAGAACATGGCGTGACCATGGATATCATGTACAAGGGAGAGGTTCCAGAGTTGATATGGTACATGAGGAGGCAGACTTTGAAGGCGATACGGGCACGGATAGGAAGTGTAGATGTTGCATGTATGGCGTGATGTGATCTCTAGGACTGAGACCTTTTACTAGACAAGCAGCCATGTGAAGAACAGATGACAGAGGTTGTAGTGTCGATGAAGCAAGACCGGATAGGACAGAGTTGCAGTAGTCGAGGCGAGAGATGACGAGGGCTTGAACAAGAATACGGAGGCAGGTTTCATTTAGGCAGCGTTTCACTTGTCGAATTCGGCGAATGTGGAAGTGGCATGCTCTGGCAATGGAGGAAATGTGATGAGTCATGTTAAGATTGTAATCTAGCATTACGCCAAGGTCGCGGACCACATCGGAGGGTGGACTGGAACAGTTTGAGTCGAGCTTAAGGGTTTTCATTTGTTTATCGTCATCCGAACTGTTTCGACGGTCGAACCAGATAGGTTCTGTTTTGGTGGCATTTAACTTCAGACGGGTTGTGGTGGTGAAGGATCTCACCCGATCAATTCATTGAAATATGAGCAGGGTCGGGGCCATAGGCCTATACGGTCGCTATATAAAATCGCGTATATATTGACGCTCTTCTTTGGATTGCGAAACTCCATCTTTTTTAGATATAATTAAAATAATAATATTATTGTTGGCCTACTGTAGCTTTGTTGTCTTCTTGAATCTTAAGTAGGCCTAATGTTTAAACTTTACATTTAGCAGCTGCCATTGACATTTGTAACTCTTAATTGTACAGTCATAGTGCATTACAGTATTGAATACACAATAAATATTTAACTAATCATTTAATTTACTAAATTTAACTTTTAATATTTTCGAAATTATTACCAAAAATACAATTTTTTGGCTAATGATTTTGTATGCTATAATGCACTATGTGTATACATGTAGATCATCAAATGATGAGAAGTGAAATGCATAATAATGGTAGCAAAAACGCGGCGAAGGGGAGTAACCCACTCAATTTTATTGTTGGGGGTCGCCAAACTTTGGAAATATTATCAAGGGGTCGCATCACTAAAAAGGCTGAGAACCGCTGGCCTAGACCTATATACTGAATAACATTTATACAGTTTACTTGCATTTCTGTTAGAAATGTTCAACATAACCACAAATGGTTCTTGTACATCTTACTAGTAAATGAAACGGAGACTCAAATATGTTAGCGTCCGGAACAGTTTAAAGAAAATCGTGTTAACGAACTGTATAGTTTAAATGTGCATGCTGTTTACGAACTGTAGGCTATAGTTTAAATGTGCATGCTGTTTACGAACTGTTTAGTTTAAATGTGCATGCTGTTTACGAACTGTATAGTTTAAATGTGCATGCTGTTTACGAACTGTATATAGTTTAAATGTGCATGCTGTTTACGAACTGTATAGTTTAAATGTGCATGCTGTTTACGAACTGTATAGTTTAAATGTGCATGCTGTTTACGAACTGTATAGTTTAAATGTGCATACTGTTTGTAAAATTGTTAATGTACGATGTTTGATATGACGTCAGCGGCCGATGTTGTCATGAGATGTCATTAAACTGATGGTTTAAAAAAATTCTGTAGATTCCGCCACTGCTCGTGTTCTAGCAGTGCAAGTCCCAAGCCTAGAAGAAGGAGGGCGACCCTATCCAGATTTGTTATGATACAGCGTTGTTACAGAGTAACTAAGTAACTAATCGCTAGATTCTTCCTGACGTGAACTATGAAGCGTAAGATCGACTTCAACTAAACTGACATACACAAGATGTCGCAAAACACTAAATAATGCTACATAAAATCAACGTTTCCAGTTAGACACCTTTTAAATGTAGCCATTCTAAGCTACATATTAACCAATCGCGTTCTGTCGCTAGATCCTTCTCCATTAAATTCTATGACGACTAAAGTCGATTTCAGCGTATGTAACTGACATCCGCAAGATGTCGCTAAACACTAAACACTACGTTCAATCACCAGATTTGCCAATAACTACAATGACGGTCTGTGATCAATGGATACTGTGGTACTTCCATTCTCCGTTTTCTTTCAGGAAACCAACCAACCAATAATAAAAGCCATTTGCATACATTTTACGACTACATTTAGACACCTTTAAAACGCCATTACTCTCAGCTACATATTTGCCAAGCGCGTTCAATTTGTATATTGATAGCTATTCATCTTTGGTATAAAACCGTAGTTAACGTTAAAAAACAATTGCTATATACTACTGAGAACAACAAGAACGTACAAACGAAACAGAAAACAACGGAATGTACAGCAAAACAAGAATGTAAGGAAATCGACACGCAAACGTATGGAACAGATATCCTCCTGGTTCGAGAAAAGCGGTTGGCAGAGGCTGCGTGTCGAAGGAATTCCAAAGAGTTCTTCCTGGAATACAGTGTAATTACAAACCGACTGGTGACTTCTGGTCGGAGAGAGCAGCTCTACCGACGACGTGAAACCAAGAACAACTCCGAGAGCGCAAAGCAAGCAAAGAACAACGGAAGAAAGAAAACCAACTCACAAGCAGAATACAAGCAGAAATTAACAAACTCTTTAAAGACGGCAAGGACCTATGATCATACGCTGTCGTTAAACTACTACACGTGAATCGGTATATAATTGCTGTTATGCATCGTCTATGTAAGGTAGGTTTGGTGATAACCCACAAGATGTCGCTAAGCACTATATCAATCAATCTTTATTTCGAAGTAGTATATTCTTATACTGCAGCATTAAATCCACGACTGCAGTTATACACCTTTAAAACGCGTCATTCCTAACTACATATTTACTAATCGCTCTTGATCATTAGATACCAACAGGACTCCATTATGTAGGGTAGGGTCGACGTTAACGGAAGTGACATTACATGTCGCTAAATTCTAAATAATGCTGCATTAAAGACACGACTGCTGTTAGACGCATTTAAAACGCTGTAATTCTTAGCTGTATATTTATTTACATAATAAAACCTCATCAGATGACCGACATTTAGACACTTTTAAAAGGCTGTAATTCTTAGCTATATATTATTATTTATTAATATAATAATAACCTTATGTGATGACCGATCTTCCATACGCTGTCATTAAACTACTACTCATGAATCGGTATATTGCTGTTATGCATCGTCTATATAGGGTAAGGTCGACGCTAACCGACAAGATGTCGCTAAACACTAAATACTGCAGCATTGAATTCACGACTCAAGTTAGACACCTTTAAAATGCGTTATTTCCAGCTATATATTTACCAGTCGCGTTCAAAATCTAGCAGCTACAAAAATTATGGGAAATGTTAATCTGAAAATTCTTTGAAGGATAGGCAAAAAAATTTGAAGAAATTATCGAAAACACTAAAAAAGACAGCGTGGGACATCAATTCTGCACTTTTCGGATAATGACCCGTATATGTATATGCTTATATATATGTACGTATATCTATATGTCAAACTAAAATTCTTGTTTATTAATGGTCTGTGCCTAGACCTATATACCGAATAACGTTTATACAGTTTACTTGAATTTCTGTTAGAAATGTTTAACATAATCACAAATGGTTCTTGTACATCTTACTAGTAACTGAAATCGAGACTCAAATATGTTAGCTACCAGAACAGTTTAAAGAAAATCGTGTTAACGAACTGTATAGTCTAAATGTGCATGCTGTTGGTATAATTGTTAATGTACGATGTTTGATATGACGTCAGCGGCCGATGTTGCCATGAGATGTCATTAAAGTGATGGTTTTTTTAAAAATCGATGCTTTTTCTTTGATTTTTTTCTATAATAGTTTGGGGGTTGATGTTAACGGAAATGACAATAGATGTCGCTAAATTCAAAATACTGGTCCATTAAAGCAACGACTGCAGTTAACACCGTTAAAACGCTGTATTTCTCAGCTACATATTTATTTATATACTAAAAACCTCATGAGATGACTGACATCTCGACATTTCCTCGACTCTTCTACCATGGAAGACCACCATGGCAACTTCAACCTCCAGTGACAGACATCACTCTCCTGAGGAAACTAAGAGACACCGATGACCTACATACATACATACATACATACATACATACATACATACATACATACATACATGCATACATGCATACATACATACAATCATACATACATACATACATACATACATACATACATACATACATACATACATACTAGTCTGTTGGCAAGTGTAAAATAGATATTTTTTTGGGTATAATCTTGGCAAATGTGTTTTTTACATCTAAATACCTCACTGATCATGAAAAATGTTCTTGCCAGTTTTTCTGAGTGGTCCCGGGGAAATTTTTAATGGTTACAAAAGCTACATGTGAAAAGTGCATGGAAACTTTAATCATAGACTAGGTTTGGAATCTCAAAATGACATGGTTAGAAGCAAATAATGTACCAAGTTGCTAACCGGCGTTTCTAGATTAATTTGACCCTGCTGAAAACGAAAATCGTGGTTAGCAAGCTGGATTTTTAGCGGTTGCATGAAAAAACAAGATGGCGGCCAAAATGGCGGCCAATATCGTCATATGGCTATAAGTACAGTCATGTACGTGATAAAAACATAGTTTTAGAGTCTAAATTAACATTTTTTGGGTCAAGGAATGCGATAGAACTAAAGACAAATATGTAGCACTGCAGAAAACAAAATGGCGGACAAAATGGCAGCCAAATATCTTCAAATGGCTATAAATAAAGCAATGTATACGATGGAAACATGATTTTAGAGTCGAAGTTAAAATTTTCGGGGCAAAGGAATGCGATGGAACTAAAGGCAAATATGTAGCACTGCCAGAAACAAAATGGCGGCCAAAATGGCGGCCAAATATCTTCAAACGGCTATAAATAAAGCCATATATGTGATGGAAACATGATCTTAGAGTCTAAGTTAACGTTTTCGGGATAAAGGCAAGTGATGGAACTAAAGACAAATATGTAGCACTGCCAGAAAACAAAATGGCGGACAAAATGTCGGCCAATTATCTTCAAATGGCGGACAAAATGGCGGTCAGTCTGGTATAGTGTTTTCTTGGACAAATCATACAAAGGAAGTAGCATTCTACATCATTCACTGATGTTATTGCAGTTTAACCATCATTATTTACATGACACTTTTAGTAGCATGTGTTTGCTGTTTGACCATTTTATACATTATGTACACAATATTGGCGAGGTTGCTGCACACGTTCTTAACATGGTCGTAAGACACCTCTGTGCCACACTTGCTGAGCAGTGATATCGCCTTCTGACTCCGGAAGTGATGATACATCCAAAGTGATCGTCCGACTGAGTATGGGATAATTCACAGTTAGTCAAGGAAAAGGTACTGGAGGGGAACAGCAAGAGATACTGGACTTTTGTGGATCTGGAGAAGGCCTTCCATGAAAACTCCCTCTTCCATCTGAGGTATCACTTCTTTATCAATGTTATCCACTGAAAACCAAATTCTGCTGTTGTGCAGAAGGCCTGGTGGAACTATGGGGTAGCTTGCCTAATGATCTTGGAACACCAGTAGATTGTGGACATCTCTGCTCTTAGATCTCGACCACGGAATATCGAGAAAACAATCGTCGATGGCGATAGTTCGGAAGAACTTTCGAGAAATAGATAATTCCGTTGTTATACGGGGAAGAGACTGAACCAGGTGCAATCCTCGATCATCTTTCATTGGTCAAGATAAGCTGCGCTTTCTTCAGAAGACAGCTGCGGACAGAAGAGAGGGTCGCTAGCTCTTGGCTTAGGGACCAAGAATGACGCTGCATCATCTTAAGACCTGTGGTCCGAAGAGCAGCAGCATCATAGGCATGCAGCCTTTGGATTAGTTAAATGTCATTGATGGGTGCACCACGAGTGGATGCAGATGTTGACAATAATTCTGTTAAATTGTTGGATACCCTGTTATTCACAGTTAGTCAAGGAAAAGGTAATGGAAGGGAACAGCAAGAGATACTGGACCTCTGTGGAACTGGAGAAGGCCTTCGATAGAGTGCCTAGGGAGGTAGTATTCTGGAGTCTGAGGAAAAAGGGAGTGACGAAGAAAACTGTGCGACTGGTAAAGTCCATGTATGATGGGGCACGCACTTCGGTGAGGTGCAGGGTTGGAAACACAGTGGAGTTCGAAATACGAGTAGGTGTACACCAAGGATCGTGCCTGAGCTCACTGTTGGACGCATTATCAGACAACATCGGGAGAGAGGTACCTTGGGATATGTTGTATGCTGATGATCCCATTGTGGCGGATAGCTTAGCAGAGAATGCCCAGATGAGCTTCACTGGTTGGTAGAAGGCACTGGAGAGCAAGGGACTCAACATAAATTCAAGAATAAACAGAAGTCATGGTTTGCTCAAGGACAGATGTGGACCTGGCGGTTATAGATGGTGGGGGAAATGGAAGTCAAGTCATGAAACACGAATATTGTGTACGTAATGTATAAAATGGTCAAACAGCAATCACAGGCTACTGAAAATATCATGTAACTAATGATGGTTAAACTGCAATAACATCAGTGAATGATATAGAATGTTCCTTCCTTTGTATGCTTTGACCAAGAAAACACTACTCCAGAGTCCAGACTGACCGCCATTTTGTCCGCCATTTTATATTATAACCATTTGAAGGTAATTGTCGGCCATTTTGTCGGCCATTTTGTTTTATGGCAGTGCTGCATATTTGTCTTTAGTTCCATCGCATTTCTTGACCCCGAAAACGTTAACTTAGACTCTAAAATCATGTTTCCATCACATACACGGCTTTATTTATAGCCGTTTGAAGATATTTGGCCGCCATTTTGGCCGCCATTTTGTTTCTGGCAGTGCTACATATTTGTCTTTAGATCCATCGCATTCCTTTGCCCCGAAAATTTTAACTTCGACTCTAAAATCATGTTTCCATCGTATACATGGCTTTATTTATAGCCATTTGAAGATATTTGGCTGCCATTTTGTCCGCCATTTTGTTTTCTGCAGTGCTACATATTTGTCTTTAGTTCTATCGCATTCCTTGACCCAAAAAATGTTAATTTAGACTCTAAAACCATGTTTTTATCACGTACATGACTGTACTTATAGCCATATGACGATATTGGCCGCCATTTTGGCCGCCATCTTGTTTTTTCATGCAACCGCTAAAAATCCAGCTTGCTAACCACGATTTTCGTTTTCAGCAGGGTCAAATTAGTCTAGAAACGCCGGTTAGCAAATTGTTACATGATTTGCTTCTAACAATGTCATTTTGAGATTCCAAGCCTAGTCTAAAATTCAGTACAACGCATTCAATTTAAGTTCCGTTAATCTGGAGTGCACATTTGGTCCCAAATATGCACTCGGGACCAAATAAAAAAACTGGCAACATGGTTTTTTGCGTGCACAACACTATTTTGAACATTTTAAACACATTTGCCAAGATTATACCCAAAATTATGACAATCTTGAAATTCTTGACATTTGCCTACGGACTATACATACATGATCAGTGTGTGCGCAGCATTTTTATTTGGGACTGCCGTTCGGAGGATTACCGTGACATCCACAAGATGTCGCTAAACACTAAATGCTCTTTGCGTGAAATCCACGTTTTCAGTTAGACACCTTTAAAACAGAGGTATAGTGTCAGATACATATTCACCAGTCGCATTCAATGTAAATTTGGTGTGCATTTGCGCTACGAAGCGTAATGTTGAGTTCAACGCAACTGACATCTACTAGATGCCGCTAAACACTAAGAACTGTTAATAGTAATTAGTGACTACTATTGTCTAATGCACAAGGCATCAACCGAGAGCGCACCAAAATTAAACCGTAGTTATTCAATATCCAGAGAGGACAGACACAAGGAGAGAGTTCCAAAAACTAGGTCCAGCAACCGAAAAAGCCCGTTCACCAAGAACAGTTCTTGATTTAGGTATGACCAGTCAAAGATAATCAGATGACCTCGTTGAATAATGATAAGTGCGGGAATAAGAACTGATTTTAAGTAGAGTTTAAAGCTTCAACTCCACTCGATGCTGAACTTCCTCATTCAGTTAACTCTATCTATCCACCATCATCCATTCCAGCAGCAGCCGCCCAGTTCTTCCTCTCGTTCTCTTTCCCTCCACGATAGTTTTAGCAGGGAAAGCCCTGTAAAAACCTTAACACCCTTCTTAAAGGAGGTTTAAGGTTACACCCTGAGGGCTGGGGTTGGGGTTTACACCTATGCCAAGCAACGAATTAGTAGCAGACCGCCTCAGTTGATGTTTAACCACACTGCGTCATAAAAGATGATTAGCGTGGCCCTCCTCATTTCTCCAGGCTTTGGACTGGCACTGCAGGAGTACGAGCAGTGGCGAAGTTGACCGCCTCAGTCTTCCGCCTTCGACGATATATAAGCCGATGGTGTTAAGACATGAGCAGGCGCCCAACGATCTGCTCATGCGCTCGGCAAATAAGTCGAGCCGGATAATCCGGTCACGTGACCCGCATAGCTTAGCCGGACATCGTCGATAGGGGGCGTCTTCGTTGGACGTTTTTACAGCTCTTCTTCTCCGTCGGCCGTGGGAAAGCGGTTCACGCTGAGCCGCCGGAAGCTGCGGGAAGCAGTGGGGCGACGATGTGGGTGAGTTTAGTGGGGCAATCGAGACTAAATCAAAATCTCGTAATTTTTTTATTTATTTTTTATTTATTCCGGATATTTCTATAGCGCCTCTCGAAGTCAACTACTACTCAGAGGCGATCCCGACTACAGCATTTGATACTGTGCCGGAATTTTCACGCCGAAGCGCCACGAGCAATTGCGAGTGAAGGACTTGCCCAAGGTCCGTACGCTGCGACTAGAGTGGGATTCGAACCTGCAACCCTCCGGTCACAAGGCGCCGAACTTACCACTGAGCCACCACGCCCCACAATGTAAATATAATACCCGTAATTTAAATATAATGTTAATTTTCGCTTCTGTGCACTTGGTCCACTGGAAGGGCTGTACTAGGGGTCACACGGAGTCATTAGCTGTTGAATCTGGAGTTGTTACTTCTCACCTCGCCGCGAGAGATTCGAGGGTTGGTATAATGATAGGATTTCTTTTGTCGCCTAGTGAACAGCGATGTAAGCGGTTGAAGCATATTTGGCTGGTGACCAGTCTTCTCCCTCATCGTCTGATCTTCCCATTGATAGTGTACGGTCTGTGTACTCATTACAGCTGAGTTGGCTAGGGTCGCAGGTGTAGCAGAAAACTCGAAATAAATTGATGTCTCTGGAGGGGTTTGACCCACCGACCTATCAGTTGACAGTCCTACACGACAACCAGTAGCCATTAAGACCATCGATCTCCATAGAGGAACGTGGTGGTGTAGTGGTATGTTCTGTGCCTTGTAACCGTAGGGTCGCAGGCTCGAATCTACCTCAATCTACTTGCTTAGCGACCCAGCGCCACTGATGTTTTGTCGTATGTTCGGTTGCACTTCTGAACTTTGGATGCAGGGCAGTGTCAAAATACAGTTGTATTGTATTGTATTGTATTGTATTGTATTTCATAGCAAGACAATTAAGCGTCATAAAAGACAGAGTTCGTGTAAAAGGAATACTGACAGACTAATCGTCCGTCTCGCACGCTTCTTCCTTGTTTCCGCATTCATGTTTGAACATCTTCACTGGCTACCTCTTACTGCCCGCATCCAACTAAAGGTACTTATCTATATTCGTCGATCTTACCTGTGACTTACTCCTAAATACCTCTGTGACTCAATATGTCTTCCGCCTCAGCTAGCTCCCTTCGCCCTCTTCGTTCCACTGATCGACTTGACTTACTTGTCCCGACAAAAATGGCTGCACTAGCTCCACCTCTTCAATTAGACACCTTTTAAAACGCGATTGCTCTCAGCTACATATTCACCAGCCGTGTTGGATCGCTAGTTTGATTTCTGATATAAATTCGACATCCGCAAGATGTCGCTAAACACTAAACAAATGCGTTCAATCGCCAGATTTGCAAATTGCCCTTCTGGTCAGTGAATTCCTTGGTCTACCCCTTCTCCTTTTCCGTTTAGGAAACCTACCAACCAATAACAAAATCTTATCTTATCCTACATGGTTATTTATAAAGCACCTTCACTGTATAGACCACTGGGAGGCGCTCCCAGCATGACAGACCCGAGGGAAAAGGAACGTCTCCAGGTAGTGGAGAGAAGATGGCGAGATACCAAACAATACCTTGCTACGGAGTGACGGGGCGGGTCATTCCATAAGGAAAGGCCAAGGATGGCAAAAGCACGATGGTGAGCCATCGAAGTCCTAGCCCGAAGGACAAGGAGTTCAAAGCGGTCCGCAGATCGAAAAGGGTGGGAAAAGAGAGCAAAGAGAAGTTTGCGCGTAAAGTCACAGAGATACTTAGGAGCTTTCCCTGCCGAGTCATAGCGACCAGGAGGAAAAACAGTCATAAATTCATGACTGCATTTAGACACCTTTAAAACGTTGTTACTCACAGCTACATATATTTCCGATCACAGATGTTATTAACCCTCAATGGGCCCTTGTCAGGAAGTTACGTTCCAGGTCCTTGGGGTTCAAACTGCACCCCCTATTTGTTTGAGAATATAAATCAAGGATACGCTGTGTCTACCGGTAATCGAATACCATGTATTTTATATAAACATACTGTTCAATGTTTTCTCCAAATGACATATCTAGGCTAAATTGTTCAGTTACATACATTTGTCACACAGTACATATATTGACAGGCTATGCCGGACAAGCAGGCCTACAGCATTTATCGCAGAATTTGCGCGTCTTCCTGTCAAACTCGCGCGGGCACAAATGACAATGTCCCTGTGTCCTCTTCACTTTAGCTGGTATCTCAGTTCCTGCTTCGAATTCTCCAGAGTCCAGTTCTATAAGTTGGCTTGCATCCATGATCGGTCTTCTGAGCAGGGCAGTACCAGCTCTTACACGACCTCTTCCTCTTGTATTCCGTGTAGTAGATGGTTCATTTACCTGCTCTTCGTCAGACGCACTGACATCTTCTGATTCGTCGAATTCCTCGGACACATGATCTTCGTTATCAGAGGCAATACCAACTTCAGGCAAATAATCTCCATCTTCACTATCATCGGCATCACCTTCAGCTACACTGTCTTCATCAACTTATGTATCCTCTTCCATAATCAGTCTAAGAGCTTCAGCTGTGGGATACCTAGCCATGGTGTTATTTATTTTCTAATACTTGAAATGTAAGTAAAACAAAATGACTGACTTCTAAAAAGGTCAAACTAATATCAGGAAGTGTTCTAAAATATAATAACATAACAAATTATTGCAGTAATTAGCACCAGTTACCTGAATTTGTTCATCATATCAACGTCATAATTTGGGGGTGCAAATTGCACCCCCGATGAACCTGTGCTCGCAAAAATTGACGTCAACTCTTTTGTTATCGTTTTATGCATGACTATAGGAAAAAATGGTACACTTACAATGTCCTAGAAGATAACTGCTGAAATTTTAATAATAACACTTGAGTAGCCATAGAAACGGCCAGGGGGTGCAGATTGCACCCCAAGGAACCATTGAGGGTTAATATTTATCCAAAGTTTTCGGCGTACGTTGAATGCGATCGGCAAATACGTATCTGAGAGTTGAGGCGTTTTAAAGGTGAGCTGTTATATGCCAAATTTCTGTCGACGTCAACAGCCTTGTTGCTATAAGATGTCGTTAAACTGTGGATCCATCCAACACCTAGATTAACTCTGACACTGCTCTTTCTCTGCTAGTGCCAGTCCCAAGCCTCGATAAAGGAGGAGGGCAGAGAGATGTCGCTCTACCTTCGACGCAAGCAGCAGATGATGAAGTACATCATGAAGATAAACGCAATCCTAGATCACCCAACACAAACCATCTCAAGCGGACGAAATCTAAAAGTTGCCAGACACGACACAGGTCATATCTGCATGGGTGACAGCGAGAGAGACCAACGTGTAAGTAGCGAAACCGTCAATCCCTCTACTCGTCTACCATAGAAGACCACCATAGCAACTTCACTCTCCCGTTGCAGACACCACTCTCCTGAGGAAGCTCAAAGACACTTACGACCTCCCCAGGAGGAGAGCCCTGATCGAAGGCCACTTGAAAGCCTACGATTGCAGTTAGACACCTTTAAAACTCTTGAATTTCAGCTACATATCTACCAACATCGTTCAATCGGTACCTTGATCACCTTTTCGAGCCGACGTAAACGCAACTGAAACTCACAGGATGCCGTCATTGATCACTAAAGAGATTTTCGTGCTGTTTTCTGTTGTGCCAGTGCAAATTCTGGATAAAGTAGGACGCCGCTAATCATCATCGTTGTGATAGGGCGTCTTTAACTATGCATAATTTGGCCTGTAAATTCGGGGATTGCGTTACCGTATAAGATTCACTTGTGCTTGGGGACGTTCGATGTCCGTTATGTAACAATAATGTCCATGATTTAAATGAATTGATAGTAATGCCCGTAATATGATGCAAATACCCGTAATATAAATGTAACTCTCGTAATGTAAATATAGTGCTCGCAATTTAAATGTAATTTACATTGGCTCTTTTGGTGCACGTGGCGTCTGACCGGATGTCGTACACTGTTTGATCGGGGTTGCTACTTCTCATCTCACCGAGAGAGATTCGAGGTTTGGGTCCTTGCTGTTAAAACTGATGGACACAATCGCTGAATTGATAATAACATATTTGTAAGGAAGACAAGGTCGACGTCAACTGCGCTTAGATCCACAAGATGTCGCTAATCTCTAAATTCTGCTGCATTAAATCCACGACTGCATTTAGACACCTTTTAAACACAGGGACATGAAAACACCACAGTAATTAGATACCTTTTAAACATAGCTACTGTCGAGTACATATTTATCAATCGCATTCAATCGCTATCTGAAATCCAATTTTGAAATTCTTTTGCATACAGTGAAATCCAACTTTGAACAATTGTAATTATATGGTCATAAAGGCTTTCTTAATTAATTGAATTTACAGTTGAGTGTGTTAATATCTGAACAGCTTAAAAAGTCAACTACCTGTTTCATTTAATGTGCATGCTGTTTGTGAATTATTACTATATCATGCATGATATGATTGTAGCAGTACCATGGGATGTCATTGGACTGAAGATTTGGAGATAATTGCTTGGAAGTTTCAAGGGTAGAATGGGAATATAGTGTCATGATTGTGATTGTATGTACTGTACATTTGTATTTGAAATTGTTTAGATATTTCTTGTGTGTAATAATTGTTACGAAATACTGTTTAAATTGCATGAAAATATTTTATCAATATGTGTATCATAAACAATATTAGATTGCTTTAACCCTCGTACGCCTATGATGTAACATTAGTGATATTGTATGGCTCTGTTTGACACCTTTAAATGGTGTCACTCGGACGCTATAAGTATCTTGTTTTCTGTGCATTTATGAATAATATTGTCGCAACGGCCATTGATGTCATAAGACGACGTTAAACGTTGGATTAAATAAAACAAATCGTTATTTGTTCAGCAAGCCATCATGATTAAATCATTTACTTAACCCTTGAGTGCCCAAGGTATTTTTTGGTACACGAATGCCCGACACTGGGGTCCAACCGGACCCCAGGTTTTTCATTGTAATATCTGGAGAAGAGATTGGAATATTGTAACGGGATTTGGCTCGCTATAATCCAAATTAAATTTTTCAATCGACTGGTGTATGTATTTCACAAAAGCACAACCTGATGAAGCCTTTATTTGAAGTTTAATACTCATTTCAAGTCATTTATAGTGTTTTGCAATTTCATGACTTTTCACAGGTAGTCAATTGTATGGATGTAGCTTTGGCCTGTATATAACGTTGAATAGGCAGCAGACAATACAGTAGATCAAACTGTATTACACTCAGCGTTGAATTCGCCGTCTAATGATGCCTAATAACTTGCACTGACCAATTCATTTCTGGGCTGGTAAACCATGTGCCAGTATGATACTGTCGTATACCTTGGTATATGCTATGGTTGTTGGGTATAAGGTGGGGGAATACTCATTCAAAATATATCACAGAAAGCCAAATTGATGGCTTTAGGATGTCCTGAAACCATTTTGACAAATTCCTAGCCATTCTAACGTTATCCGTGGAAAAGCGGGTCTGCTGTTCGGTTGGACCCCTTGGGCACTCGAGGGTTACAGTTATTTTATAATCTAAAACTAGATTAAGAACCTCCCTCGTGTGCATTATGAATGTTCATTAAGAATCTTTCTTTTAAATTTAAACCAAGGTCTTTGATTATTATTACAGAGGTCATTTGACGACATTAAACTTTGGAATTAAGAAATCGCCAAATTAAATATCAACAACTCTATCAACAACATTCTTTAAAGTGTTAGGTCAACGTTAACTGGACTGAAACCCACAAGATGTCGCTAAGCTCTAAAACTGCAAATTGGGTCAGGCCGACGTTAACACACACGAAGTCGTTGAACACTAAAATACAACTGCATTAAATTCACGACTGCAGTTAGACACCTTTTAAATGCAGCCACTTTCAGCTAGATATCTTCCAACAGCGTCAATGCATAGGTAAATCATCGCAGTCTTAGGCCTATACAAGTCGACGTCAACGTAATTGAATCTCACAAGATTACGTTATACACCACAAATACGAAGTCTCCGGTTGATGCCAGAGGAAATTCTGGATAAAGGAGGAGGTCGATACTAGTTATATATGATCCGGCGTCGTTAACAACACATTAATTGGTGTGTAAATTTAAGGACTTACTACTGTTCGGGACCTTTCGATTACGTACGCCCGTAATGTAAATGTAAGGCCCGTAACGTAAAAGCAATACTCGTTATGTAATTCGAATATTCGTATTCAAGCCTTGTGGCCTGTCCGCCACAGATTGACAGTCCAGCACACGAACCGGTAACAACAAAGACAATCGCTCTCCTTAGCAAGACATTTAAAAGACAGAGTTAATGTAGAAGTACAATATGCCTGACTGAATAATTAACAGACAGTTAACTCACGGTCGCTGTCTTCTCAACCAGAAAACCCCAGTGTAGGGTTAGGATTGTCCCAATGCTCTTGCAACGAAAGTGGGTTTACTTCTCTGTCCTGCTTTGGTTGCAATTGGCCAACCTTTCTTCCCTACAAAATAAAACGAACGGTGATCCTGTTCGGAAGATTTTGTTCAAATCGACGCAAAGGCCTCTGATGACATAAGATATTAAAAGTATTCACTCAAATATTTGTTTCTTTGGCTAGAACAGTATTCAATGAAAATTATAAGTTTGTTTAATGCAGACTAGAACAGCAGTACGAATAATTATTCCACGAAATTTACACATACTTGTATGCTTCGGTTGTTCTCATAGGCGTAGACTCTGGGGGGGGGTGGCAGCCGGGGCACGTGCCCCCTCAATAATTGAGGAGCCGGGGCAATGCCCCCCAAAAAAAATCGAGAGGAGAATTTCTTCAAATATTAAAATATTATGTGTCAATTTAGACAAATTTCTTCAGAAACAGAAAAACGGAGACACAGAACTGAAAAACTATAAGAAATTCATAATGAAAAGAAAGATTTATTTTTATCTTCAGTATCTTCAATATGAAACAAATTTACATGTAAACAAAAAGCGCCTTTTCATATGCATTAACGTAACACCGGAAGTCTCTGCTGACTGTCCAGACCAGAGGTGAAAAAGTTTTTTCGTTTTTTGATTTGAAACAAAAACAAAAGAAACCAAAAAATTTGTTTTTTTTTGTTTAACCTTCGCAGGACGGAAAGATTTTACAATACACGGAGGACGAAGAGGGGTAATTTTTTACCCCAAAACAATGTGTAATATATCAGCTCACAGGTAAGCTACGATGACAAATGAAGTGGCAATTGTAACATTTCCAAGGTCAAGGAATCGATTCATCATAGTGGCAATAGTGTGCAAATACTACATTTCAAGATGGCGGTCAATATGGCCGCCAAAACACACAAAAAATGTATATCTCAGCACGTAGGTAAGCTACAATGACAAATGAAGTGTCAATTGTAACATTTTCAAGGTCAATAAATCGATTTATCACAGTGGCAATAGTGTGCAAATACTATTGTCCAAGATGGCGGCCAACATGGCCGCCAAAATATAACAATAGGTATATCTCAGCTCATATTTAAACTACAATGACAAATGAAGTGTCCATTGTAACATTCCCAAGGTCAAGGAATCGATTTATTGTAGTGGCATTAGTGTGGGAATACTATTTTTCAAGATGGCGGCCAATATGTCCACCAGACACAACAGTAGGTATGTCTCTGCTCATAGGTAAGCTACAATTGCAAATGAATTGTCAATTGTAACATATTCAAGGTCAAGGAATCGATGTATCATAGTGGCAATAGTGTAGGAATAATACTTTCCAAGATGGCGGCCAATATGGCCGCGAAAACACAAAAATATATATCTCTCAGCACATAGGTAGGCTACAATGACAAATGAGGTATCAATTGAAACATTTCTAAGGTGAAGAAATCAAACTATCGTAGTGGCAGTCGTGTGGGAATACTAATTTCCAAGATGGCGGCCAACATGGCCGCCAAAACACAAAAATATGTATATCTCAGGTTGTAGGTAAGCTCCAATGACAAATGAAGTGTCAACTGTAACATTTACAAGATCAGGGAATCGATTTATCGCAGTGGCAATAGTGACCGATCAGTCAGCTGATTGGTAATTCCTATTTTTGTGTTTTGACGGCCATATTGGCCGCCATCTTGGAAATCAGTATTCACGCACTATTGCCACTGCGATAAATCGATTCCTTGGCCTTGGAAATGCTACAATTGACACTTCATTCGTCATTGTATCTTACCTACGAGCCGAGATATACACATTTTTGTGTTTTGGCGGCCATGTTGGCCGCCATCTTGGACAGTAGTACTCACACACTATTGCCACTGCGATAAATCGATTCCTTGACCTTGGATATATTACAATTGACACTTCATTTGTCGTTTTAGCTTACCCATGAACTGAGACATCCATATTTTTGTTTTGGCAGCCATATTGGCCGCCATCTTGGAATATAAACTATCCAAAATTATGAAACTATTAACACTCAGTTCCATGGTAGATACCACACTTGATTTATGATTGCAGGTCATTTATGAGCTCATATCTTTAAAAAATATATTTGGCCTATGATCGAAAAAATAACGACGTCGAGGACGAAGAGGGGTAAATTTTTACCCCAGGACACTTTGGATTGAAAAATCTTTTCCCCACCACATGGCAATGTGGTGGGTATGCAGTCAGAATATGTCATTGGTGGTAACTTGTAAACATGTGGAACGACAAATGATACCTACCTACAGCTGCTCCGCAATCAACATCCAAACACCCCTGGAGTAATTATTTACCCCTTTCCGTCCTGCGAAGGTTAAAAAAATAAATTTCTTATTTTTAGAGGTTATTTTAATAACATTGATTTAATGATTTTTAATTTTCGGAAATCGCAACTGAATTAAACTGAGTTTGCGCTCTTGTTCGTGCCATTTCTCGTGATTTTTATGATCCGAAATCCTAAAATCTTAAACACAACCAAAAGAACAAAAACCATAAAAACGAAAAAAACGAGAAAAAACAACAACAAAAAACAACTTTTCATCTTGAAAAAGTCTGGTTTTTTGGCACCTCTGGTCTAGACCCCATATGCCCCCTTCCTAATATTTTGGACAAGTTTACGCCAGCGGTTGTTCTTTTCTTCAGACTAGAACGGTAGAACTCAATAGCAATAGAATTCCCTTAAAAGGTTAAAATGCTATACTGACTAAAGCAATAACACTAGTAATTAACTGAAATACAAATTGTGGAACACATTGTATTGTATTGTGTTGTATTGTATTTAAACATTTATAAAGCGCCTCTCACAGTATTCGCTAATCAGAGGCGCTCCCAGTGCGAAAGACCCAGTGAATAGAAAGTGGTTTTAAGACAGCGGAACGAGGCACTGGGGCCACCAGCTAGTAAAGAGGCACGTGTCAATGGAGGGAGTTGATTCCATAGAGCAGGACCAATGCAAGAAGAGGCTCGAGTTTTGGCCATATTGGTCCTGGATCGTGGTACAAGAAGATCATGGCGATTAAGCGATCGCAATGGACGGAGGGACGTAGCTGAAATTGGCAGACGAACAAGGTCACAGAGGTACTTGGGCGCTAAGCCTGTACAGGATCGAAGGACTACTGTGAGAACCTTAAGCTGAATCCGAGCAGTAAGGGGAAGCCAATGAAGTAGATGTCCATTACGGGCTTTGGCGCAGCACCTCACTATTCTATCAAATTTGCCAGGGGATGGTCGCCACCCCCGCAACACCCAGTTTTTCTGGTCCCCACCACTCCATTATCTCACCGAATTAAGAGGATGCCGATCTATACCATCTAGGCTTCCAGAGGGTCCTGAAACCCACGGACAATTATAGCAGGCCGACTTCCAGGGCCTCCAGAGGGCCCACGAACGCTTTGTGTGACCATTTTCATAGTTGTGACAACAATATCTGTCACATCCGTCACGTTAAGCTGAAAGCCGCCATAAGCCGCATCCAGCCATCAACACAATAAACGCACACATACGCACAGAGACATACACGCATACACACACATACATACTGAGATACACACAGACATGTACACACACAAACACACATATACCCAGACATACACACACATATGCACACACAGATTGAAAAAACTAACCACAGACTTTGGTTTTTAAATTCTCCTTTTGTAGTATGATTTCATACAGTTTTATCTGTCCGTAAGCACGACCCATTTTGTCAATCATCGCTGTGTTAGATTATTCATCTGTTATCAGTTCAGGCTTTTTCAGATATCAACAGCAAGGCCAACGTCCGGCCAAAGTTTGCCTGCGTAGCTTGCCTGCGGAAGGAAATACATATTACAAAACGCTGTTTAGGCTAGCCTATATATGGACCATAGGAGCCCAACAGGCAGGCAAAAATGCAATAAAGAGCGGTGAACATGCGCACAGGCCCACACAGAGTTACAGGCCTTTGCTAACAAAGCACCCGAAACAGGCTTCTACATAAAAACTCGCAGGCCAGAGCAGACACAATTAGACAGACAAATAGACAGACAGGCAGACAGACAGACAGACAGACAGACAGACAGACAGACAGACAACCACAGAGAGCGAGAGGTATGGACACATGGACCATACAGATAGCTTGCAAAACAGGCATGTATAATTTTATAGACGGACAGCACATTGCCAGCGTCCGAGATTAATTAGTTTGCACTATATTGCATTTTTTTATCATTCAACGATTGATATGAAACAGATGTCCCAGCAGCACGGCAGCATCCTGGTTCACTGGCATTGAGAAATAGGCCTATATTACATTTACGTAAAGTTGATAAATCCATCCATCTATAAGTCAATCTGGCCATCCATTCACCCGTCTATCCACCTATACATCTATCCATCTATCCATACATCCACCCATCCATCCTTCATTCTTGCCATCCATCATTTTTTCCACCCAACCATCCATACACCCACCCACCCACCCACCCATCCATCCATCCACCCGTCTATCCACCCATACATCTATCCATCTATCCATACACCCACCCATCCATCATTCTTTCCACCCATCACCCTTTCCGTTCATCCATCAATCCATCCATCCATCCGTCTATCCACCCATCCATCCATACATCTACCCACCCATCCATCCATCCACCCATCCATCTTTTTTATCAAATGTATTCATATCGAACGTTTTTTCAAAAGAATCCAGCGGACTATACTAAATGATCCATGTTAGCAGCATTCATAGCGCCTCTGAGTAGTTCCCTTGAAGGAGAGTTATATAAATCCCCGAATGAATGAATGAATAGCAGGCCAAGTTTCTTCTAGAGTATTATATATCTTTCAGAAGAGTGTTATTTACTCACGTTTTTCGCAGCAAGTTTCCGCGTTGAAAAATCATCTTCTTTCTCCTTATCAGACAAGTGATTTCTTATCTCTCTTTAAGAGCAAAGGCCTTAGTCTGGTTTACAACAAGCAACGAAAAAAATGGTCGATCTACACTCCTTGGTGGCTATGAGGCTTCTGCGCAGCAGGTTTACACAAACCTCGCAGCAAGCTGCATGGATCAGCGGCCTATAGCCTACGGCGAAGTAGTCACAGCCATATACGGCTCTGGTCGCAGCCACATCAGCAGCAAGGATAACAAATCCTAAGGAACGCAAAACCTTATTTAATGACGTTCGGCTAACTAAGCGTTCATGGAGCGTAGCGCTCCTAGTGATAAGGGTATATACGTCGTGCATACTTTATTGTATTGCATATTCAATCGAACAGCTGTCAAAACACAGCTGTAAACAATAAATTCAAATTTACACTGAAGTACCAATAGAGATTAATTATAAAGATATTGTTCTGTATCGAAAATAGTACATTGTTTCGTCTAGATTACCAACAGAGAGCTAATTATAATCGAATGAATTTTATTATGACAAGTGGGAGTTAGCTAGTGAAGGTAACATGTCAGTGTGGGCGATGACGGAGATTGTATTGTTACATAACAAATGCATTGTGTTTTTTTTATTATTTGGAAAACATGAAAAACAATATATTTGTATGCGTGAACATAATAGAATGGAAAAAAGATAAATTGTTGGTTAACGTTCTAAAAACGCTTTAAGAGTTTATTGCGTGCTGAATGGATAGCTAATACATGAATATTGAATAACAATAATAATAATAATAATAATAATTAGCCTTGTTTTTGAACGAAGTCCTCACGACTTTCAATCACGATTATCTATTCATCTTGCTCCTTCCGCAGTGGCGTGGTTTGGACTTCTCAGCAAAAAGTATAGCCCCCTAATCGTACGGCGGTGGTGCGCTAGGAATAACAGACTCACTACTCCAACCACCTACGATGAAAACTTTTGTATCGTGGTTCGCGGACAGAATTTTTTCAATTTAAATAAAAGAATCGGTTGTGGTATACATAAAACATAATGTTAGGGCAAAACTTCTGCAAGTGGTTAGTTATAGGTAAAACAAATCTGTGCTGTCGCAGATGTATTGGGGAGCACTGTTTCAAGCATTTAGCACAGCTGCGAAATGGCTTTGAGACGAGACCGTGCGCTAAATGTGGTAGGGGCATCAAAAACCACTTAGGTGAGTGCATGAAGTGTGGCTATTATGCTATACAATCAAGAATACGACGTGGTGGGTTAGTCCGTGAATTTAATAAGGAATGGAAGCGACTATCAAATATATCTGTAGAATAAAAAAATTATCATTTGAACAAACGACATAGTTATTGTATTGAGTTAATAGAGATGAGCAAGCGCCAATCGAATATCAGTAAACAAAAATTATCATTTGAACAAACGACATAATTATTGTATTAAGGAAAAGTTTGCCATAGTAATATAAAATAATTTATAATTATGGCATTGTCTACGAATGAAAAAATTGAACAATTGTTGGGTGAGTTTACCGGTCCCCCAGCTCTTCGAGCTGTTCTAAAAAATATCTTAGACGAACCTATCCCAGATGCAGTCAAAAGGCGCTTACTACAGCCACTGCTTCCAAGGCCAATTCCTCCAGTGCGCAAGCATAGAGGGGCAAAACGCAAAGCCCTTCTGGCAGAATTTGACCCACTCCTAATTAAGAAGGATAGAGGTGGACCACCACCCTTTCTAGTACACAAAGAGCTCGCCAATCAGCTTCTGAGAGACTTCCGTGCAGAAGTACCTCTTAACCACAGGCTGGAAAGAGATGCGTTGGCTTTCTTGAGTGCAATGGAGCACAACATTGAGTCGCAACTCAACGAAGAGCTGTTGAAACAAGACGGTCTGAAATACTCTCAAGTGTTGACAGTTGAGTTGGAAAAGTTGGCACCGACCGTCGACATGTTGTACGATGGAAACGCGACCCCGGGTACTATTACCAACACGGCCTACTTTCGAAGCAAAGCAGAACCAATTACCAATGCGGGTAAAATCCAAGGGGCTGTTCGGAAGGCCAAGGCCGAAGTACTAAAACTCCTCGAGGAGTATACCAATGAGGGATCGGGGTGGAGGGTGAGACGGGTCGTGGCGCTAGACCTCAGTCTTGCAAGATATAAGCCTTTCCGAGGTAAGAGCTACTTTCCCACACCAAAGTATATACCCCCTCGTACGGTTATTAATGTAAAGAATAAAGATAACCGATGCTTCGAGTGGGCCATACTAAGCGCAATGTATCCAGTAGAAAAGGACCCTCAACGCCCTACTAAGTATCGTACACACCTCCTCGAGCTAAACTTCGACGGTATGGAATTTCCAGTGAAGGTCACTGATATTGGTAAGTTCGAACGTCAGAACCCAAATATAAGCGTCTCAGTCTTCGGGTGGGATAAAGCTTTGTATCCAATTTATGTCTCAAAGCAGAACAATAGAGACTATAATATCGATCTTCTACTGTTAGTCAGTGGCGAGAATTACCACTACGTCTGGATTAAAGACCTTGGTCGAATTCTTAATCAAAACAGCAAAGACAAAAGCAAGAAACACCCATGCCGTCGCTGCCTACACATATTCTGTAGACAAGACTTGCTGGATGCTCATATCAAAGATTGCCAGGGTATTAGTGAGAAGCCTCAGAGAATTGAGATGCCAAAAGAGGATGAAAATATCCTCAAATTCCAGAACCATCACAAACAGATGCGAGCCCCGTATATCGTTTACGCAGACTTCGAGGCTCTAAACATACCAATCGAAGGTGCAGTCATGAACCCCAACGAGAGCAACACCAGACAGATAGCTGAGCAGAAACCATGCAGCTTCTGCTACATAGTGGTTCGATGCGACGGCCGCACGAAGAAGCCGGTTCTATACCGGGGAGAGAACGCCGTGCCAGAGTTCCTGGAACGACTACAAGGCGAGCTGGCCTCTATCAAACAAAGGCTGGCCACCCCAGCTAAAATGATTATGTCAGCGGCCGATCGCCAATCCTTCTGCGAGGCTGCCGAATGTCACATCTGCGGAGAAGCGCTCGAAGAGGATAGAGTTCGCGACCACTGTCACATTACTGGTAAGTACCGAGGTGCTGCTCATAACGCCTGCAACCTCAAGCTTCGAATATATCCAGATAAGTGCAAGGTACCGGTGGTCTTCCACAATCTGCGAGGTTACGACAGCCATCTCATCATGCAAGCGATCGGAGGCTGTGAAGCCGCACAGGATGAAAAAACTGAAATTAACTGCATCCCAAACAATATGGAGAAATACATGACATTTAACATTGGACAACTGCAGTTCATTGATAGTCTCCAGTTTCTAAACAGCTCGTTGGATAAATTATCAGGAAATCTGTCGCTTGGGGATCTGAAAGTCACAACGGCGTATATAAAGGAAAATTTCGTTCACAATGATGGGACAAAACTAGATCTTTTGAGGCGAAAGGGCGTATATTGTTACGAGCACATTGACGATTACCACCGCTTCGAAGAAGACCGACTTCCACCCAAAGAAGCGTTCTACAGCAGGCTCTCCCGAGAGAACATTTCTGATGAGGATTATCAACACGCCCAACGAGTATGGAATGAATTCGATTGTAAAACTCTGGGCGACTATCACGACTTGTATCTCCGTACGGATGTACTCCTACTAGCCGATGTATTCGAGACCTTCAGATCAACATCGATGAAACACTACAGTCTGGACCCGGCAAATTACTTCAGCCTGCCAGGAATGGCCTGGGACGCTTTGTTAAAAAAGACGAAGATCGAACTCGAACTTTTAACCGATATAGACATGCACTTGTTCGTAGAGAAAGGTCTCCGAGGTGGAATCTCGATGGTATCTAAGCGCTTCGCAAAAGCCAACAACCCGCAATGCCCCGACTACGATACCACGAAGCCAGACAACTGGATCATGTACCTCGACGCGAATAATCTTTACGGCTGGGCGATGCAACAGCCACTACCAGTTGGAGGATTTAGCTGGGAAAGTCCTACTCTCGATGAAGTGTTGGAAACTCCAGATGACGCGCCTGAAGGCTTCCTACTTGAAGTCGATCTCGGGTACCCGGAGCACCTCCACGAATCACATAGCGACTATCCCTTAGCACCGGAGACCCTGACAGTCCAAGAGGAGTGGTTGAGTGACTATCAGAATGTGCTTATGAACGAGTTGGGAGGCAAGTTCACAAAGCATGTGAAGTTAGTACCAAGCCTGCGACCTAAGGAGCGGTATGTGGTCCATTATAGAAATCTCAAACTCTACCACTCGTTAGGGCTACGAGTTTCTAAAATTCATCGTGTCATTAAGTTTAGACAGGAGGCATGGATGGCTCCATACATCGAGATGAATACGAAATTGAGAGCGAAGGCAACGTCGGAGTTTGAGAAGGATTTCTTCAAACTGGCTAATAATGCGGTCTTTGGAAAGACCATGGAAAATCTTAGAAAAAGAATCAGAGTTAACCTGGTACCGACCTCAAAAGTTGACAAACTTCGTAAACTAATTGCTGACCCGGCCTACATATCACACAAAATCTTCAACGACCAACTCGCCGCGATTCATAGTTTGAAGAACAAGCTCAAGTTAAACAGACCTGTATATGTCGGCCAGGCTGTCCTCGACCTCAGCAAGCATCTGATGTACGACTTCTGGTACAACGATGTGAAAAACGAGTACGGAGAAAAAGCCCAGTTGCTATATACAGACACCGACAGCCTGTTATTTCAGGTGGAAACTCCGAACGTCTATGCCGATATGTGGAACAAAAAACACCAATATGACCTCTCAGAGTTTCCTAGAGACAGCCCATACTACGACGTCGAGAACAAGAAAGTCGTGGGCAAGTTCAAGGATGAATGTAACGGAGTGGCCATCGCGGAATTCGTAGGATTGCGTCCGAAGATGTACTCGATCTTAAAATCGGGCGGTTCAGAGATCAGGAAAGCAAAAGGCGTTCAGAGAGCAGTTGTGAAGAAGGATCTGCACCACGAGCTATACAAGAAATGCCTGTTCGAACGAGAGGAAATGCGGCACACACAAGTCGTGATTAGAAGCCGCGACCACCAGATCGGAGTGTACGAGCAGAATAAGATCAGCCTTTCTCCATTAGACACAAAAAAGTGGATATCTCCGGACGGAATAACAACGCTGGCATACGGTCACTACAAAATCAACGACGGTTGAGTATTCTATCGGGGGGTAACTCAGTGCCCATAGGCACCAGAAGCAGTTCCTCACGTACAAATCCGCGGGCAGGACCGTCTACCAGATGGTATAGGGCCGGTTGGTCAGCCTGCCGAACAACATCCAAAATAGCGTGGATGGTGAGCGACCAGTTAGGATCGGTGGCGCGTTTGCTTCCACCTTCGAGCTCGCCGGGAGCGTACAAATAGCGGACGAGAACGTCGTGTCCGAGAATAGGCTCATCCATTCCCCACAAACGAGTTTTCATTTGTGAATGAGAGGGCTTCTGTGCCACTTTAGCAGCTTTCATCGCTTCAACCGGCTTCATGTCGAGCAAGCGCGTCGGCTCATCGTTTAGTGTAGCTACAACTTCGGGCAATCGTCGAACCCATTCCACTGACCGTTCTGATGACCCCCTTGCATCCAGGAGCAATTCCTGAGCGTATTGAGCACCGAAGAGTCGCTCAGCTAGAGTACGGTTAAAGCGTTCAACGATGCCCTGTTGGCGATGATTTCCGGCCTGTCCGCGTCTTACAAGAACGCCGTGCTTCGCCAGCAACGGTGTAAAATCACCCATAAATTCACGTCCAGGATCGACCTGAAAGAGTCGAGGCCAAGTCAATGGACCCCTCTTATAGATCCGGCTTAAAGCGGCGGCGACTTCGGTCGCACTTTTGTTTATCAACGGTTCAGCTTCTTTGTATCGTGAGGCAACATCAACAACAGTGAGAGCGTATTTATAAGTCTTTCGACCTACTTTATCGTGAGGTAAAAACAAGAGATCGGCTTGGTGTACCGCGTTTGGTCGATTTTCATCGAACTTTGGACGCGGTATGCGGCGTGGAACGGGAAGATAAATCTGCCACACAGCTTGTTTCTTCAGCCAATCACGAGCCTCCGCCTCGGAAACTTTGGCGGCTGAGGCTAGTTTCTTCACCGCAGCCTTACCTCGCCAGTAACCTCTAGGGCTGTAATAGACGGCTGAAAGGTGCTTAGACATTTCAGTAAAAACTATATATTACAAACAGGTAAACACATACACAAATGATTTTCATTTGCGTTTTCGCTGGCTCGTTCTGACACCCATCCCCAGCCTCGACTTTGCTGACATAATGGCCGATACGAGCCGGGCATCCTTCTTTTCATAATCCGGAGTTTCATCGGTGAGTGCGATCTTCGACGCGGCTGCAGCGAGGATGTCATCTGCGTGGTTGCGCCCCGGAGTATCTTTATGAACTGCGTAAGCCACATCGTGGTGGAGGCACGCACGGTCGAGCTGATTAACACCGTGATAGCGCTGTGACAGCCGTTTATCGAGTTTTGTGAATGGTCCACAGTAAGAGTACTTTCCCGTGTTCTGAAAAGAACCTCCCGGATTATCTTCCGAAGACATACCGGATGGAAGGCTCATATGCATTTCTGGTAGAGGTAGAGCGTTGAGGGCCCTATTCAGTAGCGAGCCTCCGCTAGACTCATGAGTCTTGCGCTTTCGCACTTTAGAAGGCAAAATTTGGCTCTTCTTTGCACCGCAGACGGCACAGGTTCCCTTCTTGGCTGGCCGACCGTTTCGTAACTCGACGATTGTTTCATTTGAAGTCTCAGTATGTTTCTTACATCGTAGGCAATACATTGTGTTCGTTGAATACAATCATAACTCGTTGTCTCTATATGGAAATAACAAATTTCGATCTCGAAGCCGACGATGGGAAAAAACACCACCATTGGTTGTTGCCATCAAGCATACGATGCATAATCTGTGGGCCTAGCGGATGTGGAAAAACAAACCTACTACTCAACCTTCTGTTGAAGAAGGGGTACCTGCGTTTTGATCGGCTGTATCTATACTCGAAGTCTCTGGGACAGGAAAAATATCAGTTCCTCCGGGACTGGGTTACAGAGTTGGAAAAAGTTGCCGGGAAGGAAGTGGCTTCCTTTCACTCTTGCTCAGATGAAATAGTTCCAGTTGAATCATTAAATAAGAATGCCAGAAGCCTTCTAGTGTTCGATGACGTCATGCTTGAAAAACAGTCGCCCATTGAAAGGTATTTCACTATGGGTCGACACGGTGGCGCGGACTGCTTCTACTTAACTCAAAATTACTTCCGCATTCCCAAGCAAGCGATCCGTGACAATGCTAATCTTATCGTCCTCTTCAACCAAGACAGCAAAAATTTGCGAGCCATTCACGATACGTTCGTGGGCGGCGACATGTCTTTCGATGAATTCCGTACGTTCTTCAGCGAGTGCGCTGCCCAACCATATGGATTCGCAGTCATAGATTTGACGTCCAAAGTGTACGATGGAAAATATCGCTGCGGGTTCGATCGCTTCTATAAGCCCAATGCAAGTATTTAAAGACATGATATAGGCAACATATAGTCGACATATGGACAAAAGTTATCGTTACTGATTGATTGAATGTGTATAAAAAAAATACCTTAGCGTGACAGTTGTGACGATATTATCAGTCACATTGTAAAACTTGTCACACTTAAGAACTTACAAGATATAGTCGACATACAACCACGATGTGGACAAAAGTTTCGTCTAAACAGGAGCGAGACGCCTTGACTCAGGATTATTTAGCTCGCAGAAATCGATTGAGACAGCGTTTCGTGGATGAGAAGCTCGGTGAAGCCAACCTTCAGTACGATGCTGCAAAGCTTTTCAAACCAATCGCCACAGCCACGGCTGAATCCCAGGTGGCTACGTCTAAGGAGCTGCAGAAAGTTACCAGCGCTTTACAGGATTTGCCGGCGCAGATTTCAGAGTCTGCTAATTTTAACCCGATAGCAGCTTTGTTCGGTGAAACCGCAGGAACAGCAGCTCCAACGGCTGCTCCAGCCCTTCCAGCGATTCCAACATCCCGAATCCCCCACGCATTGTTAGTAGATCCAAACAAATATCTCAACGTCGCGGCAATCACACGACACGGTTTCAAACCTCCGAGCGAGCTCGATCTAGCCGACATTGCAGGTGCTGAAAAGATAATCGGCGAGGTAAATCACTATAATCGCCACACCCTGGGCAAAGAGAAAAAGAATGCTAAAAAGGAAAAAGACGAAGAAAAGGTAGATGAGGTGACTGCAGATATCGAAGCCCTAAGGGAATATAAAAAGCGAATCCATACACTGCTAGCGGGCCACAGCCTCATCAAAAAGGGAAAGGGTTTCAGTGTCCCAGCCGTTCCTCTTAAATTACAAGGTAGCGCCTTGGGTGAGCTCTCCGTCGACCCCGTCGCGCTGTCTGCTGGTAGACTAAGAGTGTTTAAAGGTGGGAACCTCGTTCTCGAATCTCCGGCCGATGAGTCGTTGTTCAGCCTGTTAACGAAACGCTTCGTTAAGACTAAGCAATATTCGCCTCAGGCAATTGAAACTTTCAAAAAGCTCGTACAGATGTCTGGTCTGCCTATTCATGGCCGGAAAAGTAAAAAGTTCCAGCTGATTCGTGGCGGCGCGGTGCAATTTTACAACGATCCAAACGCCCTGGTAGAGAGGTTGCAGCTTTTGGTGGCCTCTAGGGCCGCGGGAAACACAGGTCTCGGCAACGAAATCTCCGCCATTCTTGACGAGTTACTGCGTTCCGGTGCGATCTCCAAAGAGCTGGCACTCGAATTGAATAGAAACATGCTCATAAAATAAAGTACACAAGATGGAACGCTCGGAGAAACTGCTCGAGGAAATTCGAGACCTTTTGCAGCCTAAGGAAAATTTTAGTATAGTTGTTTCCTCAGATACTACAGGGTGGACCACGGCTTTCTCACCACCGCTGTACCTGGATCCAAAAAGACGCTTTGAGCTTGCTTTGGTCAATCTTGAAACCTATAATTCGATTCCGAACATTGACAGTTCAAATAACAAGTTCGTCTACAGCCCCACCAATGGACAGACCTGGAAGACGATCATTTTACCCGACGGAAGCTACGAGATCGCACAGATTAATTATGAAATCAGCCGGCAGTTAGAAATGCAAAATCCGCCGCCGCCAGGTGTTGCTCAACTCAGCTTTGATTCTCCTATTACTATAGGAGCTAACGCATCTACCCTTCGCGCCTTCGTAAAGATAACGAAGGTCCGTTTTAAGGTAGATATGGCCGCATCTACCATCAGGCAAACGCTCGGTTTTAACCCTCAGACGCTTAGTCTTGGTTATAAAGAGGGAGAAAATCCAGTCGATATTCTCCGGGTGGACACAATTCTGGTAAATTGTGATATTATCTCTGGATCGTATCGAAATGGTAGCCAGCTGCCAGTAATCTACAGTTTTTTCCCGGATGTGTCGCCCGGCTATAAGGTAATCGAGTCTCCGAAAAATCTAGTGTACCTACCAGTAGCACCGGCTGGCAACGTACAGGGCATTCGTGTGTGGCTGACCGACCAGAATGGTGAACAATTAAACCTCCGCGGTGAGACAGTAACTATAAGGTTTCACATCCGCAGTGCGTAGATTTTCACACTTAAATATTCTCATGTTTGTTCTTGGAATTAAAAAGCGGCGTCGTGTCGTGGGTGGTGGACTTTTCGACTGGATACCCAAAATCGCGGGTTTCCTTGGCCGTGCAGGCTCCTTCATTTCGGCGAATAGAGGCACAATCACAAACGTTGCCAAGGCGGTTGGTAATGTCGCGAAAGCCGGCGCCACAACAGCATCTGCCGTCAGGCAAATTGTTGATGCCGTGAAAGCGAGACGCGCTGCAGCCGTAAATGAAGCTCATTTACGAAATGAAAATTCAGCTGCCGCGCCCGTTGTCCCCGCACCTTTGGAGAAGGCGCTCAGCGACAAGAGCATCGAATACTTAAAACAACTGGCTGTGAGTCCGCCACCCGTTGTTCCGGCAATGGCTGACATAAACAGCCGTATTGCTGGATCCGGTTTCAAAACTATAAAGCCGAGTCGCGGCGGCAAGGGTCTGTTTCTCGCGAAATAAAATTAAAAAAATATTCACAAAACGGAAAAAAATGTTTAACCCACCACATATGAAATTAATTTGCAACATGATTAATAATTGAAGCTTGAACTTTTTTAACTATAATAATGGCAGCATTTGACGTGCCGAGTGAAATGTTGGACATCGCTTCGGCGGTGCCCGATGACAATAGCATCGAATCGTTTGAATACCGCGAGTATGAATCACAAAACCCTGCGGCTATTAACAATGGCCAGGCCATACAGATAGACATCCAGAACCAAGACATTTTCACGCAGCCTTCTAAGAGCTACCTTCTTGTGGAGGGCAGGATTACATCAACTGGCGCGGGTTACAACGCAGACTCGCTGGTGTCATTCGTCAACAACGCCATCCCGTACATGTTTTCTCAGATTCGATACTTGGCTAACAACACCGAGATAGAGAATGTCATGTCTCCTGGGCAAGCCACGACGATGAAAGGCATGCTGGTATACGGCGACGACTTCTCCAAAGGCGAAGGTTTAAACATGTGTTGGCAGAAGGACACGAGTGCGGCGGCGGCGGCCGCGAATATCGGCTTCGAGGCCCGTCGACTGATGATCATTGGAAAACCCGTCCCCATCGGTACATTTTCATTCATCGTTCCCTTAAGACATCTATTCGGTTTTTGCGATGATTATCACAAGGTCGTATACGGGATCAAACACTCTTTACTGCTGAGCCGGCAGGGGGATGCAGACGCGATCTTCAAGGAAGCCGCTGCGGCCAATGGCCAGATCGCGCTGACTAAACTCTCCTGGTTCATGCCGCATATAATACCCGCTTTGGAGTATAAAAGCATGCTTATGAAGCAGATTGAAGCCAAGGTTAAGGTACCTGTGGCATTCCGCGCCATGCAATGCGACAACATTGCGGTGCCACGAGCGACGACTTTTTCCTGGCGTTTGAGCGTTAAGTCGGGCACGGAAAAGCCACGCTGGATTCTTGTTGCTTTTCAGACTGGAAAGAATGCACATCAAGGCCAGAATCCGGCACTGTTTGACCATGTGCAGGTTCGCAACATTTTCGCTATGCTCAACAGCGATCGCTACCCGGTTGTTGACATGAATCTCGACTTCACCAAGAGGACAACCTCTCGCGCTTACAAGGCCCTACGTGACTTCAAGGAAGAATATTGCGGCATAGACGCGCGTGAATCGTCATGCCAACCAACACCAATCGAATTTGTAGATTTGTTTCCGATCTTCGTTCTGGACGTGCGCAGGCAATCTGAACGACTTAAAACCTCTGTACAGGACATACAAATCAAGGTGGACTTTAACGAAGGGGTACCAAATAATACGACAGCATATGCCGTCCTGATCAGCGACCGACTCCTGAATTTTGAATCGGATGGCAGCAAATTCAACGTCGTCTACTAGAAATCGGTTTTTCACATTTAGATACAAGGCCCTCTTTTAGATATATTTTTTCCAAAAATGAAAACTGAATACGTTGCGTTCGGCCTTTCACTGACCGAAGGGCAAAAGCAAACATTGGCTAAAGCTGCGCGCGCCGGCACTGGTGCCACGATCCGACTCGCTCATGGCCAGCTTCGCGGAGACGACAAGCTCGCGCTGACAAAAGTTCAAGCCGCCCGAATCGTGAAGAAGATTTCGGAAGGCGTTGGCATGGAGCTGAGATTCACCAAAACGCAATTGAAAAAGATGACAAAATCTGGTGGATTTCTTCCACTGCTGGCTCTCCTCCCATTGATTTTTAGTGGGTTAGGCGCGGCGGGTGCCGTGGGTGGCATTGCCACTGGGGTGGCAGAGGCCGTGCACAACAAACAGGCCAACGACGCCGCACAGGCGGAGGCGGAGCGTCACAATCGCGCACTCGAAGCGCGGGGGTCCGGTTTATATCTCGGGCGCGAGACTCGTGGTGGTTGTTGTCCAATGTGTAAAGGATCCGGTCTCTACATCGGGCAAAAAAACTAAAACCTCTTAGCAACTTCGACATAGAGAAAGTTGCCAGAGCGCTGCCGCATTTCCGCGGTGTTTTCATGCGAGATGGTCTGCCCGCCGTGGCTCGTGAGAAGGAGTGTGGAGTTGTTAATTTAGATTCCGGTTCCGGCGATGGCACTCACTGGGTCGCCTATTGGATAGATGGGCCTATAGCAGTCTATTTTGATAGTTATGGGCTGGATCCGCCTCTCGAAATTTCTAGATATTTAAAAAATCCTATAAGAACTCAAACATTTCAGCTACAGGGTCCCGATGATGTGGTATGTGGTCATCTCTGTCTGCTCGTGCTAAGAGAGCTCGCTGCCGGAAAGAATTTTGAAGACATCGTGCTTGACCTATGTTAGACTTCCATCACCTTTTTGTATATAAAAATGCCGGTTGATAAATTTGGAAGAGACGGTGGAGGTGGGTTTGGAGGGGGGCAGATAAGCGCCGCTGGGCTCGTCCACAAGGCTGGTGATACCATGATGGGAATTCTTTCGGCTGGAGGTTTTCGACTGACAAACGTGGGAACGCCCACGATGGAAACAGACGCCGCGACAAAGGCTTATGCAGACATCATAGATCAGGACAACTTACAAATCACCGGTGGAACGATGTCTGGTGTTCTAAAAATGGGCGGCCATAAATTGACTGGTTTGCCCACGGACACTCCGGGATCTGACAGTGAAGACGAGGGTTGGGACGAATTGGTGGGGGAGTCCGACGCTGCGAGTTGGAAACAAATAACAGAGTACGCGAAAGAGCGGGCGCACCAAGCCGAGTTGTATGCAGACGGCTTAAGCTCCGAGGTAACTGGTCTCGTTAAACGTTACGCAGACGATAAGGACACTGTGCTGGACACTGCCGTCAGGCTGTACGCGGACCAGAAGGCGGCCGCGGCCGAGAGCCATGCAGACCAGAAGCTTATCGATGCCAAGCAGTATACGGACGAGAAAAACGAGGTTTTGAGAGATTCCGTTAGGCAGTATGCGGACGAAAAGGATGTTATTGTTAAAACTTACGTCAACGAGCAAGATGTTATCGTCAAGAACGCGTGTGTGCTAAAATCTGGAAGTGTAATGACTGGAAGTTTAGTCATGGGTGGCCACCGAGTAACTGGACTTCCAACAGAGATTCCAGGATCTGATAGCGACGCAGCGAGTTGGAAACAAGTGTCAACAGCGGTCGCCGGCGCTCTATTGAGCCTCGATAGAGTTCCCACGGAGTCGTTGCACGTGGTTAACAAACAATATGTTGATGTTCAACATATTGCTGCTAGACAGTACGCGGTCGATCAGGACACCGCGATTAATTCGTCCGTGAGGTTGTATACAGATCAAAAGACCGCCGCCGCAAGGGGGTACGCAGACCAGAAAGCCGAAGCTGCAAAAACTTACGCCGAAGAACAAGACGCTATGGTCAGGAGCGCTTGCGTGCTTAAAGTTGGCGACGCAATGACTGGAAATTTAGCTATGGGCGGCAAGAGGGTGACTGGGCTTTACACGGGGGCCTCAACAACTAATACCGACGCGGCGAGTATCGGGCAGGTGACGAGAATCGTAACCGGCAAAATGACAAAATTAAATAAAATACCGACGGAGCCTTTGAACGTGGCGAATAAACAATATGTCGACAATCAGGCTGTTGTGGTTAAAAGGTATACAGACAGTAAAGAGGCCGCTGTAAGACAGTACGTGAATAACCTCAAATTTTTAAACTACAGCGGCCACATTCCACCCCTTTCCAGTGACCTCTCCGAAACGGGTTTTATTGCCGTAGCCAGCGCATTTCTCCCGACTTACCCGCCTCATCTAGCATTCAACTCGGGAGTCAGCGGTGAGTGGAGGGTCACGCCCGCTGCGGGTGATGAGATTTGGTTACGGATTGATTGCCCGGCGCCTGTGCGAATATGGAAAGTTGGCCTGACTGGAGGGTCTAGTCGTATTGGTCTGCGTATCACGTCCTGGAAAATTAGTGGGCGTGGTTACAACAGCTCTGGGCTGCTCGTGTATACGGACCTACTCACCTCCAATACCGCTTTGACTGATTCTGCGCAGGAGTTTACCGTCAACACTGAAACTGCATACATAGCATACAGGCTGACGGTCATAACCACCAACCCACCACAAACTACTGTTGGCATATCCCACTTTCAGATCTACACATATTTTAAAGTCGGGTAAACAGGGACGTAACTAGCGTTGGGCTTGGGGGGGCTTAAGCCCCCCCAAACGAAGTTGAAGCCCCCCCCAAACAAGTCAAGCTGTTGTATGCTTACGGCTAAAATTCGTATGAACACTGTGCAAATGTTGCCATGTTCAAGGTTTAAGCCCCCCCAAACGAAAAATCCTAGTTACGTGCCTGCGGGTAAACATAAGACTTAATAATGGCCGACTCACACTACAAGATTCGTGGTTATCTCCGGCAAAAAGGAGAAACAAATATGCACAAGTACAACCTCGATGATTTGGTTGGCCTTACCAACTGGGGATATACTATCCCTAAGCCCACCGCAGATATGTTAGACGCGGTTCCCCAAATCCACATCGATTTCGTATCGGACGATTACCATAGCCGCGATATTTACACAGCGACCAAAACTGTGACTCAAAGTTCGTGGCAAACGCTTCCATTGACCGCGGCACGTTATCCATGTATTACGTTGCAAACTAATAATGAGGTTATTTCATTAGACCGCGGATTCTGGAGGCTTACAATGTTTGGTGTTAGCACCGGTGATGCGTCAGTTCGCGTTATTACAGCCGCGGGTAGCATCGATCGTACAGTTGACATTCAAAGTGGACAATTTGATGCATCTAGGGCAATATTCATTCCAGGACAAACGAGTTTTCGAATTGAAGGAAAAAAGAGAGGCGTTTTAAGTACTTCAACTATTGAGTTAAACGTAACGTTACTGATAGAGCAACTATAAAAAAGTATGTCTTTGTACCCACCGCTGATGGAGTCAACAATTTCGTCAGACACGACGTCGCAAACATTTCGCTTGCAGAAGATCGGCGAAATAGAAGCATTCCTGAGGTCTGAGGCGATAAGTCGGGGACAACTGTGTAAAAAGTATAAGAGGGTTGTAGATGTGGCTAATGGGGCCTCGGCCGGCCTTGCTATAGTTAGTCTTGGAACTGGGGTGGGTGGGGCAGCTATGTTAGCCACTGGTATTGGTTTTATTCCTGGTATTGTTCTGGAGAGTTTGGCCATAGCGACGAGTTTTCTGGATATTATTGGAAATGTTGTCAGTAGAAGTTTTGTTGCTGAAGCTTCAAAACACGACGAAATTTGTATTTTGGCGGAAAGTAAGCTAAACACAGTACACGACCATATTTCTCGGGCGTTGGAGGATACGGCTATTAGCGATGAAGAATATAAGCTTATTCTGGGAGAGGAGGAGAAATATAGGACGATGAAACGTGATATACAAAGCAAGAATGGAAAAAAAGAGTTGCCGAGTCAAAGCAAAGACGACATGGTGGCGGAACTAATAAAGAAACTAACCAGCACTGGGACTTGTCCGCGAACCTCAAAATAAAAGTTTTCATCGTAGGTGGTTGGAGTAGTGAGTCCGTTATTCCTAGCGCACCACCGCCGTACGATTAGTGGGCTATAATTTTTACTGGCACACTCCAATGGTTTGGGCCGGCCTCGTGGGAGGGTCTCGGCCGGCAGCAAACGACACTCTTGCGGTTTGATGTGTTAGGGCAATCCACGATCCTTATTTTTTGGCTTTGGCCGAATTGGCTTAGAGACGGTCTTTATATCAAAGGACTTCTATTGAGCCTGATTTCAAAGACTCACTTAACACCACGATTCAAAAGACTTCTAAGCCATGATGGCCATAGGCACTGCTTGGAAACCAATCTTTGATAAGGGTCTGTGGGCCCTGTCCCGAAGCCGCTCAGTGTGACACTGTGACACTTGTGACCATATTATCAGTCACAACTATGAAAATGGTCACACTCGAGGACTTCTAAGCTATAAGCGTTCGTGGGCCCGGGAAGTCGGCCTGCTATAATTGTCCGTGGGTTTCAGGACCCTCTGGAAGCCTAGATGGTATAGATCGGCATCCTCTTAATTCGGTGAGATAATGGAGTGGTGGGGACCAGAAAAACTGGGTGTTGCGGGGGTGGCGACCATCCCCTGGCAAATTTGATAGAATAGTGAGGTGCTGCGCCAAAGCCCGTAATGGACATCTACTAATGAAGATGATCGAACATGAAAGAGGAAATATTAGACCAGCGAGGAAGTCGGGCTATTAATCTGGCCGCAGCATGGTCTAGGATCGAAATTGACTTTGCCGATACCATTGAGTGAAATAGCAAGACCATGATTTACAGTATCCATGGTCATGGATAAACGATGTGATGAGAGGATATTGTTGTAATTTGAAATTATACGCTCCACATGCATAGAGTGCGGTAACAGTGACATTTTGCAGCTATAACTTTATGTAAACAACCTATAGTAACTGGTGATTATTGACGCAATCTAGCTGACAATACACAACCGGTATCAATCCCTTAGGTAGCTGTGGGATATTTGATACTGAGTCCCAACACTTACACACAGAATCTGTAAACTTGCTTAGTTCACCAGGGAACAGCTGTTGAACCAATGGACTTCATGCTTTTATTAATTCGTAGCATGACTGAGCCTGCTATGTAGAATGTCTTTGAATGTAGAAGGCATTGGTGACTACAGCACTAAGCCACTCTGTTTTATTATAGTAGGAAATTATACTTTAGAGTTGTTCTCAAATTAATATCATAATGACAACCAATATTAATACCTCACAAAATGAGTAGTGGGTCAGTGATGGGACAAAAACCAGCGGTGGAGAAATCCAAGCAAGGTCGATGTTGATGCAACTCACATTCACAGATTTCGACAACTTCTATATCTTGCTGCGTAAAATCCAAGACTCCAGTTAGACACCTTTAAAACGCACTCATCCTCAGTTACATGTTTACCAACAGCTCTCAATCGCTAGATGACACTCTTCTTTTTCTGTGTAGTGTAAGGTGGACGTTAGACATGATGTCGCTAAAGACAACTGCAAATACTGCTACATTAAATCAACTTCGCCACTGCTCGTAGTCAGGCAGTGCCAGTCCCAAGCCCAGATGCAGGAGGGGGCGACGATAATGATCTTTGTTATCACATCTGCAGTGTTGTTAATCTGAAACTACTACTACTACGACTGCCTTTAAAAAGTGGCGTCACCAGGGGGAGGGGTGCGGGCCGCACCGGATGACACTTCTCATGGGTTGACACCAAAATGACTGTCTAAAAAATTGCATGTAGAGTTTCAGCAGAAATTTATTATTTTTAAATTAACAATAACAGATAACAACAAAAACATTTTTCGTCAACCCGGAATAGATGTAGGCCTACTGTCTGGTAAGGGACGAGGTCCATGAAGGTGACACCATGACCTACCGCACTAGATGACGCCAACCCCAGTGACGCCACTGCCTTAACACACCTCTAAAACGCTGCTACTCTCGGCTACTTAATCCAATCGCGTTCATTCCCTAGATTTCGGTTTCGCAGTCGTCTGTTGAGTAATGTCGACAAGAAATCGGTAAACAATAAATAAAGCTTCATTAAATCATGAATTGCTATATAGTATATACACACTTGTATTTTATTGTACTATATTGTATTGTATTGTATTGTATTGTATTGTATTGTATTGTATTGTATTGTATTGTATATAGAAGTTCATGATTTAATCCACGGCTGCAGTTAGAAACCTTTAAAAGTCAGCCATTCACAGCTACATATTTGCCAATGTCAAAACAATTTCTGGATCCATCTTATCGGCTCGGTCACTGCTGCTTATACGCCCAGTTGAAACTTTGTGGTGTCCAATCTCGCCATGAGTCTGGAAGCTATGACGAGTGTGACGCCCAGGAAACCGTGCGCCAATTCCTTCTGGAGTGTCCTATCCAAGCTGGCCTTCAGTGGGGCGTGGTGGCTCAGTGGTAAGTTCGGCGCCTTGTGACCTGAGGGTTGCAGGTTCGAATCCCACTCTAGCCGCTGCGTACGGACCTTGGGAAAGTCCTTCACTCGCGATTGCTCGTGGCGCATCGGCGTGAAAACTCCGACACAGGATACCAATGCTGTAGTCGGGAGCGCCTCTGAGTAGTAGTACACTTGAGGAGGCGCCATAGAAATATCCGAAACAAATAAAAATAAATCTACTCAACCGGATGTGCGAGCGGACAAAGTGAACTTTTCATCTGCGCACTGTACTCAGTCCACTGGCGTAAACTTGTCCAAAATATGGGGGGGGATTTGGTTATTCATTCTATTCTTGTTGCATTGGGTGTTCAGTCCATCTCAACTATTGGGGCACGTGCTTCGGCTGCCCCCGCCTCCACAGAGTCTACGCCTATGACTCAGTCAATCCAGCTGCATTGATATCATTTAAAAGTGGATGGAGGCTTACGGAGGAAGGATCTAGACAGCAAAAGGCCAAGAAGAACGAAGAAAGGGCGAAAGAAGCAAAATACAAATATCAAAGAACACTTAAAGTAAAAGCCATGTAAATAATACCCTAAGCTAAATTTCCCCAGGACATTAACCCCTTTGATACATAACCAAGACAGAGGAGTAGAGTTAATACAACTCCGCTGCGTGAGCAATGAAACCCTACCTCCAGTCACCCCAACGGGGTCTTCTGGTTGGGTAGCCGGCCGCCGGCACCTGTGCTGAAATCCATAGCTTAGCATATTGTCTCTGTACACTTTTTGTAATAACGCCAATCATCTTTGACATGACGGCGTCGTTAAATGAACGATATCAATAATGAATCTCATGACAGAGACTTAATACACTGTAACTTTCTACAGTTAAATAATGCTCACTAATTTAATTATGTCATACTTATTTTCAGATTCTGGTACTTACTTATTCCATATTAATTGGTTTGTTTGTAGTATAAAATAAAGTTATGAGATTCATAATTACAGCTGTTTTTCTATTGGATAAAACTGATGATTAATAATATTTATAGTATTAGTAGGTGATATATGAGTGGGCTCGCGCAGTCGCTGGGTGGAGTTCTGAAAGCTTGGGGACCCTTGCGGTGAGTGAGTCTGGGGCCCCAGCCTGTTGGCGCCCTCGGGAGGCCTGCCAGATGGAAAGGAATGGTCATTCAGGGTAAAGAAATGAGATTACAAGCCTTCTCGTGACCAATGGGCCCCTACAGCAGATCGACCTTCAAAGGGTCTCCAGAGGCCTACGAACCCATATAGCATATCCACTTTCTCCTGTGTATTTTAGAACAAAATATGCGGGCCCTTAGCGCAGGGCCTTCAGAGAGGGTCCTGAAACCCACGGACAATTATAGCCAATCGACTTCCAGGCAGTCCGTGGAATCCACGAACGCTTATAGCTTAGAAGTCCTCGAGTGTGACAACTTTCACAGTGTGACGATAATATCTGTCACAAGTGTCACAGTGTCACACTAAGCTAAGAGCGTCTTCCTGCAGAAGCATCTTAAGTCGTTCAGAATTTTTTCAATTTAAATAAATGAATAGGTTGTGGTATACATAAAACATAATGTTAGGACAAAACTTTTGCAAATGGCTTATGATAGGCCAAGCAAATCTCTGCCCTCGTAGATGCATTGGGGAGTATTGTTTCAAACATTTAGCACAGCTGCGAAATGGCTACGAGACAAGACCATGCGCCAAATGTGGAATGGGCATCAAAAACCACTTAGGTGAGTGTATGAAGTGTGGTTATTTCGCTAAATATTTCAGAGCTCGACGAGGTGGGCTAGTCCGTGAATTTAATAAAGAATGGAAGCGACTATCAAATATATCAGTAGAATAAAAAAAATTATCATTTGAACAAATGATATAGTTATTGTATTGAGGTAATACAGATGAGCAAGCTACAATCGAATATCAGTAAACAAAATTTCATTTTGAACACCTTGTCACCTTGTGCTGTCAGCTCGTGGAGCTCTAGCGATCGTCCTGGTGAACACACTCCACCGTCTCCTATTCGATGACAAGTCTCTCAATTCCGCCAAATTCATGCCAGTTACATCTTGTATCTCATCCATCCATCTCCTCCTTGGGCGACCCAGTCTTCTCCTCCCCTCACCGCACGCCAGCATCATTTCCTTCTCCAGACCATCAGATCGCATAACATGTCCAAAGAACCTTAGCTTCATTCTTGTCGCAGTTTGTTTTAACGACTCTTCATTCTCAATTCTCATGACGATTTTCTTGGCAAGTTAACAGGGGTGGTTTGCCATTGCCTTCCCCTGGTTTTGCCTGCCGTGCCCGTTCGTTCCCCTTCCTAGGAAGGGTACCAACGGTCCGCACCACGAGAAGGTGGGCACGGAGGACTTTGGTTCACCAGCCCAGGTCGGATCCGAGTCTACGCTCATCAGAGACGTCGGTCAGGTCGCCTCCCCGTTTTACTCTATTAGAGTGACTGGTGAACCTTTGCGGACAAATTTTGAACAAATGATATAATTATTGTATTAGAGAAAAGTTTGCCACAGTAGTATAAAATAATTTATAACTATGGCATTGTCTACGAATGAAAAAATTGAACAATTGTTGGGTGAGTTTACCGGTCCCCCAGCTCTTCGAGCTGTTCTACAGAATATCTTAGACGAACCTATCCCAGATGCAGTCAAAAGGCGCTTACTACAGCCACTGCTTCCAAGGCCAATTCCTCCAGTGCGCAAGCGCAGAGGGGCAAAACGTAAGGCCCTTCTGGCAGAATTCTATCCACTCCTAATTAAGAAGGATAGAGGTGGACCACCACCCTTTCTAGTACACAAAGAGCTAGCCAATCAGCTTCTGAGAGACTTTCGTGCAGAAGTACCTCTCAACCACAGGCTGGAAGGAGATGCGTTAGCTTTCTTGAGTGCAATGGAGCAGAACATCGAGGCACAGCTAAACGAAGAGCTGTTGAAACAAGACGGTCTTAAATACTCTCAAGTGTTGACTGTTGATTTGGAAAAGTTGGCACCGACCGTTGATAATGTGTATGGTGGCAACGCGCCCCCCGGCATCATTACTAATACCGCCTACTTTCGAAGCACAGCAGTCCCAATTACCAATGCGGGTAAAGTCCAAGGGGCTATACGGAAGGCCAAAGCCGAAGTACTAAAACTCCTCGAGGACTACACCAATGAAGGGTCGGGGTGGAGAGTGAAGCGGGTCGTGGCGTTAGACCTCAATTTTGCAAGATATAAGCCTTTCCGAGGTAAGAGCTACTTTCCCACACCGAAGTATATCCCCTATCATTCAGTCGTTAATGTAAAGAATGAAGACAACCGTTGCTTCGAGTGGGCCATTCTAAGCGCCATGTATCCAGTAGATAAGGACCCTCAACGCCCAACTAAATATCGTGCCCACCTCCAGGAGCTAAACTTCGACGGAATAGAATTTCCAGTGAAGGTCACAGATGTCGGCAAGTTCGAGCGTAAGAACCCGATGGTGTCCGTATCAGTCTTCGGATGGAATGAAGGGCTGTACCCGATTTATGTCTCAAAGCAGACCAATAGAGACTATAATATAGATCTTCTACTATTAGTTAAAGGTGAGGATTACCACTACGTCTGGATTAAAGACCTTGGCCGAATTCTTCGTCAAAATAGTAAACACAACAACAGGAAACATCCATGTCGTCGCTGCCTACACATATTCTGTAGACAAGACTTGCTGGATGCTCATATCAAGGATTGTCAGGGCATTAGTAAGATGCCTCAGCGGATTGAGATGCCTAAGGAGGATGAAAATATCCTCAAATTTCAGAACCATCGCAAACAGATGCGAGTCCCGTACACCATTTACGCCGACTTCGAGGCGTTGAACGTGCCAGTCCTAAATGCAGCCATGAACCCCAACGAAAGCAACACCAGACAGATAGCTGAGCAGAAACCGTGCAGCTTCTGTTACATAGTAGTTCGATGCGACGGTCGCACGAAGAAACCAGTTTTATACCGGGGAGAAAACGCCGTGGAAGAGTTCCTACAACGACTACAAGGCGAGCTAGCCACTATCAAACAAAGGCTGGCCACTCCAGCTAAGATGGTTATGTCAGCAGTTGATCGCCAATCATTCCGCGAGGCTACTGAATGTCATATCTGCGGAGAAGCGCTCGAAGCGGATAGAGTTCGCGACCACTGTCACATTACCGGTAAGTATCGAGGTGCCGCTCATAACGCCTGCAACCTCAAACTTCGAATATATCCCGATAAGTGTAAGGTACCGGTGGTCTTCCACAATCTGCGAGGTTACGACAGCCACCTCATAATGCAAGCGATAGGCACCTGTGAGGCCGCACAGGATGAGGAAACTGAAATTAACTGCATCCCAAACAATATGGAGAAATATATGACATTTAATATTGGGCAACTACAGTTCATTGATAGTCTCCAGTTTCTAAACAGCTCGTTGGATAAATTATCAGGAAACCTATCACTGGAAGATCTGAAAGTCACAGCGGCGTATATAAACGAAAAAAATCATAATGATAGGACAAAATTAGATCTGCTCAGACGAAAGGGCGTATATTGTTACGAATACATCCACGATTACCACCGCTTCGAAGAAGAACAACTTCCACCCAAAGAAGCGTTCCACAGCAGGCTCTCCCGAGAGAACATTTCTGATGAGGATTATCAACACGCCCAACGAGTATGGAACGAATTTGATTGTAAAACTCTGGGCGACTATCACGACTTATATCTACGAACCGATGAACTTCTACTAGCGGATGTATTCGAGACCTTCAGATCCACTTCGATGAAACACTACAGTCTGGACCCGGCTAACTACTTCAGCCTGCCAGGAATGGCCTGGGACGCATTGTTGAAAAAGACGAAGATCGAGCTCGAACTTTTAACCGATATAGATATGCATTTGTTCGTAGAGAAAGGTCTCCGAGGTGGAATTTCGATGGTATCTAAGCGCTTCGCAAAAGCCAACAACCCGCAATGCCCAGATCACGATACCACGAAGCCAGACAACTGGATCATGTATCTCGACGCGAATAATCTTTACGGCTGGGCGATGCAACAGCCACTGCCAGTTGGAGGATTTAGCTGGGAAAGTCCAACTCTCGACGAAGTGTTGGAAACTCCAGACGACGCGCCTGAAGGCTTCCTACTTGAAGTAGATCTCGAGTACCCGGAGCACCTCCACATTGCTCACAACGACTATCCCCTAGCACCAGAGACCCTGACAGTCCAAGAGGAGTGGTTGAGCAACTATCAGAATGTGCTTATGAACGAGTTGGGAGGCAAATTCACAAAGCATGTGAAGTTAGTACCAAGCCTACGACCTAAGGAGCGGTATGTGGTCCATTATAGAAATCTTAAACTCTACCACTCGTTAGGGCTACGAGTTTCTAAAATTCATCGTGTCATTAAGTTTAGACAGGAGGCATGGATGGCTCCATACATCGAGATGAATACGAAATTGAGAGCGAAGGCAACGTCGGAGTTTGAGAAGAATTTCTTCAAACTGGCTAATAATGCGGTCTTTGGAAAGACCATGGAAAATCTTAGAAAAAGAATCAGAGTTAACCTGGTACCGACCTCAAAAGTTGACAAACTTCGTAAACTAATTGCTGACCCGGCCTACATATCACACAAAATCTTCAACGACCAACTCGCCGCGATTCACAGTTTGAAGAGCAAGCTCAAGTTAAACAGACCTGTATATGTCGGCCAGGCTGTCCTCGACCTCAGCAAGCATCTGATGTACGACTTCTGGTACAACGATGTGAAAAACGAGTACGGAGAAAAAGCCCAGTTGCTATATACAGACACTGACAGCCTGTTATTTCAGGTGGAAACTCCGAACGCCTATACCGATATGTGGAATAAAAAACACCAATACGACCTCTCAGAGTTTCCAAGAGACAGCCCCTACTACGACGTCGAGAACAAGAAAGTCGTGGGCAAGTTCAAAGATGAATGTAACGGAGTTGCCATAGCCCAATTCGTGGGACTGCGCTCGAAGATGTACTCGATCTTAAATTCGGGTGGTTCAGAGATCAGGAAAGCAAAAGGCGTTCAGAGAGCAGTTGTGAACAAGGATCTGCACCACGAGCTATACAAGGAATGCCTGTTCGAACGACAAGAGATGCGGCACACACAAGTCGTGATTCGAAGCCACGACCACCAGATCGGAGTGTACGAGCAGAATAAGATCAGCCTCTCTCCATTAGACACAAAAAAGTGGATCGAGGCCGATGGGATAACAACGCTGGCATATGGGCACTACAAAATCAACGACGGTTGAGTATTCTATCGGGGGGTAACTCAGTGCCCATAGGCACCAGAAGCAGCTCCTCACGTACAAACCCGCGGCCAGGCCCATCAACTAGATGGTATAAAGCTGGTTGGCCAGCCTGCCGAACAACATCCAAAATAGCGTGGATGGTGAGCGACCAGTTAGGGTCGGTGGCTCGTTTGCTACCACCCTCAAGCTCGCCGGGAGCGTACAAATATCGGACGAGAACGTCGTGTCCGAGAATAGGCTCATCCATTCCCCACAAACGCGAATGAATTTCATTTGCGTTTTTAGTTTGTGAGTGAGAGGGCTTCTGTGTCACTTTAGCAGCTTTCATCGCTTCAACCGGCTTCATGTCGAGCAAGCGCGTCGGCTCATCGTTTAGTGCAGCTACAACTTCGGGCAATCGTCGAACCCATTCCACTGACCGTTCTGATGACCCCCTTGCATCCAGGAGCAATTCCTGAGCGTATTGAGCACCGAAGAGTCGCTCAGCTAGAGTACGGTTAAAGCGTTCAACGATGCCCTGTTGGCGATGATTTCCGGCCAGTCTGCGTCTTACAAGAACGTCGTGCTTCGCCAGCAACGGTGTAAAATCACCCATAAATTCCCGTCCAGGATCGACCTGAAAGAGTCGAGGCCAAGTCAATGGACCCCTCTTATAGATCCGGCTTAAAGCGGCGGCGACTTCGGTCGCACTTTTGTTTATCAACGGTTCAGCTTCTTTGTATCGTGAGGCAACATCAACAACAGTGAGAGCGTATTTATAAGTCTTTCGACCTACTTTATCGTGAGGTAAAAACAACAGATCGGCTTGGTGTACGGCGTTTGGGCGATTTTCCTCGAACTTTGGACGCGGTATGCGGCGTGGAACGGGTAAATAAATCTGCCACACCGCTTGTTTCTTCAGCCAATCGCGAGCCTCCGCCTCGGAAACTTTGGCGGCTGAGGCTAGTTTCTTCACCGCAGCCTTACCTCGCCAGTAACCTCTAGGGCTGTAATAGACGGCTGAAAGGTGCTTAGACATTTCAGTAATACTATATATTACAAACAGGTAAACACATACACAAATGAATTTCATTTGCATTTTCGCTGGCTCGTTCTGACACCCATCCCCAGCCTCGACTTCGCTGACATAATGGCCGATACCAGCCGCGCATCCTTCTTCTCATAATCCGGAGTTTCATCGGTGAGTGCGATCTTCGACGCGGCTGCAGCGAGGATATCATCTGCGTGGTTACGCCCCGGAGTATCTTTATGAACTGCGTAACCACATCGTGGTGGAGGCACGCACGGTCGAGCTGATTAACACCGTGATATCGCTGTGACAGCCGTTTGTCGAGTTTTGTGAATGGTCCACAGTAAGAGTACTTTCCCGTGTTCTGAAAAGAACCTCCCGGATTATCTTCCGTAGACATACCGGATGGAAGGCTCATATGCATTTCTGGTAGAGGTAGAGCGTTGAGGGCCCTATTCAGTAGAGAACCTCCAGTCTTTCGCACTTTAGAAGGCAAAATTTGGCTCTTCTTTGCACCGCAGACGGCACAGGTTCCCTTCTTGGCTGGCCGACCGTTTCGTAACTCGACGATTGTTTCATTTGAAGTCTCAGTATGTTTCTTACATCGTAGGCAATACATTGTGTTCGTTGAATACAATCATAACTCGTTGTCTCTATATGGAAATAACAAATTTTGACCTCGAAGCCGACGATGGGAAAAAACACCACCATTGGTTGTTGCCATCAAGCATACGATGCATAATCTGTGGGCCTAGCGGATGTGGAAAAACAAACCTACTACTCAACCTCCTTCTGAAGAAGGGGTACCTACGTTTTGACCGGCTCTATCTATACTCAAAGTCTCTGGGACAGGAAAAATATCAGTTCCTCCGGGACTGGGTTACAGAGTTGGAAAAAGTTGCCGGGAAGGAAGTGGCTTCCTTTCACTCTTGCTCAGATGAAATAGTTCCAGTTGAATCATTAAATAAGAATGCCAGAAGCCTTCTAGTTTTCGATGACGTCATGCTTGAAAAACAGTCGCCCATCGAAAGGTATTTCACTATGGGTCGACACGGTGGCGCGGACTGCTTCTACTTAACGCAGAATTATTTTCGAATTCCGAAGCAAGCGATCCGTGACAATGCTAATCTTATCGTCCTCTTCAACCAAGACAGTAAAAATTTACGAGCCATTCACGATACGTTCGTGGGGGGTGACATGTCTTTCGATGAGTTCCGTACGTTCTTCAGCGAGTGTGCTGCCCAACCATATGGATTCGCAGTCATAGATTTGACGTCCAAGGTGTACGATGGAAAATATCGTTGCGGGTTCGATCGCTTCTATAAGCCCAAGGCAAGTATTTAAAGACATGATATAGGCAACATATAGCCGACATACAACCACGATGTGGACAAAAGTTTCGTCTAAACAGGAGCGAGACGCCCTGACTCAGGATTATTTAGCTCGGAGAAATCGATTGAGACAACGTTTCGTGGATGAGAAGCTCGGTGAAGCCAACCTTCAGTACGATGCGGCAAAGCTTTTCAAACCAATAGCCACAGCCACGGCTGAATCCCAGGCGGCTACGTCTAAGGAGCTGCAGAAAGTTACCAGCCCTTTGCAGGATTTGCCGGCGCAGATTACAGAGTCTGCTAATTATAACCCGATAGCAGCTTTATTCGGTGAAACCGCAGGAACAGCAGCTGCTCCAGCCCTTCCAGCGCTTGCAGCATCCCGAATCCCCCCCGCACTGTTAGTCGATCCAAACAAATATCTCAACGTCGAGGCAATCATAAGGCACGGTTTCAGACCTCCGAGCGAGCTCGATTTAGCCGACAAGGCAGGTGCTGAAAAGATAATCGGTGAGGTCAATCACTATAATCGCCACACCCTGGGCAAAGAGAAAAAGCTGGCTAAAAAGCAAAAAGACGAAGAAAAGGTAGATGCGGTGACTGCAGATATCGAAGCCCTAAGGGAATATAAAAAGCGAATCGATACACTGATAGAGGGCCACACCCTCATCAAAAAGGGAAAGGGTTTCAGTGTTCCAACCGTTCCTCTGAAATTACAAGGTAACGCCTTGGGTGAGCTCTCCGTTGACCCCGTCGCCCTGTCTGCTGGTAGACTGAGAGTGTTTAAAGGTGGCAACCTCGTTCTCGAATCTCCGGCCGATGAGTCGTTGTTCAACCTACTAACAAAACGCTTCGTTAAGACTAAGCAATACTCGCCTCAGGCAATTGAAACTTTTAAAAAGCTCGTACAGATGTCTGGTCTGCCTATTCATGGCCGGAAAAGTAAAAAGTTCCAGCTGATTCGTGGCGGCGCGGTGCAATTTTATAACGACCCAAACGCCCTGGTAGAGAGGTTGCAGCTTTTGGTGGCCTCTAGGGCCGCGGGAAACACTGGTCTCGGCAACGAAATCTCCGCCATTCTTGACGAGTTACTGCGTTCCGGTGCGATCTCCAAAGAGCTGGCACTCGAATTGAATAGAAACATGCTCATAAAATAAAGTACGCAAGATGGAACGCTCGGAGAAACTGCTCGAGGAAATTCGAGACCTTTTGCAGCCTAAGGAAAATTTTAGTATAGTTGTTTCCTCAGATACTACAGGGTGGACCACGGCTTTCTCACCGCCGCTGTACCTGGATCCAAAAAGACGCTTTGAGCTTGCTTTGGTCAATCTTGAAACTTATAATTCGATTCCGAACATTGACAGTTCAAATAACAAGTTCGTCTACAGCGCCACCAATGGACAGACGTGGAAGACGATCATTTTGCCCGACGGAAGCTACGAGATCGCACAGATTAATGATGAAATCAGCCGGCAGTTAGAAAAGCAAAATCAGCCGCCGACAGGTGTTGCTCAACTCGGCTTTAATTCTCCCATTACTATAGGAGCTAACGCATCTACCCTGCGCGCTTTCATAAAAATTACGAATGCCCTTTATAAGGTAGATATGGCCGCATCTACCATCAGGAAAACGCTCGGTTTTAACCCTCAGAGGCTTGGTCTTGGTTATAAAGAGGGAGAAAATCCAGTCGATATTCTCCGGGTGGACACAATCCTGGTAAATTGTGACATTATCTCTGGATCGTATCGCAATGGTAGCCAGCTGCCAGTAATCTACAGTTTTTTCCCGGATGTGTCGCCCGGCTATAAGGTAATCGAGTCTCCGAAAAATCTAGTGTACCTACCAGTAGCACCGGCTGGCAACGTACAGGGCATTCGTGTGTGGCTGACCGACCAGAATGGTGAACAATTAAACCTCCGCGGTGAGACAGTAACTATAAGGTTTCACATCCGCAGTGCGTAGATTTTCACACTTAAATATTCTCATGTTGGTTCTTGGAATTAAAAAGCGGCGTCGTGTCGTGGGTGGTGGACTTTTCGACTGGATACCCAAAATCGCGGGCTTCCTTGGCCGTGCAGGCTCCTTCATTTCGGCTAATAAAGGTGTAATCACAAACGTTGCCGATGTAGTTGGTAATGTTGTGAAAGCTGGCGCCACAACAGCCTCCGCCGTCAGGCAGATCGTCGATGCCGTGAAAGCGAGACGCGCTGCGGCGGCGGAAACGCAAATGAAAAATTCATCTGCCGCGCCCGTTGTTCCCGCACCTTTGGAGAAGGCGCTCAGCGACAAGAGCATCGAATACTTAAAACAACTGGCTGTGAGTCCGCCATCAGTTGTTCCGGCAATGGCTGACATAAACAGCCGTATTGCTGGATCCGGTTTCAAAACTATAAAGCCGAGTCGCGGCGGCAAGGGTCTGTTTCTCGCAAAATGAAATAAAAAAATTCCGACTAATTCACAAAACGCAAAAAAGTAAACCCACCACATATGAAATTCATTTGTAACATGATTAATAATAATATTGAAGCTTGAACTTTTTTACTTATAATAATGGCGGCGTTTGACGTGCCGAGTGAAATGTTGGACATCGCTTCGGCGGTACCCGATGATAATAGCATCGAATCGTTTGAATACCGCGAGTATGAATCACAAAACCCTGCGGCTATTAACAATGGCCAGGCCATACAAATAGACATCCAGAATCAAGACATTTTCACGCAACCTTCCAAGAGCTACCTTCTTGTGGAGGGCAGGCTTACAACAACAGGCGCCGCTTACATCGCAGACTCGTTGGTGTCATTCATCAACAACGCCATCCCGTACATGTTCTCTCAGATTCGATACTTGGCTAACAACACCGAGATAGAGAATATCATGTCACCTGGGCAAGCCACGACGATGAAAGGCATGCTGGTTTACGGCGATGATTTTTCCAAAGGCGAAGGTTTAAACATGTGTTGGCAAAAGGACACGACCGCGGCGGCGGTGGCTGCGAATATCGGCTTCGAGGCCCGTCGACTGATGATCATTGGAAAACCCGTCCCTATTGGAACGTTTTCATTCATCGTTCCCTTAAGACATCTATTCGGTTTTTGCGATGATTATCACAAGGTCGTATACGGGATTAAACACTCCTTACTGCTGAGCCGGCAGGGGGACGCAGACGCGATCTTCAAGGAAGCCGCTGCGGCCAATGGCCAGATCGCGCTGACTAAACTCTCCTGGTTCATGCCGCATATAATACCCGCTCTGGAGTATAAAAGCATGCTTATGAAGCAGATTGAAGCCAAGGTTAAGGTGCCTGTGGCATTCCGCGCCATGCAATGCGACAACATTGCGGTGCCACGAGCGACGACTTTTTCCTGGCGTTTGAGTGTTAAGTCGGGCACGGAAAAGCCACGCTGGATTCTTGTTGCTTTTCAGACTGGAAAGAATGCACATCACGGCCAGAATCCGGCACTGTTTGACCATGCACAGGTTCGCAACATATTCGCTTTGCTCAACACCGATCGCTACCCAGTGGTTGACATGAATCTCGACTTCACGAAGAGGACAACTTCTCGCGCTTACAAGGCCCTACGTGACTTCAAGGAGGAATATTGCGGTATAGACGCGCGTGAATCGTCATGCCAATTGACACCAATCGAATTTGTAGATTTGTTTCCGATCTTCGTCCTGGACGTGCGCAGGCAATCCGAACGACTTAAAACCTCTGTACAGGACATACAAATCAAGGTGGACTTTAACGAAGGGGTACCAAATAATACGACGGCATATGCCGTCCTGATCAGCGACCGACTCCTGAATTTTGAATCGGATGGCAGCAAATTCAACGTCGTCTACTAGAAATCGGTTTTTCACATTTAGATACAAGGCCCTCTTTTGATATATTTTTTGCAAAAATGAAAACTGAATACGTTGCGTTCGGCCTTTCGCTGACCGAAGGGCAAAAGCAAACATTGGCTAAAGCTGCGCGCGATGGCACTGGTGCCACGATTCGACTCACTCATGACCAGCTTCGTGGAGACGATAAGCTCGCGCTTACAAAAGTTCAAGCCGCACGAATCCTGAGGAAGATTTCGGAAGGCGTTGGCATGGAGCTGAGATTCACCAAAACGCAATTGAAAAAGATGACAAAATCGGGTGGATTTCTTCCACTGCTGGCTCTCCTCCCATTGATTTTTGGTGGGTTATCCGCGGCGGGTGGTGTTGCCGGAGTAGTAAAGGCTGTGCAGAGCAAACAGGCCAACGACGCCGCACTGGCGGAGGCGGAGCGTCACAATCGCGAACTCGAGGCCCAGGTCCGCGGGTCTGGTTTATATCTCGGGCGCGAGACTCGTGGTGGTTGTTGCCCAATGTGTAAAGGATCGGGTCTCTACATCGGGCAAAAAAACTAAAACCTCTTAGCAACTTCGATATAGAGAAAGTTGCCAGAGCGCTGCTGCATTTCCGCGGTGTTTTCATGCGAGATGGTCTGCCCGCCCTGGCTCGTGAGAAGGAGTGTGGAGTTGTTAATTTAGATTCCGGTTCCGGCGATGGTACTCACTGGGTCGCCTATCGGATAGATGGACCTACAGCCGTCTATTTTGACAGTTATGGGCTGGATCCGCCTCTCGAAATTTCTCGATATTTAAACCGTTCCATAAGAACACAGACGTTCCAGCTGCAGGGTCCCGATGATGTGGTCTGTGGTCACCTCTGTCTGCTCGTGCTAAGAGAGCTCGCTGCCGGAAAGAATTTTGAAGACATCGTGCTTGACCTATGTTAGACTTCCACCATCCTTTTTATATAAAAAAATGCCGGTTGATAAATTTGGAAGAGACGGTGGAGGTGGGTTTGGAGGGGGGCAGATAAGCGCCGCTGGGCTCGTCCACAAGGCGGGTGATACCATGTTGGGAATTCTTTCGGCTGGGGGATTTCGGCTGACAAACGTGGGAACGCCGACGATGGAAACGGACGCCGCGACAAAGGCTTATGCAGACATCGTAGATCAGGACAACCTACATATCACCGGTGGAACGATGTCTGGTGTTCTAAAAATGGGCGGCCATAAATTGACTGGTTTGCCCACGGACACTCCGGGATCTGACAGTGAAGACGAGGGTTGGGACGAATTGGTGGGGGAGTCCGACGCTGGGAGTTGGAAACAAATAACAGAGTACGCGAAAGAGCGGGCGCACCAAGCTGAGTTGTATGCAGACGGCTTAAGCTCCGAGGTAACTGGTCTCGTTAAACGTTATGCAGACGATAAGGACGCTCTGCTGGACACTGCCGTCAGGCTGTACGCGGACCAGAAGGCAGCCGCAGCCGAAAGGCATGCAGACCAGAAGCTAATCGATGCCAAGCAGTACACGGACGAGAAGAACGAGGTGCTGAGAGATTCCGTTAGGCAGTATGCGGACGAAAAGGACGTTATTGTAAAAAGTTACGTCAACGAGCAAGATGTAATCGTCAAGAACGCGTGTGTGCTAAAATCTGGCAGTGTAATGACTGGAAGTTTAGTCATGGGTGGCCACCGAGTAACTGGACTTCCAACAGAGATTCCAGGATCTGATAGCGACGCAGCGAGTTGGAAACAAGTGTCAACAGCGGTCGCCGGCGCTCTATTGAGCCTCGATAGAGTTCCCACGGAGTCGTTGCACGTGGTTAACAAACAATATGTTGATGTTCAACATATTGCTGCTAGACAGTACGCGGTCGATCAGGACACCGCGATTAATTCGGCCGTGAGGTTGTATACAGATCAAAAGACCGCCGCCGCAAGGGGGTACGCGGACCAGAAAGCCGAAGCTGCAAAAACTTACGCCGAAGAACAAGACGCTATGGTCAGGAGCGCTTGCGTGCTTAAAGTTGGCGACGCAATGACTGGAAATTTAGCTATGGGCGGTAAGAGGGTGACTGGGCTTTACACGGGGGCCTCAACAACTAATACCGACGCGGCGAGTATCGGGCAGGTAACGAGAATCGTAACCGGCAAAATGACTAAGTTAAATAAAATACCGACGGAGCCTTTGAACGTGGCCAATAAACAATATGTCGACAATCAGGCTGTTGTGGTTAAAAGGTATACAGACAGTAAAGAGACCGCTGTAAGACAGTACGTGAACAACATCAAGTTTCTCAACTATACAGGTCACATTCCACCCATACCAGTTACCGAAAACTACACAGGTTTTACTGTCACCGGTGGTGGTGGTGGTAGAGGAGAAAACGGTGAAGCATCAACAGCAACCTCGTCGGCAGTTTTGGCTTTTAATCCCATAAATATAGGTAACACCTCACCGACGGGATGGAGGTGCAGGACTGAATGGCCAATTATTGGGGCGTGGCTACAGATTGAATGTCCAACGGCCGTACGCATATGGAAAGTAAGTCTGTTTTTTACTACTATAAATGTCGCGTCCTGGAAGATAAGTGGGGCAGTTCGGAATGGTGATGCGCTTACATATACAGAGCTATTCACCTCAAGCGCCAGATTAAGCCTACCTTTAATACCGCAGGAATTTGCAGTCGACTCTGTTGCTGCATATAAAATCTATAAGGTTACGGTTCTTGCTCCAGAAATGGTAAATTCATTAATTGGAATTAAAAACTTCCAGATTTACACATATTTTAAAGTCGGGGAAACATAAGACTTAATAATGGCTGACTCACACTACAAGATTCGAGGTTATCTCCGACAAAAAGGAGAAACAAATATGCACAAGTACAACCTCGATGATTTGGTTGGACTAACCAACTGGGGATATACTATCCCTAAGCCCACCGCAGATATGTTAGCCGCGGTTCCCCAAATCCACATCGATTTCGTGTCGGACGATTACCACAGCCGGGATATCTACACAGCGACCAAAACTGTGACTCGAAGTTCGTGGCAAACACTTCCATTGACCGCGGCGCGCTATCCTTGTATCACGTTGCAAACTAACAATGAGACGGTGTCTTTAGACCGCGGATTCTGGAGGCTTACAATGTTTGGTGTTAGTACCGGTGATGCGTCAGTTCGCATTATTACAGCCGCGGGTAGCATCGATCGTACAGTTGACATTCAAAGTGGACAATTTGATGCATCCAGGGCAATATTCATTCCAGGACAAACGAGTTTCAGAATTGAAGGAAAAAAGAGAGGTGTTGAAAGTACTTCAACTATTGAGTTAAACGTAACGTTACTGATAGAGCAACTATAAAAAAGTATGTCTTTGTACCCAACGCTGATGGAGTCAACAATTTTGTTAAAGCTTCAAAACACGACGAAATTTGTATTTTGGCGGAAAGTAAACTAAACACTGTTCATGGCCATATTTCTAAGGCGTTGGAAGACACGGCTATTAGCGATGAAGAGTACAAGCTTATTCTGGGAGAAGAGGAGAAATATAGAACGATGAAACGTGATATACAAAACAAGAATGGAAAAAAAGAGTTGCCGAGTCAAAGCAAAGACCAGATGGTGGCAGAACTAATCAAGAAACTAACCAGCGCTGGGTCTTCTCCGCGAACCACGATATAAAAATATTCATCGTAGGCGGTTGGAGTAGTGAGTCTGTTATTCCTAGCGCACCACCGCCGTACGATTAGGGGGCCATTATATTTACTATTACACTCCAATGGTTTGGGCCGGCCTCGTGGGAGGGTCTCGGCCGGCAGCAAACGACACTTTTGCGGTTTGATGTGTTAAGGCAATCCACGATCCTAATTTTTTTGGCTTTGGCCGAATTGGCTTAGAGACGGTCTTTATATCAAAGGACTTCTATTGAGCCTGATTTCAAAGACTCACTTAACACCACGATTCAAAAGACTTCTAAGCCATGATAGCCATAGGCACTGCTTGGAAACCAATCTTTGATAAGGGTCTGTGGGCCCTGTCCCGAAGCCGCTCAGTGTGACACTGTGACACTTGTGACCATATTATCAGTCACAACTATGAAAATGGTCACACTCGAGGACTTCTAAGCTATAAGCGTTCGTGGGCCCTCAGGAGGCCCTGGACGTCGGTCTGGTATAATTGTCTGTGGATTTCAGGACCCTCTCTGAAGGCCCTGCGCTAAGGGCCCGCATATTTTGTTCTAAAATACACAGGAGAAAGTGGATATGCTATATGGGTTCGTAGGCCTCTGGAGACCCTTTGAAGGTCGATCTGCTGTAGGGGCCCATTGGTCACGAGAAGGCTTGTAATCTCATTTCTTTACCCTGAATGACCATTCCTTTCCATCTGGCAGGCCCCCCGAGGGCGCCAACAGGCTGGGGCCCCAGACTCACTCACCGCAAGGGTCCCCAAGCTTTCAGAACTCCACCCAGCGACTGCGCGAGCCCACTCATATATCACCTACTGTATTCTTTGTCTTCAGTTATTACTTATAAATCATTGGTTCTCATATTTACCAATAGCGTTCTCCTTTTAGGAAGCCCTCCAACCAATATTGAAATCCTTGTGTATAAAATTCACCACTGCATTTAGACACCTTTAAAAACTGCTGCTTGCAGTTACATATTTGCCAATCGCTTTCAATGTGTGTAGATCGCCTCCCAACATTGTCGCTAAACGGTAAAATACTGCATTGAATCCACGACTGCAGTTCGACGCCTTTAAAACGCGTATTTCTCGGCTAAATATCTACCAAAAGCGTTCAAATCAACTCCGCTACTGCTCGTACTCCGACAGTGCCAGTCCCAAGCCTGGGTAAAGGAGAAGGGCTACTCTAATGATCTTTGTTTTCACACAGTGTGGCTAAAACTGAAACTACTACTAATCGCTAGCTAATTCCCTTCCACAAGATGAGGCCAAATAAATACTGCTGCATTAAATCAACGAGTGCATTTATACACCTTTAAAACGTTTCCATTTTCAGCTACTTTACTAATCCCGTTCAATGACTAGATCATCTGTTCCCACTGGAATGCAGAGTAAAGTCGACGTTAACTCACAAGAAATCGGTAAACAATAAATCGTAATCGTAATCTCCAAATATCAGAAACTCCACTCGAAGGCCAAGTGCAGGGAACGTTAACCCTCGGGCTACCAAGGGGGGGGGGGGTGGTTACCACCCCCACCTAGGTTTTTCTGCAAAAATTTCTTTTAGCACATGGAATAAAATTTTGACATTTGAGGTAGCTGTAGGGGGTCCATTTGCACACATTTTGAGGTAAAAGTCGTGATGATATCCCACGCCATAAAAAAGTTATACCCGATATAGCCTAGGTACTACGTTTTGGAATCAGGAATTTCTCTCGTCAGCTGTTAGCTGTTGTCAACTATAAAGGTATTCATTATTCTTTCTGGAAGAGAAACAACTATGCCATTCTTTAGAGGGAATGTAGGGCTATATTTGCCTTCTTAGTTATTTGTCTTTTGAAAACCGGAAGTGATCATAATAAATAATAATACACTTTTACAGTGTGAAACTCACTGATGCAACATCACAACGTAAACCGATATGGTTGGGTATGGGGAAGGGCAGTCGAAACAGAATGGTAACAAAGTAGAGCAGTGCTGTGAAGTGTTCAAGAAGCCGGTTTGCAGGAAGCATTCGCACAAAACAATGAAAGTAACTTGCAACAACTGCAAGGACCACTGACTGCCGGGAAAAATTACATAATTTCTTGTTTCATGTTGATGTAGCTGCACGCCTTTAGGTTTTGCCTGAAACTAAAACAGACTTTGGAATAGTTTGTATTGTTGAAAATTAAGCCTCATTATATTTAGAATATTCTTGGATACATAGTTCATTTTCAAAACCCACATCATTTATATTTTTTATGTAAAAAGTACAAATTGTGTGGGATAATATCAGATATCGTTAAATGGACCGGTGCCTTAGTTAAAAAATGTATAATTTCGAGATGCATTCATATATTTTACAACTAAATATACCATTCTTTTCAGAAATGAATGCTGAATCAAATGCTGTATTACATGATATGATATCTTAAACCAAACACGAAATTCCGGGGGGGTGACACCCCCTTGGTAGCCGATGTCGCAAAAAACCTTGGTAGCCTGAGGGTTAAATCTCAATCACTCTCTAATAGTTGAAAGTAGCCAGACACGACACGGGTCCTATCCGGACAAATCGATAGAGGGCAACGTTGAAGCCAGGGAACGGTCAATCTCTCTATTGGTCTACCCTAGAAGACAACCGTGACAAATTCAGCCTCTCGTGACAGACACCACTCTCCTGAAGAAACTCAAAGACTCCGACGACCTCCCCAGGAGGAGACCTCTGATCGAAGGCCACTTGAAAACCCACGAAGCACGAGTGAATGTCTTCACGAATGGGTCACGGAATACAGCAGGTAACTTACCGTGCTCCTTTCATGTGCCCTATAGTGACTACCATGGAAGCTACAGGATGAGCGACCGAAATTTCCATCACCAGACTTAGGACTGGTCACTGTCGAAGCGAATGTACGCGTGAAAAACTGGACCATCGATCTGCGCACCGTATACAGTCAATCCAGCTGCATTGACATCAAATACAAGTTGCTGGAGGATTCCAGACGAAGGATCTAGGAAACGAAAGGCCAAGAAGAATGAAGAAAGAGGCGAATCGAGAGACAATTTTTAAAGAACAGTTATAGGAAAACCATGTAAATAACACTCTAGACTAAATTTTCCCAGTAGAATTAGCCCTGTGATGCATAACCATGACAGGGGATGGCAGCAAGCCCAACTTTGCTGCCTGAGCACAGGAAAAAGACAACCCAGAGTTACCCCTTTGAAGCCATAGCTTAGCATATTTTCTCTATACATTTCTCTATACATTTTCTCTATACATAACTCAGGCATCCTTACCCACTAAGCATAAACGTGCCATCATTCGACCTCGTGTCAAGAAACCAGGACTCGACCCGACAGACCCGGCCAGCTATCGTCCCATTTCAAACTTGTCCTTCATCTCGAAAATAGTCGAACGTGTGATCCACAAGCAATTATCCAACTACGTTGAATCGCATCATCTACTACCGCCCACTCAGTCTGGTTTCCGTCGCCATCACTCCACCGAAACCGCAGTCATCAAAGTCTACAACGATATTCTTCTGGCCCTTGACTCCGGATGTATCACTGCTCTACTGCTACTGGATTTCTCAGCTGCCTTTGACTGTGTGGACCATACTATTCTTCTAAAAATCCTGCAAGTACAGTTTGGTGTTACTGCCTTAGCTATTCAATGGATTGCCTCGTTCCTTTCCTTGAGATCTCACAGTGTCAAACTCGGTGGGTGCTCATCGAAAATCTTTTCTGTCCTCTTCGGCGTCCCCCAAGGGTCCATTCTCGGTCCACTTCTCTTCATTCTATGCACCTCCAATATTGTTAACATTGCATCACAGCACGATCTCATGATCCATCTATATGCGGACGACACCCAGCTCTACATAAAGCTGTCTGGAAAGAACATTGGTAACATCAAAATTAAAATTGCGGCATGCGTCCGTGATATCCAATCCTGGTGTGCATCACCAGGATTGGCGTTAAATGCCACCAAAACAGAACTCATCTGGTTCGAACGTCGAAACAGTTTGGATGACGATAAACAAATGAAAACCCTTAGGCTCGACTCAAACTGTTCCATTCCACCCTCCGATGTGGTCCGTGACCTTGGCGTAATGCTAGATTACAATCTTAACATGACTCACCACATTTCCTCCATTGACAGAGCATGCCACTTCCACCTTCGCCGAATTCGACAAGTGAAACGCTGCCTAAATGAAACCTGCCTCCGTATTCTTGTTCAAGCCCTCGTCATCTCTCGCCTCGACTACTGCAACTCTGTCCTATCCGGTCTTCCTTCATTGACACTACAACCTCTGTCATCTGTTCTTCACACGGCTGCGCGTCTAGTAAAAGGTCTCGGTCCTAGAGATCACATCACGCCATACATGCAACAACTACACTAGCTTCCCGTCCGTGCCCGTATCGCCTTCAAAGTCTGCCTCCTCATGTACCATATCAACTCTGGAACCTCTCCCTTGTACATAACATCCATGGTCACGCCATGTTCTGCTTCCAATTCCAGAGGACTCAGATCGGCCACGCGAGGGGATTTTACTGTACTTCGCACAAACCGGGAGTTTGGTAGTCGTGCCTTCTCGGTCTCAGGACCTATAGAATGGAACAGTCTTCCAACTACAGTCCGGCAATGCGCATCTGTAGCACAATTCAAATCTAAATTAAAAACTCACCTATTCACATTGTACTATGACTAGAAATGTAGCGCAACGCGCTTCTGTGCAAGACTTGTCTTGTTGAAGCGCGCTATAAATGTTTAGTTGTATTGTATTATTGTACATTGTTTGTCATGACGCAAATCATCTTTGACAAGACGGCGTCGTTAAATAAACGATATCAATGATGAAGCTGATTAGCGTACGGTAAGGTTGATGTTAACTCGCAAGATGTCGCTAAACATTACATACTGTCTCCACTACGTTTAATACACGACTCCAGTTATAGACACCTTTTAAAAGTCGCCGTTCTCAACTACATATTTGCCATCAGCGTTCAATCGTTATCTGTACTTCCTCTTTTTAAGACGTCAACGCAACTATGCAGGTCTGATACTCAAAAGATGTCGCTAAACACAAAATAATGCTGCGTTAGATCATGATCTTGTATATACAGTTGTATTGCGTAAACGCATTATATATAGAAGTTCATGATTAAATCCACCAATGCAGTTACACACCTTTAAAATGCAACCATACTCAGCTACATATTTACCAATCGCGTAAAATCGCTTGAATTGCCAACAAGCTGTATTATACTAAGGTCGACGTTAACCTACAAGGTATAAGTAAACAATAAATCGTGATGACCAAACTTCTAAAGCGCCACTTGAAGGCCAAGCGTAGGACACCAGCCAATTCACGAGCGCTAAATCATGAAATTCTTTATACATTTGTATGTATTGTATTATACTGTATTGTATTGTATATAGAACAGAGCATATTTAGGTGAATTGGATGTGGTGGTACAAATACCTGGTGATATCCAACATTTTGGCGCGTTTATGCCCATAATTTTACAGGAAAAAGAAACCATTGGTTAACGTAAGCACTGTTACAACTGTAAGTATCATTGCCTATACACTTACACAAATTATTATTTATTACATTTCAATTTACAATTGTCTGTGTTGTGACGTGATTTGTTTTAGGTATTAAATGCATTTAATAGCTAAAACGCATTAAAAGTATTCACTGACAAGTTTATGCTTGTTTCTTCGGCGACAACAGTATTCAATAAAAATTGTAGGTTTGTTTTATTCAGACAAGAACAGCAGTACCAATAGTTAAAAATGATGGCATCAATTACCACACCCAGATTATGGAATAGTGCATCTGCCGCATCCTAGACAAGGTGAGTGGCAAGAGTAGACTTCTGACACCATGAGTGTGGTCATCGATGCCATCACAACCTCAGCTTCATCCCTCTGCCAAAATGTGAAGTTCATCCATCTGGTACTTGACTCCTACATTGAGATGTCTCTTAAGGAAGGGGAGCGCATGCGGCGTACTGACTCAACAACAGGCATCGACATTATTGGCATGAACAGAGACAAACCCAACCCTCAGCAACTTGAAAATTCTGGGAGTCTCAATGCAAATTTCTGAATCTCTTGACACGGAGTCTTCTCACAGTATGCAAGTGTGCAGGTAAGTTCGACACTCGACGCTGTGGTTGCCGTTCTGCTGCAGTTTTGTACGTCATATTTTGCCATGAGAAGACAGAAAAATCGTCCTGTAAAAACCTACAACGCAAAGACTAACTTCCTTGCACACATTCAAGACAATCTTAATTAACATTTTTGAAGGCAATCTTAACTGATGTATTGAAAAGCAACATGATACAATATCAGTATCGAATGAACAAGTCATAATTAGTTGAATTAATTAGCTGAGAAGAGATACTAAACCTATTTCTACTGCTAAATTCAGCTAAGTTATAATCGAAATCGTCGATATAACAAAATGACCTTGACCGTGACCTTTCAAGGTGAAGATGATCCCAAATTGCGAAAACAATATCAGAAATGAATTCCACATACCGAAAGTAGTTGAAGTAGAGATATTACACCTGTTTCGTATGCTAAATTCTGCTAAGCAATGTATAATCGAAATTGTCGAAGTAACAAAATGACCTTGACCGTGACCTTTCAAGGTGAAGATGAACCCGAATGGCGAAAACAAAATCAGAAATCAATTCCACATACCGAAATCATTTGAATTAGAGATATTACACCTGTTTCTACTGCTGAATTCGGCTAAGTTATAATCGATATCGTCGATGAAACAAAATGACCTTGACCGTGACCTTTCAAGGTGAAGATGACCCCGAATGGCGAAAAATATCAGTAATGAATTCCACATACCGAAATTAGTCAGATTAGAGGTATTACACGTGCATATACTCTAAAAAACAAAGAACATGATTTTTAAAAATATGGCCGACGGCGGGCATTTTGGATGTGGCCATAGCGTCATTCCTCCCATTGTGGGAGAAAAGCACCTCTGTGATTTTTCATGTCTATGGACCCATTGACTAAGTGGAAGTGAGAATCCCCCCAACACCATTTTGCAAACAGGTCCTCAGGCCGGGTACTGTATTAAGTTTAGTAATGGTTAGGGCCTACTAAATGAATTCTCATAACTTATTTTCACTGGTACTTGATTATTGCATATAAATTGGTTTGTTTGTAATGAAAGATTTATGGAATTCATAAACTCAGTTTTTTGTATTGGATAGAACTGATGACTAATAATAATTCGCAATAATCTTGGTCCTTACATGGTACTTATAAATTGGTTTGTGTGTAATTTTAAGTTTTGGATTCATTATTTGAGCTGATTTTGTAACATATAGAACTGACATTGAATAATGTTGACATTGACATTATTGTTCTAAATTGTAACTAAATAATTTGCTTGTCAAGTTGATATTGAATATTGAATCTATATGTGCAATCATTAGTAGGGCCAACGCATATTGAACGCTGGCTGTAAATATGATATGAATGTCTTTACACTAGCGAGCAAAATTGTGGAAACACCTACCAATTTGCATATTTTGCAATAGAAAGTCATAGTTATGAAGGCAGAAACATGCTCAATTTATGTTTTTATTGAGTTTATTTATTTTACAAATATTTAGTTCGTTTATTTGACAAATATTTCATTTATTTGACAATTGTTGATATTATTTATAGGTAATACTGATGGTTGAGTACGAGATTTCATGTACGGTACATGTGATCTCTTAGTAACGTGTTGGATATCCTTTTGCCCGAATTACAGCTTGACACCTTCTTGACATGCTGTCTACAAGTTTCTGAAGGTCTGTAGGTGATTATGATATGAAACCATGAGTGAATTACTGCCGCAATCAGTTCCCGTTTGTTTGATGGTCTCTTGCCAGCCACCCCCTCTTCAATCTGGCCCAGAGGTTTTCAATGGGGTTGAGATCTGGGCTGTTTCCAGGCGAAGCCAATACCTTCACCTTCTTTTCTGTAAACCAGTTCCGGCATTTCTTGGCTGTGTGGCATGGGGCACCATCCTGTTGGAAAATGAATGGTTTTCCAACCCCAAAAATATCCTTGGCTGAGGGTAGTAGCTTTGGCTGAAGTCACTTGCTCAGACTGGAGTCGTTGTGTCGGACTGAACAGTACGTCGGAGGCTGTTGAAAGCAGGTCTGCGGGCTATAATACCACGCAAGAAACCCTTCCTGAATGCTGGTCAGCGACTCAAACACCTAATTTGGGCCAGAGAACATGCCAGTTGGACAGCAGACCAGTGGAGTAAGGTTTTATGGACTCCCGAAATTGGATATGCGAGTTTCGTCACTCCATAAAACCTTACTCCACTGGTCTGCTGTCCAACTGGCATGTTCTCTGGCCCAAATTAGGTGTTTGAGTCGCTGACCAGCATTCAGGAAGGGTTTCTTGCGTGGTATTATAGCCCGCAGACCTGCTTTCAACAGCCTCCGACGTACTGTTCAGTCCGACACAACGACTCCAGTCTGAGCAAGTGACTTCAGCCAAAGCTACTACCCTCAGCCAAGGATATTTTTGGGGTTGGAAAACCATTCATTTTCCAACAGGATGGTGCCCCATGCCACACAGCCAAGAAATGCCGGAACTGGTTTACAGAAAAGAAGGTGAAGGTATTGGCTTCGCCTGGAAACAGCCCAGATCTCAACCCCATTGAAAACCTCTGGGCCAGATTGAAGAGGGGGTGGCTGGCAAGAGACCATCAAACAAACGGGAACTGATTGCGGCAGTAATTCACTCATGGTTTCATATCATAATCACCTACAGACCTTCAGAAACTTGTAGACAGCATGTCAAGAAGGTGTCAAGCTGTAATTCGGGCAAAAGGATATCCAACACGTTACTAAGAGATCACATGTACCGTACATGAAATCTCGTACTCAACCATCAGTATTACCTATAAATAATATCAACAATTGTCAAATAAATGAAATATTTGTCAAATAAACGAACTAAATATTTGTAAAATAAATAAACTCAATAAAAACATAAATTGAGCATGTTTCTGCCTTCATAACTATGGCTTTCTATAGCAAAATATGCAAATTGGTAGGTGTTTCCACAATTTTGCTCGCTAGTGTATGTTATTGTAGATATATGCGAAGCTCAGTAGAAAAAAAACAACCTCAAAAATAAGGAAAAGAAAGTTTTATGGAATCAAAAAAATCTTTAATGACCAATTTAAAAAATGAAAACAGTAAAGAACCGATATGGTTGAAGAAGAGCCTTTGGACCATAGAGCAAACAGAAAAGAAGCCAAATGGAAAAGAAGTATTGATGACATATAAACTATAAAGTACATAATAATGTACCAAATATTGAATATTAATTTATATATTATATACAATCGATAGCGACCTTCTGTTATGTAGGCCTATAATATATATATAGCAACATCTCAGATATGTTATCATCGACGAGAAAGCAAAAGAAAACTAATGAGGAAAGTTATATGAAAATGAACCGAAATGTACAAAAACTTTACAGGCGTCAACGGCCTTTGTGGCTATAAGATGTCGTTACACGCTGGATTACATACAATCGCTATATTACATGACTAGATGATTGCCCGTCACATATGACGGGGTGGGAGAGGGACGGGCAGGGCCTATTGGACGTGACCAATTGATGCTCTCGACCCCACCCACACCCCTCAACCTGCCGTCAGCTCGTGTGCCATATTGACGTACTGATGCCGGGAGGGAAGGAGGGAGAGATGGCGGCAGTGACAGGGAGAGGGATAGAAGGAGGGAGGGACAGGCATAGGTAGGGCGGGGTTGAATTTTAGGTGCCAAGGCCGGTCGCCCTATGCATCGACTGCAGCTACTAATAACGTAAGATGAGAGATAAAATTAACGACTGGAATTAGACACCCTTAAAATGAAGGAACTTTCAGCTACATATTTACCAATATTTCCATATTTACCAATCACGCTCAACTGGTAGATAAGTTTTACTGTTCTAAGTCCAGACCCAATTTATTACAGGACACAATAAGAATCTTAAAATCAAATAAAGATGAGTGAGGTATATTTGATATGGAACCCTAGTCATATAGATATATTGGATAATGAAAGAGCTGACTTAACCTGGAGTATGCCCTTGAATGTGGCCAGCATTCGTAACTCCCGCGCTCATCCACTCTGAATTATTATAGTAGGAAATTATACTTTAGAGTTGTTCTCAAATCAATATTTAAAATGACAACTAATATTAATACCTCACAAAATGAGTAGTGGGTCAGTGATGGAACAAAAACCAGTGGTGGGGAAATCCAAGCAAGGTCGATGTTAATGCAATTGACATTCACAGATCTCGATAAGTTCTAAATCTTGCTGCGTAAAATCCACGACTTCATTTAGACACCTTTAAAACGTACTCATTCTCAGCTACATGTTAACCAATCGCCCTCTATCACTAGCTCACCCTCCCTGTTCCCTGTGTTGTGTAAGGTGGACGTTAGACTAGACAAGATGTCGCTAAACCATAAATACTGCTAGATTAAATCAACTTCGCCACGGCTCGTACTCAGGCAGTGCCAGTCCAAGCCTAGATGAAGGAGGAGGAGACGATAATGATCTTTGTTATCACATCTTCTGCAGTGTCGTTAATCTGAAACTACTACTACTACGACTGCCTTTAGAAAGTGGCGTCACCAGGGGGAGGGTTGCGGGCCGCACCGGGTGACACTTCTCATGGTTGACACCAAAATTACTGTCTAAAAAATTGCATGCAGAGTTTCAGCAGAAATTTATTATTTTTAAATTAACAATAACAGATAACAACAAATTTTTTTTCGTAAACCCGGATTACATGTAGGCCTACTGTCTAGTAAAGGACTAAGGGAGGAGGTCCATGAGGGTGACACCGTACCTACCGCACTAGATGACGCCAACCCCAGTGACGTCACTGCCTTGAGACACCTTTTAAATGCTGTTACTCTCTGCTACATATACAGTGCGTTCAATCCAAGATTTCGGTTTCGCAGTCGGTTGTTGAGTAATGTCGACGTTAACCTACAAGATATCGGTAAACAATAAATAATGCTTCATTAAATCATGAATTGCTATATAATATATATATATATACATATATATATATACACTTGTATTTTATTGTATTATATTGTATTGTATTGTATATTGAAGTTCATGATAGAATCCACGGCTGCAGTTAGAAACTTTTAAAAAGCCGCCATTCACAGCTACATATTTGTCAATGCCAAAACAATTTCTGTCGACGTCAACAGCCTTCGATGCCATAAAATGTCGTTAAACTCTGGATTCATCCTACTGTCTTGGTCGCTGCTGCCTATACGCCCAGTTGAAACTTTGCGGTCGCCAATCTCGCCATGAGTCCAGAAGCTATGACGTATGTGACGCCCAGGAAACCGTGCGCCAATTGCTTCTGGAGTGTCCTGTCCAAGCGGGCCTTCAGGATCTACTCAAGCGGATGTGCGAGCGGACAAAGTGAACTTTTCATCTGCGCACTGTACTCAGTCCACTGGCGTAAACTTGTCCAAAATATGGGGGATTTGGTTTTTCATTCTACACTTGTTGCATTGGGTGTTCAGTCCATCTCAACTATTGGGGGCACGTGCCCCGGCTGGCCCCGCGCCCGCAGAGTCTACGCCTATGACTCAGTCAATCCAGCTGCATTGGCATCATATAAAAGTGGATGGAGGCTTACGGAGGAAGGATCTAGACGGGAAAAGGAAAAGAAGAACCAAGAAAGGGCGAAAGAAGCAAAATACAAATATTAAAGAACACTTAAAGTGAAAGCCATGTAAATAATACCCTAAGCTACATTTTCTCAGGACATTTATCCTTGAGATATATAAGCAAGACAGGAGAGGAGAGTAAGCACAACTCCGCTGCGTGAGCAAGGAAAAAGCAACGGGATCTTCTGGTTGGCTAGCAAGCCGTCGGCACACCTATGTTTGAACCCATATTGTCTGTGTACATTGTTTTGTAATGACGTCAATCATCTTTGACATGACGGCGTCGTTAAATCAAGTTAAATAAACGATAGCAATAATGAATCTCACGCCAGAGATTAAATTAACTGTAACTTACTAGATAATGGTTCTACAGTTAAATAATGGTCACTAATTTAACTATGTCATACTCATTTTCAGATTCTGGTACTTAGTTATTGCATATTAATTGGTTTGTTTGTAATATAAAATAAAAGTTATGAGATTCATTATTACAGCTGTTTTTCTATTTGATAAAACTGATGATTATTAGTATTTATAGTATTCTTTGTCGTCAGTTATTACTTATAAATCATTAGTTCTCAGCTACATATTTACCAATAGCGTTCTCCTTTTAGGAACCCCTCCAACCAATAATAAAATCATTCTGTATAAAATTCACCATTGTATTTAGACACCTTTAAAAACTGCTGCTTACAGTTACATATTTGCTAATCGCTGTCAATATTTAGATCGCTTCCCAGCATTGTCGCTAAACGGTGAAATACTGCATTGAACCCACGACTGCAGTTCGACACCTTTAAAACGGGGATTTCGCGGCTGAATATCTACCAACAGCGCTCGAATCAACTCCACCACTGCTCGTACTCCGACAGTGCCAGTCCTAAGCCTGGATAAAGGAGAAGGGCTACGCTAATGATCTTTGTTATTACACAGTGTCGCTAAAATGAAACTACTACTAATCGCTAGCTAATTCCCTTCCACAAGATGAGGCTAAACAGATACTGCTGCATTAAATCCACTAGTGCATTTACACACCTTTAAAACGTTGCCATGGTCAGCTACATATTTACTAATCGCGTTCAATCACTAGTTCAACCATCTCCTGCGAGAATGGAGGGCAAAGTCGACGTTAACTCATAAGATATCGGTAAACAAAAAATCGTAATCTCCAAATATCAGAAACGCCACTCGAAGGCCAGATGCAGGGAACCAGCCTATTGACGAACGTTAAATCGTGAACTCCTACATGCATTTGTATTGTATTGTGTTGTATATAGAACAGAGCATACTTAAATGAAATTGAAGTGGCAGGACAATACCTGGTGGGAACCAACATTTTCGCGCGTGAGCGGGAAAGGTTTTTTGACCGTTTTCCCCCATAATTTTACAGAAAGGAGAAAACATTGGTTAATGTAACCACTGTTACGCTGTAAGTATAATCGCCTACACATTTACACAATTATTATTAATTACATTTTAATTCAAAATCGTCTGAGTTATGAAATTATTTGTGTTAGGCATTAATAGCATTAAAAGTATTCAATTTAACTGAGAACAATAAATCTGTTTCTCTCACTAGAACAGTATTCAATGAAAATTATGTCTGTTATATTCAGACTAGAACAGCAGTACCAATAGCTATTCACTAAAATTCACAAATACTTGTATTCTTCAATTGTTCTTTTCTTCAGTCTAGAACAGTAGTAGTAGTATTCGTTTATTATTACAAATCTAGTTTGACACACCGCAAACCATTACAGTTAAAACATAATCATATTAGTACATGGATACAACAATATAAAGCTATTTACAGATCAATCAATAGAAATCAATAATTATAGTAGCACTTAGTCCCCGGCGCCGCCGTTAAGCCCTCAAGTCGAAACCAGTCGCTAAGCTCTCGACGGCTAGCGACTTGGTTCACTTAATATTTTGCTTGTTTTTTTTAATCACGGTTTCCAATTAAATGACTTAACAGCTGATAACATATAATCAATTGCACGTTTATGTTGTTTTCTATCAATGCAAATAATGTCTAGGCCTATGTATAGAAACTGAAATTTTCCAGTAACTGAAACGAACACGAGAATTATTTTATTATTTGAAACTGTAATAAAAAAAACTGTAATAAAAAGCTGAAATTATTTCAGAACTTAAACTTGAACTGAAATAGAAATTACAAACCAAAAACTGAATTAAAACTGAAACTGTAATTATTGGTATGCTTCATTCCTTTTATAAACAGTCAAATGCGTCACAAATTCACATTAGCATTAATTTTCAGTCATCGGGCATGCGCACATGAAGCGGAGCCCATTTAGGGCCCATATTCCTATATTGGACTCGCATAGAGTTCATGTGGGTCCCTTCTAATGTCCACGGAAATGATGGCATGCTCAGTACAGTATGCGGTCAATGCATTTATTGTTAGATAATCAGGTATGTCCAATGGACATACCAGATTACATGAGAAGTCGATAGGAAGCCGCTAAGTCAGTCGATAAGTCTAAGCGACTTAGTCAGTCGATAAGCATGCGACTTAGTCGACTGAGTCGGTAAGTCAGTCGCTAACTCATCAAGTCAGTCGCTAACTCCTTAGCGACTGACTCCGGGTACCAGTAGCACTGAGTAGCAAAAGTATTCACTTAAAATTATAAAAATGTTACACAGACTAAATGAGTACCATTAGTTATTAACTTAACTTTAATTATCTAAACGATGTTGTCATTTTTTGAAACATCTTTTGCATAAAAACGCTTTGAATATGTTTCTGGATTCGGCTCCCCATGGCCCTCTAGCAGTTCATAGAAATTGTGCAGCACATGGTCTTGGATCGAAATTGGCTTTGCCGATACCATTGAGTGAAATAACAAGACGATCACTTACAGTATCCTTGGTAATGGATGAACGATGTGGTGAGGGGATATTGCGTGAAATTATACAATACACAACCGGTATCAATCCCTTAGGTCAGTGGTTTTCAACCGGGGTTCCGCGGAACCCAGGGGTTCCGCGGGCGTCGGCCAGGGGTTCCGCGGCAGCAGTCTTAAATTTAAAAACCACCAACTGATTTCACAAAAGGATGAATAAGTAACAGAATTCTTCACAGCTTTCAGGCGTTCATGCTAGACACAATTCTATGTTAACATAATTAACATTATTACGGGAATGTATCGTTGCATTTTATATTTGCATTGCATTTTTACGCGGGTAAAGGGCGGGGGTAGGCTAACTAGGCGCCCTACTCTTGGCGTGGAATTGGTTTAATTACCCCCGACCTGTTCCCGTTTGGGATAGAGGGAGAATGTGCCAACAATAGCCCTGAATTGCTGAGATGACCTTGGGTCGAGCTGAGTGCCAACCACTTGGTGTAGTTGTGATTGCACCGTGTTAACTGACCGTTGTGTAGAACCTCGTAGGCCTATGTAGCCGGGGCGGAGGACTGGCACATACCATTACAGTTATTGGGACCACGAGAGAGGACCAAGGGGAGAGAGGCAGGTACCTTAGAGTGGACCGGAAACTGCTATGCGGCCGCCTGTAAGCCAATTGTTGTTGGTCCGTTGTTGCCGTTCAGTTGCGTGCAGGACGAAATCTGGAATCCCTGACCCCCACGGGAGGAAGAAGTGGGCTCACGATTGCCTACCTGGAACTAGCGATGGAAGCTGTATCAAGGCACTCCGTGGACGAGTGTCCCACTACCCATCAGTGCGGGAGGTAGGTCTGAAGAGGGTAGTGATCAGAGACACTTGTCCCCTACCACCACTCCCGAACAGAGGTACCCGCAGTAGCCACGTATACGTCGTACCTTAAATGTCAAAGTGAAGAAGTTAAAAAAACTCAAGGGTAAAAGCGGTAGTGACTAATAGGCCTATTCTCTTAAGGATAGTTCAAATTCAACAAATTTTGGAAGTTAATTACTTACAGCCCAGCGTTTCTATAACTCTTCTATCCATCTGTCAGAATTAGTTGCGGGCAAAATAGAGTAAACTACATGTTTTTTACTGACATTGTTTCTGTGCACTACTCTAGAGTGCTAGACTAAAATATGTATTTATAATATCCTGCACCAGAGATGAAAAAACTTATATTAAAAGTTTAACATTCTAAAATTTAAACATTATCCCAACATTACAAGTTACAATTACTTGAATTTCTTGGAAAAATGGACGGCTAAAACGCCCCGGGGTTCCGCGAGCAAATGAGTGCTTGTGTAGGGTTCCGTCACTACAAAAAGGTTGAAAACCACTGCCTTAGGTAGATGTGGAATATTTGAAACCGAATCCCAACACTCACACACAGAATCTGTAAAATTGCTGAGTTCAGCAGTGAACAGTTGTTGAACCAAAGCAGTTCCTTCTTTTATTAATTTGTAGCATGACTTAGCCAGTTAGCCTGTAGTAGGCCTATGCCTTGAATGTGTTGGTAACTCCCGCGCTAATCCAGTCTGTATAATTATAGTAGGAAATCATACTTCAGATTTGTTCTCGAATTAATATTTTACAATGACAACTAATGTTAATACCTCAGAAAATGATTAGTGGGACAGTGGTGAGACAAAAATCAGTGATGTGGCAAATCCGAGCAATGGTGGGAAATTTGTCCCACCGCTTAAACAGTTAAAATGTGCCTTGATATAGAAGTTCACGTATAATTCCACGACTGAAGTTAGACACCTTTAAAATGCAGCCATACTCAGCTACATAAATATAAATCGAGGAAAACGCAAGAAAAGGAAACAGCAGAATTGTTTTTCAGACGATAAGGAAACTCACTGGATCATTTCGCCCCCGCAACACGGCTTTTTAAGAAAACATCGGCAAGAAATTAGTCGATTCGGATAAAATAAACCAGAAATGGAAAGAACACTGCAAAGAACTCTAAGAAGTCGAAGACGAAAACATAGAAATCGATATTGACACTCAATAGAGAGAGCAGCACATAATCTGTAGATTATCAAAGCTCAACGCAAACCACCTGCCTAAGATTACCACCACACAACCTGTCAGACACGAAAACAGCCAGGAGAGTAAAAAAAATGATGGCTGAAAGATAAATGAAAATGAACTAAACAATACCAATAAACTTAAAAGACTTCAAAGGCCTGTGCAGCTAAAGGATGTTGTTAAACAATGGATTACTTATCATCGCTAGATCACCTACGTGCATCTTTTATATAGTATAAGATTCCGCTTTGATCCATAAGCTGTCGCCTAAACACTCCTACATTAAAATCAATTAGACTCCTTTTAAACGCCGCCTATCTCAACTACATATTCACCAATAGCGTTCAATCGTTGGGTGCGTTGCTATTTCTTATAGTCGACGTCAAAGCAAGTGAATCTCACAAGGCGCTGTCAAACACAAAAAATATGCTGTTTTCTGATGGTGCCAGTCAAAATTATGGATATGGAGGATGACGCTAATGATCTCCGTTATGACATGACTTCGTTAATTACACATTAGTTGGCTTGTAAATTCAGGGACTGCGTTACAAAATTTACATGTGTTTGTCCGTAATGTAACTGTAATACCCGTAATGTAAATGTAATGCTAGTAATGGAAAAGAACCGAAATACATAAAAACGCCTTTAAAGGCGTCAAGGGCATTTTGCTGTTAGATGTCGCTAAAAACTGGAATACAACCAATTCTTAAATTACATTATAACTTACATTATGTAGGGAAAGGTCAACGTTAATACACACGATGTCGTTAAACACTAAAATACTGTTGCATAAAATACACGACTGCGGTTAGACACCTTTAAAATATAGTCACTCACAGCTACATATTCTCCAATCGCGTTCAATGGACAAATCAATAAAATGTAACACTCGAGTGATTCCAAGCTTTTTTGGTACACGAATGCCCAACGGGGGGGGGGGGGTCCGACCGGATCCCGGTGTTCTCATTGTAATATCTGAAAAGCGGTATTGGAATATTGTAACGGGATTTGTCTCATTATAATCCAAATTAAATTTGCAATCGACTGATATAATGATATATGTATTTCACAATAGCGCCACCTGGTGAAACATTTATTTGAACTTAGTACTCGTTTACAGTGCTTTGCAATATCGGGACTTTCACAGGTTTTCAACTGTATGGATGTAGTTTTGGACTGTATAACCCCGAATAGGCAGCAGACACTACTGTAGATCCACGCGTTGAATTCGCCGTCAAACGACGTCACATGACGTGCGTTGACCAATTTATTTCTACGCAGGTCACCATGTGCCAGTCTGAATATCAGCCGCAGACACGTAGTTTGCGGTGTCCTTGGTATATGAAATGGTTGTGTGGTACAGGTTGGGAGAATAATCACGCAAAATATATCATACAAAGCCAAATTAACGAAACCATATTTACAAATTCTTAGCCATTCTAAACGTTATCCGTGGAAATACGGGTCTGGTGTCCGGTCGAACATTCCTTGGGCACTCGAGTATTTAAGGTTATTTTATTATCTAAAAAACTAGATTAAGAACCTCGTGTCTTTTAAATTTAGACAAAGATGTTTGATTATTATTATAGAGGTCTTATGACGACGTTAAACTTTGAATTAAAATATCGCCAAATTAAATATCAACAACACAATCAACAACATTCTTTAAAGCGTAAGGTCGACGTTAATTAACGGGACTGAAACCCATAAGATGTCGCTAAACTCTAAAACTGCAAATTGGGTCAGGTCGACGTTAACACACACGAGGTCATTGTACACTAAAATGATGTTTCATTAAATCCACGACAACAGTTAAACACCTCTTAAACGCGGTCACTCTCAGCTACATATTTTCCAACTGCGTCAATCCTAGGTAATTCATCGCAGTCTTATATATAATTGTGTGATGTTAATTCGACGACAACGTTATTTAAAATTCACAAGGTGCCGCCATACACCACAAATATGCTGTTTTAGGGTGGTGCCAGACCAAATTCTGGATAAAGGAGGAGGGCAACGCTAGTTATCTTCAAGGACTGCACAAATGCAAGGACTGGGTAACAAGATTTACTTGTGTTTGAGTCCGTGCGATTGTTGTCTGTGATCCGGCGTCATTAACTATACATTTATTGGCCTGTAAATGCAAGGACTTACAACTGTTCGGGACCTTTCGATTACATACGCCCGTAATGTACAGTGTAATCCTAGTAATGTAAATTTAATGCCCATAATCTAAATGCAATACCTGATATGTAATTTGAATATTCGTAATCAAGCCTTGTGGCCTATCCGCCACAGATTGACAGTATACCAAGTTACCAAACAGTAACGACTAACACCATCGCTCTTCATAGCAAGACGATTAAGTGCTATAAAAGACATACATTCAGAAGGAATGTATGCCTGACTGAACAACTTAACAGACAGTTAACTCACGGTCGCTGTCTTCCCAATCAAAAAAGTGAAAAACCCGGTTTAGGGGTAGGCTGGGCTGGCGTAGGATTGCCCCAATGCTTTAGGATTTCCCCGATGCTCGTGCAAAGAAAGTAGGTTTACTTCCCTGCCCTGCCTCGAATGCAGCTGGCCAACCTTTGTTCACAACAAAGCCAAACGGACGGTGAGCCTGTTCGGATGATTTTGTTCCTATCGCGCAACGGCCTTTGATGACACAAGACACGTCGTTAAAACTCTAGTATCCATCGCCTAATTGATATTAACATCTCCTATAAAAAAAAGACAAGGTCGATATTAGGCATGAGTCAGAGCTTTTGCCAACACACAGATCTAGGAAATTATTAGATAGGATGAAGTATGTATGTGTACACGGAAGTAAGTCCATGTATGCATAGGCATGTATGTATGTATGCATGTATGTTTGTATGTATGTATTTACGTCTGAATGTATGTACATGTATTTATGTATGTCTGAATGTATGTAAGTATGTATATATGTATGTATCAATGATTATATGCATATATATATATATATATATATATATACGTATTTACAATATGTAAGCATGCATGTATGCATGCTTACATATTGAGTTGTATGTATTAAGAGAGGAATATCTAAATGTTTATGTAACCATAAAGCACAATAATGAATAAATATGTTTGTAGTAGGGCTGCACCGAATAGGTGATTATCACTATTCGGGCGAATAAGAATAATTGGACCAACTATTCGGCGGAATACGAATACGAATAGTGTACAAAATAGGTCTATCGACAACATTCAGAATTTCAAATCTAAGCAAAAGTTTCAGTTCAGTAAATTTAATACATAAACTAAAAGTAAACAGTTAACTACATGTAATGTTTGCATCCTTCTGCCAGTCTGTGTAAACTAGGAATGGAACTAATTTAACTAAACTTAGAAATTGTCACTTACAGTAACTTACTTAGCGTTCACTCCACTCGCTATAGCAGCCGCATATGCAGAAACAGATGTCAGGTGACCACTATTCGTATTCGGTCCGACCGCTACTATTCGGCCGAATACCGAATAGCTATTTGGCCCACTATTCGGCCCCGAAACGAATACGAAGCGAATATTCAGTACAGCCCTAGTTTGCAGAAACCTCGGCACGGCTCTAAAAGGCTCCGATGGGCTCCATATAACTTTATAGATACAAGACCACGTGACTGATTTATTGGGCCGGAGAATCAACTGGTCATATGGTGCCTTGTGACCACCAAAACAATCACTCCCCTTAGTTCAACCACGAGGAGAGGAGCGATACGAGGCCAAATGGAGTCCTCTTCATGCCCATGGCTCCATCTCGGATAAGCTTGAAGAACGGCTCTTCTTCTTCATCTTGCTGTTGTTGTTGTTGCTCTTCTTCTTCTTCTTCTTCTTCTTCTTCTTCTTCTTCTTCTTCTTCTTCTTCTTCTTCTTCTTCTTCTTCTTCTTCTTCTTCTTCTTCTTCTTCTTCTTCTTCTTCTTCTTCTTCTTCTTCTTCTTCTTCTTCTTCTTCTTCTTCTTCTTCTTCTTCTTCTTCTTCTTCTTCTTCTTCTTCTTCTTCTTCTTCTTCTTCTTCTTCTTCTTCTTCTTCTTCTTCTTCTTCTTCTTCTTCTTCTTCTTCTTCTTCTTCTTCTTCTTCTTCTTTCTTCTTCTTCTTCTTCTTCTTCTTTCTTCTTCTTCTTCTTCTTCTTCTTCTTCTTCTTCTTCTTCTTCTTCTTCTTCTTCTTCTTCTTCTTCTTCTTCTTCTTCTTCTTCTTCTTCTTCTTCTTCTTTTCTTCTTTTCTTCTTCTTCTTTTCTTCTTTCTTCTTCTTCTTTTTCGTATAGTGCAATGAAATACAATACAGCACCGCTGTATGTTGAATTGCATGATTTAATGCAGCATAATTCAGTGTTTAGCGACATCTTGTGGATGTCAGTTGCGTTGACTTTGACGTTACCTTTCTTATAATGTGGGAGAACATGGAATTCGGAGATTAAGCGCGACTGCTAAATATGTAACTGAGTGTAAAGCGTATCAAAGGTGTTTTATTGGAACCGTGGAATTTATGTAGCAGTGTAAAATATCGTATAAAACCACAAAGTTAATTAATTAAATTCCTTAAACCAAAGAATATAGAAACAAAACCGATTTTCTTTCTTCATTTCCGTTAATTGCAAAGGCGTACCTCGACAAGTCACACTTTGGGACTTCGGTAAAATATTATTATTAATATTATTGTAGTTATTATTAATTTATTAAAATAGCTTAGACGTCTCAACCTTTGTTACATTCATAGATATTTAAAATTTTAAAGGCTTAAACACTTTCTTCTTCGAGTTCTCTGCGATGAGGCAGTTTCAAACGTGCGATTGTAATTGTAATTGCTAACTTATATTGCGCCGATGTGTCTAATGCACAAGGGATCAACCGATGGAATGCTAATCAGTATCCAGAAGATCAGTCCATAAAACGGAGATGCAGCCTGCGGTGGATAAGCATTTTGAGAGAGGTAAGTTTAAAGTTGAGAACGAAATGACACAAGCGACTGAGCAGAGCGGACAGACGCAGAGAGAGAGAGAGAGAGAGAGAGAGAGAGAGAGAGAGAGAGAGAGAGAGAGAGAGAGAGAGAGAGAGAAGAGAGAGAGAGAGAGAGAGAGAGAGAGAGAGAGAGAGAGAGAGTGAGAGAGAGAGAGAGAAAGTAGGTCCAGCAACCTATGAAGTGCTTGATTTAGGTATGACCGGACAAAGATAATCAAATGACGTCGTTGAATAATTATAAGTCTGAGGAATAAGAACTGATTTTAAGATTGTGGCTGGCCAGAGTTCAAAGCGGCCACTTCTCTCGATGCTGAACTTCCTCATTCAGTTCACTGTTTTCTTCCACCATCATCCAATCCAGCAGCATCCGCCCAGTCTTCCTCCCGTTCTCTTTCCATCCACGATATCTTTAGCAGGGGAAAACCTGTAAAAACCTTAACACCCTTCTTAAAGGAGGTTTAAGTTTACACCCTCAGGCTGCTGGGGTTTACACCCATGCACCGAATTAGTAGCAGACCACCTCAGTTACTGTTTATCCACGCGTGTCATAACGATGATTAACATCGCCCTCCTCCTTTCTCAAGGCTTGGGACTGGCACTGCAGGAGTACGAGCAATGCGGAGTTGACCGTCTCAGTCTTCCGTCTTCGACGCAAATCATCCGATGGAGCTAAGACATGCGCAGGCGCCCAACGATCGGCGCATGCGCACGGCAGTTAAGTCGAGCCGGATAATTCGGTCATGGTACCCGAATAGCTTAGCCGAACATCGGACGTTTTTAGAGCGAGGGTTGTTAGTTCTCACTCTCCGCGAGATATTCGACGTTTGGGTCCCTGATGGACGGACGGAGTGTAACCAGACCAGAGTAGATAGCATTTCAGGAGGAAATGAAAGCGTGGACTGTTCGGAAGATTTTGTTCCTATCGACGCAGCGATCTTTGATAACAGAACTTTCGTATCTAATCCACGCTTATCTTTTCCTTTGTCACATCTAGATTTGACTATTGTTGCGCACTTTACGTCTGAGGTGCTTGGATGGGGGTCCTACGCTCCGCTGCCCACCTCATCGGCCGCATACCCAAAGTTGGCCATGTCTCGAGCTACATGTTTGATTTTCTCCACAGGCTCCCTTTCGAGCAGCGAATCACGTATAGGTTGGCTGCCCTAGTCTGGCCGCTGCTTGCGTGGCCTTGCTCCGCTCTATCTCCGCGTTCTCAGCACGCGGGGTTCTCGATCCCTTCGCTCGTCTGAGCAGGGCTTGCTCTCCGCTCCTTTTGCCTGTATCTCTACCAAACAGCATCACGCTTTCTCGGTGGTGGGTCCTCTAACCTGGAATAGACTTCCCTAGTCGCTCCGCTTACTTCCTAGGACCTTTTCTTCCACGTTCTTTTCTCCACTTAAGACCGCTCTATTCAGCCGTGCTGGAGTCGGGATCACCTCTGGTTAGTTCTCCTTGAAGAGGCCTTGAATGTCCGTTATGATAGAATAAATGAATGAATAATCGACTAATTTGTAATGACATCTCCTGTAAGAAAGAAAAGGTTGACTTTAACGGAACTGACACAAGATCTCGAAAAATGTTAAATACTTTTGCGTTAGATCTAAGACTGCAGTTAGACAGCTTTAAAACGCAGCAACGCTCAGCTACATATGAACCAATTGTCAGACTACTTTCATACATTGGTTCACTTCAAACAGCTATTTTCCTTCGAGATAAGTTTGGTACACCTCTCTATGCAAGAGTTGCATATGACCTACCTTTGTTATTCGTGTTTATTAACCACTCACAAACCGCAGTAAGCTACATTTAAACGGTTCAATTATCAAAATCTTAGTAAACACACGTCTTGGCAGCCTGCTAGGCGCCCGCTCATTTTGCTGCTGCCTCCATGGGAATGGAAGGCTGAGTCGACATAGATGGGCTTACGGGAATCGAATCGCGACTTTTCACGATCCAATGCCTATCAGGCCAGAGTGTTACCATTCATCTATAACCCTTCCCAAGAGTTGTATTGATTGTATTTTCCTAGCAAGTGCCGTTCTAGAAATGCCGTCATTTTCCCAGTGTGGCACTTAGCATGCAGTTCTGCCTGTAGCTTCGTCAATATATGCAAAAATCCCAAACCGCGCTTTCTCGCTTCCTTCTAGCAAACATTCTCGATGAACCCATAATTTTATGGTTTAACGATCAAAGCCGAAATCAAATGGCGTACGAAACTGAGTTCCTCAGTATGCAGGTGGGACAATTAGTAGAAAATTAGTAGACAACAAACACCAAATAATTATAGTACATTACATCGACAATGGTGTGAGCAGCGCCTTTATCTAAACTGGAGTTTTCCATTGGATTATGTGGTTGGATCGCGTGCGATTTTACTAGCCTTCATCTCAACTTGAGCTTCACAAGAAGTAAAATGATTTTAGTTATGAAAATAATTCCTAATTTCGTTCAAAATTTTAGTTCAGCAAATAATTTCGTTTTTGCTGCTGAAATAATTCCCGCTTTTACTTGTAGTTTTCGTTAGCGAAATCGTTTATTTTTACTTCTAATTTCAGTTTTCGCTAACGAAAATATAATTTAGACACCTTTAAAACGATTCCACCTTCAGCTACATATTTGCCAATCGCTTTCAATCGCTAGGTGATGCCGTTCTGTGTAGTATGTAGGGTAAGGTCGACACTAACTCACAAGATATCGGTAAACAATAAATCGTAATCGTAATCTCCACACTTCTACAGCGCCACTCGAAAGTCATGCGCAGGGCACCGGCGTATTCACGAGCCCTAAATCATGGACTTCTGTATATAACTGTATTGTTCTTTTCGCAGACTAGAACAGTAGCACTCAATAGCAATTGTATGCACTTAAAATTAAAAAAATGTTAACAGACTAAAACAGTACCACTAGTTACTATCCGATATTTAATGATCTAAAAGATGTTGTCATTTCTAGAAAACATTTTCTGTATAAAAACTGCTTTGCATATGTTTCTGGATCCGGCTCCGCATGGCGTTTAAGATTTGACAGGAATTCTGCAAAACATGGTCTAATATCGAATTTGTTTGTGCCGAAACCGTTGAGTGAAATAGCAAGACGATCATTTACAGTATCCATGGTCATCGATAAAAGATGTGGTGAGAGGATATTGTTGTAATGTGAAATTATACTCTCCACCTCCATAGAGTGCGGTGACAGTGACATTATTGCAGCTATAACTTTCTGTAAACAGCATGTAGTTACTGGTAATATTGACGCAATATAGTTGACAAAACGTAACCGATATCACTCCCTTAGGTAGATGTGGAATATTTTAAATCGAATCCCAACACTCACACATAGAATCTGTAAACTTCCTTACTTCACCATGGAAAATCTGTTGAACCAATGGAGTTCATTCTTTTTTTAAATTCCAGAATGAAAGAATACTGCGAAGAACTACACGATGACGAAGATGAAAAATAGAAATCGAAACTGACCCACAAGAGATAGAATCACAACCGTTGATAGATGGATGAGATCAGACGAGAAGAGGAGCAGTGTTGAAGTCGGCTACACATAAAGCACCAGGGCCGGACGTTGTAGCCATAGAACTGCTCAGGTTTGGGAGGGAATGACAAAGACCTAACTCCACGAGATTTATGTGGCAATATAGAAGACCGGGGACTGGCCGGTAGAATGGACACAGCCAACATAATATGTTATATATTATATCCCAGAAGGGCAGTACAGAGTCATTAGCGGTTGAATCGAATGTTGTTATTTTTCAACTCGCTGCTAGAGATTTGAGGTTTTTGGGTGATTGGTGACGACGGACAGAATGTAACCAGACAAGAATAGATAGCATTTCTAAAATCGATTCAGGAGGAAATGAAGACGTGAATCAGCAGAGATGTTAACCTACAGATGTACGGAGTAGCGCTATAGAAATAGTTTATACTATAACACCCTGAGAATACGGGGCACTATGAGAGACAGCATGGCGCAGCGCTGGAAATAGTTGGTCATGGGATTGTACAGGAACGGAACCAGCGAAAGACAATTCCTCTGACTTGACGCAGCAACCGTGAATAATCTGGTACCCTGCGCTTAGCTTTCAGGTGGCGCATTAGAAGATGAGTCCGTAAGACAGAGAGGCAGCTTATGGTGGACAAGCAATTTGAAAGAGGTAAGTTTTAAGGTGAGAATGAAATGGCAGAAGCGACTGAGCAGAGCGCACAGACACAGAGGGAGAGTTCCAAAAGTAGGTCCAGCAACCGAAAAAGCCCGTTCACCAAGAACAGTTCTGGATTTAGGTAAGACCAGACAAAGATAATCAGACATAGACTCCACGGTTGTTACTTATGTAGTTAGACACCCTTAAAACTGATCATTTTCAACTATATATTCACCAGTTGCGTTCACTTTCTCGACCTTCATTCAGGAAGGTCTTAAACGCAACTGACATCGGAACGACGGTTCCAAATTCTAATAACTATTAAAAGTATTAAAATGAAAAGTAAATTTAAACACTTAAAAAAAGAATTTTTGTGGAAATGTTTCAAATGACAAAGTATACATCGTCAAATGTACATACATACACACTTACATGCATACATGAATACATACATACATACATACATTGTATCTAAACATTTATAAAGCGCCTCTCACAGTATTCGCCTATCAGAGTCGCTCCCAGTGCGAAAGTCCTGGTGAATAGAAAGTGGTTTTAAGACAGCGGAACGAGGCATTTGGGCCACCAGCTAGTAAAGAGGCACGTGTAGCTGGAGGGAGTTGATTCCATAGAGCAGGACCAATGCAAGAAAAGGCTCGAGTTTTGGCCATAGTGGTCTTGGCTCGTGGTACAGGAAGATCATGGCGATTAAGCGATCGCAATGGACGGAGGGAAGTAGCTGAAACTGGCAGACGAACGAGGTCACAGAGGTACTTGGGTGCTAAGCCTGTACAGGACCGAAGGACTAAAGTGAGAACCTTAAGCTGAATCCGAGCAGTAAGGGGAAGCCAATGAAGATGATCGAACATGAAAAAGGAAATATGAGACCAGCGAGGAAGTCGGGCTATTAATCTGGCCGCAGCATTTAAAACAGTCTGGAGGGGAGAAAGACGGACTTTTGGCAGCCCAATCAAAAGGGAATTACAGTAGTCAATTCTGGAGCAGATGAAGGCGTGGATGATAGTGGTAAAAACGGAGGAGGAGACAGAGCGTCGGATTGCTCTAAGCCGTCTCAGGTGAAAGTAAGAGGAACGGGTAAGATTAGCAATGTGTTCAGAAAAGGTGAGCGTACTGTCAAGAACAACACCAAGGTCACGGACACTAGAGAGAAAAGTGAATGACGGGAATTTCTCAGCAAGATGTGGGAAGTCTAGTTTGAGGAGCTGTTGACCAAACCATATAAGCTGCGTCTTAGTTGTCATACATACATACATAACTAAATACTTACATGCATTAATACAATCATGCATGCATGCATACAAATATACATACATAAATAAATAAATACATAGGGCCTACATATACATACATACATACATACATATATACATACATATACACAAACATACACATATACTTACATACATACATACATACATACATACATACATACATACATACATACATACATACATACATACATATATACATACATACATACATACATACATACATACATACATACATACATACATACATACATACATACATACATACATACATACATACATACATGCTCAGTGGGTGCGCAGCATTTTTATTTGGGACCGCTGTTCGGAGGATTACCGTGACATCCACAAGATGTCGCTAAACACTAAATGCTGTTTGCGTGAAATCCACGTTTTCAGTTAGACACCTTTAAAACAGAGGGATAGTGTCAGATACATATTCGCCAGTCGCATTCAATCTAAATTTGGTGTGCATTTGCGCTACGAAGCGTAATGTTGAGTTCAACGCAACTGACATCTACTAGATGTCGCTAAACACTAAGAACTGTTAATAGTAATTAGTGACTACTATTGTCTAATGCACAAGGCATCAACCGATAGCGCACCAAAATTAAACCGTAATTATTCAATATCCAGAGAGGACAGACACAAGGAGAGAGTTCCAAAAACTAGGTCCAGCAACCGAAAAAGCCCGTTCACCAAGAACAGTTCTTGATTTAGGTATGACCAGTCAAAGATAATGATAAGTGCGGGAATAAGAACTGATTTTAAGTAGAGTTCAAAGCGGCCACTCCTCTCGATGTTGAACTTCCTGATTCAGTTAACTGTATACATCTATCCACCATCATCCAATCCAGCAGCAGCCGCCAAGTTCTTCCTCTCGTTCTCTTTCCCTCCACGATAGTTTTAGCAGGGAAAGCCCTGTAAAAACCTTAACACCCTTCTTAAAGGAGGTTTAAGGTTACACCCTGAGGGCTGGGGTTGGGGTTTACACCCATGCCAAGTACTGAATTAGTAGCAGACCGCCTCAGTTGATGTTTAACCACGCTGCGTCATAAAGATGATTAGCGTGGCCCTCCTCATTTCTCCAGGCTTGGGACTGGCACTGCAGGAGTACGAGAGGTGGCGAAGTTGACCGCCTCAGTCTTCCGCCTTCGACGATATACAAGCCGATGGTGTTAAGACATGAGCAGGCGCCCAACGACCTGCGCATGCGCTCGGCAGATACGTCGAGCCGAATATTCCGGTCACGTGACCCGCATAGCTTAGCCGGACATCGTCGATAGGGGGCGTCTTCGTTGGACGTTTTTGCAGCGCTTCTTCTCCGTCGGCCGTGGGAAAGTGGTTCACGCTGAGCCGCCGGAAGCTGCGGGAAGCAGAGGGGCGACGACGTGGGTGAGCTTAGTGGGGCAATCGAGGGTAAATTAAAATCACGTAAATTTTTTTTATTTATTTTTTATTTATTCCGGATATTTCTATAGCGCCTCTCGAAGTCAACTACTACTCAGAGGCGCTCCGGACTACAGCATTTGATACTGTGCCGGAATTTTCACGCCGAAGCGCCACGAGCAATTGCGAGTGAAGGACTTGCCCAAGGTCCGTACGCAGCGGCTAGAGTGGGATTCGAACCTGCAACCCTCCGGTCACAAGGCGCCGAACTTACCACTGAGCCACCACGCCCCACAATGTAAATATAATACCCGTAATTTAAATATAATGTAAATTTTCGCTTCTGTGCACTTGGTCCACTGGAAGGGCTGTACTAGGGGTCACACGGAGTCATTAGCTGTTGAATCTGGAGTTGTTACTTCTCACCTCGCCGCGAGAGATTCGAGGGTTGGGTCCCTGTTGAGGACGGACAGAGTGTAACCAGAATAAATAGCAATTCCAAAATCGATTCAGGAGGAAATGAAAATGAAAATGATCAGTACAGAAGTTAACCTACATTTGTAGTCAGTGCGCTACAGAAGTAGCTAATAATAATATTATTATAACAGCTGAAAATACGGGGTCATTAGGAGAGAAAGCACGGTGCTACGTTGGCTGATCCATAGAGTAGCCCTTTAGAATTTGGAGTTTACGATTGCGTTTACAAAATAAATACGATTAGCTTATTACGAGTTTACAATTATCCTTGGTTAGTGCTACCATCTGGCGAATAATGATAGAATGTCTTTTGTCGCCTAGTGAACAGCAATGTAAGCGCTTGAAGCTCTCGGCTGAGTTAATTTATTTGTCGATGTCCCTTGCGCTAGCCGTAAGTGGTATCCAGTGCTAATACCCAATTTTCTTAACCTCAGCATATTTGGCGATAGGCCAGTCCTCTCCCTCATCGTCTGATCTTCCCATTGAGAGTGTACGATCTGTGTACTCATTGCAGCTGAGTTGGCTAGGGTCGCAGGTGTAGCAGAAAACTCTAAATAAAGTTATGTCTCTGGAGGGGATTTGACCCACCGACCTATCAGTTAACAGTCCTGCACGACAACCAGTAACTATTAAGACAATCGATCTCCATAGAGGGACGTTGTGGTGTAGTGGTGTGTTCTGTGCCTTGTAACCGGAGGGTCGCAGGCTCGAATCTACCTAAAGACACTGCGTAGCGACCCAGCGCCATTGATGTTTTGTTGTATAATCGGTTGCACTTCTGAACTTTGGATGCAGGGCATTATCAAAATACGGTTGTACTGTATTGTATTGTATTGCATAGCAAGACAATTAAGCGTCATAAAGACAGAGTTCGTGTGAAAGTAATACCTCCAGACTATTCGCCCGTCTCCCACGCTTCTCCCATATTTCCGCATTCATGTTTGAACATCTTCACTGGCTACCTCTTACTGCCCGCATCCAACTAAAGGTACTTATCCATATTCGCCGATCTTACCTGTGACTTACTCCTGAATACCTCTGTGACTGAATATGTCTTCCCGCCTCAGCTTGTTCAATTCGCCCTCTTCGTTCCACTGATCGACTAGACTTACGTGTCCCCGACAAAAATGACTGCATTAAATCCACCCCTTCAATTAGACACCTTTTAAAACGCAATTGCTCTCAGCTACATATTCACCAGCCACGTTGGATCGCTAGTTTGATCTCTGATAATAATAAGCTCTACGAAGCGCAAATACGACTTCAGCGTAACTGACATCCGCAAGATGTCGCTAAACACTAAAAAAATGCGTTCAATCGCCAGATTTGCAAATTACCTTTCTGGTCAGTGAATTCCGTGGTCTACCCCTTCTCCTTTTCCTGTTGGGAACCAACCAACCAATGACAAAATCTTATCTTATCTTATATGTTTATTTATAAAGCGCCGCTCACAGTATACATGTAAAATTATTCAGAGGCGCACCCAGCGTGACAACCCCGAAGCAAAAGGAAAGTCTTCAGGCAGCGAAGAGAAGAGGGCGAAATCCCAAGCAATATCCTGCTACGGATTGAGAGGGCAGGTCATTCCATAAGGAAGGGCCAAGGATGACAAAAGCACGATGATGAGCCATCGAAGTCCTAGCCCTGGATACAAGAAGATCAAGGCGGTCCGCAGATCGAAGAGGGTGGGAAGAAAGAGCATTAAGTCACAGAGATACTTGGGGGCTTTTCCCTGCTGAGTCGTAGAGACCAGGAGGAAGACCAGTCATAAATTCACGACTGCATTTATACTGCATTTATACACCTTTAAAACGTCGCTACTCTTGGCTACATATTTGTCGATCACTGGTGTTATTAATATTAATCCGAAGTTGTACTTCGTACGTTGAATGCGATCGGCAAATATGTAGCTGAGAGCAGAGGCTTTTTAAAGGTGAGCTGTAATGTGCCAAAACTAATTTCTGTCGACGTCAACAGCCTGTGTTGGTATAAGATGTCGTTAGATTGTGGATCCATCCAACACCTAGATTAACTCCGACACTGCTCTTTCTCTGCCACTGCCAGTCCCAAGCCTCAGTTAAGGAGGAGGGCGGAGAGATATCGCTCCACCTTCGACGCAAGCATCAGATGATGGAGTACATCATGAAGATAAACGTAATCCCAGATCACCCGACACAAACCATCTCAAGCGAACGAAAGCTGAAAGTAACCACACACATCACAGGTCAATCCGGGTAAAGGCGAAAGAGGTCTTGTAGCCTGAGTCTGAGCTCAATGTGGACAATTCCGATTGCCATTTTTAGAAAGAAATGTCTTTGTAGACACCCCTGGCTTCTCGGTATTTGACTAATTTGAGTGTTGCAGGGATTTCAACGCTGGCTATGTGCTATGTGCAGAGCTTTTTCTGCACAGAGCGTCCCCGTGCTCGTTACACGTGACACCGAGTTTATTTTAATCCTAGACAACGAAAGGCCACGAAGAACGAAGAAAGAGAGAGAGAATTTTTAAAGGTCAATTATAGACAAAACCATATAAATAACATTCCAGTCTAAATTTCCCCAGTAGAATTAACCCTGTGATATATATAACTAAGCCAAACTCCGCTGCCTGAGCACAGGGAAAAAGTCTACTTCCAGTCACCCAAACGGGGTCTTCTGCGAGAGAGAAGCAGCTAGCAGGCCGCCGGCATACCTGTCTTTGAACCCATTGCTTAGCATATATTGTCTCTATACATTGTTTAGTCATGACGCAAATCATCTTTGACATGACGGTGTCGTTAAAGAAACAGTATCAATAATGAAGCTCATTAGCGTACGGTAAGGTTGACGTTAACTCGCAAGATGTCGCTAAACACCAAATACTGCTACGTTTAATTCACGACGCCAGTTATAGACACCTCTTAAAACTTCTCGTTCTCAACTACATATTTGCCAACAGCGTTCAATCGTTAGCTTCATTTCCATTTGAAGCCTTCATCGGAAGAACCACTAGAGTCCATTTTTGACATTTTTGAGTTAACTGTGTCCTGTGATACTTAATGCTATAGAGCATGTTTTAACAAGTGTATTTTTCAGAAAACTCACGTCAGTCCAGAATTACAATGGGAAGAAAATATAGTGTTCATGTAAAAACAACTAGAGTCCTTGGACTTAAGTGGTTCTTACATGAATCGTGAACTGCAAACACACAAGGCAGAAAATTTTTACATTTAATTTTAATACTATTTTTAGCTTAAAAGCAGCAGCTATTATGAATAATTTGTTACAAATTTGCAATTATTCATTGAATACTATCTTTTCACAGCGAAAAATGAAGTTTACATATGAAATTACAGTACGCAGCAAAATGTAAACCTTTACAATGTGGCGCACCTACCTGTAAAATCAATATCTTTTCTACATGTTATAGAGACATAACACATCCGTGTGAATGCCAAATTTCTTTACGATATTTTCATAAATAAAATACTTGTAGACTTTCAAAGTTTGCTTTGTGAATATCTCAAAATGTTAAAAATGGACTTTAGTGGTTCTTCCGATGAAGGCTTCATTTGTTAAGACGTCAACGCAACTGAAACAAAGCATCGTTAAACCGTTTTGGACGAAAATCGCTGACATAGGAGCACATCTTAAGAAAACCAAATTGATGACGTCAACCGATGTGACGTCATATAAAAATATGTTCGTAAAACGAACATTGTTCCAAAACGGTTTAATTAAACACACAGAATATGCAGTTTTCCGATGGCGTCAGTACAAATTCTGGATACGACGCTAATCATCTTCGTTGTGATACGGCGTCGTTAACTACACATTTATTGGCATGTAAATTCAGGGACTGCGTTACAAGATTTACATGTCTGTCCGGCCGTTCGATGTATGAATGTAATCCATTCAAAGTATATATGTATGTATTTATGGATGAATACATATATGTATTAATATATGAATGTATGTATTAATGTATGAATGTATGTATGTTTGTGTATGTATGTTTGTATGCATGTATGTTTGTATGTATGTATGTATTTCGCTAAACTTTAATACCGTAAATTGACGACGGCCGTTAGAAACCTTTTTAACGTATCAACTCGATGCTACATATTTGCAAACAGCGTTCAATCGCTAGGTACGCTTCTTTCGACGTTAATCCACAAGATGTGTATAAACAACGAATCGTAATTGTAATATCCAAATTTCTAAAACGCCCCTCGAAGCCCAAGTGCAAGGCACCAGCCATTTCACGAACGCTAAATCATGAACTCCTATATACAGTTGAATTGCGTTGCATTAAATAGTATTGCACTCTCATGCACAATGTTCCTCCAACGCCTCCTGTCCTCCGTCAGTCTTAACAATTCTCCCATTGCCAATCCCGTCCATTCTTTTATGTTGCCCAGCCAGTTTGTTCTCGGTCTTCCTCTTTTCCGAGGAAGACCGAGAAGAAACTGGCTGAGTATTGCACTGTATATAGATTATTGAAGTTCTAGATTAAATCCACGACTGTAGTTAGACACATTTAAAACATAGCCACTCTTAGCTATATTAATGGACCAGTCGCTTTCAATGCAAGTTGACAAAAATAGGTGCTGTTCGAAGATTAAGGTCGACTTCAACGTAACTGACATCCACATACTGAAATCAGTAATATTAAAGGTATTACACGTGCACATGCTCTGAGAAACAAAAAGTTGAATTTTTAAATATGGTCGACGGCGGCCATATTGGAAATTTTGGAGGTGTTCCCATAGTCTGATTTTTGGAGATTTTGGGTATGTTATTCAGCAATGGTTCCTGAGCAGGAAACCGTTTAAAAAGCTAAAGTAATTTCGCCCAGGTCTAACTGCAAATTATTGGTATAATTATTGGTATTTCTTAGGAAACCGCCAAACCGCCATTTTGAAATTCATTTTTCGAGGTGTTCCTGTGGAACGATTTTATCCGAAATTGGATATGTTATTCAGAATGGTTTCTGCGCAGGAAACCGTTTAAAAACCTTCTGAAGCACTTTTGCCCAAGTCTAACTGCAAATTATTGTTATGCCTCTATTTTTGGTATTTCTTAGGAAACCGCCAATCCTCCATTTTGAAATTCATTTTTGGGGTGTTCCAGTGGAACGATTTTGTACGAATATGTTATTCGGAATGGTTTCTGAGCAAGAAACCGTTTAAAGAGCTTCTGAAGCAGTTTTGCCCAAGTCTAACTGCAAGTTGCCTGGATTATTAAGCGTTAGTTCGACGTTAACCAGACTGTAACCCATAAGATGTCACAAACTTTAAAACTGCAAATTCACGACTGCAGTTAGACACCTTTTAAACGCAGTCACTCTCAGCTACTTACATGCCAACAACGTTCAAACACTAGGTAGCTTGTGGACGTCTGAAATTTTATAGTAATGTTAAGTCGATGTCAACGCAACTAAAAACTCACAAGGTGCCGTTAAACACAAAAAATATGCTGTTTTCGGGTGGTACCAGACCAAATTCTGGATAAAAAAGAAGGCGACGCTATAGTTATCTTAGTTATAATAGGACTTACTATACTGTTCGGAACCATTCGATTACGCACGCCCGTAATGTAAATGGAATCCTTGTTATGTAAACGTAATGCACGTAATGTAAATGCAATACTCGTTATGTGATTCCACTATTCGTAATGTAAAAGTAATGCTCGTAATGTAAGTGCACTGTACACTAGCTGTTTGGTGCCCGTGGCCCACCGGTAGAGCTGTACTATGGTAGAGCTGTACTATGGATCATACGGATTACGGAGGTAAGAAGCACTTTGGTTTGGTGTTATAAAGTTTTCACCCCGCCGCGAGGGATTCTTCGAGGTTTAGACCCTGCTGTCGACAGACATGGTGTTACAGAGGATGCTACTACGATTCTGCCATGATGGACAATTCATTTATCTTGCGCCCTCTGCCAAGTAGCGGATTTACCATAGGAACAAACGAGGGCGACAGAACTTTAAAAATTAACCTTGAATTTAATTTAAACCGCGATTGATACGCGATTATAAAGAATAATAATTATAATTATAAAAAGCTAAAACTTTGGAAAAGAAAATTATTAATGACTGCAAAAATAGACACGACTGCGTGATATATTCACCGTTAGAACAGACGGGATTCAAAGTAAATAGTTCTAACGAAGATCGGACTTCACTTAAGCATCGCATAAACACTGAATTGAGTTGCGATGATGAACAGAGGCCAGTGTAACCTCAGCAGCTGGATACAGCAGCAAGCGCCATCTTCCTGCGCAATGTATAGCATAAGTCGTTGCCCTTCCCAGGTCTTCCGTTCAAAACTGAAAGCATTGCTCTTTCACAAGTCTTATCCTGATTCATCCTCTTCCCCTTACCTCACTCGCCGTTCCGACCCCAAGCACCACCCTCCTTAGCCGTCTGACTGTCTGCCTGACTGATCCTTTGGATCTTGACCTGGAACTGATTTCACCCACCCACCGCGCCTAACGATTCTGATTTGATTGAGCGCCTGTGAATAAGCTGGTTCCCGCGACTTCGCTCATCCAGTAGCTTTAATACACAGTGACCACGACGCGTAAGGTCGACTTAAGGCAACCATCCACAAGATGTCGCTAAACACTTTAATACTGTTGGGTGAAATCCACGATTTCAGTTAGACACCTTTAAAACACAGCTTGTGTTAGCTTCATATTCACCAGTCGCGTTCATTCTCTATAATATCATTTACTACTCAGTTTCAATGCAATTAATATCCACAAGATGTCACTTAACACTAAACACTGTTAATTGTAATTAGTAACTTCTATTGCGCCGATGTCTAATGCACAAAGCTTCAAGCATTGGCGCACCAAAAGGAAGCCGTAATCAGGACAAGATCATAGACATCCATGCATACAATGAATGTCTGTATCTTTCTGTCTGTCTGTCTTTCTGTCTGTTTGCGGGTGAGTCTTTCTGTCTGTCGTTCGTTCTGTCTGTTTCTGTTATATATATATATATATATATATATATATATATATATATATTAGGGTGGTCCAACCTACCATGTAAAAAAAATAAATTTCAAATATCAACTTGGGTCATAGTTGCCCTTGTTTCTACATACCAGAGGGGCTTACAGGCCAAAAATGAAACGGATTCAATAATATTTAGAGGTGGCTCAAAACTGAACATTTTTACTGACATGAAAATAACTCAAGTTTCGACAAAAATTATTATTTGCTTACTTTTTTAATTTTAACATTTAATTTAGGTTGGTTTTTAGTTATTTTCACTTCTGTTATGTTTTCACTTCCTTTTATGTGTTTGATATTTGAAAAAATACAATTTTATTTTATAAATTGAAATTTTAATAATATTAATTAGTTATGCTATCCAGCGTTTTTGCTTCCACAGCCTTCGGAACTACCAGTGGACCAGATGTAGGCTTATTCAAACGATTTAAAAAAGAATGACCAAAGTTCAACAAAACCAATTATTACACTGCTGACGAAACACTCTTCAGTTGGTCCATGATGCGTCTCCATAATGAGGCGGTTACAAGGTACCAAGCTGCTGTGAAAAAACAGCACCAATGTGAAGATTATGGCGAGTTTCTGCAATTGTGTATCATCTTCCTTGGTGGGTGTTCTAGAGAAGAAGTGTGATTTCGAGCTCCTGGGGCAATGCACCATGTAAGGTGGATGGCCAAAGGCATCTATTCTCTCAAAGTCCTTGTTTTCAAGAATCAAATGACTCTCGACACAAGGGGGAGAGAAGCTTTAACAGATGTCAGCTTTTTTGTCTCCCTTGTCTATGGAAGATTTTGGCATGCAGTTTTCCTGGCAGAGATAGCTCCATACAATGACTTGAAACTGTTGAACTTGTTGGACGTCATTACCCGCAACAATATTGTGAAAAATGCAGCCATAACAGCTTTCAGGAGACACCTCTGGTATTTTCCAAGCATTTAATTGGCCTGGCCTTTTTTGACCACCGCATTAATGTTAATACAAGGGCCACCATGGTCAAGAATCTCAAACGTGCTGAAAAGCAGATACCATCAAAGAGGATTGACAGTAAAGCATTCAACTTTGGAAATCCACTAGAATTATTATATAACAAGCCGAACATCTTGGCTCTTCGACCTACTCATTGACAGTTGGGCAGAAAAGGCCCAGACTTTCCTCTCGACACTGCCATACTTTTGACAGTTGGGTCCAATTTATCTCCAATTGACAGAAAAGCCAGCAGATGAAAGCAGTAAATGACTGTACAGAGAGAGGTATTTCTTTGATCTAGATGTTCAACTCTTCTATAACAAAAGACGAGAATAAAAAACAATACCTTCTTCAAGTTGTCAGCGCTCATCGGAAGGCCATTCCAGAGCCATCAAAGTCTCTCTTGAAGAATATCTCAAAAAGACTTATTTTTAATGTTGTTCTTATTAACTATAAACTTACTACTATTTAACTATAAACTTACAAAACAGTAAACACTAAATAGTGACTTTATTTTTTTATATTTTTTTTGAAACGTTTTTTGTTCAAAAATTTGAATATACAAAATCTGAGGAAATTTCTTAGTAACAACATTTATCGTTCAAACTTGAGCCACCTCTAAATATTCTTCTAGAGACACAAAAATTGGTCCAAATATTCCTTAAACAGAATAGAACAAGAACAAATGTGACCCAAATTAATTTTCTAAATTTTACTTTTTTGGACCAGTCTAATATATATATATATATATATATATATATATATATATATATATATATATATATATATATATATATATATATATATATATATATATATATATGTCTAAATGTATGTAAGTAAAGTAAGTAAGTGAGTGTATTCTTTAATGAACGCTAGCATACGCACAGCGCTTTACATACAATGTTACGCAGAGGGAAAGAAAATAGAGCAATGAAATAATAATGACGTTAGATGAAAAGTGAAATAACTGTTGCAGATCTGAGTCATCTGACGCCTAAATGTACAGCATCCTACCCAGGAAACCTCGTCGGGTAAGAGAGTCAAATCTTGGGATAACCAGATTATGTAAACGCGGGCGCAAATCCTACCCTGTCTTTAGAAGGTCATGGCGGAGGTGACTGGGGTTTTAAGAATTCTATGTATGTATCAGTCAATCAATCAACCAATCAATCAATCAATCAATCAATCAATCAATCAATCAATCAATCAATCAATCAATTTTTATTTGTTTACCACACATTTCAAACAAGTGGATAAGGAAACAAACGTGTGAACAAAAGAAGCTTATTTGGTTACACGGGGAACCTAAAGGGGTCATAGACCCCGATTACCAGGACCCCTATGTTGAGTAAGATACATGGAGACAGCCTAACATCACAAGTCCCATCCAGGGATCAAACAAGTAAATTAGTCTTAAAACAAAACAAAACTCTTAACTATAATTAACTAGTTAAATAAAACATCTGGCAAGAAACCCTGAAAATAAGTTAATCTGTTTTAGTGTCTTTAATAAACATACGAAGATTACTTTTAAATAAAGTAATATTAAGTTGATTTTGAATATGCGAAGGGAGTCGATTCCACAGATGGGGTCCAGTACATTTTATGGAGAATAGCCGAGTATTTGTGTGTACGCATGTATGCATTTATTTTACAATATGTCTGTATGAATGTATGCATGGATAACATATTTAGTTGTATATATGTATAGAGGAATATATATGCATATATATATATATATATGTTTGTATAAACCTCTCACCCTCTCTATGAAATGCTCCCTAGATACAAGACCACGCGACTGGTTTATTGGGCAGGAGAAGCAGCTGGTCATACAGTGCCTCATGACCACCATAACAATCACTCCCCTAAGTCCCTCAACCACGAGGAGAGGAGTGATACGAGGCCAAAATGGGGATCTCAAGAAACCATCAACGACAAATATTCGAATTGATTCACGTGACTAGAAGAAGAAAATTTGTCTAAAATTAGAGCTCTTGTTTTGATGCCGTTTACCGCCGTCTCGTAAGTCAGGATTCATTTCTGAACACAGAGCCAAGGCTAAGCAAATGAAGACGCTAGCACTTCATAGCCATGGCTCCATCTCGGGTTAGCTTAAAGAACGACTCTTCATCATCATCATCATCATCATCATCATCATCATCATCATCATCATCATCATCATCATCATCATCATCATCATCATTCAGGACTTTCTACGGCGCCACTCAACCTGTTCTCAGCGGCGCCTCACAAGGAGCGTTAGCAGAAGGCATCTTGTTGTTGCTGTTGTTGTCGTTGTTGTTGTTGTTGTTGTTCTTCTTCTTCTTCTTCTTTTTCATACAATGCAATGCAATACAGCACAACTGTATAATAAAAGTACATGATTTAATGCAGCATAATTTAGTGTTTACCGACATCTTGATGGGCGTTAATCGTTAACGTCGACCTTAACACACATATTATAAGACCAGAAGTTGAAAGGTAGCGATTGAACGCGACTGCTGAATATGTAGTTGAGAATGGCTGTGTTTCAAAGGTATCTAACTGAAACCGTGGAGTACACGCAATAGTAGTGCCAGTCGCGTTGACTGCGGAATCCGGCGATTGAACGTGGCTGCTGAATATGTAGCTGAGTCTAAAGTGTATTAAAGGTGTTTTATTGGAACCGTGGATTTTACGAATTTACGTATAGATGTATTACGCGGCCTGCTTAAATATCGTATAAAACCACGAAGTTAAATAATAAAATTTGTAAACCAAAGAATATAGTAACAAAAACCGATTTTCTTTCTTCATTTCTGTCAAAGCAAAATCGAACAATGTAGAATTTTAGGGTTTTAAAACCTCGAAACTCCATCCTTTGGGACCTCGATTGACCCAGGTTTATTAAAATATATATCGAAGACGTCTTATTTGTGACATTCGTAGATATTTAAAATTTTCAAGGCCTAAACTCTTTCCTTTTCGAGCTCCCTGCGCTCGAGCAGGTTCAAACGTTCGATTGTAATTGTTATTACTAACTTCTATTGCGCCGGTGTATAATGCACAAAGCATCAACCGATGGCACACCAAAACCAGGCTGTAATCAGGTCAATATCCAGAAGATCTGCCGTAAGACAGAGAGGCAGCCTATGATGGATAAACAATTCTAAACAGGAAAGTTTGAAGTTGAGAACGAAATGAGACAAGCGATTGACACAGGGAGAGAGTTGCAATAAGTAGGTCAAGCAATAGAAAGATATCGTTTAACAAGAAAAGTTTTTGATTTAGGTATGACCAGTCAAAGATAATCAAATGACGTCGTTGAATAATGATAAGTCTGAAAAAGAACTGATTTTAAGTTCAAAGCGGCCACTTGTCTCGATGCTGAACTTCCAGCAGCATCCGTCGAAGTCTTCCTCTCGTTCTCTTGCCATCCACGATAGTTTTTTGCAGTAAAAACCTGAGTTTTCCTTGTGCCGTCGGCTCTAGGAGCCCTAGCGATCGTCATGCCACACAGTCTCCGTTGCCGTCTTGCTACTTCTCCCAGTAGCCCTTGAGTCGCGCTTTGGCCTGGGAGTCCCACCTCAGCGCTCCGGCCTGGGAGTCCCTCCATCCGCGACCATCGGCGTGGTTTGGTGTGTGGCATGGCGATTTTCTTGGCATGATTAACAGGGGTGGTTTGCCATTGCCTTCCCCTGGTTTTGCCTGCCGTGCCCGTTCGTTCCCCCTCCTAGGAAGAGTACTTCCTAGGAAGGGTACTAACGGTCCGCACCACGAGAAGGTGGGCACGGAGGACTTTGGTTCACCAGCCCAGGTCGGATCCGAGTCTACGCTCATCAGAGTCGTCGGTCAGGTCGCCTCCCTGCTTTACTCTGTACCAGAGTGACTGGTGAACCTTTGCGGACCTGAGTACCATTCTTAAAAGAGTTTTAAGGTTACACCCCCAGGGGTGGGCTTTACACTCATGCCTTGCACCGAATTAATAGCAGACCGCCTCAGTTACTATTTAACCACCTTGTGTCATAAAGATGATTATCGTCGACCTCCTCCTTTCTCCAGTCATGAGACTGGCACTGCCAGAGTACGAGCAGTGGCGGAGTTGACCGCCTCAGTCATCCACCTTCCACGATACATCAGCCGATGGCGTTAAGACATGCGCCGGCGTCCAACGATCTGCGCATGCCGGATAATCCGGTCACGTGACCTGCATAGCTTAGCCGGACATCGTCGGTAGGAGCGTCTTTGTTGAACTTTTTACAGGACGTTTTTTCTCCGTCGACCGTGGGAAAGCGGTTCACGCTGAGCCGCCGGAAGCTGCGGGAAGCAAAGGGGCGACGACGTGGGTGAGTTTAATGGGGCAATCGAGGCTAAATTAAAATCTCGAAATATAAATATATTACCCGTAATTTAGATATAATGTTACTTGGCGCTTCAGTGCACTTGGTTCACCGGAAGGGCAGTACTAGGGGTCACACGGAGGTCATTAACTGTTGAATCGGGCATCATCTCAATTCGCTCTGAGATATTCGAGGTTTTGATCCCAGCTGTCGACGCGGGAGATTAGGTCTCTGCTGACGACGGACAGAGTGTAACCAGACCAGAATAGATAGCATTTCCAAAATCGATTGAGAAGGAAATGAAAGCCAGGATCATTGGAGAAGTTAACAGTTAACTGTACGTTGAATTAACTTTACGTCCTCTACTGCCTTTTTATTTCTTGAGCTGGTACTAGTTTCTGTGCCTTACTATACGAGTTTCCCTTGTAGCCTAGAGATTGGGTCGACGGCTTAATACTTGCATGAATATAACAGGACCTAAGATCACGTGCGCAGCTGACCTTATCCAGTGTGCAGTTGACTTGTAATGAGTGCAACGTTGACTTCAACGAGTACTCGACCCACAGAAAAAGTGACATTCCGTTGTACACGAAGATATGTTTATTCTGATACATACCTAAATACAGCCAGGCATGATTCGGAGCTTACAAAACCTGCAGACCCTTTGACGGTGGATCACTGGAGATAACAGATGATTAATAATATTTATAATATTCTTGGTCCTTAGTTATTACTTATAAATTGGCTGGTGTATAATTTAAAGAAGAGGTTCATTATGAAGAATTATTTGTAACTAAATCCAAGACTCCAGTTTGACACCTTTAAAACGGCATTTCACTCCGTTACATATATGTCAACAGCATTGAATCACTAGTTTGTTCAGTATAATCGAAGAATTATTTCTGTAATTAGGTCGAAGTCAACGCAACTGAAACTCCGTCATACACTAAAAACATTCTGTTTTCGGGTGGAACCAGTCCAAATTATGGATAAGGAGGGCGACGCCAATCATCCTTTATGACACGGCGTCGTCAGCTACACATTCACTGGCCTGTAAATTCAGGGACTGCGTTACAAGATTTACTTCTGTCAGAGGACAGGTCATTCCAAAAAGAAGGGCCAAGGATGGCAAAAGTGCGATGCCACCGAAGTCCTAACCCGAGAGACAATGAGATCAAGGCTGTCCTCACACCGAAGAGAACGGGAAAAGAGGTAGGCTAGGTAGAGGTTTACGCATTAGGTCACAGAGTAACATATTTTCTTTTCCCTGCTGAATCTTATGGACCATGAGGATGTCCTGCATTAAATTCACGACTGTCTTCAGAGACCTTTAAAACGCTATAGCCATACATTTGCCAATCGCGTTCAATAAAATTGTACGGCTCTGTTTGAAAGTTTTAAATGGTGTCCTTCGGATGCTATAAGTATCTCGTTTCCTGTGAATTGCACTTCTGAATTGTCGTCAACGGCCACTGATGTCATAGGGCGACGTTAAATTTGGATTACAAATAATAAAATTGCTAGATCCATACGCAGTAATTCCTATGTAGGGTAAGGTCGACGTTAACCCACAAGATGTCGCAAAACTCTAAATACTGCAGCACTAAATCGGCGACACCAGTTAAACACCTTTAAAACTCGTCATTTATCAGCTACATATGCACCGCTCGCGTTGACTCTCTGGATTAGAGCATCTCTGTGCTACGTAGGGTAAGGTCGACGATAACGGAACTGGCATTCACTATACTACTGCATTGAAGCCACGACTGCAGTTAAACACCTTTAGCCACATATTTATTTATATAATAAGAATCTCATGAGATGACCGAATCCAGGACCCAAAGAATTTTTTTAGCTTTATCTCAGCGCAGAAGACATCGCCATCTGGCGAGCTGGGCCAAACCCAAACGTGAACGAGCGACTCCTGGCGTCCTACTTCGTTCAACTAAAGAAATGCTTTGACGAGTGGGGCTTCAAGGTGTCGACTTCAAAGACCGTCGCAACACGCTTAGATATACGACTAAATGGTCAAGTTCCTGGGGCGATCTTCGACAAGTTCCTCACCTGGTCCGATCAAATAAAGTACGTTACCGACCGCTGCAAGAAGCACCTCAACGTGATACGCGCCTTTACAGGATCGCATGAAGGGGGTTAGAAGATACCCTCCTAATGGTTTATCGAGCCATGATACGATCTGTCATTGATTACGGCTGCATTGCGTACGACAGTGCTATGACTCATCAGAAGAAAACACTCAACACGGGTAAGTGTAAGGCTCTGATGATAGCAACGGTAGCGCTTCAAGGAATGAGTCTGGCCGAGCTTCAGGTCGACTGCAGAGAGATGTCGCTCCACCTTCTAAGCAAGCAGCAGATGATGGAGTACATCATGAAGATAAACGCCATCACAGATCACCCGATACAAATCATCTCAAGCAGACGAAAGTAGCCAGACACGACACAGGTACTATCCGAGTAAAGCCGAGCCAGATCAACATTGAAGAAGCGGGGCCGACAATCCCTCTACTTGTCTACACTAGAAGACCACAATGTTGTTCTCTCAGATTCCCTTGGAGTTATCCAGAGTCTCGAGCAACAAAAGCTGTGAAACTACCGCGACAGTTCGAAGATTAGATGAATATGGAAAACGCCTTTAGTCACTAGCGACGATCGTCTGAATTCCTAGTCAGCACCGCATCATGGGTAACGAGGTCGCGTCCGCCCTGTGCCAAAAAGCTCTGGCGTGGATCTCACGACAACACTCGAATACTGAGTAGCCAGGCGCTTCAACAAGGACCATTTCCGGAATGGTCCAAATCGAACACAGGCGCAGACTATCAAGCCCTCGAGGCAAGCGTCAGTCTGGAGTCTTTAAACGTTGTCATTCTCAACTACACATTTACCAACAGCGTTCAATTGTTAGCTAATTTCTCGTTTTTGTATCGGCGTGAACGCAACTGAAACTTAGAAGGTGCCGTTGAACACAAAAAATATTCAGTTTGCTGAAGGTGCCAGTCCAAATTTTGGATAAGGAGGGCGACGCTTATCATCTTCTTTGTGATAAGGCATCGTTAACTAGGGCCTACACATCAATTGGCCTGTAAATTCATCGACTGCGCTACAAGATTTGCATATGCTTCGCCAGTGGCGTCACGAGATGGTGGCGGGGGTACGGACCGCACCGGGTGACACCCTCAGAGGGGGGTGACACTCAACATGACAAAATGAGGAATTCCTAAAAAAGTCATAAAATTTTTTGGGAGACGAATTCCTAAAAAAGGTCATAAAATTTTTTGGGAGACGAATTCCTAAAAAAGTCATCACTTTTTTGGGAGACGAATTCCTAAAAAAAGTCATAACTTTTTTGGGAGACGAATTCCTAAAAAGTCATAACTTTTTTGTTGAGGGTGACACCATGACTTACCGCACCGGGTGACACCAGCCCTAGTGACGCCACTGTGCTTGGCCCGTTCGATGCCCGTAATGTAAATGCAATACCCGCAATGTAAATGCAATGCTATTAATGCCCGTAATATAGTAATGTAATAATCTCGTACTGTAAATATAATACCTGTAATTTAAATGTAATATTATAAATTGGCTCTATGTGCACGTGGTCCACCGGAAGAGCTGTACTAGGGGTCACACGGAGGTCACTAGCTGCTGTTAGATAAAGGTTGTTCTTTCTCTCCTTGCCGCGAGAGAGTCGAGGTTTGGGTCCTTTGCTGTTAAACTGATTGATCCAATCGCCGAATTGATAATAACATTTAGAAAGATACGGTCTACGTCAATAGCGCTGATATCCACAACATTATCCCTTAACTTTAAATATTGCTGCTTAAATCCACGACTGCGTTTAGACACCTTTTAGACGTAAACTCTAGCTACATATCTACCAATCACGTTCAGTCGCTATGTGCTTGATTTCGACATCATCATAATGTAAGTTTGGCCTAACGTAAATGGCGTTAACGGAACGGACACAAAATGTCGCTTTTGCAGTTTGACACTTTGAAATGCCGCAGTTCTTAGCTACGTATTTATTCATATAATAAGACTCTCAGGTCTAAGTCTGAATTAATTGTACTAAATAATGGTTACTACATTTTTTATAACGGTTACTAAGTTAACTATGTCAAAACCTATTTTCAGCCACTGGTCCTTGATTATTGCATATAAATTGGTTTGTTTTTAACTTAAAATAGATGGGATTCATAATTTAAACTTCTTTGTATTGGATTGAACTATTGATTAATAATATTTATAATATTCTTGGTCCTCAGTTACTACTTATAAATTGGTTTAAAGTATTGGATAAATTATTTGAGCTGATTTGTAATAGGCAGAACTGACTCTGAATAATATTGATATTGATACTTATGTTCTAAATAATAGCTAAATACTTTGCAAGTCATGTTGAGATTAAATATTAAACCTAGCTGTACAATAATTATTTGTATGTATATGGAACATTGCTTGTAAATTAAATATTCACAAACACTATCAACTAGATTCTTTAAAGCGTCAGGCCGACGTCGCTGTAATAACTTCCAAAAGATGTCGCCAAAAACTAAACAATGCTGCATTTTATCGACGACCCCAGTTAGACACCTTTAAAACGTTGCCTCTATTAGCTACATATCTAACAACAGCGTTCAATCACTAAGTCAGCCAGATGAATACTTTAATTAGAGATGCTAGGTCGACGTCAACGCAACTGAAACTCACAACGTGCCGTTACGCACTAAAATATGCTGTTTGCGGGTGGTGCCAGACCAAATTCTAGGTAAAGGGTTCGGGACCTTTCGATTACGTACGCCGGTAAGGTAAATATAATTCAAGTAATATAACTGTAATTCAAGTAATGTTAATGTAATACTCGTTATGTAATTGGAATATTCGTAATGTAAAAGTAATGCCAGTAATGTACGTGTAATGTAAACTAACTGTTTGGTGCCCGTGGTCCACCGGTAGAACTGTAGTAGGGGTCACACGGAGGTCACTAGTTGTTGGATCGGGCGTTACGGTTAGCATTCATCTCGACTCGATGGATTCGAGGTTTGGTTCCCTGCTGTGGACAGAGTGCTACATGGGATGCAATTACGATATTGCCTTGTTTGAAGATTAATTTGTATAGCATCCTCGGCAAGTGGCGAATTTACTATAGGAACAAACGAAGCTAAGACTTGTAGAGGGCGGTACATTTCAAAATACGGCAAAAACCTAAAAGTTTGCCATTTAAATAAATTTAAAACTACGAGGGATACAATAATAAAGAAGAATAATTATAACGATATCAATTAAAGTTAAAACGTAGGAAAATGATTGTAAGAGGCTGTTACAATAGACTTGGACCCAAAGGCGGCAGATTGTTAAATCCTCCTCTCCAGACACGACCTCGTGATATATTCGCCGTTAGAACAGTTGGGTTTCAAGGTAATAGTTCTAATGAAGATCGGACTACACTTGAGTCGGGGATTTAAACACTGAATTGAGCTGCGAGGATGAACAGAGGACAGTGTAACCTCAGCAGCTGGATACAGCAGCAAGCGCCTTCTTCCTGCGAATGTACAAGGTGGGCCATAAAAGTAACCTCCTTCAGGGATTTGCTAATATTTCGATCAAAAGTAAGAATTTTTAAATCAAGTTTTACTGGATTAAAAGTAATCCATATTTACGTATAACAACCAAATTTCACCAAAATATTTCAATCAGAACCAAAGTTATATCACTTTTACTGAGTCCAGCCACTGTTTTTTGATGGTTCAAAAACATGTAACGCACGAAAAAGTAACAAAAAACGATTTCTTATTTGTGACAATTGTTGCGAAATACTGTTTAAATTGCATCAAAACATCTTGTTTTCTGTGAACTGTATTTCTGAATTGTCGTCAATAGACGACGTTAACCTTTGGATTAATAAATCGCGTTCAATCGCTAAATATGCCCGTACTCTAAAAGTGCCAATCCCAGGCCTGGGAAAATGAGGAGGGCGACGCTAATCAGCTTTGTTATCACACAGAGTTGTTAAACTGAAACTACTAATGGCCAGGGCTCGAAGTGGGAAACAAGAGGTGCCGGTATGGCTGAAAGAACCATAGATGTTAAAAACGTTTTTTTCGTTTTTTATTTTTTCCAGAAAACGTCGTTTTTTTCGTTTTTTATTTTTCTTGTCGTTTTTTTCCGTTTTTTTATGTAACTTTATTTATTGATTTATTTACTGTCTGTTAATGTTTTTCAGTTTCTGTTTAATTTTTTGTCTGATGTCCCTTACGTTGTCTCCGTACTTTCAAGGATTCAGCTAATTTACCTCACTATTTACGTCATCATTTTGAGAAATAAATACTTTATGAAAGACCACAGTACCAGAAATACAATTTTATAAAGTTATTTCTAAGTTATCTAAAATACCAAAAGAAAAGGGTGCGGAATGGATTCACGTTACTTTGATACACGAGAAAGACAAAAACTCAGCATTGGTTAAATTGAAATGTATTTACTGTGAGAAAGTTTACACTATATAATCAATACCTACAAAGTTTAATTTTTAATTGTGTCAGTTTAGTCAGCATGAACTTATGTGGACATATGTTTATAATTCAAATTTGAAAAAATTTCAATATTTTTAATTTCTCAATTTCTTATTAGACCAAACCTATAAGAAATAAATGATGTTATTTAGTGTTTACTAATATAGTTGTGTTATTTGCTGATTAAATTCTGTAAAGAAGGTTTTTAATTTTAAATTGCAGTAGGGCCTACAAGATGCGAGAAAGTCAAATTATTTTCTTTTGTCGTTTTTTCCCCGTTTTTTTCCGTTTTTTATTTTTTAGAAAAAAACGACGTTTTTTCCCGTTTTTTATTTAGTTTCTATCGTTTTTAACAACTATGGAAAGAACCATTCCCTTCCCTCCCTTCCCTCCCCCTTTAGGCCATACCGGTCTGGATTTTTCACCTGGAGAAGTTCCGGTATGCTTTCGGCAGGCCAGGAGAGGTGCCGGTATGGCATACCGTTTCATACCGTCCCACTTCGAGCCCTGCTAGTGGCTAGGTTCCTTCTTACTTAATTCTGTGAAGCGTGAGGTAGACTTCAACGTAACTGACATCCACAAGATGTTCATAAACATCAAACACTGCGTTCAAATACCAGATTTTCCAATTACCCTCTGGTCAGTGAATTCTGTCGTCTTCCCCTTCTGCATTTCCTTTCAGGAACCAACCAACCAATAATAAAATTCTGCTGCGTTAAATCCATGACCTTATTTCGACACCTTTTAAAAACTCTTGCTCTCAGCTACATATTTTCCAATCGCGCTCAATCGCTAGGTTCTTGTAATCCATTGGATGTGTAGGGTAACGTCAAGATGTCGCTAAACACTAAAAATACTGCATCAAGTCCACGACTGCAGTTCGAAACCTTTAAAACCCGTAATACTCATTGTACATAAGATGTCGCTAAACACTAAAAATACTGCATCAAGTCCACGACTGCAGTTCGAAACCTTTAAAACCCGTAATACTCATTGTACATATTAACCAACAGCGATCGGTACGTTTAATATCAACTTCATGTCGACATCAACGGAACTGAAACTCATAAGGTTCCAGTAAACACTACTGGAATATGCTATTTTCGGGTGGTGCCAGTCCAAATTCTGGATAAAGGAGGTCGTCGTTGGTCATCTTCGTTATGACACGGCATCGTTAACTACGCATTAATTGACCTGTAAATTCGGGAACTGCGTTGTAAGATTTACATGTGTTTGAGCCGTCATATACCCGTAATGTAAATGTAATGCTCCTAATGTAAATGTAATGCTAGTAAGGCCCGTAATGTAATGTAAATACCCGTAATATAAATGTAATTCTCGTAATGTAAATATGGTACCCGTGATTTAAATGTAATTTAAATTGGCTCTCCTGTGCACGTGCTCCACCGCAAGAGCAGTACTAATAGTCACACGGAAGTCATTAGCTGTTGGATCGGGGGTTGGGGATAGTTTTTACCTCGCCCGTAGAGATTAAAGACTTCGGTCCCTGCTGCTAAACTTGATGGATCCAATCGCCGAATTGATAATAACATATTTTGCAAGAAAGAAAAAGGTCGACGTCAACAGCGCTCATATCCAGAAGATGTCGCTAAACTCTGAATGCTGCGGCATTAAATCCACGACTGCATTTAGACCCCTATTAAACGTAGCCACTCTCAGCAACATTATATGCAAATCGCGTGCAATTTTTAGGTCCTTGAGATCGTTGGCATAATGTAGGGTGATGTCACAGGCATTAACGTCCGGAGACTGTGGAGTTCGCTGCTCTGTTGGATCAGTTTGGGCTGAAGCAGCACGTCACAGAGCCTACACACATCCACGGTGGATGGCTTGATGTTCTGGTGACCAGAGACGATTGCCGAGTGACTGACGTCAACGTACACCCGCCTGTCATCTCGGATCATGGACTTGTGGTTGCTGCCATTCCGTTTATTGGATCGCCTTCTCACATCATCACTAGGCAAGTCCGACAATGGAAGAATTTGGATCAAGTGGCTTTTGGAGCTGCTCTACGCGACCATCCTCTCTTCAACAACATCGAAGAAAATACTGAGCGGACTGTTGCTGAGCTATTCAGCTCTTACGATACAGTGATGTCAGAGCTACTTGAGAAATTCCTTCCAGCTCGCTCGGTCACGACGCGCTGCTGCCCTTTGTCGCCATGGTTCAACGCCGAGTGCAGAGTCCTTCGGCGTCGTGCTCGGCGTCTGGAGAGGGTGTATAGACGAACGCGATCTCCGAAGGACCGGATTGACTGGATTCGTTTCGTCCGAAACATGCACTCTTTCTACCGAAGCAGGGAGCAGGAATATTGGGAGGCCATCATTAGCCGGCGGTCGGGTGAGCCAAAGAAGCTATGGACTGCTTTCAAAGACCTCCTTGGCCGCCGGTCGGATAGTCAGCAAGCACAGGCGCCACCGCCATTCACCGCCGACGAGTTTCTTGAGAAACTGGCCGCTAAGATATCATCCATCCGAGAGGCAACCTCTTCCGCTTCCCCGCCAGACTTTCCACCCACGGACTGCCGTCTCTCCGTCCTTCACGAGGTCACGAGTGCTGAGCTGCGAGCGCTCATTATGACCTCTGCTCCGAAGACGTGCGAACTGGATTCTGTGCCTACGTGTCTTGTGCAGGATCTCATCGACGCTCTACTCCCATTTCTCACTATGATGTGCAATCGCTCGATCCGCGAGGCCCATCTACCGGCATCTCAGAAACGGTCCATTCTGCACCCAGCACTGAAACGGGATGGACTTGACTCGAGTGATCCGGCGAATTATCGCCCGATAGCTAATGTATCATTTCTCTCCAAGGTTTTGGAGCGTATTGTAGCAAATCAGTTGATTGTTTATTTAGACAAGAATTGTTTGCTGCCCTCTCAACAATCTGGATTTCGCAGGAATCACTCTACGGAGACCTCTTAATCCGCCTTTTGTCTGACCTTTATGGTGCCATGGATGCTGGGCTGATCTCTCTTTTGGCCCTTTTTGACGTCAGCTCGGCTTTTGACACTGTTGATCATCACATTCTCCTCCAACGACTCTCTGTCTCTTTTGGGCTGACTGGTGGGCCCCTTGAGTGGCTTCGCTCCTTCTTGTCAGAGCGCACTAACTGTGTAGTTTTTGGCTCTTCTAGATCTGGCTGGGTCCCTGCCCCTTATGGCGTTCCTCAGGGCTCAGTGCTAGGCCCTTTACTTTATATTATTTATACCGCTGGTATTGGCCCCTTGTTGGAGGCATGCGGGCTTCTTCACCAGCTGTATGCTGATGATGTTCAGGCATACATTCACTGTCGCCCTGATGGGGTGGTAGCTGCTGTACAGCAGATGACTCAAGCTATGGAGGTCCTTTCTGCTTGGTTAGCATCCAACCGCTTGCTCTTAAATGCTACTAAAACTCAATTTATCTGGCTGGGTGGTGGTAGGCGATTAGCGGGTGTTAATTGGCCCCTGGTGGCAGAGGCTTTTCCCCATATCACCTTCCTGGACGTGGTTCGGGATTTAGGAGTCCTCCTGGATCGTACTCTTAGCTTCTCCCAACATGTTAACCAGCTTACCCGTAGCTGCTATTATCAACTGCGCCAGTTGCGGCTTATTTCTCGTTCTCTGTCTCATGATGCTACTGTCATCCTTATACATGCTTTTGTAACAAGCAGGCTGGATCACTGCAGTGCGATCTTGGTTGGTCTGCCGCTTGGATTGATTGGCCGCCTCGACCGGGTTCTTCGGTCAGCTGCTCGGCTTATTGGACGCATCCCTAAATATGCCCCTATTTCTGCATACATGCGTGATGTGCTGCATTGGCTCCCTGTCCCGCAGGGTATCTGTTATAGGGTTGCTGTACTGGTATGGCGCTGTCTCTTAGGCTGTGCCCCGGCCTATCTGTGTGAGCTCTGCCGCCCGGTCTCTGATTCAGTTGGTCGGCGTGCTCTTCGGTCTTCTTCTGGGGGAGAACTTTTAGTCCCTCGGGCTCGCTCCACAATTAGGCAACGCCGGGATTTCTCTATAGCTGGGCCCTCCATTTGGAATGGTCTTCCATTAGAGATTCGCCTTCTCCCTAGGGGTAACACATCTGCTTTTTACAAGCTGCTCAAGTCTAATCTCTATTGCCGTGGCTGGGCTGGGAGCGCTTCTGAGTAGGTTTCTTGAAGGTGCGCTATATTAAATTTATGAATGAATGAATGAATGAATGAATAACGAAACTGAAACTCACAAGATGTCTCTGTCATATATATATATATATATATATATATATATATATATATATATATATATATATATATATATATATATATATATATATATATATATATATATATATATATATATATATATGAATACTATGTATCTATTAAGTGTATGTATGTACATATATATGCTTGTATATATGTATGTATGACATACCCATAGTTGCCCCATGGGTATGAGAAGGGGAAGCCATCTCACCACTCATGTCGATCGTTGATCAACTTCTGCGACGGATTATTTCGTCTAAATTTTCTCAGTAACTTCGAACATGTTTGATTTTTCTGGTGCTAAGTTTACGTACCAGAGTTATTCGACGGTTTTGCCAAGGATTTTATACGCCTAGAGGGTATTTTGTTCGAAAGTCACCTTGGCCAACGTGACTACATCAGGCCAATCTTCTGATGTTCGGTCGAGTCAACTATACGGACCATGTGCGCCGCTTCTAGCCGAGTGTTTTCGACTCGGTGGAGGACGACCGATGGTCATGCATGGTGATTCATCCACCGATCGACACACGACGAATGTCTACGTTCACCTGGCGCCTCTACTGAAGGCCTGACTTGAGTCATTTTCTACCAATGAGGGACTGCTTGTCGGTAGCGTCATCATAATGTTTCGAGCGCTGTCATCACAGTCCTCTGTGATCGCTCCTCTCTGTCGACGAAAATTGGCTCATGTATGTATGCGTGTAGGTATGTATGTATGTGTATGTATGTATATGTGTATGTATGTATGTATATATGTATGTATGAGGCACTTTTATAACGTATTTTGAGTCACAAAAGTGCTGCGCCTCTTACTATTTAGTCGATCAACACAATTTCGTTTTAAGACAGTTTTATAATCTCGATATTTCTATACAGCGCCAGTGACAGCCAAACGCAGGGTTTAGTTATGCTGAAAAGAAACAACAGACAGGTATGAAGTTATACAAGATGCATTAAATCGACCACTTCAGTTAGACACCTTTAAAACGTAGACACTCCAGCTACATATTCACAAAATCGCGTTTAATCGCAATAAATAAGCTGTCACCTAAAGACTCGTAAGTAGTATAAGGTCCACGTTAACCCACAAGATGTCGCTAAACACAAAAATATAGCCTGCACTAAATTAACGACTTCAGTTAGACACCTTTAAAACGGAGTCATTCTCAGCTAAATATTTACCAATCTCGTTAAATCACAAGATTCATAATCATAACCGCATTCTGGTAGTCCCAGTCCGAAGCCTGGATGAAGGAGAAGGGCGACGCTAACGATCTTTGGTATCACACGTTGTCATTAAACTGAAACTACTACTAATCGCTAAATTCCTTCTCTTCTCTAAGTTAACCCACAATATATCGATAAATACTAAATAGGCCTACTGCTGCATTGAATCCACGAAAACAGAAATGAAGCGATTTGGTATATATATATATATATACATATATGTGTGTGTATATATATATATGTGTATATATACATATATATACACATACACACAGACACACACAGACACACACAGACACACACACACAGACACACACACACACACACACACACACACACACACACACACACACACACACACACACACACACACACACACACACACACACACACACACACACACACACACACACACACACACACACACACACACACACACACACACACACACACATATATATATATATATATGTGTGTGTGTGTGTGTGTGTGTCTGTGTGTGTGTGTGTATGTCTGTGTGTGTGTGTGTGTGTGTCTGTGTGTATGTGTATATATATGTATATGTATGTATATATATATAAATACAGACACAAATATATATATATATATATTTGTGTTTGTTTTTATATATATTATATATACATTAAATTTTAATCTAAATATTATTACAGATCGAAGACAACCTTCTGTAATATATCCCCATCTCAGTCACCTGTCAGACACGGAGTCATCGGCGAGAGGAGCGACACAATATTTATCACGAAAGCCATATGAAAATGAATTGCAATACGTCAAAAACTTTAAAGGCATCAAAGGCATTTTTGCTATAAGATGATGTTAAACACAAGAATACACACAATCGCTAAATTACACTACAACTTACTCAATATACGGTAAGGTCGACGTCAACATACAGTGTCGTTGAACACTAAAATGCTGCTGCTTCATTAAATTCACGACTGCAGTTAGATACCTTTTAAACGCAGCCTGTCCCAGCTACATATTTTCCAGCAGCGTTGAGTCGTGAGGCAATACCTGGCAGTCTTATACATATGATGTCGACGTCAACGTGATTGAAACTCACAATGAGCATTTATACACCTCAAATATGCTGTTTTCTGATGGTGCCAGACCAAATTCTGGATAAATGAGGACGCAGCTAATCATCTTCGTTGTGATACGGCGTCCTTAATTGCATAATTATTAATTGGCCTGTGAATTCAGAAACTGCGTTCTAAGATTTACATTTGTTTGCGGCCGTTCGATGCCCATGATGTAAATGTAATGCCCGTAATTTAATGCTAGTTATGTCCGTAATATAAATATAATACCCGTATTTTAAATATAATTTAATTTGGCTCTTCAATCTGTGCACGTGATTCACTGGAAGAGTTGTACTAGGGTTACACGGACGTCATTAGCTGTTTGACCGGGGTTGCTAGTTCTCCCCTCGCCTGGCGAGATTGGAACTTTCGGTCCATGCAGTTGAAACTGATGGATACAATCGCCAAATTGATAACATATTTTGTAAGAAAGACAAGGTCGACAACGACAGCGCTGTTATCCACAAGATGTCGCTAAACTCGTAATACTGCTGCATTAAATCCATTGCTGCGGTTAGATACCTTTTAAATGTAACCATTCTCTTCTACATATTTACAAATCTTGTTCAAACGTTGTGTGTCTTGATCATATCCATAATGTGAACACTAAATACTGCTGCATAAAATCGACTAATGCAGTTAAATACCTTTTAAATGTATACTCACTCTCAGCAACATTATTTACCAATCGCATTCAATCGCTATGTTCTTGAGATTATCATGATTATGTAGGGTAGTGTAAACGGCATTAACGGAATTGACACTTACAAGATGTATCTACCACGTATCTATGTATACTATGTGTTTACGTGTATATGCAATGTATGCATGTATGTGTGTATCTATGTAGGTATGTCATACCCAGAGTTGCCCCATTGGTATGACAAGGGGGCAGACATTTCACCACTGACGTCGGTCGTTGATCAACTTCTGCGACATTTCGACGGATTGTTTCATCTAAATAATTATGCTAAAAAAGCTCATGAGATGACCGATATCCAGGACCCGAAAAACGACGTCATGCTTTCTCTCTACGCCGACGACATCGCCATCTGGCAAAGGCCGAACATGAACTAAAAAACATCTACAGTTCTACCTCGTTCAACTACAGAAATTCTTTGACGAGTTAGGCTTCAAGGTGTCGACTTCGAAGACCGCTGGCACTGAATTCAATCGTTAAGGTACACCAGCAACACACCGGCCGTTGAAGCCTGGGACTTTGAATCTGAGATGCGACAATACTGCCAAGTTCCTGGGGGTGATCGTCGACCTAGGGCAGTACCGAACATTCGCTTCGTAATCGCTTCGGGGCCGAAAAGTGGGCCAAATAGCTATTCGGACCGAATACGAATAGTGGTCACGTAAACTTCTATTTCTGCATTATCTGCTGCTATAGGGAGTGGATTGAAGTAACTCTCTCATTAACATAACATATGCTGTGGTTGCAGCCTACTGCCTGGACCGCGGAATCGCAGTGTCAGTAGACTAATTTTATGTGTACAGTGATTGAACGTTAGCGTATTTTTGAATGTTGTCGGTAGACCTATTTTGTACACTATTCGTATTCGTATTCGACCGAATAGTTGGTCAGAGACTTGTTGCTTCAGTCTGGAGCAACAAAGTCTGTGACACGACCGTGACACCTCGAAACCCAGCTGATTGCTCTAGATGAATATGGAAAAAGCCTTCAGTCACTAGCGACAATCGTCTGGTTCTCTGGTCATCTCGGTATCACGGGTGACGAGGTCACGCGCTGTGCAAAAAAGCTCTACACACATATGCGGCAAGCACCTACCGACCCACTTGAATTACCGAGAAGCCGCGCGTTTCTACAAAGACCATTTCCTTCAAAATTGACAACCGGAAAGGTTCACATCGAACTCACACTCAGACTACCGAGACCTCGAACCAAGCGTCATTCTTGACCGAAAATACACTGACTCCATCCGAAGAAAGGAATTTTTCATCACCAGGCTTCAGCTGGGTTACTGCTGCCTAAACGCCCAGTTGAAACTATGGGTTAGCCGTGAGTCCGGAAGCTGCGACGAGAGTGATGCCCAGGAAACCTTCGTCACTTCCTTCTGGAGTGTCCTCCCCAAGCGGACCTTCAGGATCTACTCAACCGGATGTGCGCGGAGAAGCTGAACCTTCTATTTGCGCGCCGTACTCAGTCATTCCAGCTGCATTGACATATTCTATAAGTGGCTGGAGGCTTCCGGACGACGGATACAGACAGCAAAAAGGCCGATAAGAACGAAGAAAGAGTCAAAAGAAGCATGACAAATATTAATGGACACTTACAGTAAAAACCATGTAAATAACACTCTTAACTAAATTTCCCCCTCGAAGACACTTATCCCTGTGATATATATAACCAAGACAATGGAGGGAAGCAAACCCAACTCCGGTGCGTGAGTACAAGAAAAGCCTACCTCTAGTCACCCCACCTGGGTCATCTGGTTGAGTATAGCCGGCCGCCGGCACACTTTTCTTTGAACCTATAGCTTAGCATATTGTCTGTGTGCATTGTTTTTTACTGACGCCAATTGTCTTTGGTTTCGTTGAATAAACGATATCAACAATGAATCTCATACCAGAGTCTTACCGTAGGGTAAAGCTGTCGCGAATCCGCAAGATGTCGCTGAATGCCAAATACTGCTACGTTAAATTCACGACTTCGCTTATGGACACCTTTTACAAGCTTATATTCTCAACTACATATTTGCCAACAGCGTTCAAACGCTAGCTGATTACTGATTGATTTAGTTGATTTTTGCTTGGTGTAGGAGGTATGCAAAGTGAAGTTTATAGGCTTATAAACCTTATTACTAAAGGAAATATTATGTAAATACTGTTGTATATAAAAGTTTAGGTAAACAGATTTTCCTTTATGAATGGTATAGGTTAGGCCTGCCTTGTCTTTTCCCAAATGTTTCAACTATCTTTATAATATTGTTTGATTACATCATTTGATTGCTGTGTCAAACTGAAGAGTGGAATAAGAATTTCATGTTATGGTTGTGGGCATTGTGGGTTGTCCACAGTTGCGTGATTGTATTAAATAATTACTATGTAAAAATTTGCCAGTGAACAAGAGTCTAGGGTAATGGTCATATGTGTGACAAATATAAATAATTTGAAGATTGAAGTGGTAGATTGAGAATCTGGATTGAAGTGGTGGTTCTCTTTTATCATCAAGTCTGTATGACATGTTAAAGAAAAGTAATTTAGTTGTTACAAATTTAATTTTTAATTACTGCTTAATTGTATTGAGTGATAACTCTTGAAAATACAGAAATGGAATAAGAATCTCATGAATACGAAAATAACTTGTCTTATAAACTTGTAATAAAACTTTTTTTTACTGCTCAAATAAATAGATTAAGAATACCATGTGCACGATGGAAATAGTTGGTCTGAACGGAAGGAACGGAACCAGCGCAACATACCTTGTAAGTGATACTTCCTCTAACTTGACGCACCAACGGCGAATAATCTGGTTCCCTGCGTTCCCAGACTTCTTTCTCCCTTGACATCTCTGGACAACCCTTTTGACAGGACGCAGCGCTCGTGAATAAGCTGGTGTCATGCACTTAGCCTTAGAGTAGCGCTTCAGAATTTAGGAGTTTATGATTGCGAATACGATTGATTACAACTGACCTGCGAGGAGTAAAAAGTAGTTAATAATTAGTATTCGAGGCGGTGAGAAGTAACTACGGTATGTGCTACCATCTGGCGAATGGTGCTCCAGTTTCTTTTGTCGCCTAGCGAACAGCAATGTAAGCGGATGAAGCTTTCATCCGAATTTATTTACCTTACGAATGCGCAACAGCTGGATGAGGTAGAAGAAGAGCAGTCCCTTATGCAAGCCCTCAGATGCAGCCACGGGTATCAACTGACAAGTCCCCATTTTCTTAGCTTCGGCATATGAGGGCGGGTGGCCAGTTCTCTCGTTCAGCGTCTGCCAAGGGGTGCAGATGGAGCAGAAATCTTGAATTAATTTCTTGGGATTTGAGCCACCGATCTCTCGGTTGACTAGTAACCACTAAGATTATCGCTGTCCATGGCGATACGATTAAGGGTCATAAAAAGACAGAGTAGAAGGAATTTATGCCTGACTGAACAATTTAACAGAAAGTTAACTCACGGACCCTGACTACCCAACCAGAAAATCCCGGTGCAGAGGTAGGCTGGGCTGGGGTCGGATTGCCCCAATGGGGTAGGATTGCCCCATTGCCCCAATTGTTGGTTACTTCCCTGCCATGCCTAAGATGCAGTTGGCAAACCTTTCTTTCCGACAACACCAAACGAAGATTTGTTCTGTTCGGAAGATTTTATTCCTATCGAAAGGAAAATATGTCAACGTTAACAGAACTCTCAAGATCTCGAAGAATTCTAAATACTGCTGCGCTAAATCCTGGACTGCAGTAAGACACCTTTAAAACGAAGCCACTGCTAGCGATATATAAACCAATCGCTTTCATTCTCTAGATCCAATCATTCCTGTGCCACGTAGACTAGTGTAAAGTTGACGTAAACCCACAAGATAGTTGCATGGTCCAGGGCTCTGTGATAGGCCCTCCTTCATATTCTGTTGGAGCCTCGGATCTTAAAACAGTCAATATTATTGCCTCAATTACCTTATGAAATATGCTGATGACACGTATTTGATTATTGGATCATCACAGATAGAATCCGCGGTTGGAGAATTTCAGAATATATCGAGCTGGGCTGGAGCTAATAACTTACGACTAAACAAAACTAAGACTAGGGAAATGGTAATATCGAGGCGTCGCCTACATACTCCTGTCCCTCAGGTAATAATGAAGCTGAGCGAGTTGACTCATTAAAAGTTCTGGGAGTCACTCTTCGACATGACCTTAGAATGTCAACACATGTCGACTCCGTCCTTGCTACATGTGCATCATCAATGTACTCCTTGAGAGTACTCAAGGCGCATAGAGTTCCTTCATCTTCCCTGCATGTAGTTGCGAACTCAACAACGGTTGCTCAACTCATGTATGCATCACCAGCTTGGTGGGGCTACACTAATGCGCCTGAAAGAGAAAGAATGGAACGATTGCTCGCCAGGTTAAAGAGAAGTGGACTCCTACGCAAGGATTCGCCGGATGTAGCCGCGATGGCCGGTCGAGCTGATGATTGTTTATTTGCTGCTGTTCAAATAAACAATAGGCATGCACTTCATGGATTGTTTCCCCAAAGGCGCCTACCCACAGGATATGAGCTTCGACCGAGAACCCACCAATTCGAACTTCCTGAGAAGGATGATCGCAATTTTATATCTAGAATTCTATGTAAATAATTATATGAACTGTTTACCAATCACAGCATAATTACCCACTGAAATAAAAATTATTATACCGTACTGAAATTTTAAGCTTTTCATATATGCCACATATAGATAGTCAAGGTATTTCCTCAGACGATAGATACAACCATTCTGTCATAGCACATTCGTATTATAATTAGTATATAAATCCCGTAGCCGGGCTCATTTTTGATGACATTAATTTTTGTTATTGTAACAAGTTGCGCACATGTCAGCTTGCATTGAATAAACGAAATTGATTAGATATCGGTAAATAATAAACATTGCTGCGTTAAATCTACGACAGCACTTAGACACCTTTAAAACGCAGCAATTCTCAGCTACATATCTGACAATCGCGTTCAATCACTAGATCTCATCATAATTTCCTACGTAGGGTATGGTCGATAGACACTGCTGCATTAAATCCATGAGTGAATTTACAGCTACTTCAGTGGCGCTATGTAAATGTCCACTGACATTGCTTGCATGTAAGTATGTATGCATACATGCATGCATGTTCATATTTGGGTTCATAATTTTAGTCGATCAACACAATTGCGGCGCTTTGAGACCGTTTTATAATCTCGAAATTTCTAGAGCACCTCTGAGAGCCAAACGCAGGTTTGAAGTGTTAGCGCCTTCATTTTCTTAGCCTCTGAATTTGAGGGCCGTTTCATCTTTCCATTGACAGTGCACGGTCAGTGTACGGTCAGTGTACTCCTTATGATTGAGTTGACTAGGGGTACAGATTGAACAGAAATCTCGAAATAAATTTTTGCCATCCAGTAACCAGTAAAACTATCGCTCTCCTTAACAAGACTAAAATCGACTGATCGACTAAAATTATGAACCCAAATATGAACATGCATGCATGTATGCATACATACTTACATGCAAGCAATGTCAGTGGACATTTACATAGCGCCACCGAAGTAGCTGTAAATGCACTCATGGATTTAATGCAGCAGTATCTATAGCTTAGCCACATCCTGTAGTTAAACATCGACCATACCCTACATGGAAAATGAGGAGGGGAATAACTAGCGACTGAACGCGATTGTCAAATATGTAGCTGAGAATTGCTGCGTTTTAAAGGTGCGTCTAACTGCTGTTGTAGATTTAACACAGCAATGTTTATTATTTTACCGATATCTTGTGGGTTAACGTCAACTTTGCACTAGCCTATAGGGAGACGATTAAGTGTTTTAAGAAGACAGAGTAGAAGGAATATATACCTGACTGAACAACTTAACAAAAAAGTTAACCCACGGCCGCTCACTAGCCAACCAGAAAGCCCCGATGTAGAGGTAGGCTAGGCTGCAGCCATGGGGTCGGATTATCCCAAATGCGGTAGGATTGCTCGTGCAACGAAAGTGGGTTTACTTCCCTGCCCTTCTTCGGACTCAATTGGCCAACCTTTCTTCCCTAAAAAGCCAAACGAACGGTGAGCCTGTTCAGAAGATTTTGTTCCTATCGACGCAATGGCCTTTAATGACTTAACCCTTACAGGGTCACCGGTCACCGGGGGGTAAAAAATACCCCCATATCGGTTTTTCACGGAAATTTTAATTCCTGAAAATAGTTGAAGAAATCGCTTCTATGACTTTTCCTAAACATGTTACATCCACAGAATGCATCCAGTTTCATTAGTTAGTCATGCACCCAAATCAGCTATTAAGTACGAAAATGCACCACGTCGTAGCTATTTTACTCAGGAATTTATAAACATAACATTATGCATGCTTTACACATGAATGTCTTGCTGTTACAATGTCTCCTTATCAGTATCTGAACATTATATATAGAAATCGTTTTGGGTTCATCAAATTAGGATGAATAAATGAAGTTCTGCTAAATTATGACATTACAAACTCAATGTACACAAACGGTACCGTTCAGCATTTACTGAACAGTCATTCTGCATCTGCAGAGAGGGAAAGTGGGCAGGATAAGCAGGAACAGCAGCAAGCGCAGTTTTACTCCAAGTAATTGTCTTGTCCCTAGACAACAATGAGTCACTTGACGGTACAATTGACTCGCTCTCCTCTTCCGATGAACTGCAGCTAGCTGTGTCCGGCTCCGAACGTTGATACTCAACAACGTCTTCTGTTTCTGATTCCACACCAAATTCATCATCAGAGCTCATTTCTTCTTCTTGGTCATCACTCTCATTTATCCACTGGTGTATTTGAGCACTCGCCTGCGCTACCGCAATTCTTCGTGACGACCGTGTGGCCATTTCATACATAAATATTAGATGAATAACTCTTGTGATACTTTAAAACTGTTTCTAAAATTTCTGCATACATTACTACACAGTAAACAATGACGTCAGCAATAGCTTGTGCTCCATAGATAAAAACAATAATGTCAGTACCTTCTATAAATAACTTTTTTTAGTTTTATACTTGAAAATCGGAGTTTATCATAGGAAACATGCGAATCACAGTTGGGGTATTTTTTTACACCCCGGTGACCAAAATCGGTTGAGAAATTTCGTGACCCTATAAGGGTTTTAAGAGACGTCGTTAAAACTGTCGGATCCAATCGCCTAATTGATATTAACATATCCTGTAAGAAAGACAATGGCAGTCTTAACGGAATTGACTTAAGATCTAGAAAAGTTCTAAATACTGGCGTTTAAACCACGACTCCATGCAGCCATTCTCAGCTAAATGTTTACTAAACGCTTTCAGTAGCTAGAATATTCTCCTTCATTCCCTGTGTAGGGTAAGGCCGACATTACACCAGATGTTTGGAAATAATAAATATTTGTGCATGGTTGCATTAAGTCCATCACTTAGTTAGACACCTTTAAAACGAGAGTTTTCTTAGCTACACATTCATCAGTCGTATTCCATCGCTAGATTCCAACCTAATGGCCCTAAGAATCGCAAGTTCGACTACAGCGTAATTGACGTCTACAAGAAGACGCTAAACACAAAAAACAACTTTCTATCGCTAGTTTTGCCCCGTTACACCCTAATAACAGTTCAGTGAATTCCGTGGTCATCTCATTCTCTTTTTCGTTCCAGAAAGCCAAAAAACCAATGACAAAATACTGTGGCGAACCACAGGTTGCCATAGCATGTGTTATCCTCGTTTAAGCACATATTAAGTAGATTTATCTGATTCTGCGTCTAAATTTTAATTTCTTAGTAATACTACACACTACCGTGTGTGCTTAACTTGCTCTTCGATAGGTGGCTACATGCCAATTTGACCTAAATTTGGAAACACTACCCTTGGGTAGAGGCTATTTTTAGTAACGGAAGTCATGTGACCTACTGTGTTTTGGCAGTCGAGAGAAAGTTCGGGAAGCGGTCGGTTGATCTTTGTTTCTGTCAGATTAAAATTGTGAACTTTGATACCTTAAAAGTATTGATTTTGGTACCAAATTCAATTCGAGGGGAAGTTTTAAGTTTCCGAAGCATCGGAAGAAGAGTTATTTCGAAATTTTGAGAAATTACATCGATTTTGGTCGATCGTTCGGAACCCAGTGGAGTTCACTTTCAACGTGGATGTGTCACATGGGTTTTCTTCATAATTTCATTTAACCAAATTATGAAACTAATTTGTTTGAAATTCGAAATATAATATCGATTTCTTTGTACGGAATTGCTACCTGGAGGTTATTCTTGGATTAGGGATTTAAGTCCTTGTAAGGTTGCTTACTTATTGAAATGTTTGTCTGGCTTAGTTGCCTAGTGGTTAAGCAGAGACCCCTTTGTCCGATGAAGAGAGTTCTTATGGAGAGTCTGTATTAGAAATAAATTAATTGAGGTGCACAGTCAATGTAACATAAGTCTGGTCTTTGGAAAGATCTGTCTGTGTGATAAAGTTTAGTTGTTTTAATTAGGAATAAAGTTTAAATCACAATTGACCTTTAACCTACAAGGTGTTGACTCTTTTTGACATTTTAAGAGAGCACCGTGTAAATCGGCCACCATATATTCTGGTCCTAGAGCAATGGAGAATGCAAATATGGATTTGAATCCGGAAGACTTGCAAAGTTTGTTATCTGATTACCCCCCATTCTTGTCAGGTTTCTTTCAAGCACACCCTGAGCTATTGATGATGATGTTAGAAGAGGCAAGACACAGTGGTATCGAACCAGTGAGGTCAAGGGAGGTTCGAACCCCAGTGCAAGAAGAAGAAGAAGAAGAAGAAGAAGAAGAAGAAGAAGAAGAAGAAGAAGAAGAAGAAGAAGAAGAAGAAGAAGAAGAAGAAGAGGAAGAGGAAGAGGAAGAGGAAGAGGAAGAGGAAGAGGAAGAGGAAGAGGAAGAGGAAGAGGAAGAGGAAGAGGAAGAGGAAGAAGAAGAAGAAGAAGAAGAAGAAGAAGAGGAAGAAGAAGAAGAAGAGGAGGATGAAGTTAATCCCAGAGCAGTGAGATTGTTTAATGATTCCACAGAGACCATACTCTATTCAGCCGATGGGTCAAAAACGAGCCCTGATGCGTCGTCAGGGACGGCAACCGTTCCCCACCCGGGAACCGCTGGACACCATCGGGACATCCTGGTAGACCCAGGTCCGGAATTGAACCCCGGACTGGAGGAAGAAATAGAATTACGTAGCCAATCACATGTGGTAAGGCGCAGTGAACGTCTGCAGGCCAAACAACCCATATATTATGGTAGTAAGGCTGGGCTGCAAGGTGATCTGATCCCTTCCTCCTACATAGACCCACGGCAGCGCGCGCCCGCTAGAGGGCGTCCCGCAACAATACTGCTTCATTAAATTCACGACTGCATTTATAGTGACCTTTAAAAAGCCGCAACGCTCATCAACATGCAAAGACTGGTTTCCTACCAGAGGCGACTCAGAGCTTTGCGGAAATGGCAGCGCAATGAACATCACGTTCTTCGAGGTGGCTAAGTGGAGCCAATATCCTCGCCTCGTTCTGACCAATTCGTACTTCCGAGCAGACATGCTCACAGCTAACCGATGTTGCGATGTTTCTCTGCTGACTAATATTAGGATGTTACATATAGATAAAAAAATTATCTAATATTAGTTCTGTCACTTATTTAGTAAAGTTCTGACGCTTATTTAGTAATTTAGTTAAATTTATAATTACTGACTCTACATCTCCTTACGTAACAAACTTAAATTATGTGTTATTTAGCCTCCATCATACATTTTGGTCTTCCCTTTGCATCCCGACCTATTACCAAATTGTAATTGTAATTGTAACCGAAAACTTATATAGCGCCACTCAGATCAGCGGCGCTTTCAACCCGCATCAATCACCGGCAAAAATTCATGTTGTATCATGCAGAAGTTTGATTTGGGATCAATAAAAGTTATGTTAAATAATATTATATAACTAATATTACATCATTCAACTAACATTAGGCCCTGCATCACTTTTATATTTAGCTATTTAGCTATCCATATTATTATTTCGCTATGATTCCCATGTCAGTGTTTCTGGGTGCGGTGTGCCACCCAGTTTTCTTCAACAAACGAGTGTATATATATATATATATATATATATATATATATATATATATATATATATATATATATATATACCAATCGGTATATTGTGATGTCGGTGGCCGATGTTGCCATGAGATGTCGCTAAATTGATGGTTTCAAAAATCGGTGTATTGCTCTTATGCATCGTCTATGAAGGGTAAGGTCGACGTTTACTCACAAGATGACCATAAACACTAAATACTGCTACATGAAACGACTGCACTTAGACACCTTTAAAACCTAGTCACTCTTTGATATGTATATACGAATCGCGTTCAATCGCTAGATCAAATTAAGGGTGTCTCCTACGTAGGGTAAATGTCGGCGTTATTTGAAATGACACAAGATGTCGCTAAATTCTAAATACTGCTGCGTTAAATCCACGATTGCAGTTAGACACCTTTAGAACGATGTGATTCCAGCTACATATTTATGTGTATAACTACTGGATTTGGCGGTCATTATGACGGGAGAGATATGGATGGAGAGAGGGAGTGAAGGAGGAATGGAGAGAAGGGCAGGGGAAGGGTCTAAGGGAAAAAGGGAGGGAGGGAGGAATGAAGGAAGGGAGGAAGGAGGGAGGCATAGACAGACTTACTAACCGTTGTTTGTCTCTGTGTCAATCCGTCTGTCTGTCTAACCGTCCGTCCGTCTGTATACCTGGCTTTGCGTCTGTGGGAGAATACTGGGTCAATATGAGAAACAGGATAGTGTTACATGGGAACTATTTGGTGATGAGATGGTGCGGGAACGGAACCAGCGTAAGACAGCTTGCAAGTGAAAATTCCTCTAACTTGACGCAGCAACCGTGAATAAGCCTTGCGTTTAGCTTCCAGGAGTCAGACCTGCCCTTGACGTATCTGGACAACCCTTTTGACAGCACGTATCGCTCGTGGATAAGCTGGTGCCATGCGCTTAGCTTTTAAGCGTAGCGCTTTAGAATTTGGAGTTTTATCCCACCTAGTGGAGGGGAATAGAGTAATGGTAACACTCATGGCCAGGAGAGCAACAGATCGCGGTTCGATACCCGTAACCCCCTCTAGAGCGGCGCATTGCATGGCTACCAAACCGTGTGTTTAATTAAGATCGTGATTGTACTGTCGTGTTTCAATGTGATCTCACTGCGTACTTGACAGTTTGAGTTAATAAAGATTATTATTATTATTAGTGATTATTTACGTAGGCCTATGCGATTGATTAGGTCGAGCTTAAAAATGTTCAAGTGGCATTCGAGGGGTGAGAAGTAACAACGGTAAGCGCCACCATCTGGCGAATGATGCTCCAAATTCTTTTGAAGAAGAGGAAGAAGAGCAGTACCCTACGCTAGATCTAAGAGGCAGCCACGGATATCAATTGCTAACACGCCATTTTCTTTGCCTCTGCATCATTATGAAGACAGGTGGCCAGTCCTCTCCCTCATCGTCTGATCTTCCCACTGAGAGTCTACGGTCAGTGTACTAATTACAGCTGAGTAGGCTAGGGGGCGCAGCTGGAGCAGAAATCTCGAAATAAATTTCTGCCTCTGGCGGGGATTTGAACCACCGACCTCTCGATTGACAGTCCAGCACGCCAACCAGTAACCATTAAGACTATCGCTCTTCTCAATAAAATCATTAAGCGTCATCAAAGTAGGAATATATGACTGACTGAACTTAACCGAAGTTAAACTTTTGGCAGATGACTACCCAATTGGAAAACCCCGGTGTGTAGGCTGTGGTAGGATTGTCCCAATGCTCGTGCAACGAAAGTTGGCTTTTTTTCCCTGCCCTGCCTCGGATGCAACTGGCGAAACTTTTTGCCAACAAAGCCTAACGCTCAGAAGATTTTTTCCGATCGACGTTATAACTATCGGATCCAATCGCCTAATTGATATTAAATCCACGGCTGCAGTTAGAATGCTGCATATGTTCTAATTGTCTGACATGTATGTAAACCGGAGTGCGTTATGACAACTGGTCAAATAAAGAATATACTTACTTACTTACTAGGCGTCACACGGAGGTCATTAGCTGATGATGGTTGTGAATATGATATAAATGGTTTTACTAATGAAGTGTAAATATAGATGGATGTGAAGCTCTGTAAATAATGAAGCTCAAAAATGAGAAAAGAGCCTTTTATGGCTAAGTTAAGAATCGTGATGGTCTATTTAAATAAATAAAAACAGAAAGGAACCGATGTGGTAAAAAAGAGCCTTTGGGCCAAAGAGCAAAAGGAAAAAAGCCAAAGGCGAAATAAATAATGATGCATTCATGTGTGTGTGTGCGTGCGTGTGTGTGTGTGTGTGTGTTTGTGTGCGTATGTGTGTGCGTGCGTGCGTGCGTGTGTGTGTGTGTTTGTGTGTGTGTGTGCGTGCGTGTGTGCGTGCGTGTGTGTGTTTGTGTGCGTGCGTGCGTGCGTGAGTGCGTGCGTGCGTGCGTGTGTGTGTGTGTGTGTGTGTGTGTGTGTGTGTGTGTGTGTGTTACTTCAATATATTAAATATCAATCTACATGTTATAAAAGATCGATAACAATATTGAACTTTTGTAATATATAAATTAATATTTAATAGAAATCTATTTGCCATATATCGCCATCTTAACAACCTTTCAGACATGGAATTAACGAAGAGAAAAGTAAAAGAAAACTGATGATGAAAGTTATACGAAAAACCGATAAATATAAAAAAAATCTTGATGGCGTCACAGGCCTTTGTAACTAACACTGGAATACATACAATCGCAAAATTACATGGCAACTTACGTTATGTAGGGTCAGGTCGACGTTAACCAACTTAACCCTCAAAATGTCGGTAAATACTAAAAAATATTGCATTATATCCACAACTGGAGTTAGACACCTTTTAAACGGAGCCATTCTTAGTTACATATACACCAAGCGTGTTCAGTCAATAGATCAAATTCCACAGTGTCAATTCCGATGTAGAGAAGGTTAACCCACAAGATGTCGCTAAACACCAAAGTAGCGTGCATTAAATCCACGTCTGTAGTGCGAACAGAGATACAATAACAATTGCGAAGGAAAAAAAACAGGAGAAGTTTGGAGAGATTTATGTAAATTGGCTCTCCTGCGCAAGTTTTTCACCGGAAGAGTAGTAGCTAGTCCGACTTTTGATTACTTATGTTACAAAGCTGACTCCTGCCTTTGCTCTGATGTTTTGAGTAACCTAGGACATGTTTTGCATGGATTATTACCACCCATTAAGAACACTGGATACACCTTGCGACCAAGAACTCACAATCGGACATTACCTAAGGCTGATGGACAAATGAGAAAGACTTTTTTGATTAGGACGCTGTATATGTTCTAATTGTCTGACATGCATGTATACCGGAGTGCGTTATGACAACTGGTCAAATAAAGAATATACTTACTTACTTACTTACTAGGCGTCACACGGAGGTCATTAGCTGATGATGTTTGTATGTATGTATGTATGTATGTATGTTGTTGTGTGATCATTCCTGTTTTGAACTTTGGTCTAGGAAGGAGTGTCTGTAGGTTTCTACCGACCTCTAGTGACACTATTTTCTATTTAAGTCTCTGCGTCTTAAAGAGGATTGAGATTGGCATTAGATTTTCTGTTAGGAGACACGACGCTTGTGATCTCAAGTTAGGGCAGCCAATTCTCCTTTGTTAGTTCTTATTTAGATTTTCTGGTTCTCCGCCATTGTTTTAGGAGCAACCACGTTTAGGGCTTTCTGTTAGACTTTAGTTTTTTGAGACGTTTCACCTTCGAATGTGTTCTCTGTCGAACTTCGTGAACGAACTTCTACGCAGTCTGGTCATGTGAGTTTTCTGTATCGTTTCAATAAGAGGAAATTCGAATGGTCTGTCTGTTTAATTTTGTTTGCAAATAGTACAACCTTTTCAAAACCTCTTCCAAGCGAGTTTCATCTTTAATTTAACCCTAGAATTAGTAAGGTTGTTACATATGGGGGCTCGTCCGAAAATTTTTGAATTGAAATTTTGAAAGTTGGAAATTCTGAAAGCCAAGTGGGAAGTTTTCCATATTTTCACTCAATCTTTGCAATTGGTCGACTAAATGGCTATGCCCGTCGCAGGTCCGTTATTCTCAGTAGATGACATTCTAGAATGGTCTGTGGATGAATTGAGACAGCGTTTGGATAGTTTGGGTCAGGAGAGTAAGTCACTGAGTAAAGTACAGTTACAAAAGGCTTTATTGAAGTTAGTGTCGCCGCAAGTGGGTGCGGAGTCGAAGGTGACAAAGGAGGATGAGGACAGGCAATTGCGTAGAGAGGAAAGAGAGTATGAGCTGGCGAAATTGAGGTTGCAGGCAGATGAACGAAAAGCTGAATTAGAAGCCGAAGAACGCAAATTGAACGTAAAACTTGCTTTGGAGGAGCGTAAGATTCAAGTTGAGTTTGAGGAAAGAAAACTGAGATTGGAATTGGATGAAAAAGAGAGAGTTCGAAAATATAAAATGGGATGTCGAGAGAGTAAGGAAAGTGAGGGTTACGAGGATGGTACAGGGTGTGACAATTTTAGAATAGCGTCAGCGGTTAGGCTGGTACCGAAATTCGATGAAATGGCGGTTGAAAATTATTTCATGAGTTTTGAGAAGGCAATGGAAATTCATAAGTTCCCAAGGGATAAGTGGACAGCATTGTTGCATTCACAATTGGTTGGCAAGGCAGCGAAGGTGTTTTCAGAACTGACGCTTGAAGACTGTAAAGACTATGACAAGCTCAAACAGGCTGTATTGACTGCATATGCTAGAGTCCCCGAATATTATCGAAAACGTTTTAGGTCTTTAACTAAAATGTGGGGAGAGTTATTCGAATTTCGCCTTTCGTCTTGGTTTGCCTTTTCATAGTTGGTTAGAAGGTGAGGAGGCGTTGACTGATGTTAATAGACTTCTAGAGGTCTTTAAACTAGAACAGTTTGTGAATTGTCTCCCATTGGAGCTACATAAATGGATTGTTGAACGTAAGCCGAGGTCTCTGCGCGTGGCAGCTACGTTGGCGGACGAATACGCAACGCTGTACAAACCGTTTAAATTGGATACAAATTTTGGCTCGGGGCTTGAAGAGAAATCTGAAGGGAAGGATGGTCCTACGTTTGTGGGGCAGGCTGCTAAATTTACAGGTACGCGTGGTGGGTTCCCTCATGGTTATAGGACTGTGGTATGCGGGTTTTGTTCACGTAGTGGTCACAGTTATGGCAACTGTTTTCAGAGACAGAATATGCAGGGTTCGGGTGCACAAGAGGGGTCAAATCCATATGCAAAACACGTGGGTTTGGTACAGAAGGTGCCTGCTGTAAGTGCAGAAACTTCGGTTAATCAGGTATTTGACGGTGTACATAAAGATTTTAGGCCGTATTGTTTTGAAGGATGGGTACAAGGTCAGGACAGCTCACTATATTCAGTGGTCATGCTTCGTGATTCGGGCGCGCAACAGAGTCTGGTTAGCAAAAGTTTAGTTCCATCAAAATTTTATACCGACACTGAGGAATTTCGTTTGATAAAGGGCATTGGGAATGAAGTGTTGCGAGTATCTTTAGTGGAGATGACTTTGGAGGGTGAATTTTTCACGGGGACATTTCTATTTGGATTGATAGACAGTTTGCCTACAGGCGTTCATATCATTATCGGCAACGATATCGCTGCGGGTTTAGTGAAACAGGTGGGAGTGGTCACGCGTGCTCAGGCGGCTGCAGACAATGCGCTTAATGACATGACAGGTATGAACCCAGGAACGGACACGGATAATTTAACAGGTGTACCAGTAGACGCGCTTGAGAATAATGACTTGGTTAGCTGTCTTGAATCTGACTTAGAATCGGTCGTTGATTTGAATGACTTGTTTCAAGACTCAGTTGCGGCTTCAGATAAAATTGGTAACATTGTTTCACGAATCGAATTTATTCGTTTGCAAAGAGAGGATATTTCTTTAGCGCCTTTGTTTGAGTTGGTTGATAGGGTTGAGGATAATTTGGGTCAAAGTTCGTACGCTGTGAAGAATGAAGTTTTGGTGCGTCATTGGACGGAGAAGTATGTTCCTGAGGGATTGGCAGTTACACAACTGGTTGTGCCTACATCATTAAGGAATAAGTTATTGACGGTTGCACATGACATTCGAGCTGCAGGGCATATGGGAATTCAGAAGACGTTAGATAGATTAAGACGACATTTCTACTGGCCAGGTATTTCTGCTTCGGTTAAGGCTTACGTTCGTTCTTGCTTAGTTTGTCAGCGTGTTGGCAAGGGATTTGTTCAGGTTCGTGCTCCTTTGATTAATTTGCCTGTCGTTCAGAGTCCATTCTCTAGGTTGGCAATAGACATTGTCGGACCATTATCTACGTGTGAGAAGTCTAGGAATAGGTTTATTTTAACGGTAATGGACTTGGCTACAAGGTATCCTTTGGCTTTTCCGTTGAGGCAACATACAGCGGTTGAGGTAGCGAAGGCTTTGATTTCGGTGTTTACTATGTTTGGTTTACCTGACGAAATACTTTCTGACTGTGGATCCGAGTTCCTTTCTGATCTTATGCAAATCTTTTTAAATGAATGTAAGGTGATACAGATAAGGACAAGTCCATATCACCCCCAGACAAACGGTTGTTTAGAACGATGGCATAGGACTTTAAAAGACATGTTAAAGGCTGTTGCTCAAGAATATCCTGATAGCTGGGATGAGGTCTTGCCTTGGTTGTTGTTTTCGTACAGGGAAGTTCCGGTGCAGGGGTTGGGCTTTTCCGCTTTTGATTTGACATTCGGTCGCTTGGTTAAGGGTCCTTTGCAATTGATTAAACAGAATTGGTTGGTGGCTGATGTGTTGGATGAAAAAAGACAATCTAATTTGATTGATTTCATTTTGGATTTGCGAGAGAAGATTCGGTTCTCTATGGAAGTTGTGAATGAGAATGATACTGTTCTGAAGTCTAAATCAAAGAATGGTATGATAAGAGTGCCAAGAAGGTTGTCTTTCAAACTGGTGATAAAGTTTTGCTATTGTTGCCTTTGATTGGCAAACCTTTGCAAGCTCGTTTCTGTGGTCCGTACGAGGTCTTACAGCGTTTGGGTGAAGTTGATTATCTTGTTGGAACACCTGATAGACGCAAATCTAAAAGAGTTGTGCATGTCAATTTAATGAAGAAGTTCATTGAAAGAGCTGTTGTAACAGATGTTGCTGATGTTGTTGATGAACATGTGTTGCAAGTTAACGTGGTTCCTTCTGCTGATGAATTGTTGCATTCGAAGCTTGTTGATAAGGTTCAGATCAATAATTTGAGTTCTGATCAGTCTAATGAATTGTTGTCTGTCTTGCTTGCTTTCAAACATGTGTTTAGTTCGAAGGCGGGGAAAACTACTTTGGTGTCGCATCGGATCGAGTTGTTGCCAGGTGCAACGCCTGTTCGACGATCGCCATATCGTGTTCATCCGGAAAAGTTGAAAGTTATAAATCAGGAGGTTTCTTTTCTGTTAAGCGAGGGAATAATAGAGGAGTCTGAGAGTCCATGGGCTGCTCCTATTATTTTAGTACCTAAGCCTGATGGTTCGGAGCGTTTGTGTACTGACTACCGTAAATTGAATGCGGTTACAGTTCCAGACCCGTTTCCCATGCCAAGAGTTGAAACGCTGATTGATAAGCTGGGTGGTGCTAAATTCATGACTAAGCTTGATTTAACGAAAGGTTTTTGGCAGATTCCCATTGAACAGAACTCCATTCCTTTAATTGGTTTTGTTACACCAAATGGTCATTTTCAATGGCGCTATATGAGTTTTGGTTTGCGAAATGCCCCGGCTACATTTTCTCGCTTGGTTCGAAAGTTGTTTGCGGATTTGGATGAGTTTTGTGATGCTTATCTAGACGATGTGATTGTGTTTAGTAAGGTCTGGGAAAGGCATTTGGATCATTTGAAACAGGTTCTCAGTAGAATTTCTAATGCAGCCTTGACTTTGAATTTGAGCAAGTGTGTGTTTGCGGACGCTGAGATTGATTTTTTAGGTCACCATATTAGTCTAAATTCCATTCAGCCTAGGATACAGAAGGTCGAGGTATTGTTAAATTTTGCAACGCCTTCTAATAGGAAACAGGTTCAGTCACTGTTAGGAATAGCGGGGTACTACAGAAGATATTTGCCGCATTACTCTGACTTAACGTTACCGCTTACGGAGTTATTGAAGAAAGGAAAGAAGTTTTTTTGGAATGAGGATGCGCATCGAGCTTTTCTCGATTTAAAGTCTCGATTGGCTTCAAGACCGATTCTAAGGCCGCCTGATTTTCATAAACCTTTCATTGTTGCTGTAGATGCGTCGAATTTTTGTGTTGGAGCTTCGCTTTTGCAGATTCATGATGGTCTCGAACATCCAGTTTGTTTCATGAGTCGGAAGCTCAAGAGACACGAGTTGGCATACGCGACCGTGGAGAAGGAAGCACTCGCGTTGGTCCTCGCCGTCCGTGCTTTCAGTGTCTATTTCGGCTCATCGTTGGTCACTGTGTTCACTGACCATAGTCCTCTTCAATTTCTCTCGTCGATGGCTAACTCTAATCAGAAATTACTGCGCTGGAGTCTCGAACTTCAACAATTCGCTTTGGAGATTCGCCATAGGCCTGGTCGTCTCAATGTGTTGCCAGATTTATTGAGTCGTCCTTCTCTTGAATAAAGTTTTTGTGTTGTAAATAATATTTCGTATATAATTGACAGTTGCGAACTATGTACATATTTAGATGCTGCTGTATATAGCTGCTATGTGTTTTGCTGCTTACTTTTACATATTTTTCTTTTGTGTTCGTTGTCTAGGGGTATGTTGTGTGATCATTCCTGTTTTGAACTTTGGTCTAGGAAGGAGTGTCTGTAGGTTTCTACCGACCTCTAGTGACACTATTTTCTATTTAAGTCTCTGCGTCTTAAAGAGGATTGAGATTGGCATTAGATTTTCTGTTAGGAGACACGACGCTTGTGATCTCAAGTTAGGGCAGCCAATTCTCCTTTGTTAGTTCTTATTTAGATTTTCTGGTTCTCCGCCATTGTTTTAGGAGCAACCACGTTTAGGGCTTTCTGTTAGACTTTAGTTTTTTGAGACGTTTCACCTTCGAATGTGTTCTCTGTCGAACTTCGTGAACGAACTTCTACGCAGTCTGGTCATGTGAGTTTTCTGTATCGTTTCAATAAGAGGAAATTCGAATGGTCTGTCTGTTTAATTTTGTTTGCAAATAGTACAACCTTTTCAAAACCTCTTCCAAGCGAGTTTCATCTTTAATTTAACCCTAGAATTAGTAAGGTTGTTACAATGTATGTATGTATGTATGTATGTAGGTTAGGGGTCAGCCGGGTAGATTTTTTCCACCGAGTACCGAATCCGAGTATCTGGATGTACTATTTGCCGGATCCGGGTACGAACCGAGTACCATTTGTTCCATATGCGAAGTTGCACATTTTCATGTAATGAAAAATTATCGAAATAAATTCCTGTACTTGTACTAACTGACAAATATATTTTGAATTTTAGACATAAATAATCAATTACCTGGACTGAATTCAGTTGTGGAGTTCCGGTTTTGGCGTTTGTTTTCTGTACTTTTCTTCGTCAAAATGAATATTTGTTAGATGAAACTCAAAGCTGGTATTATGAGCCTACAAATTTCGGCATGTGAGGCAGGCAAGCAACTATTTGTGTGTACAGTATTTGCCGAGGCGAATACATCCGAATAGTGCCAAAAAACGGGATATTCGTCCGATGAAAATGTCTGAGGCGATTTCCGGCTGACCCCTATTGTAGGTAAGTATGTCCTGCCCATAGTTGCCCCATGGGTATGAGACGGGGGCAGCCATCACCCATGTCGGTCGCTGATCAACCTCCGCGCCATTTCGGCCGAATGAGAGGACCTGCGGATTTGTTCAGACGAGACATTAAGCCAAGGTAAGATGGGCAATTCCCACCAAGCTGTTCTACATGAAATTAAAAATTTTAATTAGAAAATTTAGGGTTTAGGCAAACAGTGGAAGGTATCACGCATGATGGTAGTTATATGGCCACATTTTGCCAAACGCGATCAATCACCAAATCTATCACAATTAAAGCTATTTTATAATCTAAAAAAACTAGATTAGGAATCTGATGTACGCTATGAATATTCATTAAGAATCTTTCTTTTTAAGTTAAAACAAAGGCCTTTAATTATAATTACAGAGATCATATGAGGACGTTAAACTTTGCAATTAAGAAATCGCCAAATTAAATAACAACAACACAATCAACAACATTCTTTAAATTGTTAGGTCGACGTTAACGTAATTGTAACCCATAAGATGTCGCTATACACTAAATCTGCAAATTGGGTCAGGTCGACGTTAACACACACGAAGTCATTGAACACTAAAATGCTGCTGCATTAAATCAACGACGGCAGTTAGACACCTTTTAAACGGAGCAACTCTCAGCTACATATATATTTGCCAACAGCGTCAGTGGCTAGGTAAATCATCGCAGTGTTAAGTCGACGTCTACGTAATTGAAACTCACAAGTTGTAATTGTAATTGTAATTGCAACACCCGCATAGGCAAAGCTTCAGGATTGGGCGGTGGAAGAGTGTCTCAAGGTGACGTTGTACACCACAAATATGCAATTTTCGGTTGATGCCAGATCAAATTCTGGATACAGAAGGAGTGCGACGCTAGCTCTCTATGATCTGGCGTCGTTAATTACAAATTAATTGGTCTGTAAATTTAAGGGCTTAAAACTGTTCGGGACCTTCCGATTACGTAGGCCCGTAATGTAGCCTAAATGTAATCCTAGAAATGTAAATTTAATGTCCATTATGTAAATGCAACACTCGATATGTAATTGGAATATTAGTATTCAACCTTTGTGGCTTGTCCGCCACAGATTGACAGTCCAGCGCACTAACCAGTAACCACTAAAACTATCGCTCTCCATAGCAACACGATTAAGTGTCATAGAAAGCAGTCTTGTTGTCAAGACCTTAAACCTCAAGACCAAGACCAAGACTTTGAACCTCGAGACCAAGACCAAGACTTTGAACCTCGAGACCAAGACCAAGACTTTGAACCTCGAGACCAAGACCAAGACGTTGAACCTCAAGGCAAAGACCAAGACCAAGACGTTGAAACTCAAGTCCAACACCGAGAACAAGACCACAAAATCACAACCATATGCAGACTCAAATTACTTATTAAAAAAATTGTCAAGTCGGACTACTCGCTATTTTAATTAAAACATGAGTCTTTTATTTTATTCACACACAAAAAACAACTCCAAATGCAGACTGCAGAGAATTCCGAATTCATATTTACAAAAGTCCTTCATGCGAAATGTTACTCCAAATGCCTGTTGCATTAAAAAACAATTCGCTCAGAATTTTCTGGCCAAGACGTGACCTGTCGGGCCTCATACAAATTCTGCCATGTGAAAAATACGTTCTACAGGTGCTGAAATCACTGGTATGCAGAGCAGCTTTTCAAGCACTTGATGCAAATGTAAAAATCGTGAATCTGTTTTGAAATCATTCCATGGTAAATAACCTGAAATCAAGATAACTGTCCAAAACGACACTAAAGCCTCATTCACGCCGTGTAAATACTAAAGCAATTGTATTAGTAATTATTGGATAAATTTGTAATTTTTTTGCGTTTTTGTTAGATGACTGTTCACATTGTCAAAAGTCTTGGTCTTGGTCTTGCAAACCAAGACCAAGACTTTGAACCTCAAGACCAAGACCAAGACCAAGACCAAGACCTTGAACCTCAAGACCCAGACCAAGACCAAGACTTTTGGTCTCAAGACCAAGACCAAGACCAAGCCTTTTAAAAACGAACTCGAGTGTACTCGAGACCAAGACCTTGGTCTCGAGGACAACAAGACTGATAGAAAGACAGAGAATATGTAGAAGGACTATATGCCTGACTGAACAACTTAGCAGACAGTTTACTCACGGCCGCTGAGTATACCCAACCAAAAATCACCGATGTAGGGGTGCGTTGTGCCGGGATAGGATGCCTCAGTTAGACACCTTAAAAACGCGATTTTTCTCAACTACATAATCACCAGTCGCGTTGAATCGCTAGTTTGAGCCATGAAGATCCGCTCTACGAAGCGCAAGGTCAACTAAAACGTAACTGACACCCACAAGATGTCGCTAAACACCAAAAAAGAATGCTTTAGAACGCGACTAATGCCATCTACAATCTACACTTCGTATCGTATTTGGAGATTTCTATAACTCCGCCCACGGCTGAGGCCACTCAGCAGCGCTCTCAGTACGAAGGCCCCGAAAGAGGAAAAAGTTGTAAGCAAGGAAAGGGATTCGGGAAGAAATCCAGAATATTTTACATATTTGTCAATCGCTTACTTTCGGTATTTTATGACGTCAGCGGCCGATGTTGCCATGAGATATCGTTAAACTGATGCTTAACAAATCGGTGTATTGCTGTTATGCATCGTTTATATAGGGTAAGGTCGACGTTTACCCAAAAGATGTCGCTAAACACTAAGTATTGCTACATTAAATTAACGACTCCAGTTAAACACCTTTTAAACGGAGCGATTCTCAGCTATATAATCTTCCAACAAGGTTCAATCGCTAATAGGTCTCTCACATGATGCAGTAAAACACTAAAGAAAAAATTATGCTGTTTTCGGTTGGTGCCAGTCCAAATTCTGGATTAAGCAGGACGCGGCTAATCATCTTCGTTACGATACGTCATCGTTAACCACACATTAATTGGCCTGTATATAAAATGACTGAGTCACAAGATTTACTTCTGTTAGCGGGGTTCTATTACATATACCCGTAATTTTATTTATTTATTTATTTATTGCGGATATTTCTATAGCGCCTCTTCAAGTCAACTACTACTTCTATTCAGAGGCGCTCCCGACTACAGCATTGATACTGTGCCGGAGTTTTCACGCCGAAGCGCCACGAGCAATTGCGAGTGAAGGACTTGCCCAAGGTCCGTACGCAGCGGCTAGAATGGGATTCGAACCTGCAACCCTCCGGTCACAAGGCGCCGAACTTACTACTGAGCCACCACGCCCCGTAATGTAAATGTATTACTCGTAATGTAAATGTAATGCCCGTCCTATGATTGTAATCTCGTAATGTAAATGTGATACTCGCAATTAAATGCAATACTCGTAACGTAACATATAAATAAATAAATAAATAAATAAATAAATAAATAAATAAATAAATAAATAAATAAATAAATAAATAAATAAATAAATAAATAAATAAATAAATAAATAAATAAATAATGTTTCGTAATCGTAATCGTAATCTCTAAACTTCTAAAGCGCCACTCGAAGGCCAAGCGCAGGGCACCAGCCTATTCACGAGCGCTACGTCAGATCAGAGGGGTTTCCAGAGAGTAGTCCAAAAGAGGTCCGAGTCCGGTTTCCAGAAGGCCAAACCAAATCAGAGGGGGTTTCCAGAGAGTGGTCCAAAAGAGGTCCAAGTCCGATTTCCAGGAGGCCAAACCAAATCAAAGGGGGTTTCCAGAGAGTAGTCCGAAAGAGGTCAAAGTCCGATTTCCAGGGTACCAGATCAGGAGAGGCAGAGCAGCTGTCAAGGCGGGTGTCGTTTACGGCGAGAATAATTGGAAGGCGGAGGATCAGATGAGTCAGGGTAGGAGTATTAGAAAAGGTGAGACTTCAGTTTTGAGTGGAAAGCCCGGGGGTGATAGACAGAGGAGCAAGAGGAGGAGGAGGATGAAGAAAGGGTTGCAATGATGATGGAGACACTGAGAAACTGCGGAATTCAGGGGGAGATCATTCCAGAGGCGTGGTGCTGTGATGGATATGGCTCGGTTGGAGAACTTGAGGTGAGTAGTGACTGGGGGTCGAGAAAGACTGAGATAGGACGATGATCGGGTAGAGCGGGTTGTCTGAATGGTGAAGAGATCACGAAGGTACTTTGGCTGGGAATATTGTAGGGAGTTGTCTGTTAGTGATAGAACTTTGTAGTGGATTCGCTCTGTGATTTTTAACCAGTGGAGTGATTTGAGGATGGAAGTGATATGATGATGTTTGGGCGTTCTAGTGACAGCTCTGGCTAGTGAGTTTTGGATAAGCTGTAGACGCTTGATTTGAGTGGATTCAAGGTTGAGGAAAAGAGAATTGCAGTAATCGAGCTTTGAATGAACAATGGAGGTAGCAGTGGTGGAGGCAGTTTAAAGGTCGAACATAGGTCGTATGCGTCGGAGGTCACGAATGTGCATGAAGCAGGAGCGCGAGAGGTTTGAGATGTGGTTAGAGAAGGAGAGGTGTGGATCAAAAATAGCACCAAGATTGCGAACAGGGGAGTCAGAGGTGAAGGTGAAAGACGCTGAGTTTGTCGAAAGGTTTATGGAAGGATCAGGGATTTTCTTGATTTGATCAGGAAGGCCTAGGATGATGAATTCAGTTTTGGAAGGGGAGAATGGACGAGGAGAATGGACGACATCCACTGTGAAAAAAGGTTAACCACGTTAAGTAGTTGTGTGATGGCGGTGGGGAGAAGGATATGAAGAGTTTGGTGTCACCTGCATAGAGATGGTGGTCGAAAGATGAGGATTTTATGAGATGACTTAAAGGAGTGGTATAAAGGATGAAAAGTAGTGGACCCAGGACGGAGCCTCGAGGGACACCACAGGAAAGAGGGATGGGTTGTGAGCAGTGGCTGGAGGCTTTAACAGAGAACAATCTGGAAGACAAGTAGGACTGGAACCAGAGTAGAGCAGTGCCAGAGACGCCAAACCAAGAAGATAGTCGTTGAAGAAGAAGGGTGTGATCAATGGTGTCAAATGCGGCGGAGATGTCCAGAAGACAGAGGCAAGAGACTTGCCGATAGCTGACGGCTGAGAGACCAGTTTATTGTACAGAGAGGCAAGTAAAGTTTCTGCGGAGTGGTGTTTAGTGAAGTCAGATTGGTGGGGTTAAGATGTGAAATCGAAGAGAGGTAGTCATTTAGCCGAGAAGGGACAATTCGTTCAGTTAATTTTGATAGAAAGGAAAGATTGGAGATTGGGCGGTAGTTGGATAGGTTTTCCTTGTCAAGATTTGCTTTTTTGAGAAGGGGAGTGACAACAGAATGACAAGACAAGACAAGACAAAACATTTATTGTTCCCAGTAAATTGTGTACATCAACAGTTATGCGTATAATACAAGTTACCATAGAGTATTAGTCATCAATGTTAGGAGCAGAGCAAATAATGGGAGCAATAGGCACACCTAAAGGGAGTGATCCCGCTAAGCAGGGGCCTATTTGCTTCATACAGGGTAAGTCAGGATGAAGGCCAATTTGCTATCAAAGAAGAGGAGGGAATTAGATAAGCTTAACTACCAAAAGAAAGAAAACAACAAACTTAAGTAACATATTTCAGTGCGTGCGCGCGCACCAGTTGTCTAAAGAGAGCGACGCTGGTGACAGTACGTATGTTCAAAGGAAGGTTATTCCACGTGAATGGGCCCTGAAATTTGAGTGAAAATTTACGAGTGTTAGTTCTTGCATAGATAGATCTATAGTCACTGTTACTTCTTGTGAGGCCAGGATGCAAAGTGCGAATAAAGTAGGATGAGAAGGAGGGAGGGAGAAGGTTATTAGTATACTGATACATAATGCTTCAAGGCCATAGGAAAATTGCCGGTAGAGAGTGAGAGATTGATAATTTTGGTGATTACAGGAACCAGGACAGAGGCACAGTCTTATAGAAGAGAGGTGGGATATGATCAAGTTCGAATTGCTTGAGTGGAAAGAGGGAGAGAGTTTATGGGGATTGCCACTTCTGCTTTAGAGGCAGGAGAGAGAATTGGGAGCGATGACTAAGAGGTAGGAGGAGTAGGGTTGAGAGAAGGTAGCCATGATCAGCTACACAATCATTTACCAAAGGCGTTCAATCACTAGACAGCCACTTGGTTTGGTCTATGAAGCGTTAGTGAATTCCGTGGTCTTTCCCTTCTCCTTTTCCTTCCAAGACGCCAACCAACCAGTGATGGGCACTAAACTATTTTTTTAGTTAAACTAAAACTATTTTCCAACTAAAAAAATACCTGGCCTGGGACGCCACGGTGATTCACACCTGCGCCGCATCTTATGTCACTCACACAGCCAATGCTGGAGGAGCCGCGGCGGAGCAGGCTGCCATTCGCAAATCTGAGAAATATTCGGGGCTGCCCCCGTCCCACCAGTTCCTGCCCATTGCCTTCGAGACACTGGGGCCAATTAACGTCGCCGGGATAAGTTTCCTTCTAGAGGTTGGTCGGCGACTCTCGGCCATCTCTGGGGAGCCGCGAGAGGTTACGTTCCTCTTCCAGCGCCTTTCCATCTGTATTCAGCGCTATAGTGCCATCGCTTTTCGCGGCACTTTCAATGACTTAGCGGAGGACGAGGCCTGATTTTCCGGAAAAAAACAATAAATGGTCTAATATCTAAGTCCCCGAGGGATCATATGTACCTTGGGGCAAAAAATAACTAAAAAAATAGTTTAACTAAAGTTGGCAACTGATTTTGGAAATTAGTTAACTAAACTAAAAAAAAGTAGTTAAACTTTTTTCAACTTTTTACGACAAACATTTTCACAGTAAAAGACGTTAAGTGAACTGTAATAATGCAAAGCGTCAATGACAATTTCACCTTCAAACTATGCAATGTGTACTGTTATATGTGTACTGTAAGTAGTGTATGAATTTGAAAACACAGGCTGGTAATGCTAAAACCATGCAGTGTTAAAATGCTTTTTTTGGGCTGACAGTGTTCAATGTTCACTGTGGAAAAAATAGTTGCATATTGCTGATTTTTTTAGTTAAACTTTTTAGTTAGCAACTAAAATTTTTTAGTTAAACTATAGTTTTAACTAAACTATTTTTTTAGTTAATTCAAAGTTTAACGTCGTCTTATGACATCAATGGCCGTTGGCGACAAAATTTAGTGTGTAGTGTTTAGCGACACTTAGAGGGTTAACGTCGACCTTACCCTATATAGGCGATGCATTACAGCAATAGGTCGATTGGTTGGCTAGCTGCTGTTTAACGACGCTGTGCATAAGAAAGATGATTAACTTCGTCCTCCTCCTTTCTCCAGGCTTGGGTCTGGCACTGCCGGATTACGAACAGTGGGGTGTTAATATATCGATTGAACGCGATTGGCAAATATGTAGTTGAGAGTAGCTACGTTTTGAAAGTGTCTAACTGTAGTCGTGACTACATTTAATGCAGCAGTGTTTTGTTACTGGTTGGTTGCAGTGATGGACAATAGTTAACTAAAGAGTTGCTAACTTTTAGTTTAGCTAAAAAATGTAGTTAAGGAAGAAGTTTAAATTTAAAAAATTATCGACTTCAGATTAACCACCTGGACTGCGTAATCAGGAATTAGATTTTCTTATTACTTATTTTCAAACACTGGTCCTTGAATGTTGCACATAAATTGTTTTTTTTTGTAATGTAAAATATGTGGGATTCATAATTTAAACTTTCTTACTGGATAGAACAGTGATTAGTAATATTTATTATATTCTTGGTCCTAAGTTATTACTTATGAATTGGTTTGTGTGTAATTTAAAGTATGGGGTTCATTATGTAGAATAATTTGTAATTAAATTCACGACTCCAAGTAGACACCTTTAAAACGCCGTCTATCTCAGCTACATATAAGCCAACAGCGTTCAATCAATCAGTAGTTTTTTTCACACACACCGGTAATCGAACAATTATTTCTGACGTTAGGTCGACGTCAACGCAACGGACAATCACAAAGTGCCGTTATACTCTAAAACATGCTGTTTTCGGATGGTGCCAGTCCAAATTATGGATGAGGAGGGCGTCGCTAATCATATTCGTTATGACACGGCGTTGTCAACTACATATACACAGAGTAATGGATAACACAATGGCGTGAATTAAGGTTAATTCTGCCTTCCACTCGCTAGGCGGCGGCGGTGATTAAATGAATAGTAGGCCGTGATTTGGCGCCGTATGTTGGCTGCCGCATAAGCAGTTATATTCGACTCCTGTAAGACCGTTTTCATGTGCTTCTACTTAATACATGTATGTAAGGCGCCTTGGTGGCTGCCGTTTCTACTATATGTATGTTCACTGTACAGCGCAGTGCTCTTCCAGGCGCTTAATTAAAGAAAAATTATTATAATTATTATTATATTAATTGGCCTGTAAATTCAGGGACAGCGTTACAAGATTTACTTCTGTTAGGGACCGTGCGATAACATTTGCCCGTAATGTAAATGTAATACTAGTAATGTAAATGTAATACTGGTAATGTAAATGTAATGCCCGTAATATAAGTATAATGTTAACGGGCTCTGTTGGTGCCCATGGTCAACCGGAAGAGCTGCACTTAGGGTCACACGGAGGTAGAGTGAGAATTGTAGAAAAAGAGTGCAGGAGGTTAGACTTTGTTGAATATCATCCACGCCAGCAGAATAGTTCAATGTAAATAGTTTTAATGAAGATAGGACTACACTTGAGCATCGCATAAACACTAAATTGAGCTGCGAGGATGAACAGAGGCCAATGTAACCTCAGCAGCTGGATACAGCAGCAAGCGACATCTGCTATACTGTTACAACGCCTTAACATCCGAGAACTTTTAAATACATTAATGTATACGGGGTCCTTGCTCCATCCCTCGCTCGCTCCCTGCCACCCCTCCCGCTGGACCAGTAAGCCTGGTGAGTCTGTTGGTAAGCGGCCGTTGCGAGATAATGCATCCGATCAGTTTGGTGACAAATCCAATACTACTGACAAGATTTTAAACATCAATGAATGTCTGTGTATTTCTGCCTGTCTCTCATTCCGTTTGTCTGTCGTTCTGACTTTCTTTCTGTCTCTTTCTTTTATATGTAGTAGGGCTGTACCGAATAGGTGATTATCACTATTCGGCCGAATGCGAATAATTGAACCAACTATTCGGCCGAATACGAATACGAATAGTGTACAAAATAGGTCTACCGAAAACATTCAAAATTTCAAATGTAAGCAAAAGTTTCAGTTCAGTAAATTTAATACATAAACTAAAAGTAAACAGTTAACTACATGTAATTTTTCATCTTCTGAAAGTCTGTGTAAGGTAGGAAGGGAACTAATTTAACTAAACTTAGAAATTGTCACTTACTTAACGTTCATTCCACTCGCTATAGCAGCCGCATATATGCAGAAACAGATGTCACGTGACCACTATTCGTATTCGGTCCGAACGCTACTATTCGGCCGAATACCGAATAGCTATTTGGTCCACTATTCGGCACCGAAGCGAATACGAAGCGAATATTCGGTACAGCCCTAATATGTAGGCATGTATGTGCAATATTGTGTATTCGGAAGTAAATCTATGTATGTATTGGTAGGTATGTATGTATGTCTGTAGGTAGGCATGTATATGTATGTATGTATGTACGTACGTATGTACGTACGTATGTATGTATGTATGTATGTATGTATGTATGTATGTATGTATGTATGTATGTATGTATGTATGTATGTGTGTATGTATGTATGTATGTATGTATGTATGTATGTATGTATGTATGTATGTATGTATGTACGTATGTATGTATGTATGAATGTGTGTAAGTATGTCTGAATGGATATATGTATTTTACAACATGTATGCAAGTGTGTACTTAACAGTGCATGAATGCATGCACGGATGACGCACTGAGTTGTATGAATGCATAGAGGAATGTATATATATATATATATATATATATAATACATATTTACGCGACCATAAATATATATATATATATATTTATGTAACCGTAAAGCACAATATGAATACATATGTTTGTATAAATCTCAGCCTCTGTAATAGGGGCCATGCGCCATATAACTTCCTAGATAGAAGACCACGTACGTGACTGATTTTTAGGCTGGAGAAGCAGCTGGTCATATAGTGCCTCATGGCCACCATAACAGTCGCTCCGTTTAGTCCCTCAACAATGAGGACAGGGGCGAAGCGAGGCCAAATTGGGACCTCAGAAAAGCTGAGAAAGCCATAACGAAAAACATCTTAATTGGTTCATGTGATTAGATGACTAAAATTTGTCTTTAAAATTAGAGCTATTGCTTCGATGTCATTTACCTCCGTTTTATAAGTCAAGATTTGTTTCAGAACAAAGAGAAAATGAAGACGCTGGAACTTCATAGCCATAGCTGCATCTCGGGATTAGCTTAGTCAACTCTATTCTTCTTCTTCTTCTTCTTCTTGTTCTTGTTGTTCTTGTTCTTGTTCTTGTTCTACTTCTTCTTGTTCTTCTTCTTCTTCTCCTCCTCCTGTTTGTTCTTCTTCTTCTTAATACAACACAATGCAATACAATACAATGCAATACAGCACACGTGCATACAGAAGTACGTGATTTTATGCAGCATAATTTTGTGTTTAGCGATATCTTATGGGCGTCAGCCCGTTACCGTTGACCTCAATCCACCTAGGTTTTATGAACAAAAATGTAGCGATTTTAAAAAAATGCAATGGTTTAGCGTCATCATATGACATCACAGGTCGTTGACGACAATGCAATAGTATGAACAATACATATAAAACAGAATTTACAGTTAATTTACAATGTAGCGATTGTACTGGACTAGTTTATATGTATCTGCAAATAGCTTGGTTTTAGAGGTGTCTAACTGAAACTGTAGAGTACACGCGATAGTATGTAAAAATTGCCCCAGTTCGTCCTCTATGCCAGCGGTTCCCAAACTTTTCTGGGTCGCGACCCACTTGTGAATATCTTGGCAGTCTCGATACCCACTGTGTAAAATTAAGCATTGTGTACTAAATCTTGCTTCGTAAATTATTGGTATCGAAATATGTGGATTTACGTACAGTGCTTAGAAACTTAAGGCATTAAAAGGAAATTTATGTAAAAACAGTTTACAATTTAATTTTCAGCTGTTAAAAATTATAAGGCTTTATTTTACATTCTAATGCAGAGTTGTGTGAAATTGATTTTACATCTTTCAAGATGCTTCGCTGTTTTTGCAAATAAAAAATTCATTTCATGGTGAAATAATTAATATTCCGAGTAGGCCCAAGGCCAAGATGCTAGTTACAGCCCAATCATAGTCAAATGCTGCTGCAAAAAATAAATGTTTCTCGACAAAATTTGGCGACCCACTTGCCAGAGTCTCGCGACCAACTTTTGGGTCGCGACCCACAGTTTGGGAAACTCTGATTTATGTCATACCCCTGGTTGCCCAATGGGTATGACAAGGGGCAGACATTTTACCCAGCATGTCGGTCGTTGATCAACTTCTGCGTCATTTCGACGGATTATTTCGTCTAAATGCGAATTATGATCAGTAATTTCGGACATATTGGAGTTGGCACCCCGTCAAAATAGCCCCGTCAAAATAGCCCCGTCAAAACAGCCCCGTCAAAATCGCCCTGCGTCAAAATAGCCCCGTCAAAATGGCCCTGGTAATCCTGGGTTTTAGCGTCCGAAATTATTTACATTGCATGAGCGATGAAAACGTTTCACAGTTAAACTCAAACAAGAAGTTGGAAGATTGATGAAAATATCAATGAAACTAGAAGCCGGATGATCGATTAAAATATTACATAATAAAAGTCAAACTAGAAGTTGGAATTGCGATGAAAATATATCGTTTTAGTGCCGATATTATTCCCGTATATGAGCGATGAAAGCATTTGATAGTAAAACCTGGGACTAAGATTACTAATTAGTCATCTAATCTTAGTCCCAGGTAAAAGTAACACTCGAACTAGAAATTGGAAGATTGTTGAAAATATTCAGGAAACTAGAAGCTGGATAATCGATTAAAATATAACTGAAACTAGAAGTTGGATGCACGATGATTATTTATTGTATTATTGTACATTGTATTAGAACGTTTCAATGAAAATAATTTCGGACGCTAAAACCCAGGATTACCATAGCCCCATAAAAACGCCAAAGGCAAGCAGTTCCACAACGGCTAATAAGTTGAATGATACAAGAAATGTTTTGAATCGCAACAAAAGTATAAGCAATACTTCAAAGAGGTGGTTCTGACACATACTGACTAAATACAAATTAATTTGTTAATTGGAAATCTGATCAGTAATTGGTAAGATCAAAAGGTCGCATAATCTTAGTATCTAGGCTCTTGCTTAAGACATCGACATTAACTTTCTTTTTAGATGGTCACAATTATTACCTAATACCTAGAAACTTTTGTTCGCGTTTCGTAGAAAAACATCAATCAATCAATCAATCAATTTTTTATTGCAACGATATAACATACATCAGTTCAACATTGGTATGTTACAAGAAAACGTTGACAAAGGGAAGTCCCAGAAGGGATGGAAATCCCGCTAATAGGAACACCCAATTTTGTCAGTTAATTACGTTGAAGATAGTGGTTCGATTGAGAGACAGTGATAAGCTTAACTAAGTGATTAAACAGAGGTAATCATAAGCATACAAAAACAAAAACAAGGCACAGTGTTTTGATTATGAACATTATAGTCTTAGATTAACAGTTGCAAGACGGCATGTAATCCTGTTTATATCAGTTCCATGAATTGTCAGTAATTAATCCATCCGTTAATTGAGAACGCAATAGTTTTTTAAAAAGATGAAGATTTGGGACCAGTTGAATATTTGTGGGAAAAACATTTAACATTCCATACTTGTAGTCTGGTTTTTTTTATAGTAGTATCTTTTATTAGTATCTTCTTATAAATGAATAAATCTTGTCGAATACATTTTCACTGTGTTTTCTGTCGTTTAAGACGGGGCTGTTTTGACGGGGCTGTTTAGACGGGGCTATTTTGACGCTGGGCGATTTTCACGGGGCTGTTATGACGGGGCTATTTTGACGGGGCTATTTTGACGGGTCACCATTGGAGTTTATTGGTGTTAGATTTGCGTACCAGAGTTATTCGTTGGTTTTTGCCAAGGATTTTGTACGTTTAAAGGGTATTTGTTCGTAAGTCGCCTTGTCCTGAGTGACTGCATCAGTCCCATCCTTCTGATGTTGGACCGAATCAACCATACGGACCCTGCACTCCGCCTCTAGCCGAGTGTTTTCTTTTCGGTGGACGGACGTCGGTCATTGCACCGTTAGTCACTGGAGGCGACATGCGACGAATGCCTATTCAATATACACCAGTGTCGACTTCAACGTAACCATGTTGATTACGTTGAAGTCGACACTGCTAGTAGATGTCGCTAAAAACGAAAAACAATGCGTTCAATCGCCAGGTTTGCCAGGTACCCTTGTGACGGTCCAGTGAATTCCGTGATCTCGCCCTTCTCCTTTTCCTTCCAGGAAACCAACCAACCAATAACAAAACACTGCTGCATTAAATCGACGACTGCGTTAAATTTACGACTGCAATTAGACACCTTTAAAAATTTATAAGGGCCTACATATTTGCCAATCGCGTTCAGTCACTATATTAACTCCCCAGTGCCAGTCCCAAGGATGAAGAGAGGAGGACGACGATAATCGTCTTTCCTATGACACAGCATTGTTAAACAGCAGCTAATCAAACAATCAGTATAATATTGCTGCTATGCACCGTCTATGTAGAGTAAGGTCAACGTTTACTCACAAGGTATCGCTAAATAATATTGCTACATAAAATCCACGACTGCACTTAGACACCTTTAAAATGCAGTCACTCTCAGATATATATAAACAAATCGCGTCAAATCGTTAAATGTGTATGGAGGATTATCATAATAATAGCCTATAGGGTGAGTTCGGCGTTAACGGAACAGACACAAGATGTCGCTATATTCCATATACTGGTGCGTTAAATCCACGACTGCTGTTAAACACCTTTAAAATACTGCCATCCTCAGCTACACATTTATTAATATGATGAATATCATGCCAAAGCCTTGATAAATTGTACTAAATAATGGCTACTTCAGATAATAATGATTACTAATTAAACAATGTCATAACTTATTTCCACTGGTCCTTGATAATTGCATATAAATTGGTTCATTTGTAAGGTAAAATATATGGAATTCATAATATGTTTTTCTTTTAGGTAAAGGATAGAACTCATAACTAACAGTATTTATGAAAATATTCTTGGTCCTTTGTTGCTCTAAATAAATTGGTTTGTGTGTTATTTAAAGTATCGGAGTCATTATTTGAGCTGATTTTTTAATAGATAGAACTGACATTGAATAAATAATTATTGATCACGCCTCTAAATAACAACTAACTACTTTGCATGTCATTGAATATTGAACCTACATGTACAATTATTAGTATATGTTTATTGAATGCTAAGGTAATTGCTATATAACTGATTTTATATTAATGAAGATATGCGTGAAGCTCTGTAGAAACAATTAAGCTCAATATAAGAAAAAAGAACCTTTTATGGCCATCAAACGTTTATGGTCAATTAAAAAAAATTTAAACAGAAAAGAACCGATATGGCAAAAAAGAGCCTTTCGGTCACAGAGCAGAAGGAAAAGAAGCCAAATGGCCAAGAAAGATGCATGTATGTATATAATTTTATGTATACATAATTCATATTATATATATATATATATATATATATATATATATATATATATATATATATATTATATCGATAAGAACCATTTGTCATATACTACCATCTCAGCAACCTGTTAGACACGGAATCAACGACGAGAAAAGCAGAAGAAAACTGAAGACTAAAGTTACATGAAAATGAACTGAAATAGGGCGTACATCAAAAACTTTAAAGGCATCAACGGCTTTTGTAGCTATAAGGTGTCGTTAAACACTGGAATAATGCAATCGCTAAATTGCTTGAAAACTTACGCTATGTAGGGTTAGGTCGACGTTAACCCATAAGCTACATATTTACACATCCCGTTCAATCGATAGCTTGACGATATTGGTATCCTATTACATTAATTCTATCGATCAATCCGCGATTACAGTTAGACACCTTAAAATGCCATCATTCTCAGCTACATATTTATCAGTCGCTTTATATCTATAGATCGTCCCCAATCCTTAGACACCTTTTAAACGCAGCCACTCTCAGCTACATATTTTCAAAACGTTCAATCGCTAGGTACTCCTTTGTAGACTTACACAATCATGTGAAGTTGGTCGACGTCAGCGCAACTGAAACACACAAGGTGTCGTTACATATTAAAAATAAGCTGTTTTCGGGTGGCGCCAGACCAAATTTTGGGTAAAGGAGGAGGGCGACGCTAGTAGTGTTCGTAATGATACGGCGTCGTTAAATACACATTAATTGGCCTGTAAATTCAAGGATTTACTACTGTTCGGGACCTTTCGATTACGTACGCCCGTAATGTAATCCTAGTAGGCCTAATGTAAATGTAATAATCGTTATGAACTTGGAATTTTCGTAATGTAACAGTAATGCCCGTAATGTAAGTGTAATGTGAATGAAATACTCGATATGTAACTCGAATATTCGTATTCAAGCCTTGTGGGGCGTCCCCCACGGATTGATAGTCCAGCACACCAACTAGTATGGCTCTAACCACTGAGACCATCGCTATCCATAGCTAGACGATTAAGTGATATAAAAGACAGAGTACATGGTACATGTAGAAGTAATAATTTTTATATGAACAACTTAACAGACAGTTAACTCACAGTCGCTGTCTCCCCAACCAAAAACAATCCTGGCATTGGATTGTCCCAATTCTCGTGCAACGAAAGTGGGTTTAATTCCCTGCCCTGCCTCAGACGCAATTACCCTACAATCTTCCCCACAAAGCTAAACGAACAGTCGGCATTGTGGGGAAGATTTTGTTCATATCGACGCAACGGCCTCTGATGACGTAAGACACCTCCTCAAAACTGTCGTATCCAATAGTATCCAATCGCCTACTTGATATTAACATACCCTGTAAGAAAGACAAGAAGCAAGTTAGCGGAACTGACAGATCTCGAAAAATTCTAAAAACTGCTGCGTTTAATCCACGAATGCTGTTAGACGTCTTTAAAACGCAGCCATTCTCAGCTTCATGTTTACCAATCGCTTGCAATCGCTAGATGATCCTTCTTCATGTCGTATGTATGGTAAAGTCGACGTTAGACAAGATGTCGGTAAATATTACATATTTCTGCATTAAATCCACCACTTCAGTTAGACACCTTTAAAACGCGATTGTTCTCATCTACATATTTCCCAGTCGCGTTCAATCGCTTAACTGATTGAAGAGAATAATCTACGAAGCGCAAGGACGATTCAACGTAACTGACATCCACAAGATGTCGCTAAAAACCGAAAACAATACTTTAAAACGCAACTACTGTCAACTATATACAAATCGTATCGTATCTTATTTGGCCTCCTCTCTTCGATCTTTCAGGCAACCAGACTCGGATCTCCTCTTGAGATCTATGGACAACCCTTCTGACAGGACGCAGCGCTCGAGAATAAGCAGGAGTCATGCGTTTAGCTTTAGAGTAGCGCTTTAGAATTTGGAGTTTAGAATATCGATTGCGATTGGTCGAACTTAGGTGTAGTTTTCGAGGCGGTGCCATGCGCTTGGCTGATCCGTAGAGTAGCACATTTATTTATATTATAAGAATCTTAGGTGATGACCAACCATCCAGACCGGAAGAACGACTCTACGCCGACGACATCGCCATCTTGCCAAACCCGAACATGAACTAAAAAACATCTACAGTCCTACTCCTACCTCGTTCAACTGAAGAAATTCTTCGACGAGTTAGACTTCAATGTGTCGACTTCGAAGACCGCTGCCACTGAATTTCATCGCTACGGTTCACTAGCAACACGCCGACCTCTGAAGCCAGGGACTTGATTCTGAGATGCGACAACATCGTCAAGTTCCTCGGGGTGATCTTCGACCTAGGGCTGTTCCGAACATTCGCTTTGTATTCCATTCGGGGCCGAATAGTGGGCCAAATAGCTATTCGGTATTCAGCAGAATAGTATCGGTCGGACCGAATACGAATAGTGGTCAACTGGTCATGTGACATCTGTTTCTGCATAATTATGCGTCTGTTATAGCTAGTGGACTCAATTAACTCTCTCATTAACATAATATATGCTGTGGTTGTAGCCTACCATAGTGTGACCGTACGTTACCTCCCGGAATAACGTACGCGTACCGTACGTACGTTATCGAAAACAATAACGTACGCGTACCGTACGCGTACGTTGAAAATGACAGAAACCTATCTGATCATTCACAAAGAACCTCAATATAACTATAGTCTTATAAGGTGCGCGTACCGTACGCGTACGTCAAAAATGATCAGCGACATTATTGTAGCTATAACTTTCTGTAGTTACTGGTAAAAATTGACGCAATCTAGTTGACAATACGCAACCGGTATCAATCCCTTAGGTAGATCTGGAATATTTGAAACCGAATCCCAACACTCCTACACAGAATCTACAAACTTGCTAAGTTCACCATTGAACAGCTGTTGAACCAATGGAGTTCCTTCTTTTATTAATTCTTGGCATCATTTAGACTGTAGTATACCTTTGAATGTAGCCAGCACTGGTAGCTCCCGCGCTAATCCTTTCTGTATTACTATAGTAGGAAATTATACTTTAGCTTTGTTCTGAAATTAATATTTTAAAATGACAACTAATGTAAGTACTTCAGAAAATGAACAGTGGGACAGCGGTTGGACAAAAATCAGTGATAGGGAAAATCCGAGCAATGGTTGGACATTTGTTCCACCACTTAAAGAGGTAAAATATATCTTGATATAGAAGTTCATGATTATTTCCACAACTAAAGTTAGACACCTTTAAAACATAGCCACTCTCAGCTACATAATTATTTTACCAATCACTTTCAATCGCTAGGCAGCTACTTGGTTTGCTGCACGAAGCGTAAGATCGACTTCAACGTAACCGACATCCACAAGATGTCGCTAAACATTAAACAATGCGTTCAATCGACAGGTTTGCTACGTACCCTTATGACGGTCCAGTGAATTCCACGGTCTTACTATTCTCCTTTTCCTTTTAGGAAACCAACCAACCAATGCCATAATACTGCTGCATTAAATTCACGACTGCAGTTAGAAATTTTTCAAAACGTAGCAACTCTCAACTACATAATTGCCAATCGCGTTCAATCGGTATATTAACACCCCACTGTTCGTAATCTGGCAGTGCCAGTCCCAAGCCTGGAGAAAGGAGGAGGTCGACGTTAATCTTATGACACAGCGTCGTTATGTGGCGGTTAAGCCACAAGGCATGAACGAAGATAAATAATGATAGCTGTCTTAATTAATTAGCGTCTTATTCGATGGGTGGCGCTTTATAACTGTTCGGTTATAATTATAATTACAAGTGCTATATTTTATTTTTGCCATTTTAACGCTTTAATTTATTAATTACAATAAGAGAACACACCGTCTGTCCAATATTTAGTGGCTAAACATAGGGCGCCGCTTAATATAGTTGGTAGAGATTTCGATTTTGGACACCTGTATTTAAGAAGATGGTGATGGCCTACTATATAAGTATGGAGGCATGAATATGGTTTACGTACTAACTTATAGCCGTGCAGACCAATGAACATAGCCTTCCTATGGAGGCCAAAAATATGTCTTACGTACGAGACCATAGCATGCAGATAGATGCAAATAGATACATAGACCCTGCCTCACGGTGCGTTGCTTATATCGTAGAGTGGCGGTACTGCATTCTACGTATACAGCGATACGGTTCTTTAGTGTCGTTGGTTAGCGATAAATACTGCACTCCGTGTGGTAGTATACGGCGAGTGATAAAGCGAGTTCCAGGTTTCCGGCAAGTTGCAAATATATTTAGGGACGAGAGGGCGTCCGAGAAAAAGTTAACCAGTGCGATCCCGGGTTACAGCCGAATCGATCGCTCTCGGGGGACAGATTGACTACGCCGATCCGACAGGTTTGGGGCCCACCCTGCCGTTAGATCGCGAAAAGGTCTGAATCCCGATTGTTGGTAGTTTGCGGGCTGAGTATAGCTCGGGGAAAGACCGATCGTGAGAGATTGAGAGCTCACAGGTCTGTTCCGGTAACGTACGGGGCAAAGAGTTTCCTGGTGACCGTCTGATAAACCTCGGGCAAGGCCCCGCTGTTGACAGTCAGAGATACACGGGCAAAGACCCGTGTTGACCGTCTGAGAGACACGCGGAAGAGTCCCCGCTGGTGTCTGAGATACACGGGTAAAGTCCTCGCTGGTGTCTGTCGGAGATACACGGGCAAAGTTCCCGCTGGTGTCAGAGATACACGGGTAAAGTTCCCGCTGGTGTCGGAGATACACGGGTAAAGTTCCCGCTGGTGTCTGTCTGAGGATACACGGGCAAAGTCCCCGCTGGTGTCTGAGATACACGGGCAAAGACTCCGTCGTGACCGTTAGAGATACACGGGCAAAGTCCCGCTGTTGACAGTCAGAGATACACGGGCAAAGACCCGGTGGTACCCGTCAGAGATACACGGGCAAAGACCCGGAGATACGCGGGCAAAGACCCGGTGTTGACCGTCAGATATAAACGGGCAAAGACCCGGTGGTAGCCGTCAGAGATACACGCGGAAAGGCCCCGGTGTTGACCGTCAGATATAAACGGGCAAAGACCCGGTGGTAGCCGTCAGAGATACACGGGGAAAGACCGCGCTGGTGACCGTTTGAGAGACACGCGGAAAGGCCCCGCAGTTGACCGTCCGAGATACACGGGCAAAGTCCCGGTGGTGATAACTCAGTTAAAGTATCGTCCATAAAAGCTGAGCAGTGCGATCCCGAGTTACAGCAAAAACTAATCACTCTTGGGTACTGGATTGACCGCCGATTCGACAGGTTTGGGGCCCACCCTGCCGTTAGATCGCGAGCCGGTCTGAATCCCGATTGTGGAAGTTTAGCAGGTTGATTAAACCTCGGGGAGAGACCGATCGTGAGAGTTAGAGAAAACACAGGTCTGTATAGGTAAAGTGCGGAGAAACATTCCGCTGGTGACGTCCGGTGAAGTACCGGAACGATCTTGTTGAAACTGTTCGATAACATCGGGGAACAACCGGTGAATCTAAATACGCGGTATCCGGGTTTGGCTGTTTTACGCGTCATAGTTACTCCCGCGGTTTACCGGCAAATATCCGTCCGGGAGACCATCCGGACGATCCGACCGTTGTCTGTCCCGGTGTTCGGGAAAGTTCCCACAGTGGAAAGCAACACAGGTCTGTGTGCAATAACGGGGTAAAGTAATTGATATTTACCCACAGATACCGTTAGCAGAATCGAGTGTGAGTAGCGAGAAACGAAGCCTACGAGTCTGTGCGCTCCCGGAAAAAGACACAACTGTTACGTTCTCTATTTTATTCAGAGAGTCATGTTCAAGAGATACGGCTAGTGGAGTAAGGGCCCACTCTGCTGCTCAGGTCTCGAGACAAACTAATTCTGAATAGTGGGAGGATAAAAGGTTGTGTAAACCGGAAAGAGATCAGACCAAGATATTCGGGTCGGGTATTCGGGTACCCAGGTCCGAAAGAGACACGTCCGCTTTACTAGCGAAACCCAGCTAGTCAGAGTCCCAGGGTGAAGTGTACGAGAGTTCCCGGTTAAAGGAACATTAACGCAGACCAAGAGTAAACGATACGAGAGAGTCCGGGTAGTCGGGTATCCAGACAGAACATATTTGCTTGTCGCAACACACAGCTCTGAGGACTGATTGAAGTGCGAGGTTGGGCCCCCCTCGTGCGTAGGTCAGAACAAAGGTCTGTGTGTGTGTGTAGATAGCGAAGGTTATAGAGAGAGGACCTTCACTATCAGAGTGCCATAGAGACCCGTTATCTTTCGAAGCAGAATTCATTATTGTGAGGCCGGTATGCCGCACACGGAAACACAGCTAGAGATACGTGACAGTAAGAAGACGCGTTGCCCGATGGATACGTGTCTTCTATTACATGACGCAGAGACTCGTCATAAGTACTCCTTGTTCCCTGAACTTAGAGAACGTTTGGTGTTCCATGATAACGGCGATAGTTGAAGAGTCACGAGGTGCAGAATGGTCCGTCAAAGTTCAGATCAGGTAGAGAGGAAGAGAAAGCCCGTAACTAGGAAGGTACACAGAAAGGCAAAGACTGCTGCAGGTAAAAGATCGAACCCTGTTCTGAAGGACGGCCATCCTCAGGACGTTGCCCACCCGGTGACCGCGGAAGTGGCAGAGTCTGATGCCGAGACCGAGCTCTACAGTGTAGCCTCTCTTAGTAAAGCGGTAAACCCTGAACCTCCTCTGACAGGAACGGTCACTATGGACAGATATAGAGATCAGCCATATGACGGTGACAATAGGCAAGGCAGTGACTCGGGTGGCTCCAGACGGGTAGTGGGCTGGAGTCACCACAGGAACCCGCCCGGCGCGGCAGGGCAGGCGTCCGGGCGGCGAACGCCACAGTTAAACAGCAGCTAGCCAACCATTCGGCCTATTGCTGCAATGCATCGTCTATGTAGGGCAAGGTCGACTTTAACCCACAAAGTGTCGCTAAACACTAAACGCTAAATTTATTTATTTATTACTGCTACAGAAAATCGTGAATTTTATGTGGCAGTAACAAATAAATTAAAATCCACCGGTCATATAAGATACGAATTCAACGACGAGATAAGCGATGGAAAACTGAAGACGAAAGTTGTAGGAAAATGAACCGAAATACATCAAAAACTCTAACGTTGGAATACATACAATCGATAATTACATGGCAACTTACGTTATGAAGGGTAAGGTCAACTTTAACCCACAGTATGTCGCTAAACACAAAAATACTTATGCATTAAATCCGACTGCAATTAGACACCTTTAAAACGTAGGAATTCTCAGCTACATATTTACCAGACGCGATCCAACACTAGATCTCACGACAACGTCTATATTTTCTATGTTAGGAAAGGTCAACGTTAACCCACAAAATGTCGCTAAGAGTTAAACAGTGCTGCATTAAATCCACGTCTCCAATGCGAACCGACTTACAAAAACAATTCCGTAGGACAAAAACAGCAGAAGTTTGAGAAACTATATGCAACGAAATCGAGGAAAACGCAAGAAAGGAAACAGCAGAATTGTTTTCAGACGATAAGGAAACTCACTGGATCATTTCGCCCCCGATCCTCAGCTATAAAGACAACACCGACAAGAAATTAGTCGATCAGGAGAAAGTAAACCAGAGCTGGAGAGAATACTGCCAAGAATTATACAATGACGAAGATGAAAACATAGAAATCGAAATTGACATACAAGAGAGAGAATCAACACCATTGATAGATGAGACCAGACGAGCAATGTTAAAGTCGGCTACACGTAAAGCACCAGGCCCGGATGATGTGGCCATAGAACAGCTGAGGTCTGGAAGGGAAATGACAATGACCATAGTACACGAGATTTGTGTGGAGTCTGTGGACAATATGGAAGACCGGATACTGGCCGTAGGAATGGACGCAATCAACATATATTCCACTCCCCAAGAACGGAGACCCATTAAAATTTAGCAACTACAGAACGATCGCTCTGGTCTCGCATGATAGCAAGATACTACTATGCGTGATCTAAGAAAGAATGCAGCTCAAATTAGAAGAAGATAGGCATAGGCCCAAAGCATCAGCTGTGATATGCCGAAATAATTTATATCGACGTCAACAGCCTTGTTGCTATAAGATGTCGTTAAACTCTGGATCAGTCCCATCACAATTTTATATTTGTGATGTTCGGTCGACGTCAACGCAACTGAAACTCACAAGGTAACGTCATACACTTTAAAAAATATGCTGTTTTTTCTTGCTATATATGGCCAAATTTCGGGATAACCCCAGTCAGGCGAGTAGAACCATTCAGATCCGTAATTTCAAGGTAAGACAGGTTCCCACGCCAGAAGAGATAACATTTCCAAAATCGATCCTGGAGGAAATGTAAGTGTGGATCAGTGCAGAAGTTAACCTGCATGTGTACGCAGTGGCGCTACGGAAGTAGTTAATGCTATAACAGCTCAGAATACGGGACCATTATGAGAGACAGCGTGGTGCAACGGTGGAAATGGTTGGTCACGGGATAGTGTAGGTAAGCTGCAATGACAAATGAAGTGGCAATTGTAACATTACCAAGATCAAGGAATCGACTTATCGCAGTGCAACAGTGACCGATCAGTCAGTTGATTGATAATTCCTATTTTTGTGTTTTGGCGGCCATATTGGCCGCCATCTTGGATGATAGAATTCCCACGCTAATGTCGCTACGATAAATGAATTCTTTGACCTTGAAAATGCTACAACTGACACTTAATTTGTCATTGCATCTTACCTACGAGCCGAGATATACACACTTTTGTGTTTTGGCGGACATGTTGGCCGCCATCTTGGACAGTGGTACTCACACACTATTGCCACTACGATAAATCGATTCCTTGACCTTGGAAATATTACAATTGACACTTCATTTGTCATTGTAGCTTACCTATGAGCTGAGACATGCAAATGTTTTGTTTTGGCGGCCATATAATAGAAAAAAACGATTTTTTCTTAATTTCTGTCAAAGAAAAAGCGGACAAAGTAGAATTTTAAGATTTTCAAACCTCGAAACTTCAAACTTTCGACTTGGCCAATTGGGTAGACTCAGGTTTACTAAAACAGGGAAGACGCCTAAAACTTTGTTACGTTCGAAGATATTTCAAAATGTAAAGGTTTACACAATTTCTTCTTCAAGTTTTCTGTGGTAACTTGTATTGCGCCGGTGTCTAATGCACAAGGCATCAACCGATAGCGCACCAAAACCAATCCGTAATCAGGTCAGTATCCAGAAGATCAGTTCGTTATAAGACAGAGATGCAGCCTACATGTATGGTGAATGAGCAATTCAGTATGAGAATTGTAGAAAAAAGACTGGGGGGTTAGACACTGATTCATGTGGAGTTTGGGTGTGCAATATAGACTTTACTATGGGGTCCTAAGAAAGACTAGGGGGTTGAACCCCCCAACCCCCCGACAATTCTCACCCTGGAGCAATTCGAAACAGGTAAGTTTTAAGTTGAGAACGAAATGACACTAGAGACTGAGCAGAGCGCGCAGACAGAGGGAGAGAGTTCCAAAAGAAGGTCCAGCAACAGAATGAGATCGTTCAACAAGAACAGTTCTGGATTAAGGTATGACCAGACAAAGATAATCAGACATACAACCACGGTTACGCGGTTAGACACCTTTAAAATGCATAATTTTCTACTATATATTCACCAGTCGCGTTCCGTTGGAAGATACATATTCTGACAGTTCTGATTTATGAACTATTAAGTAAATCTATTTCCATAATAGAATATCTGTGGTATAAGGCCAACTTCAACGGAACTGACATCTACAAGATGTCACTAAACACTAAATACTGTTGATTGGAATCCACGATTTCAGTTAGACACCTTCAAAACGCAGCTAGTGTCAGCAACATATTCATCCTTCGCGTTCAATAGCTAATGAATATGATAGTGATATCAAAGGTCTTCATTATAAGAACATTTGCCCTGTAGTAAACATAAATAATAAATTTATGGATCCCTCTAGGAAAAAGGAAGTGCAAATCTCCAGACTTAGATTGGGAAAGGTTAACCTCAATGAAAAACTTCTCCTAATGAAAAAACATGCTAATGGTTTGTGCAACTCTTGTCTAGTCAAAGAAAATATTAATCATTTGTTATTACATTGTGAAAAAGAAAACATATCCAATATATTAAGAGAAAAGTGTAAATTATTTAAATTAGAATTTAATATTAAGAACCTGCTTGGTGTGGGCTGCATACAAAGTGAAGTATTCAGACTGGTCAGTCTTATTAGTAAAGGAAAGGTTGTGTAGGTTGAAATACTTATATGTAACGTTATCTGTGGACTTTAATAGGTAGTTTTAAGTTTGTTTAGATTTTCAGCTATTGGGCTAAAATATGTACATACTATAAATATCTTATAGGTTTCTTTTTTTCCCAACCAATTGTATATATTATGTTAGTATTGCTTGTTTGTTTTGATTACTTATGTAATACTTTGTAACTAAAACAAGATTCTCATGTCAAAATTCCATTTATAATAAATAATTAATAACCTGTAAAAAATTAAAAAATTAAATATAATAGATTAAGAACCTGTGATCAAATTACAATACTGTTTTATTATTTTTTAATATATAACATACGATGAAGAACTGTTGTTTTTCAATGTTTGCATGAATCTGAATAATATTGTTTAACTGCTTTGAATAAAACAATGTTGAACATTCAGAAATTGAATTAAAATAAAAATTCCTGTCATAATTATATATAAGTACAATTGATAATAAGGCTGCTTTATAATTGAATAACTCTATTAGAAATCTCATGTTCATCAAACATTCATTTAATTTATTTTATATTTTTAATTCTTGTGTATAACAATTTATGCAAAATGTGTTTAATGTGCACTATCATAACACAAAAATCATTGACATTATTAACTGTATATGTATATTGATACATATATATATATGCTGTGTATATTGATACATATATATATATATATATGCTGTGAAACTCTGTAAATTCTCTCTTTTAACTGTATTGTGCATACTATTGAATTGTCGTCAACGACCTGTGATGCCATATGATGACATTAAACATTGGAATAAAAAAAATAGCTAATAGTTAATCGGCAGATACCACACGAAGCGCATGGTCGAATTCAACGCAACTGACATCCAGAAGATGTTGCTAAACACTAAGCTCTGCTAATAGCAATTAGTAACTTATATTGCGCCGGTGTCTAATGCACAAAGCATCAACCGATGGCACATCAAAACCAGGCTGTAATCATGTCAATATCCAGAAGATCAGTCCATAAGACAGAGGCAACCTCTGGTGCTTAAGCAATTCTATAAAGTTATAAGGTTTATGTTGAGAACGAAATGACACAAGCGACTGAGCAGAGCAGGCAGACACAGGGAGAGTGGTCCAAAAAGTAAGTGCAGCAACCGCAAAAGCTCGTTCACCAAAAACAGTTCTTGGTTTAGGTATGACCAGTCAAAGATAGTCAGATGACCTCGTTGAATAATGACTATAGTCTAAGGAGTAAGAACTGATTTTGAGTATTGTGGCTGTCCAGAGTTCAAAGCGACCTCTCCTCTCGATGCTGAACTTCCTCATTTAGGTAACTGTATCCATCCACCATCATCTAATCCAACAGCATCCACCCAAGTCTTCCTCTCGTTCTCTTTCCATCCACGATAGTCTTTAGCAGAGACAACCATCTAAAAACCATAGCACCCTTCTAAGAGGAGGTTTAAGCTTACACCCTCAGGGGTATAGGGTTCACACTCATGCTTTGCATCGAATTAATAGCAGACCGCCTCAATTACTATTTAACCACGCTGCGTCCTAAAGATGATTGGCACCGTCCTCCTCCTTTCTCAAGGCATGGGATTGGCACTGCCAGAGTACGATGGCGTTAAGACATGCGCAGGCGCCCAACGATCGGCGCATGCGTTCCGCAGAGCGGATAATCCGGTCACGTGACCCGCATTGCTTAGCCGGACATCCTCGGTACAGGGCGTCTTCGCTGGACATTTTACAGCGCTTCTTCTTTGTGGGCCGTGGGAAAGCGGGTGAAACTTAGGCGACGGAAGCTGCGGAAAGCAGTAGGGCGACGACGTGGGTGAATTTAGTGGGGCAATCGAGGCTTGATTAAAATCTCGTAATGTAAACATAATACCCGAATTTAAATATAATTTAAAATGGGCTACATGTAGTTGGTCATGGGATGGCGCAGGAACGGAACCAGTGTAAGACAGCTTGCAAATGACAATATTATTCCTCTAACTTGACGCAGTCACCGTGAATGATCTGAAGCACTGCGCTTAGCTTTCAGATGGCGCTTTAGAATTTTAAGTTTACGATTGCGAATAGGATTGATTAGGTCAAGCTGAGAAGGGTACAATTGGAATTCGAGGCGGTGAAAAGCAACTACGGTAAGTGCTACCATCTGGCGAATGATGCTCCAATTTCTTTTGTTGCCTAGCGAAACACAGTGTAAGCAGCTGAATCTTTCGGTTGAATTTATTTATTTAAGTATCGCACATCTAGATGAAGAAGAAGATTAAGAATAAGAATAAGAGCAATCCCCTACGCAAGCCAGAAGACGCAGCCACGTGTATCAAGTTCCAACAATCCATTCTCTTAGCCTCGACATCATTATGGAGGCGGGTGGCCAGTCCTTTCCCTCATCGCCTGAGAGTGTACGGTCAGTGTACTCATTACAGCTGAGTAGGCTAGGGGGCGCAGCTGGAGTAGAAATCTCGAAATAAATTTCTGCCTCTGGCGATGATTTGAACCACCGATCTCTCGGTTGACAGTCCAGCGCCAACCAATGACTACTAAGACTCTATAACAAGACGAACAAGACAGAGTATGCCTGACATAACTTAACAGAAGTTAGTAAAACTGACGGCCGAGTATTACCCAACCGGAAAAACCCGGTGGGGAGGTTGGGGTAGGATTGTTCCAATGCTCGTGCAAAGGAATTGTGGGTTATCTTCTCTTCCTTGCCTCGAACGCCATTGGCCAACCTTACTACCGTACAAGGCCAAACAAACGGTAAATGTGTTCAGAATCTCTGTCTTCTTATATGTTATTATCAATGTGGCGATTGGATCCAGCGGTTTTAACCGCGTGTCGTATGTCATAAAAGGCCATTTGACGTCCATAGCAACAAATTCTTTTGAGTGCGGAAGACTTCAATGGCCTCTGATGACATGAGAAAGAAAAGGTCGACGTCAACAATACTGATATCCACGTGATATTGCTAAACTCTGTATACTGCTGCACTATACCCACGACCGCAGTTAGACACCTTTAAAACGTAGTCCCTCCTAGCTACATATTTACCAATGTCGTTCAATCTCTAGCTATAATTGAACTGCAATATGCCAATATAATTTATGTCGACGTCAACAGCCTTTGTTGCTATAAGTATAAGATGTCGTTAAACCCTGGATCCATCCATCCAATCGTCACATGCAGATGAAAGGAAAGGTATCCTGTCTAGGTTTATAAGGTCGATTTCAACGTAACTGACATCCACAAAACTGCGTGATACATAAAGAAGCATAATTATAACAATATCAATAAAAATTAAATCGTTGGAAAATGATTGTTAGAGGCTGTTAAAATAGACAGGTTACAGATTGTTGAATTCTCCTCTCCAGACACGACCTCGTGATATATTCGCCGTTAGTATAGTTGGGTTTCAAGGTACTGCCGACCTGGGTCCCCTGCTTCTTCTTCTTCTTCTTCTTCTTCTTCTTCTTCTTCTTCTTCTTCTTCTTCTTCTTCTTCTTCTTCTTCTTCTTCTTCTTCTTCTTCTTCTTCTTCTTCTTCTTCTTCTTCTTCCTCTTCCTCTTCCTCTTCCTCTTCCTCTTCCTCTTCCTCTTTCTCTTCCTCTTCCTCTTCCTCGTCCTCTTCCTCTTCCTCTTCCTCTTCCTCTTCTTCCTCGTCCTCTTCCTCGTCCTCCTTCTCCTTGTCCTCCTCGTCCTCGTCCTCCTCTTGCTTTTGCTCTTCTTCTTCTTCCTGTTCCTCTTCTTCCTCTTCCTCTTCCTCCTCCTCCTCTTCCTCCTCCTCCTGTTCTTCTTCCTCTTCTCCTTCTTCTTTATACAATACTATGCAATACAGCACACGTGCATACAGAAGTACATGATTTTATACAGCATAATTTAGTGTTTAACGACATATTATGGGCGTCATTCGCGTTACCGTTGACCTCAACCCAGCTAGTTGTTCATAGACAACAATGTAGCGATTGAGCGAGACTAGTGTATATGTAGCTGCAAGTAGCTCGGTTTTAGAGGTGTCGAACTGAAACTGTAGAGTACACGCGATAGCATTTAGTGTGTAGCGACATTTTGTGGATGTGTTTGCGTTGACATATTGAGTTTTATTTATGTATAGAGGCATATATATATATTATGTTTATATGTTACCATAACGCAAAACATGAATATATAATAATAATAATAATAATAATAATAATAATAATAATAATAATAATAATAATAATAATAATAATAATAATAATAATAATAATAATAATAATAATAATAATAATCTGGCATTTATAATGCGCCTATAGACAAAAGACATCTTGCACGAAAGCGTGTAACAGAAAAACACTAGTCATATTACATCTTAAACAGGTAGGTTTTAAGGTTAGATTTAAAGATCGAAGGTGACGAGGATTTGCGAATAAAGTCCGGAAATCTGTTCCATTCAATCTGTTCCATTTGCTAATGCAAATGCTCGATTACCAAACTTTCTGACTGAACGAGCGATGGCAAAGTCACCTTGAGATGACGTTCGCAGTCCTCGTATGGCTTGAAGAGAACAACATGGAGTAACCAGTGAAGAGATGTATAGAGGAGATGAGTTTGTGTAGACTCGATACATTAAGAGATAGATCTTGAAGTTAATGCGAGCTTGTATGGGAAGCCAGTGCAGTTCACGAAGGGTCGGAGTGACGTGGTCCCGGGGAGATTTTTGACAAGCTTTGCAGCGTAATGGAGAACAGCGGTGAGTGGTTGAAGAGTAGATGCAGGAAGGCCATAAAGGACTGAGTTGCAATAGTCGAGTCTAGAAACGACTAGGGCCTGGACAAGGGTGCGAAGACATTTCTCGCTTAGGCTTTTCCTAACTTGCCGTATGCGTCTAAAATGGAAAAAACAGGATTTGGTTATGGAGGAGATTTAATTTTTCATAGAAAGTGTACTATCTAGTAGGAGGACACCAAGGTCTCGAACAACTTCAGCAGGTTTAATGGAACAGTCTGGGCCAAGGCTAAGTACAGAGTGGAGTATGTCTGAGCTAGACCTCGGATGGCGGGTGAACCAGATAAGCTCTGTCTTAGAGACATTTAATTTGAGGCGCATAGATGCGCACCAAGCTTGAATTTCAGTGAAGCAGATGGTTCAGCGGGACTTTGCGTCATCAATATCTTTGGTGGCAAGTTTAATGTATAGCTGTGTATCATCAGCATAAAGGTGTATGAGGATACCGTGTTTAAGAGCAATGTGAATAATTTTTGAGGTGTAAAGGATGAACAAAAGGGGACCAAGAATTGATATGTTTGTTTGAAAAGATCTGTTTGTATAAACCTCTCATCCTCTCTTAAAAGGCTCCAATGGTCGCCATATATCTTTCTAGATACAAGATCACGTGACTGATTTATTAGGCCGGAGAAGCAGGTGGTCGTATGGTGCCTCATGACTGCCATAACAATCATTCCCCTTAGTCCGTCAATCACGATGAGAGGGGCGGTACGATGCCAAATGGCGACCTCACGAAACCATTAACGATAAATATTCTAATTGGTTCACGTGACGCGATAAAGAAAATGTGTCTCTAAAATTTGTTCTTCGATGCCGTTTACACTGTCTAGAAAACATTTTATCATTAGCATGCTCTACTTAGGAATTTGAAGATTAATTGGATTTAAATTATTTGTTTCTTTTCCTTTTATTTAGGTTGCTTGTGCCTGTGCTTGATATGTTCAGTTTCTTACACTTGTATTAACCCGTTTGTTAGCCGCAGTGCGTTTGCAGGCGGAGCATTAAAGTCCATACTTACTTACTTACTTACCTTCGTTTCTAAAGTAAGAATTGGTTTCTGAACACAGAGCCAAGGTAAAATAAAAGTAAATGAGGACTGGAATCATAACCATGATTGCGTCTCGGGGTTTGCTTAATGAACCTCTCTTCTTCTTCTTCTTCTTCTTCTTCTTCTTCTTCTTCTTCTTCTTCTTCTTCTTCTTCTTCTTCTTCTTCTTCTTCTTCTTCTTCTTCTTCTTCTTCTTCTTCTTCTTCTTCTCCTCCTCCTCCTCCTCCTCCACCTCCTCCTCCTCCTCCTCCACCTCCTCCTCCTCCTCCTCCTCCTCCTCCTCCTCCTCCTCCTCTTCTTCTTCTTCTTCATGCAATGAAATGCAATACAGTGCAACAAAACCTTATATAGAAGTAGATGATTTTGATGCAGCACATCTTCATGGTATCAGCTCTGAATGTTATCATGATCTAGCGATTGACCGTGACTGGTGAATATGTATCTGAGAATGGCTGTGTTTCAAAGGTGTCTAACTGAAACCGTGGAGTACACGCAATAGTATTAGTGTTTAGCGACATCTTGTGGGTGTCCAGTTGTGTTGACTTCGACGTCACTTTACTTATAAATTCGGGAAACATAGGATCTGGAGAGGGAATGCGACTGCTAAATATGAAGCTCAGTCTAAAGCGTATTAAAGGTGTTTAATTGTTAACCGTCGAATTTATGTCTCAGTGTATAGTGCGGCCTGCTTGAATATCGTATAAAACCACGAAGTTAAATATTAAAATTTTTAAGCCAAAGAATATAGTAACAAAAACCGATTTTCTTTCTTCATTTCTGTCAAAGCAAAAGCGAACAACGTACAATTATAGGTTTTTAAAACTTCGAAACTTCACCCTTTAGGACTTCCATAGACCCAGGTTTATTAAAATATATAGCGAAGACGTCTCGTAACATTCGTAAATATTTAAAATTGAAAAGGCCTAAACCCTTTCTTTTTCTAGTTCTCTACACTAGAGCAGGTTCAAACGTCCAATTGTACATGCTATTACTAACTTCTATTGCGCCGGTGTCTAATGCACAAGGCATCAACCGATGGCACACCAAAGCCAAGCCGTAATCAGGTCAATATCCAGAAGATCAGTCCGTAAGACAGAGAGGCAGCCTACAATGGATAAGCAATTGAAAGGGGTAAGTTTTAAGTTGAGAACGAAATGACACAAGCGACTCAGCAGAGCGCACAGAAAAAGGGAGAGCGTTCCAGAAACTAAGTCCAGCTACCGAAAAAGCTCATTTCACACAGTTCTTGGTTTAGGTATGACCAGACAAAGATAATCGATAATGTTTGTAGAAGGAAGCGAGATAGCGCGGTCTCGGATTTTTGCCTTTCGACGAAGCTACAGGCAAAACTGCATGCTAAGTGCCAAACTGGGAAAATGACGGGATTTCTGGAACGGCATTTGCTAGGAAAAATACAAGCAATACAACTCTCTGGGAGTGTGATAGATGAATGGTAACACTCTACCTGAAGAGCAGTAGATCTTAAAAAGTCGCGATTCGATTCCCGTAAGCCCCTCTATGTCGACTCAGCCTTCCATTCTCATGGAGGCAGCAGCAAAATGAGCGGGCGCCTAGCAGGCTGCCAAGACGTGTGTTTTTGATAATTGTACCGTCATGTTTCAATGTAACTTACTGCGGTTTGTCAGTGGTCAATAAACACGAATAACAAAGGTAGATCATATGCAACTCTTGCATACATCCGAAACCGCGCTATCTCGCTTCCTTCTAGCAAACATTCTCGATGAACCCATAATTTCACGGTTTAACGATCCAAGCCGAAATAAAATGGCGTACGAAACTGAGTTCGTTAGTATGCAGGTGGGACAATTAGTAGACAATTAGTAGACAAAAAAGAACAGATGTAGTACATTACATCGACAATGGTGGCCTTTATCTAAATTGGATTTTTCGAATGGATTATGTGTTTGGATCGCGTGCGATTTTACTAGCCTTCATCTCAACTTGAGCTTCACAAGAAGTAAAATGATTTTAGTTATGAAAATAATTCCTAATTTCGTTCAAAATGTTAGTCCAGCAAATAATTTCGTTTTTGTTGCTGAAATAATTCCCGCTTTTACTTCTAGTTTTCGTTAACGAAATCGTTTATTTTTATTTCTAATTTCAGTTTTCGCTAAAAAAAATATAATTTCCACTCCTTTAAAACGATGCCAATCTCTGCTACATATTTGCCAATCTCTTTCAATCGCTAGGTGACCTCGTTCTGTGTTGTATGTAGGGTAAGGTCGACGCTACCTCACAAGATATCGGTAAACAATAAATCGTAATCGTAATCTCCACACTTCTAAAGCGCCACTCGAAAGCCAAGCGCATGGCACCGGCGTATTCAGGAACCCTAAATCATGGACTTCTCTATATATCTGTATTGTTCTTATCGCAGACTAGAACAGTAGCACTAATAGCAATTGTATGCACTTAAAATTTTAAAAGTGTTAACAGACTAAAACAGTATCACAAGTTACTATCCGATATTTAATGATCTAAAAGATGTAGTCATTTTCTGCATAAAAACTGCCTTGCATGTTTCTGGATCCGGCTCCGCATGGCGTTTAAGATTTGACAGAAATTGTGCAAAACACGGTCTAATATCGAATTTGTTTGTGCCGAAACCATTGAGTGACATAGCAAGACGATCATTTGCAGTCTCCATGGTCATCGATAAACGATGTGGTGAGAGAATATTGTTGTAATGTGAAATTATACTCTCCACCTGAATGGAATGCGGTGACAATGGCATCATTGCAGCTATAACTTTCTGTAAACAACCTGTAGTTCCTGGTAATAATTGATGCAATCTAGTTGACAATATACAACCGATATCTCTCCCTTAGGTAGATGTGGAATATTTTAAATCGAATCCCAACACTCACACACAGAATCTGTAAAATTGCTTAGTTCACCATGGAACAGCTGTTGAACCAATGTAATGTAGCCAGTATTGGTAACGTCCGCACAAACCCACTCTGTATTATTAGAGTAGTAAATTATACTTTAGGTTTGTTTTCAAAGTAATATTTTAAAAATGACAACTAATGTTAAAACCTCAGAAAATGATTAGTGGGACAGTAGTGAGACAAAAATCAATGATGGGGCAAATTCTAGCAGTGGTGGGACATCTGTCCCACCATTTAAAGAGTTAAAATATATTTTGATATAGAAGTTCATGATTAAATCCACAACTGAAGTTAGACACCTTTAAAGCGTAGCCGTGCTCAGCTACATAATTATTTACCAATCGTGTTCAACCGCTCAATAGGTACTTGGTTTGTTCCTTGAAGCGTAAGGTCGATTTCAACGTAACCGACATCCACAAGACGTCGCTAAACATTAAACAATGCGTTCAATCGCCGGGTTTGCTACGTACCGTTTGACGGTCCAGTGACTTCTGTAGTCTTGCCATTCTCCTTTTCTTTCCAGGAAACCAACCAACCAATAACAAAACACTACTGCATTAAATTCACGACTGCAGCTAGACACTTTGAAAACGTAGCTATGCATATTTGCCAATCGCGTTCAATCGGTATAAGAAAAATGAACCGAAATAGGTCAAACACTTTAAAGGCGTGAAAGGCTAACGTTGGAATACAGACAATCGCTAAACTACATGGCAACATACGTTATGAAGGGTAAGGTTGACGTTAACCCACAATATGTCGGAAACACTAAAATACTTCAGCATTACATCCGACTGCAATCAGACACCTTGAAAACGTATGGATTCTCAGCTAAACATTTCCCAATCGCGCTCAATCGCTGAATTTCATGGCTCCGTCCCTATTTCTATGTTAGGAAAGGTCAACGTTAACCAACATGTCTCTAATACAAAAACAGTGCTGCGTTAACACGACCGCAGTTAGACGCTTTTTAAACGCAACCATTCTCAGCTAAATGTTTATTAATCGCGTTAAGTCGTTAGATCCCATTCATCGGATTGCAACGTTTACCTACAACATGCCGCTAATGCTAAAATAGTGCAGCAATAAATCCACATCTGCAGTGCGAACCGAGGTACAAAAACTTGCGAGGGAACAAACAGCAGGATTTGGAAATACAATGCAACGAAATCGAGGAAAACGCAAGAAAATTAAACACCAGATTATTGTTTTTCAGACGATAAGGAAACTCGCGGGATCATTTCACCCGCGCACCACGCCTATTAAAGAACACACCGGTAAGAAATTAGTTGAAGAACTATACAATGACGAAGATGAAACAAAGAAATCGAGACTGAAATTGACACACAAGAGAGAGAACCACCATCGTCTACACGTAAAGCACCAGTCCCGGATGATGTGGTCAAATTAATATCTTAAAATGACAACTAATGTTAGTACTTCAGAAAATGATTAGTGGGACAATGGTTGGACAAAAATCAGTGATAGGGCAAATCCGAGCAATGGTTGGACATTTGTTCCACCACTTAAAGAGGTAAAATATATCTTGATGTAGAGGTTCATGAATAACTCTTCAACTAATGTTAGACACCTTTAAAACACAGCCACTCTCGGCTACATAATTATTTTACCAATCACGTTCAGTATCTAGAGAGCTACTTGGTTGCTCCACGAAGCGTAAGATCGACTTCAATGTAACTGACATCCACAAGATGTCGCTAAACATTAAACAATGCGTTCAATCGCCAGGTTTGCTACGTACCCTTATGAAGGTCCAGTGAATTCCATGGTCTTACTATTCTTTTCCTTTCAGGAAACCAACCAACAAACCAATAAGAAAACACTGCTGCATTAAATTCACGACTGCAGTTAGAAATTTTTCAAAACGTAGCAACTCTCAACTACATAATTGCCAATCGCGTTCAATCGGTATATTAACACCCCACTGTTCGTAATCTGGCAGTGCCAGTCCCAAGCCTGGAGAAAGGAGGAGGTCGACGTTAATCTTATGACATAGCGTCGTTAAACAGCAGCTAGCCAACCATTCGGCCTATTGCTGCAATGCATCGTCTATGTAGGGCAAGGTCGACTTTAACCCACAAAGTGTCGCTAAGCACTAAACGCTAAATTTATTTATTTATTACTGCTACAGAAAATCGTGAATTTTATGTGGCAGTAATAAATAAATTAAAATCCACCGGTCATATAAGATACGACTTCAACGACGAGATAAGCGATGGAAAACTGAAGACGAAAGTTGTAGGAAAATGAACCGAAATACATCAAAAACTCTAACGTTGGAATACATACAATCGATAATTACATGGCAACTTACGTTATGAAGGGTAAGGTCAACTTTAACCCACAGTATGTCGCTAAACACAAAAATACTTATGCATTAAATCCGACTGCAATTAGACACCTTTAAAACGTAGGAATTCTCAGCTACATATTTACCAGACGCGATCCAACACTAGATCTCACGACAACGTCTATATTTTCTATGTTAGGAAAGGTCAACGTTAACCCACAAAATGTCGCTAATAGTAAAATAGTGCTGCATTAAATCCACGTCTGCAATGCGAACCGAGATACAAAAAACAAATCCGTAGGACAAAAACAGCAGAAGTTTGAGAAACTATATGCAACGAAATCGAGGAAAACGCAAGAAAGGAAACAGCAGAATTGTTTTCAGACGATAAGGAAACTCACTGGATCATTTCGCCACCGATCCTCAGCTATAAAGACAACACCGACAAGAAATTAGTCGATCAGGAGAAAGTAAACCAGAGCTGGAGAGAATACTGCCAAGAATTATACACTGACGAAGATGAAAACATAGAAATCGAAATTGACATACAAGAGAGAGAATCAACACCATTGATAGATGAGACCAGACGAGCAATGTTAAAGTCGGCTACACGTAAAGCACCAGGCCCGGATGATGTGGCCATAGAACAGCTGAGATCTGGGAGGGAAATGACAATGATCATAGTACACGAGATTTGTGTTGACAATATGGAAGATGGGATACTGGCCGTAGGAATGGACGCAATCAACATATATCCCACTCCCCAAGAACGGAGACCCATTAAAATGCAGCAACTATAGAACGATCGCTCTGGTCCGAAGTCTGGATAAAGGAGGAGGGCGACGCTAATCATCTTTCTTATGACACAGCGTCGTTACACAACAGCTATAGAAAGCCAATCGGTATATTGCTGTTATGCATCGTCTATGTAGGGTAAGGTCGACGTTACCCACAAGGTGTCGCTAAACATTACATTCTGCTACATAAAAATCCACGAGTGCACTTAGACACCTTTAAAACGCAGTCGTTTTCTGATATAAATAAGTACCAATCGCGTTCAACGATTAGTGTTCATATGGCTCATCATTATGTAGGCCCAGGGTAAGGTCGGAGTTAACGGAAGTGACACAAGAGGTCTCAAAATCTAAAAACTGCTGCGCTAAGTCAACGACTGCAGTGGGCATGATCAAAACACAGTAATTCCTGCTGCATATTTATTAATGTAATAAGAATCTAATATCAGAGTGTAATTTAACTTACTAAATAATGGTTATGATTATTTGGGAGCGGAGAGCAACAGAACGCGGTTCGATGCCCGTAACCCCCCCCCCCTCTAGGGCGGTGCCTTGCATGGTTTCCAAACGTGTGTTTAATTGAGATCTTGATTGCATAAATGTCATGTTTCTTACTGCGTTTGTCAGTATGCATTTCAATGTAGCCAGCATTGGTAACTCCAGCCCTAGTTCACTCTATATTATTAGAGTAGTAAATTATACTTTATATTTTCCTCAAATTAATATTTTAGAATGGCAACTAATGTTAATACTTCAGAAAATGAAGTGGTGAGACAAAAGTTGGTGATGGGGCAAATCCGAACAATAATGGGACATTTTCCTTTCACCTAAACAGTTAAAATATGCCTTGATATAGAAGTTCGCCTTTAAATCCACGACTGAAGTTAGACACCTTTCAAACACAGCTATTCTCAGCTACATAATTACCAATCGTGTTCAATCGATACACAACGACATTGTCTGCTTCATGAAGCGCAAGCTCGACTTCAACGTAACTGACATCCACAAGATGTCGTTAAACATTAGACAATGCGTTCAATAGTCAGATTTGCTACGTACCCTCATGACGGTCCACTGAATTCCGTGGTCTTCCCCTTCTCCTTTTCCTTCCAGGACACCAACTTACCAATAACAAAACACTGCTGCATTAAATTCACGACTGCAGTTAGACACTTTCAAAACGTAGCTACTCTCAACTACATATTTGTCAATCACGTTCAATCGGTATATTAACATCCCATTGTTCGTCACCTGGAAGTGCCAGTCCCAAACCTGGAGAAAGGAGGAGGGCGACAATCATCATTCTTATGATACAGCGTCGTTAAACAGCAGCTAGCCAACCAATCGGCATATTGCTTGTATGCATCGTCTATGTAGGGTAAGGTCAACGTCAATTATTTATAACTGCAACATGAAATCGTGGATTTTATGTGGCAGTAATAAATAAATAAATAAATAAATAAATAAAAATCCATATATTGCCATCTCAGTGACGAGAGAAGCGAAAGAAAACTGATGACGAAAGTTATACGGAAAATGAACCGAAATACATCAAAAACTTTAAAGGCGTGAAAGGCTAGCGTTGGAATACATACAAGCGCTAAATTACCTGGCAACTTACTTTATGAAGGGTAACGTCGACCTTAACCCACAATATGTCGCTAAACACTAAAATACTCCAGCGTTAAATCCGACAGCAATTTAGACACCTTTAAAACGCACGAATTCTTAGCTACATATTTACCTTCTTCTTCTTCTTTGGTTCTCTGCCCTTAGGCAGGTTCGTATGTCCAACAGCGCCATTTCTCTCGATGTTGAGCTTCTGCTTTCATCTGTCTGTAGCCGTCCCTCTTTATTGTCCAGTCTAATAACTTCATTCTTGGCCTTCCTCGTGTCTTTTTCCCCTCCATTCTACCTTCGATGATATTTCTCAACAGAGAATCCCCTCTCATTATATGGCCAATCCATCTTCTTTGGCGCTCTCTGATTGTCCTCATCATGGATCTCTCCTCTCCCACCATTTGCAGTACTTCGTCATTTGTCTTGTGCTCTGTCCAGCTGATTCTCTCCATTCTACGCCATATCCATATTTACCAATCGCGTTCAATTGCTGGATTTCACGGCATCGTCCCAATTTCTATGATAGGAAAGGTCAAAGTTTACCCACAACATGTCGCTAATACTAAAATAGTGCTGCATTAAATCCGCGTCTGCAGTGCGAACCGAGTTACAAAGACTATTTCGAAGGGAAAAAACAGCAGGAGTTGGAGATACTATGTAACGAAATCGAGTGGATGTCAGTTGCGTTGACTTTGACGTTACCTTTCTTATAATGTGGGGGAACATGGAATTCGGCGATTAAAGGTGTTTAATTGGAACCGTGGATTTTACGTAGCAGTGTATAAATATCGTATAAAACCACAAAGTTAATTAATTACATTCTTTAAACCAAACAATATAGAAACATTTCCGTCAATGCAAAGTCGAACATCGTATGATTTCAGGCAGGGGCGTCTGCAGGCGGACGCACTGGACGCACGTGCGTCCACCCACCAGATCAAATCCACACAAGTATAAGGCAGAGTATGGATATTTTTTATGAACGACAATACGGCATGTAAAAGATTTGGATGTTATCTAAATTGAACTGTGTCTAATGAGTCACTCTGAGTCATTTTCAGTGTATGACTACCAGCGGCGGACAGAGAACGGGTAGGATGCGAGGGGACGGGAGGAGTGTGCGTCCAATATTTTGGGGTGTGCGTCCAACTTTTTAAAGCCTGCGGGCGCCTCTGATTTCAGGTTTTTAAAACCTCGACAAATCACACTTTGGGATTTCGGTAAAATATCATTATTAATATTATGATATTTATTATTATTAATTCATTAAAATAGCTTAGACGTCTCAACCTTTGTTACATTCGTAGATATTTAAAATTTTAAAGGCTTAAACACTTTCTTCTTCGAGTTCTCTGCGATGAGCTGTTTCAAACGTGCGATTGTAATTGTAATTGCTAACTTCTATTGCGCCGATGTGTCTAATGCACAAAGCATCAACCGATGGCACACCAAAACCAAGGCTCAGCCGTAATCAGTATCCAGAAGATCAGTCCATAAGACAGAGGCAGCCTATGGTGGATAAGCAATTTGAAAGAGGTAAGGTTGGTAAGAGGTAAGGTTGGTAAGAGGCGACCTGACCGACGACTCTGATGAGCGTAGACTCGGATCCGACCTGGGCTGGTGAACCAAAGTCCTCCGTGCCCACCTTCTCGTGGTGCGGACCGTTAGTACCCTTCCTAGGAAGTACTCTTCCTAGGAGGGGGAACGAACGGGCACGGCAGGCAAAACCAGGGGAAGGCAATGGCAAACCACCCCTGTTAATCATGCCAAGAAAATCGTCATGCCACACACCAAACCACGCCGATGGTCGCGGATGGAGGGACTCCCAGGCCGGAGCGCTGAGGTGGGACTCCCAGGCCAAAGCGCGACTCAAGGGCTACTGGGAGAAGTAGCAAGACGGCAACGGAGACTGTGTGGCATGACGATCGCTAGGGCTCCTAGAGCCGACGGCACAAACAAAGACAAGGTTTAAGTTGAGAGGGAAATGACACAAGCGACTGATCAGAGCGCACAGATACAGGGAGAGAGTTCCAAAAAGCAGGTCCAGCAACCGAAAAAACTCATTCACACGGTTCTTGGTTTAGGTATGATCAGACAAAGATAATCAGACCTTTCGACTTTATGAAATGTAAGGTCGACTTCAACGCAGTTAACATCCACAAGATGTCGCTAAACACTAAATACTGTGCGTGGAATCCACGATATCAGGTAGACACCTTTAAACCACAGTTATTTACAGTTACATATTCCCCAGTCACGTTCAATCGCTAGACTCTTAGGAAGAGTAACGTCGACTTCAACGCAACTGACATCCACAAGATGTCGCATAAACACTTAGCACTGTAAATGTCAATTAGTAACTTCTATTGCGCTGGTGTCTAATGCACAAGAAATCAACCGATGGCGAATCCAAAACTAAACCGTAATTAGGTCAATATCCAGAAGATCAGTCCATAAGACAGAGAGGCAGTCTAAGGTGGATAAGCAATTTGAAAGAGGTAAGTTTAAAGTTGAGAACGAAATGACACCAGCGACTGAGCAGAGAGAGTGTTAGAGACACTATACAACAAAATCGAGGAAAACGCAAGAAAAGGAGAGTTCGAGAACAAGAGCGTCTGAAAGTTATTGAGAATTCCCCAGACCAAAAAGGATGAACACCGACCACGCACATACGCTGGCGAGGGCCAAAAGCGAATTGCTGAACCACGTCCGAACCCGCAGCTAAGTTACCTCGGGCCCATCATGAAATTTGTGAGCGAGTAGAAAGAGATAGTGTATTCTAGAGAGAGAGGGACCTATTCAGGCAAAAGATCGAGACTTCGCCAGAACTTTTATAGAACGAGGAACTGAAAGATCCAATCTGTTTGAGGAGCGAAGTGGACGATGCGAGGAGACAGAAAGAGGGAGGTGAATAACACCAATTACATATTTAAGGGCAAGACCCCGCTGTGTCTTGGAAACCAGAATGAGGATTTTGAACTTAATACGTGCAGAGATAAGCGAAAGAAAAATGATGACGCAAGTTTTATGAAAAATGAACCGATATATATATAAAAAAAACGTTGAAGGCATTAAAGGCCTTTGAAGCTAACACTGGAATGCACACAACCGCTAAGCTACATGGCAACTTACTTTATGTAGGGTAAGGTCGACGTTAGGCCACAAGATGTCGCTAAACACTAAAAATACTGCAATGAATCTACAACTGCAGTAAGACACCTTTAAAACGCAGCCGTTCTCAGTTACATCCATGCCATGCGTGTTTAATCGCTAAATCCAATCCCAAGGTCTCCATTCTTAGGTAGGAAAACGTCAACGTTAACCCACAAGATGTCGCTAAACACAAAAGGGTATTTTGTTCGTAAGTCGCCTTGTCCTACGTGACTGCATCAGTCCCATCCTTCTGATGTCATCCATTCCGACCGTGTGCTGCGTGTGTATCCTATTCTTTCCTTCTCGGTAGACCGACGCGGATCATTAGAGTACACTTGTGACCTCGACCAATAACCGGACGTGCGTCATCTTCTTACCAATGATGGACTGCTCTGTGGCAGCGTCATCGTGTGCTGAGAGCGCTGTCCTCTGTCGTCTCTCTGCTCTATCGACGCAACTTGGTCCAGAGACTCTGAACATCCATCGTCATCTGTCGACAGTGCTTGGTTCCACGTGTGTGCGTGGGCTCTCCAGTGGTGACTCTTCCAGCTTACTGTTCATTGTTTTGCTGACTGATGTAATATTTTCGTTCGTAATAACATGCAGCATAAGGTTTGTCATTTGAGCGGCGCTATATAAGTGTCCACTTACATTACATGCATGCGTTTATGTATGACTACCTAGTCGATCAACACAATTTTATAATCTCGAAATTTCTAAAGAGCCACTGACAGCCAATCAGGGTTTAGTTATGCTGAAAAGAAGAGGCAGAAGTACGAAGTTCGAAAAGATGTCCGTAAATAATAAACATTGTTGCATTAAATCCACGACTGCAGTTAGACACCTCTAAAACGTAGCCATTCTCAGCTACATATTTACCAATCGCGTTAAAGATTCAATTTAAATCACCAGACTAATTGGTAGTTTGGGTAAAGGAGGAGGGCGAAGCTAACGGTCTTTGTTATCACACCGTGTTTTGAAACTGATACTACTATCAATAATCGCTAGATTCCTCCTCTTCATTTCCTATGTATGGTAAGGTCGATTTTAAATTCACTGAAACAGAAAACAGAAAGAACCAATTTGGTCAAAACAGAGCTTATGGACCATATAGAGCAAAAAGAAAAGAATCCAAATGAATAATGATGCATGTGTGTATATATGTATAGATATATAAATACCTATATTAAATGTTAGTCCATATATTATAAAAGATCGATAGCAACTATCTGTCATTTATCGCCATCTCAATAACATGAGGAGGCGAAAGAAAACTGATGACGAAAGTTATATGAAAATGAACCGAAATACATGAAAAAAATTAATACTTTGGCAGCGGGCCAAATTATTACCAATACGCGTACAGCCCTGTAATCAATTATTGGTAATGTATTGATATCGGATATCAACGGCCATTGTCACTTATTATCGACAGTAACTCTGAAAATCTACATAAAATGAATGAAAATGCAAATAAACTGCTTATTACTCTACTCTACTCTACAGTAAACTGACTAAAAGTCTGCATTTGAATGATAATCATTGAAGCGTGAAGGCTATAGAAGCACACGCCGCGACACGCGCCGCAAATATAACGTGTATCGTTGCGCTGTTCACGCGTGTTGCAAACATCATCAAAATATTAAAATCTAGTTGTTTCAAACTGTTCATTGCTCTGCTCTACTTTATTCTACTCCACAGTAACCTGACTGTTTAGAACATATTATATAATACGCGACGACATAACTACCAGAACGCGGACGTCTGACAGTGCACATATGCGTAGTCTAATGGCTGAAGTTACAATAAAAATAAAACTTAACATTACAAAATTTTCTTCGCTATTCATCAGATGGCAGTACTCACCATAGTAGTAACAGAGACGCGGCAGAATAGATTGCCAGCACGCTGGATATGCCTATAGACGCTGTGGAAATGATGTATACTGAGGTACGAGTTATCTCGTACGTCGCGCCTAGACCCGTGAAATGACATACGAGTTAACTCGTACCTCGCGTTGAGTGTGTTTTAAAGGCGTCAACTGCATTGTTGCTATATGATGTCGATAAACACTGGAATATATACAATCGTTATATGATAACTTACGCAATATATGCATTAAATCCACGACTGCAGCTAGACAGCTTTAAAATTCAGTCATTCTCGGCTACATATTAGCCAATCGCGTTCGATGGCTTAAATCAACTCCGCTCCTTCTCGTACTGTGGCAGTGCCAGTCCTAAGCCTGGATAAAGGAGGAGGGCGACGCTAATGATATTTGATATCACTAAGTATCGTTAAACTGAAACTAGTACTATTAATGGCTAAATCAATTACAATTAGAGCTATTTTATAGTTCTCAAAACTAGATTAAGAATCTCGTGTCCATTATGAATGTTCATTGAGAATCTTTCTTTTAAAAAGCAAACAAAGGCCTTTAATTATTATTACAGAGGTCATTTGACGACGTTAAACTTTGGAATTAAACAATCGCCAAATTAAATATCAACAACTCTGTCAACAACATTCTTTAAAGTGTTAGGTCAACGTTAACGCACGTGAACCCCATAAGATTACTGATACTACTGCCAATAATCGCTAGATTCCTCAAACTCTAAATCTGCAAATTCACGACGACAATTAGACACCTTTTAAACGCAGCCACTCTCAGCTACATATTTTCCAAAAGCGTTCAATCGCTAGGTACTCCTCTGCATACTGACTCAATCATGTGATGTTGGTCGACGTCAGCGCAACTGAAACACACAAGGTGTGGTTACATATTAAAAATAAGCTGTTTTCGGGTGGTGCCGGAACAAATCCTGGGTAAAGGAGGAGGGCGACGCTAGTAATGTTCGTAATGATACGGCGTCGTTAAATACACATTAATTGGCCTGTAAATTCAAAACGCCAAAACGTCCTGCGCCAAAACGACCGTGCGCCAAAACGTCCTGCGCCAAAACGGTCGCGCCAAAACGGCGGCGCCAAAACGTCCTGCTTCGTGACTGGTTTATTTTGGTGGACTTGGTCCAACGGAAGAGCTGCATTAGAGGTCACATGGAGGTCATTAGCGTAGTTATCTATATCAATTAACTTTAAAGACGTCAACGGCCTTTGTTGCTATAAAATGTCGCTAAACAATGAATTCTTAATGTAATGTTAATGTAGATAGACGTAAAACTGTGTTCAAAATCGCTAGATCGTCCACGTGCATCTTGTATGTAGAGTAAGGTGGGAGTTAACGGAACTGGCACAGGATGTCGTTAAACACTAAATACTGCTACACTAAATTCACGACTCTAATTACATACCTTTTAAACGTTGAAACTCTAAAGTACATATTTACCAACAGCGTTCAATCGTTAAATCGCCCTTCAGCGAGATTTGTCAATGTCGACGCAACTGAAACACGTAAGGTGCCGCTAAACACTAAAAAATATGCTGTTTTCCGGTGGTGCCAGTCCATTTTATGGATAAGGAAGGCGAAGCACATTATCTTCGTTATTATTCGGCATCGTTATCTACGCATTACTTGGCCTGTAAATTCAGGAACGGCGTTACAACCGTAATCGTAATCTCGATATTTCTACAGCGTCCAAAAAGTGAATTTGCGGGAACCAGCTTATTCACAGGCGTACAACATTTGCATGTGTTTTGAACCGTTCGATGCCCGTAATGTAAATCTAATGCCCGTAATTTAAATATAATGCCCGTAATGTTATGTGTAATGCTAGGAATGCCCGAAAATGTAATACCTGTAATATAATAATGTTATAGTCTCGTACTGTAAATGTAATACCCGTAATTTACATGAAGTGGGGCTATACAAATGCACCATTAATTTACAACATAGGTCATTTGCTCAGTGCTATTACAGTTTATGTGCATTTGTAATTTACAGCGCGTACATCCAGCGTTGAAGTCTGACTTTGAGACCCACAAGTCATCGGCATCTATAACCAAAACAAAGAAGAGGAATTTATCTGCTGAAGAGAATCTTCAACCCGAACCGAAGAGACCAGCTGTCCAGCTGTCCAGCGTACATTGCAGCTGCACAGCGGAGTTAGAATAACGCAGCAGAAAGTTGATAGTCTCATACTCGATTATATAGTACAGGAAATGCTACCGCTATCTACAGTGGAAAAACCTACGTTCAAGAATTTGATTCAAGGTTTAAATCCTGAGGCACATATTTTGAGTCGGAAGACAGTTGTAGCACGGCTCAATGAAAAGTTAACATCGTTGAAGTTGTCAATTAAGGATGAATTAAACAGGGTCAAGTACGTCTGTACAACTGCAGACATTTGGTCTTGCCACAAAAGAAGCTATTTCGGTGCAACAGCACACTGGATAACAGATGACCTCCAGAGAAGATCTTGTGCTATTGCTTGCAGAAGGTTCACAGGCACCCATTCTTACGATCGAATAGCCGAGATGTTGCAGGACATTTTTGTGCAATATGGCCTGGAAAATGGGAAGATATTGGCTACAGTTACAGATAACGGCTCAAACTTTGTAAAGGCTTTCAAGGAGTATTCGGCTCCAGTCATTGTTGATTCATGTACCACTGACGCTGATGAAATGGAAGACTGACATACTCTGCAGTAGTAAAGGACATTTTTATTAGGTATAACACCGTCATTCCATCGTCTGCTCCCGTTGAACGTCTATTTAGTTCTGGTGGACAGATATTTACACCACGGCGCAATGGACTGTCTGATATAACATTTGAGAAACTGTTGCTGTTAAAGCAGAACAAAGACTTTATCCTTTGAAAACTTTGCAAAAGTGACATTAGGTTTTGCAGTATAATGACTCATTATTATTTTGACATTTTTACTACGTATCTAGGCTATGATACATTTATTTTGTATTTCAATTACAAAATACACTAGTGTATTTGTATTTTGTATTTCAATTACATTTAAAAAAATGTATTTTGTATTTGTATTTCAAATACTTTTGAAAAGTGTATTTGTATTTATTATTTGAAATACATTTATAGAGTATTTTACCCAGCACTGGTTGTTATTTTTCACCTCGCTGCGAGAGATTCAAGCTTTGGGTATCTGCTGACAGCGGACAGAGTAAAACGAGACCAGAATAGATAACATTTCCAAAATCGATACAAGAGGAAACGAAAGCGTGGATCATTGCAGAAGTTAACAGTTTACTGTACGTTGAATTAACTTTACGTCATCTACTGCCGTCTTATTTGTTGAGCTGGTACTAATTTCTGTACCGTACTGTAGGGGATTCCCTTGTTGCCTTACTGATCGAGTCGACGGCGACAGCTTGGCTTAACAGGCTACTTACATGAATATAACAGGGCCTGAATCGCGTGTCTTCTGACACGAGGTGTGCAGTTGACTTGTCTGGAGTCTGCAGTATTAGTACGAATTTTTGTGAAATTGGCTCGTGAACCACACACGATATCATTATAATACCTGAAATTTTACTTACCAGTTCAATTGCATTTTGAAAGTTTGATGAAGAGTGTGTAATTGAAATTCATGAGTTATTTTGGAATATAAGAATGCAAGAGTCGTCAGCAATTTTGACCAAGCGACTACAGTCCAAGTCGACAAAAGTCGACCAAATCGATCGTTTATTTGCCAAGTCGATCGAGTTCATGAGAGGTCGACTAGTCGACAAATTTGATCGAGTCGATCGTCGGCCGAGCCAAGTCGATCATAGCAGTTCGACTCGATCGACCACGAGGAATAATTCTCAGCTAAATGTTTCCCAATCGCTTTCAATCGCTACAGTATTCTTCATTTCCTATGTAGGGTTAGGTCGACGTTAGACAAGATGTCGGGAAATAATAAATATTGCTGCATCAAATTCACCACTTCACTTAGACACCGTTAAATCACGATTACTCTCAGCTACATATTTCCAGTATCCTCAATCGCTAGATTATCAGATTACAACGACGTGGAAGGTCGACTTCAACGAAACTGACATCGATAAGATGTCGCTAAACACCAAGAACAATTCGTTCAATCGGCAGGTTTGCCCACTTACCCTTATGACGGTCCAGTGAATTCCCTGGTCTTTTCCGTGTGCTTTTCCTTCCAGGGAACCAACAAATCCTCTCTAGTACTGGAATATAAGAACGCAATAGTCGTCAGCAATTTTGGCCAAGTCCAAGTCGACAGAAGTCGACCAAGTCGATCGTCAAGTAGATCGACTCGATGAGTGGTCGACTAGTCGACAAATTTGATCGAGTCGATCGTCGGCCGATCCAAGTCGATCGTAGCACTCGACTCGACCGACCACGCGGTATAATTCTCAGCTAAATGTTTACCAATCGCTTTAAATCACTATATTATTCTTCTTTTTCCATGTAAGGTTAGGTCGACGTTAGATAAGATGTTGGGAAATAATAAATATTGATGCATCAAATCCACCACTTCACTTAGACACCTTTAAATCGCGATTATTCTCGGCGACATATTCACCAGTCGCGCTTGATCGTTAGTTTATCAGGATGTAGACCATCGTGCTGGGTCGACTTCAACAAAACTGACATCGACAAGATGTTGCTAAACACCAAGAGCAATGCGTTCCATCGGCAGGTTTGCCTCGTACCCTTATGACGGTCCAGTCAATTCCTTGGTCTTCCCCTTGTGATTTTCCTTCCAGGGAACCAACGAACGAATAATAAAATACTACCGCATTAGATTCACGACTGCATTTAGACACCTTTAAAACGCCGTTACTCTCATCCACATATTAGTCCGTTGGCTTAAATCAGGGAACACAAATTTTGGGTAGAATCTTGGCAATAAAGTTTAAATTAATTATATGATAGTTCTGAAGCAGAAAGCCAAACTTTCTAACATGGTTTACGCCCCCCGAAGCGGACGTTTTAGCATGACGTAATATCCTCACCTTAAAAACTGCCAATTAGTCAGTCAGCTTGGTGTAAAAATTGCTCACTTGATGTTGGAAGCATGAAATTTGACATATGGTAACAACATATGACGAAGAAACATTTTATCTATAGGGTCATCGCAGATTTGTCTTCTGGCCTCAGTGGCAGCCATTTCCAAAAATGGCCGACCGAAAATTAAGATTTTTCAATATCTCAGCTTCTAGTTCACGTAGAATCGTAATATCTGAATATCGGACTTGACTGGTAAATATGTAAATAAGTTCAAAGCGTATTAAAGGTGTTTGACTGGAACCGTTAATTATAGGTAACGGTGTATAATATCGTATAAAACCGCGATGTTAATTAATTAAATTGTTTAAACAAGGGAATATAGAAACAAATCCCGATTTTCTGGCTTCATTTCTGTCAAAGCAAAAGCGAACAAAAGTAGAATTTTAGAGTTTTAAACCTCAAAACCTTAAACTTTGGGACTTGGCCCACTTTGGTAGGCCAAAATAGCGAAAATATTAAAATAGCGAAGACGCCTCAAGCTTTCGTACGTTCGTAGATATTTAAAATTATTAAAGGCTTGAACACTTTCTTCTTACAGCTCTCTGCGATAGAGCAGGTTGAAAAGTCCAATTGTGAGAGTAGTTTTTTAACTTCTATTGCGCTGGTCGGTGTCTAATGCACAAGGCATCAACCGATGACGCACCAGAACCAAACCGTAATCTGTTATGTAACTAGTGCAAATTTATATCTTAACCAGTATATTTTCCCGTCATATTATGACGTCATATTATAGGCCTATATTGTATCGTTGGTTATCGCCGTCGTCAAGACCGCCGTCGTCAAGACCGCCGTCGTCAAGACAAACGGTTTATGTTTCACAATAGAACAGAACCCGTTTGTGACGTAGCGTTTATCGTCGGACGGACACTATATGTTCTAGTTGCGCTATATCAGCTCTGATGTTCAATAAACGAGTATTCAATATTTAAACGATCAGTCTGTGAGACAGAGAGGCAGCGTATGTGTGGACAAGCAATTTGAAAGTTTTAATTTGAGAACGAAATGACACAAGCGACTCCAGCAGAACGCACAGACACAACAGGGAGAGAGTTCCAAAAACTAGGTCCAGCAACCGAAAAAGCTCATTGACACAGTTCTTGGTTTAGCTACATGTACGTCAAAGATAATCAAACATCGGTTATTAAGTTAGACACCCTTAAAACGCAACACTTTCATGTATATATATATGTATACCAGTCGCGTTAAATCCCTAGATCTACCGACATTTCCAATTTTACGAAGTTTAAGATCAATTTCAACGCAACTTACATCTAAAATATGTCGCTACTCACTAAATACTAATGCGTGAATTCCGCGATTTCAGTTAGACACCTTTAAAACACAGCTAGTGTAGCTACATATCTGCCCGTCGAATATGCCAAACTAATTTCTGTCGACGTCAACAGTCTTTGTTGCTATAAGATGTCGTTAAACTCTGGATCCATCCAAATGGCTGAATTTCTGTTAACACTTTAAGTAGCGTAAGGTCGACTTCAACGCAACTGACATCCACAAGAATATAAAATAATAATAATAATAATAATAATAATAATAATAATAATAATAATAATAATAATAATAATAATAATTAAATTCTTTATTATTTCAAACCGACAGACGCAGTAAGATTACATTGACACACGAAAGTACAATCAATATCTAATTAAACACACGGTTTGGCAGCCATGCCTGTTTCGGAAGAATTTGTTCCTGTCGACGTGTACGTCCTGTGATGCCTCTAATTCAGCGGTTCTCAACCTTTTGAGACTCAAGGACCACTTTTAAACTTTGTGTCTCAGTCGCGGACCAGCACTAAAAATTGTGCCACAAACAAATTAATACAAAAGTAATTTTTGCCATAAATCCGCGTATTATTAGTTTCATGGTGCCATTTAGCCGATTCTAGCGATTGAAATTTAAAAAAAAATCAAAATTTGACAAAATTTGTCTGTTTCCATGTTTTTAATCATAAAAAATATAAATTGTAGGCCTTGCTCGCGGACCACCAGGCAGATGGCCGCGGACCACCAGTGGTCCGCGGACCACAGGTTGAGAACCGCTGCTCTAATCTAATTAATAATAACTTCTCCTGTAAGATAGACAAGTTCGACGTTAGCAGAACGGAGACTCACAAGATCTCGAAAAATTCTGAATACTGCTGTGTTAATCCACGACTTCAGTTACACACCTATAAAACAGAGCCATTCTCAGCTACATAATACGTTAAATCGAAATAAGTACAAATGTTTCTTGTATACCATACTAGATATAAATAAAGCTGAGACTCAGATGATATGTTTCATGTAGTTGCCGGAACAGTTTGAACAGAATCATGTTAGATTACATAGGCATATGTATGTATAATTGCATATGCTTATACGTACACGTATAACTATATGTCAAACTAAAATTCTTGTTTATTAATGGTCTGTGCATGCCTAGACCTACTGATTAACCTTTATAGCTTACATTTAACCTGAATTTCTGTTAGAAATGTAACATATTTGACATAACCACGAATGGTTCTTGTATATCTTACTAGTAACTGAAATCGAGACTCAAATATGTTAGCTGCCAGAACAGTTTAAAGAGAAATCGTGTAAACGACCTGTATAGTTAAAATGTGCATGCTGTTTGTAACATTGCTAATGTACGATGTTTGGTATGACGTCAGCGGCCGATGTTGCAATGAGATGTCATTAAATTGATGGTTAAACAAAACAAAATCGCTAGTGTATCCTTCTTAATTTTCTACGTAGGGTAAGGTGGACGTTAGAAAACAATGTCGGTAAGTAATAAATATTGTTGCATTAATCTGCCACTTCAGTTAGTCACCTTTACAACGCAACCATTCCAGCTAAATGTTCACCAAATCGCATTCAATCGCTTGACTATTAGTTCATACGAAGCGGAAGGTCGACTTCGCCGTAATACATATAGGTCATCAGTTAGAGTCTCTTATGTAGGTCTACGTTAACCCACAATATGTCGATAAACACTAAAAATATAGCCTGCATTAAATCCACGATTGCAGTAAGACACCATTAAAACAGAGACATTCTCAGCTACATATCTAGCAATCGTGTTAAATGGCTACGTTCTAAGTAGAGTAAGTCGTCGTTAACACACAAGATGTCGCTAAAGACTAATATATATATATATATATTTTCCTTATATACAAATATTATTTAAGTTTGACGACAACCACTTGTCATGTATCCACATCTCAATAGCCTGTCAGACACGGAATCAACGACGAGAGAAGCGAAAAATTGATGACGAAAGTAATGAGAAAATATGCCGAAACATCAGCTGCATTGTTGCTATAAGATGTCGTTAAACACTCGAATCGTTAAATTACATGATAACTTACAATGAATTCCGTGATCTTCCACTTCTCCTTTTCCTTCTAGGAAACCAATCGACCAATAATAAAAGACTTCTGCATTAAATTCACGACTCCAGTTAGACACCTTTCAAACGCGTCACTTTCAGTTACATATTTTACAGTCGCGTTCAAGCGCTAGTAATTGTATGGTGAGTTGATGCTAATGGAACTGACACTAGATGTCGCTAAATTCTAAATACTGCTGTACTAAAGCAAAACCACAGTTACATACGTCTAAACGCTGTAATTCTCAGCCAGTGCATATTTATTTATATAATAAAAACCTCATGAGATGACCGACATCCAGGACCCGAAGATAAACGTCAAACTTTCTCTCTACGGCGACGACATCGCCATCTGGCGATCTGGACAAACCCGAACATAAACCAGCATCACCTGCAGTCCTACTTAGTTCAACTTAAGACGAGTTGAGCTTCAGATGTCGACTTGAAAGACCGTTGCCATTGAATTCCAACGCTACGTTACACCAACAACACATCGGCAGCTGAAGCTTGGGACTTCGATTCTGATATACGACAACACCGTCAAGTTCCTGGGAATGATCTTCGACCGGTATCTCACCTTGTCCGATCACATAAAGTACGTAGTCGACCGCTGCAAGAAGCGCATCAACCTGATGCGCGCCTTAGTAGGATCGCATTGGGGTGGGGTCGAAAGATACCCTCCTAATTTATTATCGAGCCCTGATACTCTTTGTCATCGATTACGGCTGCATCGCGTACGACAGTGCAATGACTCATCAGAACAAAACCCTCGACACGGTCCAGTTTAAGGCCTTGATTATAGCGACGGAAGCGCTTCAAGGAACGAGTCTGGCCGCCATTCAGTTCGACTGCGGAGAGATGTAGCTCCACCTTAGACGTAAGCAGCAGATAACGGAGTACATCAGGCAGATAAACGCCATTTCAGATCACCCGAGAAAAACCATCTCAAGCGGATGAAAGCTGAAAGTAGCCAGACACGACACAGGTCTAATCCGGGTAAAGGCGCTAGAGGCCAACGTTGAAGTCGCGGAGCCGACAATCCCTCTACTCGTCTGCTGTAGAGGATCACCATGGCAACTTCACCCTCCCGTGACTGACATCACTCTCCTGAGGAAGCTCAAAGACACCGACGACCTCCCCATGAGGAGCTCCCTGATCGAAGGCCACTTGCGAGCATACGACGGACGAGTGACTGTCTACACGGATGGGTCACGGAATACAGAAGGTAACGTATCGTTCTTCTTCTATGTGCCCTCTCGAGGCCACCATGCAAGCTACCACGGAGAAAGCGCGCTGCTGCATAGTAGCGGTGCGTGCGAAAGGAACAGAGAGGTCAACACGGGTGGCAGAGCGAAGAGTGGTGACCTGGTGAAACAAAGGCACGAGAACAGAGCTCACGCAGATAGGAGGGAGTACGGCCAAGTTAACGGAACTGACACTCGCAAGATGTCCCTAAATTCTAAATACTGCTGCATTAAAGCAACGACTGCAGTTCGACACCTTTAAAACGTATCATCCACAGCTATATATTTAACCAGTCGAGTTCAATCGCTATGATCCAGGGACTCGATGTTGGTTGGAGTTGATGTCAACGGAAGTGACACTAGATGTCGCTAAATTCTAAATAATGCTGCATTAAAGCCAGGACTGCAGAAGACACCTTTTAAACACTGTAATTCTCAGCTACACATTTATTTATATAATAAAAACCTCATGAGATGAGCGACATCCCGGACCCAAAGAATGACGTCAAGCTTTCTCTCTCTACACCGACATCAGAGGCGGCGCGTGGATTTTTTAAAGGTGGTGTGAAGCAGCAGTGTGCCCCTCCCCCTCGCAGGCCGACAGGCCTGTCTAGTAGTCTAGTGAAATTTTGTCTGTGTTGTGTATGTTAGTAGTTAGTAGCAGTGTTAGCCATTAGTAGCCTTGTATAGAGCACAGTAGCAGATGATGCAGATCCGCTACTAGCGTCACTGTGTGCTGTGCATTTAAAGTACTTTAAATTTAGCATTAGGAATTTACGTATTTTTCCTCTAACTTGAAAGTTTAAATAAATTTAAATCATTATTTTTTTTAAATTTAGGTGCGTTACTTGAATAAACAAGGAAAACTTGCCTGAGTTAAGTCAATTTTACAAATTAGGCTCGATCCGCAGACAGATGTTAATTAAAAGTCACAAGAAGATGAGGCTGGGGTAGGATTGCCCAAATGCACGTGCAATGAGAGTGGGTTTACTTCCCTGACCTGCATACGATGCAATAATTATTGGCCAACCTTTCCTCTCTATAAAGCCTAACTAACGGTGTCCGGAAGATTTTGTTCCTATCGACGCAACGGCCTTTGATGACTTAAGAGACGTCGTTACAACTTTCGTATCTAATCGATTAATTTTTTATGACATCTCCAGTAAGAAAGATAAGGTCGACCACAGCGGAACTGACACTTATAAGATCTCGAAAAATGCTAAATACTGCTGCTTTAAACCGGAACTGATGTTGAACACCTTAAAAACGAAGCCATTGTTAGCTACATATATCCTGATCGCTTTCTATCGCTGGATTTCAACATTACAGCTTTTGCATGTAGTATAAGGTCGAGGTTAACTCATAACATTAAATCGTAAGCACCACTCGAAGGCTAAGCGTAGGGCGCCAGCCTAATCAGGAGCGCCAAATCAGGAACTCCTATCTACGTTTGTATTGTATTTTATTGTATACAGAACAGAGCATTTTTAGTGAATTTGAAATGGTGCCAGCCAACATTTTTTGACGCGTGAGCGGGAAATGTTTTTGACGTATTTTTCTTCATAATTTTACAGAAAAGAGAAACCAATGGTTAATGAAACCACTGTTACCTCTGTAGGTATCATTATTAGCTAAGACCATAGCAGTTGGGAATACGGGGTCAATATGAGAGACACCACGGTGCTACGGGGAAAATAGTTGGTCATGGGATGGTGCAGGAACGGAACCAGTGCAAGACAGGTTGCAAGTGACACTTCCTCTAACCAAGGTGCTACCGTACGTACGGTACGTACGTTATTTTTTCTATAACGTATGTACGGTACGCGTGCGTTATTATGCCGTACGTTACCGTACGTTCACACTTGTTCGTGACAAATATAAAATACATAACAGTATGCACAAGAAAAGTCAATAATAGTTGGTGATTGACGGTCGTAAACAATTTTAACCATTACATCAGTCATCTGTGGCTGTTCAATGATCTCTACTTTCAAACTTTTTTATTCCAAATTGTTAATCTTTTGTCTAATGTATAGGCCCCCTAGTGTGAAAAATATTAAGATTCTACGGCACACTTTATAGGATGGTCAGTGCCAGTGGTCAGTTTAGTGGTAATTCTAAATTTCGGTACCGTTCGTAAATAAGTAGGCCTGCGTACGGGGAGACCAATACTGTAGACATTGTAGAGCTAAACTGATCATTATTTACATACGCGTACCTTATAAGACTATAATAGTTATATTGAGGTTCTTTGTGAATGCTCAGATAACTTTGTGGCATTTTTAACGTACGCGTACGGTAGGCCTACGCGTACGTTATTTTTTCGATAACGTACGTACGGTACGCGTACGTTATTCCGGGAGGTAACGTACGGTCGCACTATGCCTCTAACTTAACGCAGCAACCGTGAATAACCTGATGCCCCGCCTTTCTTGTCCTCAACGACACCCGCCGTAGCAGCCCCTCTGCCTTCGGTCTCTCAGGCAACCATACTCGGGCCTCCTCTTGACATCACTGGACAGGACGCAGCGCTCGTGAATAAGCAGTTGTCATGCGCTTAACTTTAGAGTAGCACTTCAGAATTTGGAGTTTATGATTGCGAATACTTACGAGTTTACAATTACTGGCACTCGATGTGTTAAGAAGCAACTACGGTAAGTGCTACCATCTGGCGAATGATACTTCAATTTCTTTTGTCGCCCAGCGAACAACAGTGTAAGCGGGTGAAGCTTTAGGCTGAATTTATTTATTTAACCATGGCCCTAAGAGGCATCCACGAGTATCAAGTGCTGACACCCTATTTTTTGACTCGGCATATGAGGGCGGTGGCCTATCCTTTCCCTCACCGTCTCAACTTTCCACCGATAGTGTACCGTCAGTGTACTCATTATATCTGAGTTCGCTAGGAGCGCAGCTGGAGCATAAATCTCTAAATAAATTTCTGACACTGGCGGGGATTCGATCCACCGATCTCTTGAGTAACTGTCTAGGACGCCAACCAGTAATCACTAAGACAATCGTAATCCATAACAAGACGATTAAGTGTTAGTCCCCGGCGCCGCCGCCATCCGCCGCACGCCGCCGCCATTAAGCCCTCAAGTCGAAACCAGTCGCTAAGCTATCGACTGCTAGCGACTTCGTTTACTTAATATTTTGCTCGTTGTTTTAGTCGCGGTTTCCAAGTAAACAATGACAGAACAGTGCTTCTACTAGTTAACAGCTGATAACATATTATAATCAATTGTACGTCTATGTTGTTGTCTGTCAATGCAAATATGTCTATGTAGAAACTGAAATTTTCCAGTAGGCCTAACTGAAAAGAAAACGGAAATTATTTCAAAACTGAAACTGTAATAAAAACTCAAATTATTTCAGAACTGAAACTTGAACTGAAATAGAAATTACGAACCCAAACTGAATTAAAACTGGAAAATGTAATTATTTTCAAAACTGAAGTATCACTGGCTTCGGACTTAGTGGTATGCTTTTTTCCTTTTATAAACTCAATTTTGTCACAAATTCACATTAACATTTAAATTCTACTCCTGTAATAACTTGTGATCATCCGTTCATACTGATTTGTAATCATACTGCGTAATTGTCATTTTGAAAATATTAAACGAAGATTATTATCATTATTATTATTATCATTAGCTGTTGGAATGGGGGTTGTTATTTCTCACCTCGCTGCGAGAGATTCGAGGTTTGGGTCCCTGCTGACGTCGGGTAGAGTGCAAGAGGCAAGAGGGTGTAACCAGGCCAGAATAGATAGCATTTCTAAAATCGATTCAGGAGGAAATGAATGTGCGGATCAGTGAAGAAGTTAACTCACGGACCCTGACGACCCAACCAGAAAATCCCCGTGTTCGGATAGGCTAGGCTGGGCTCGGATTACCCCAATGCGCTAGGATTGCCCCAATGCTCGTGCAAAGAAAGTTTGTTTACCTCCCTGCCCGGCCTAAGATGCAATTGGCCAACCTTACTTCCCAGCAAAACCAAACGAAGATTTTGTTCGGAAGATTTTGTTCCTATCGACGCAACGACCTTTATGTTATGACTTAAGGAAGAAAAGGTCTACGTTAACAGAACTCACAAGCTGTCGAAGAATTCTAAAAGCTGCTGCGTTAAATCCGGAACTGCAGTTAGACACCTTTTAACGTAGCCACAGTTAGCGATATATAAACCAATCTCGTTCAATCGCTAGATATAAATAGGTGCAATATGCGAAAAAATTTCTGTCGACATCAACAGCCTTTGATGCTATAAGATGTCGTTAAACCCTGGATCCATCCAATCGCTAGATACCGTGCTCCTTTGCCTCGTAGGAAAGTGTAAAGCTGACGTTAACCCACAAGATATCGGTAAATAATAAACATTGCTGCTTCAAATCTACGCCTGCAGTTAGACACCTTTAAAACGTAGCAATTTGCAGTTACATATCTGCCAATCGCGTTCAATAGCTAGTTAATCTCCTCTTTATTTCATATGTAGGATATGGTCCACGTTTAACCACAAGATGTGTCTAAACTATAGATATTGCTGCATTGAATCCACGAGTCCATTTACAGCTACATATTTACTAATCGCGTTCAATCGCTAGCTTGCAGTCCTTGACTTTCCATGTAGTGTAGGTAAGGTCGACGTTAACTCACAAGATATCGGTAAAGAATAAGTGATAATCGCAATCTCAAAACTTCTCAAGCGCCACTTGAATGTCAAGCGCAGGGCACCAGTCTATTCACGAACGCTAAATCATGAACTCCTATATACAATCGTATTGGATTAAATTCTATTGCATTGTACACATAACAAAGCATATTTTAGTGAATTTGAAGTACTATTTGACAGCCAAAATGTTTGGCGCGTAAATGAGAAAAGCTTTTTTAACCGTTCTTTTCATAATTTTGCAAAACAAGAGAAACCATTCCTTAATGCAGCCGCTGTTGCCCTGTAAGTATCATTGCCTACATATTAACACAAATTATTATTTATTACATTTTAATTTACAGTTGTATGAGTTGTGACATGATTTGTGTTAAGTATTAAAAGCATTAATTGGCATTAAAAGTATCCAATGAAACTGAAACGTATAAATTACTTCGACTAGCACAGTATTCAATGAAAATTATAAGTTTCTTTTATTCAGACAAGAGGAATACCGATACTACTGATTCACTGAAATTTACACATACTGATATTCTTCACTGTACAGATGTCACTAAAATCTGCTGCGCTAAATCCACGAATGCCGTTAGACGTCTTAAAAACGCAGCCATTCTCAGCTAAATGTTTGCAATCGCTTTCAATCGCTAGCTCATCCTTCTTCATTTCCTAGGCTATGTAGGGTGAGATCGATGCTAGACAATATGACGGTAAATATTAAATATTGCTCCTTTAAATCCACCACTTCAGTTAGACACCTTTAAAATGCGATTACTCTTAGCTACATATTCACCAGCCGCGTTAAGATGCTAGTTTGACACCTCTTATTGTCTCATAATTATGCTCTATGGAGTGCAAGGTCGACTTCAACGTAGCCTAAGACTGACCCTAAGTGACATCCACAAGATGTCGCTAAAACCAAAAAGAAGGCTTTAAAACACAATAACTGTCATCTAGATATGGTATGGTGTCCTATCGTATCAACCCCCCGAGTCTTTTTCTGACCCCAGTTAAGTTTTCATTGCACACCCCAGCGGGTCGTTTCCAACCCCTCAGTTGTGCTGTGTGATTTAGCATTATTTGACTCTGAGTCCCTGGCTGAGAGAAAAAAATTCAATGGCGTATCATGTAAGCATTTTTGAATTATCTCAACAAGTGAATTGATTTTGATTCGAGCCTGACTTGCAAAACTGCTAGCGTTGAAATCTGTTACTTTCAAATTCCGTTGACACCACTTTGCAAAATACGGAAAAAATATTCAACTCCACATGGATCAAAGCCTAACCCCCAAGTCTTTTTCTACAATTCTCACACTGAATGTCAGTGCATATTTTAAGGAAATGGACTATTGGGACAAAGTCGGCCATGACTAGGGCTCTGAGGGGGCGTCGTAAGCTCCCCAGTGGGGTTACAACGCACTTTAGAGCATTGCTGCCAAATGAAGCCCGTTTTAGCGACTCTAACAAATTTGCTTTCTGTTATTCTGTATACCCGTATTTAAGTCGTGCATAGGAGCTTGAAAATATGACATAATTAGTAGACTTGTGTATCACGTGTTGACTATTAATTTTATGTATTTCTAACGTGCATCGAATCGATTTTCAGATGTTTAATTCGTAGAATTTTCTATTTAGAATGTTAGTAATTTTTTATTCTAAAATAACATTCAATGTAGAATATTACCTGCGACACATCACCCAAACTACTGTGAAAAACCTAAAACTACTGGGACTTTTGTCTCACCAGTTATACAGCTAAAATATGCACTGAAGATTGTCCCAATGCTCGTGCAACAGAGTGGTTTAACTTTTCTGCCCTGCCTCGGACTTGGTTGGCCAACCTTACTTCCGTGCAAGGCCAAACGAACGGTAAATGTGTTCAGATTGTGTTCAGAATCTCTGATAGCAACAAATTCTTTTTGAGTTCAGAAGGATTTGTTGCTATCGACGTCGGTGGCATTTGATGCTACAACACACGTCGTTAAAAGTTCTGGATACAATCGCCTAATCGATAATGACATATCTACAGTAAGGCTCACACACAGCCTCGCTAGCGAGGACCTGCACTGTCATATCTACGTCAACAGCCCTGATATCCATGAGATGTCGCTAAATAGCCTAAACTCTAAATATTGCTGCATTGAACGACCTTTGTTAGACACCTCTGAAACGTAGTCACACTCAGTTACATATATACCAATAGCGTTTAATCGCTAGGTTCAATCCAACTAAAGTCTACTGTCAAAAAACACTGCGTTCAATCACCAGATAATTATGACAGTATCGGTTCAGTGAATTCTGTGGTCTTCCCATTCTTTTCCTTTGAGGAAACCAAGCAACCAATAACAAAAATCTTATATTATCTTACATGGTTAATTATAAAGCGCCGCTCACGGTATAGACTATTCAGAGGCGCTCCCAGCGTGACAGACCCTATGGAAAAGGAAGGTCTTCAGGCGGCGGAGAGAAGAGGAGGCTATCCCAGGCAATGTCCTACTACGGAGTGAGGGGACAGGTCATTCCATAAGGAAGGACGAAGGATGGCAAAAGCACAGTGATGGGCACTAAACTATATTTTTAAAAGTTAAACTAAAACTATTTTCCAACTAAAAAAATAGTTTAACTACAGTTGGCAACTGATTTTGGAAATCAGTTAACTAAACTAAAAAAGTAGTTAAACTTTTTCCAACCTTTTTCCAACTCTTTAAGACACACTTTTTCACAATACCAGAGGTTAAGCGAACTGTAATAATGCAGGGCGTCAATGACAATTTCATCTTCAAACTATGCGATGTTTACTGTTATAGCATACAGTTACAGGCATACTCTAAGTAGTGTATGAAATGAAAACACAGACTGTTATTGCTAAAACCATGCAGTGTTAACCCTCAGGCTACCAAGGTTTTTTTGCAACATCGGCTACCAACGGGGTGGTTACCACCACCGCCGGAATTTCGTGTTTGGTTTCAAATATCATATCACGTAATACAGCATTTGATTCAGCATTCATTTCTGACAAGAATTGCACACTCAGTGGTAAAATATATGAATGCATCTCGAAATTATATATTTTTTAACAAAGGCACCGATCCATTTAACGATATCTGATATTATCCCACACAATTTGTACTTTTTTGATAAAAAATATAAATGATGTGGGTTTTGAAAATGAACTATGTATCCAAGAATATTCTAAATATAATGAGGCCTAATTTTCAACAATACAAACTATTCCAAAGTCTGTTTTAGTTTCAGGCAAAATCTAAAGGCAGCTATATCAACATGAAACAAGAAATTATGTAATTCCCGGCAGTCAAAAACGTCAGTGGTCCTTGCAGTTATTGCAAGTCACTTTCATTGTTGTGTGCGAATGCAAACCGGCTTCTTGAACACTTCACAGCACTGCTTTACTTTGTTAGTATTCTGCTTCGACTGTTTATAGCCCTTCCCCATACCCAACCATATCGGTTTACGTTGTGATGTTGCATCAGTAATTTTCACACTGAAAGAGCGTATTATTATTTATTATGATCACTTCCGGTTTTCAAAAGACAAATAACTAAGCAAGCAAATATAGCCCTACATTCCCTCTAAAGAATGGCATAGTTGCTTCTCTTCCAGAAAGAATAATGAATACCTCTATAGTCAACAACAACTAACAGCTGACGAGAGAAATTCCTGATTCCAAAACGTGGTACCTAGGCTATATCAGGTATAACTTTTTTATGGCGTGGGATATCATCACGACTTTTACCTCAAAATGTGTGCAAATGGACCCCCTACAGCTACTAAAATGTCAAAATTATATTCCATGTGCTAAGAAATAATTTTGCAGAAAAACGTACGGGATTGTAAGTTTCGAGATGAGTTGTTGACAGTGTTCAATGTTCATTGCGGAAAATGGTTGCATATTGTTGATTTTTTTAGTTAAACTTTTTAGTTAGCAACTACAATTTTTTAGTTAAACTATGGTTTTAAGTTTTTAACTAAACTGTTTTTCTTTAATTAGACTTCATCCTTAACTAATTTTTTTTAAGTTAAACTAAAAGTTAGCAACTTTTTAGTTAACTATTGCCCATCACTGCAAACACACGATGATGAGCCATCAAAGTTTTAGGCCGAAGGACGAGGAGATCGACGCGGTCCGCAGACCGAAGAGGGCGGGGAGAAAGAGCAGATAGAGGATTACGCGTGAGGTCACAGAGGTACTTAGGAGCTTTCCCTACTGAGTCTTAGAGACCAAGGGGGTAGACCTACATTAAATTCCTGACTGCATTTAGACACCTTTAGAACGCCGCTACTCTCAGCCTATCGCCTTCAATTGCTATATTGCAATCTACTACTTCCTATGTAGAGTAAAGTCGAAGTTCACCGACAAGATGTCGCTAACACTAAATACTGCTCAATTAGATCAAATCCATTATTGCAGCTAGACACCTTTAAAACGCAGTCAATCGCAACTACATAATCACCATTCCCGTTCAATTGATATGTATGCCAACCAACCTCGGCTGGAGCTACAGGTCCGATAACCTGTTCACTGATGAGAATGCCCCGCTTAAAGAACTCTCGGGCAGTATATTAACATTCTCAACATATAAACGAATATACATACCCCCTGTAAATACATACGTACATACATACATACATACACACATACATACATACATACATACATACATACATACATACACACATACATACATACATACATACATACATACATACATACATACATACATACATACATACATACATACATACATACATACATACATACATACATACATACATACATACATACATACATACATACAAAACACTATTAGGGCCTATTACAGGCTACGCTAAGAAATTCAATAGCCTATAGCGCTAGGACACTCATTCGATTATTACATTTGAACGACCGTATGTTGTAAAATGGCATTATGCTGACTAGATTGTGTAAATAGCGCACAAATGAAAATCGTGTTTAAAGTTGTACAGAGGCAAAGTCACACGCTTGTTTGGGGACGTGGGAGAAATTCGGTTAGAGAGATGGGAACAGTTAGGGAGCGTGACACTGTCTGAAAGTAATAAATCGCTGTAAATAATCTTATACGCTGCTATATACGCCACATATTTATAAATACGCAACATTCTATTCGTGTCTATATATATCTGTTCCATACGTTTGCGTGTCGATTTCCTTACATTCTTGTTTTGCTGTACATTCCGTTGTTTTCTGTTTCGTTTGTACGTTCTTGTTGTTCTCAGTAGTATATAGCAATTGTTTTTTAACGTTAACTACGGTTTTATACCAAAGATGAATAGCTATCGATATACAAATTGAACGCGCTTGGCATATATGTAGCTGGGAGCAGTGGCGTTTTAAAGGTGTCTAAATGCAGTCGTAAAATGTATGCAAATGGTTTTTATTATTGGTTGGTTGGTTTCCCGAAAGAAAACGGAGAATGGAAGGACCACAGTATCCATTGATCACAGACCATCATTGGGGTTATTGGCAAATCTGGTGATTGAACGCAGTGTTTAGTGTTTAGCGACATCTTGCGGATGTCAGTTACATAATGCTGAAATCGACTTTAGTCGTCATAGAATTCAGTGGGTAAAGATCTAGCGATAGAACGCGATTGGTAAATATGTAGCTGAGAATGGCTGCCTTTAAAAGGTGTCTAACTGGAATCGTTGATTTTATGTAGCATTATTTAGCGTTTTGCGACATCTTGTGTATGTCAGTTTAGTTGAAGTCGATCTTACGCTTCATAGTTCACGTCAGGTAGAGTCTAGCGATTAGTAACTTAGCTACTCTGTAACGACGCTGTATCATAACAAATCTGGATAGGGTCGCCCTCCTTCTTCTAGGCTTGGGACTGGCACTGCTAGAACACGAACAGTGGCGGAATCGACAGAATTTATTTTAAACATCAGTTTAGTTACATCTCATGACAACATCGGCCGCTGACGTCATATCAAACATCGTACATTAGCAATTAGCAAAACATCGTACATTAGCAATTAGCATACAACAAGAACGTACAAACGAAACAGAAAACAACGGAATGTTGTTCGAGAAAAGCGGTTGGCTGAGGCTGCGTGTCGAAGGAATTCCAAAGAGTTCTTCCTAGAATACAGTGTAATTACAAACCAACTGGTGACTTCTGGTTGGAGAGAGCAGCTCTACCGACGACGTGAAACCAAGAACAACTCAGAGAGCGCAAAGGAAGCAAAGAACAACGGAAGAAAGAAAACCAACTCCCAAGCAGAATACAAACAGAAATTAACAAACTCTTTAAAGACGGCAAGGACCTATGAGCATACGCTGTCGTTAAACTACTACACGTGAATCGGTATATAATTACTGTTATGCATCGTCTATGTAAGGTAGCTTCGGCGATAACCCACAAGATGTCGCTAAGCACTGTATCAATCAATCTTTATTTCGAAGTAGTATATTCTTATACTGCAGCATTAAATCCACGACTGCAGTTATACACCTGTAAAACGCGTTATTCCTAGCTACATATTTGCTAATCGCTCTGAATTGCTAGATACTAAGCAAACTCCTTTATGTAGGGTAGGGTCGAGATTAACGGAAGTGACACTAGATGTCCATAAATTCCAAATAATGCTGCATTAATATAAAGATAAAGACACGACTGATGTTAGACGCCTTTAAAACGCTGTTATTCTTAGCCATATATTTATCTATATAATAAAAACCTCATCAGATGACCGACATTTAGACACTTTTAAAACGCTGTAATTCTTAGCTATATAATATTATTTATTAAAATAAAAAGAACCTTATGTGATGACCGATCTTCCACATCCGAAGAACGACGTCAAGCTTTCTCTCTACACCTACGACATCTGGCGAGCTGGACAAAACCTGAACATGAACCAGCGAATCCTACCTCCTTCAACTGAAGAAATTCTTTAACAAGTTGGGCTTCAAGGTGTCGACTTCAAACACCGTTGTCATTGAATTCAATCGTTACGGTTCACCAGCCTCTCACCGGCCGCGGAAATTTGGAACTTCGACTCTGAGGTGCGAAAACACCGTGAAGTTTCTTGGAGTGATCTTCGACAGTGTGTAATCTAGACGTCTTTGGGGGGGTAAATTTCCCCCCCCCCAGGATTGATGTTTTCCCCCCAGAGGCGAGCAATATTGTAATGTAGACACGTGTTGGGGTGGAAAATCCCCCCCCCCAGGAAACTTGTTTCCCCCCCCGACAAGAGGGGGACTAGATTACAGCCTGGATCTTCGACAGGTACCTCACCTGGACCCAACAACATAAAGAAAGTGGCCGATCGCTGCCAGAAGCGCCTCAACCTGATGCCCGCCATAGCCGGATAGCATTGGGACGGAAGCGCTTCGAGGAATGAGTCTGGCCGCCATTCAGGTCGACTGCGGAGAAATGTTGCTCCACCTTAGATGCAAGCAGCAGGTGGTGGAGTATATAATGAAGATAAACGCCGTCACAGATCACCCGACACAAAACAACGAAAGCTGAAAGTAGCCAGACACGATAGAGGCCCTAGGCGATAGAGGTCCAACGTTGAAGTCGCGGGTCCGATAATCCCTCTACTCGTCCACCGTGGAAGACCACCATGGCAACCAGTGTTATTTTCGTTCCTAAAATCATTTTAGTTTTAGTTTCTATTTCTGTCAGGTGTCAATCATTTCTATTTAGTTTTAGTTTTAGTTTTTTAGTTTTCAATCATTTTCGTTTCTATTTCGTTTCTATTCCTGAAATCATTTTAGTTTTAGTTTAGTTTCAGTTTCTCAAAACCAAATCATTTTAGTTTTCGTTTTTCAAATCATTTTAGTTTTAGTTTTCGTTTTTCACATAATTTTACTTTAAATGTAAGTTCTGAAAAAGTAGGTTAGCTTACCTTTGATGAAGAAGAAATTACTTGAGACCCTTATTAGCGGGACTTAGGTCCTTTCAGGTGCCCGAATTGTGCCCATCCGAGCATTCATAGTGTAAGACGATTTATGTATAACGTGTACTGTAAACGTGTTGATGGACCAATAAACTGGTGGTTATGGTTATGGTTATGATAAAGTTGGTTATAGACTCTAATCGCTTTATATATTCTGTAGAATCAGTCGTGGAAGAGAAGGATCCGAGTGGCTGACCCCTCTCCAAAGAGGGATTAATTCGAGCCTGAAGGAAAAGAAGAAGAAGAAGAAGAAGAAGAATCAGTCGTGTATGAGGTTCTTTTCTTGAAATGCAGGCATCCAGAGTCTGTATTGACGGGCTCTCCCTATCCTCCACTTTACGCTTAGACTGTGTTCTCTTGTTTCTACCTTCCTTTGAATTTAAGTGTGTGAACCTCGGCATGGTTATGACCTATGTGCGTTTTAAGATTTGTTGGATTTTTACCTGCAATAAAAAATTACAAAATATGTTTCTTATTGTGATTACTATATTTTCACGTACTAAAGTAAGGGTGTGTAGCCAAAAGACGGATGCGGAAAAAGTAGCGAGTATGATGCGTAAATTGCGTAGGTAGGCCTATACGTACCAGCTATGCGAACACCACACGGCTCTCCTTTGTCATTCAGAACTGTACATCGGCTTTTGTCGTTATCTTCTTCATATATAAAGTAATCCCATACATACTTTCGCGTATCCTACCGGATAAAAGCTTTACTAGACTCATTATTAATAAGAAATTTCGTAAACATGCACCCACAGTTTGACATAAATTGTAGACCGCAAACAGGAATAATTTTAGATATGTAGACATGCGCCGTTCAACTGCCGCGCCGATAATTCAATAAAAGAGATGGGCCCCTTGGTTGGATTTTCATTTTCGAATCTTGTTTTTAATAAAATACATGGTTGGATTTTCAATACTTTTCGTTCCAAAAATCATTTTCGTTTTAGTTTTTATTAGTTTTACATCCATTCTTTTTCGTTTTTATTTAGTTTTCGTTTCCAAAATCTTTTTCGTTTTCGTTTTTATTTCGTTTCCATTTCTAAAATCTTTTTCGTTTTAGTTTTCGTTTTCGTTAACGATTGACTTTTCTTTTTCGTTTTTATTTCGTTTTCGTTAACGATAACATCACTGATGGCAACTTCACCCTCCCGTGACAGACACCACTCCCCTGAGTAAGCTCAAAGACACCGACTACCTCCCCAGGAGGAGAGCCCTGATCGAAGGCCACTTGAAAACCTACGAAGGACGAGAGACTGTCTACACGGCTGGGTCACGGAATACAGCAGATAAAGTATATCGTGCTCCTTGTATATGCCTATGGAAACTATCGGATGAGGAACGGCACATCAGTCATGACAGCGGAAATGGAGGTCATGCAGAGGGCGATAGAATGGACCTACAACGCCAACAAACACCATGTTCTTCTTCTTTCAGATTCTCTAAGAGTCATCAAGAGTCTGGAGCAACAAAAGTTTCGGTAAATGTGTTCAGAATGTTTGCAGAATCTCTACTGTGTTTTATGTTATAATCATTTCTGCTATTTGATCCAGCAGTTTTCACGTCATGTCTTATGTCATGAAAGATCATTGAAATAAATAGCAACAAATTCTTCTGAGTTCACAAGAATTCGTTGCTATCGTAGTCAATAGCATTTGATGCCACAAGACAAGTCGTTAAAACTGCTTGATCCAATCACTGAATTCATAATAACATATCCTCTGAGAAAGACACGGTCGATGTTAACAGCGCTGATATCTACGAGATGTTGCTAAAATACTGCTGCATAAAATCCACGATCGCAGTTAGACACCTTTAAAATGTGTCTTTCTCAGCTACATATTTACAAATGGCGTTTAATATCCGGGCTCCGCCACTTCTCGTACTCTAGCAGTGCCAGTCCCAAGCCTGGGGAAATAAAAGGAGGGGGCGACGTTAATCATATTTGTTATGACAGAGTGTCGTTAAATAGCTACTAACTAAGATGTCGCAACACACTAAACAATGTTATATAAAATCAACGACTCCAGTTATACACCTTTTAAAGGTCGCCTTTCTCAGCTACATATTTACCAATAGCGTTCAGTCGCACGATTCGCCAGCACGGATTTTCAAAAAGCCTAAAGTCGACTTCAACGTAACTGACATCCACAAGATAACACTAAACACAGAGTTCAATTACCAGATTTGCCAATTACCTTTATGACGGTCTCTGATCAGAGAATTCCTTGGTCTTCCACTTTTCCTTTTCCTTTCAGAAAACCAACCAACCAATAATCTTATCTTATCTTATATGGTCACTTTTATAGCACCACTCACAGTATAGACTATTCAGATGCGCGCCCAGCGTGACAGACTCGATGGAAAAGGAAGGTCTTCAGGCAGCGGATAGAAAAGGGCGATTTTCCTAAGCAATATCTTCCTACGAAGTGAGGGTCATTCCACAAGGAAGGGCCAAGGATGACAAAAGCAAGATGATGAGCCATCGAAGTCCTAGCCGAGAAAGAGATTAAGGAGGTCCGCACACCGAAGATGGCGGGAAAAGAGGGTAGATAGAGGTTTACGCATTAGGTCACAGTTACTTTTCCCTGCTGAATCCTAGAGACCATGAGGAGGACCTGCATTAGATTCACGACTGCCTTTAGAGACCTGTAAAACGCCGCTAATCTTAGCTACATATCTCCCAGTCGCGTTCAATCGCTAGACCCCTACACAGTATTTCCTATGTACATGTAGGTAAGCTCGCGGTTAACCCAAAAGATGCCGCTAAACTCTAAATTCTGCTGCATTAAAACGCGACTAAAGTTACACACCTTTAGATCTAGTCAATCGCAGCTACATATTTACCACACGCGTTCAATCGCTAGCTTGCTACTGTAAACAGTTTGGTTTCATCTTTGTTAAATCTGTAAATATGTAACTATTTTTTCCTTGTGCATTTTATTTTATTGTATTAAGTACCACATTATTAGAATACACTTTTTTTATAATAAAATTCATGCATCAGCCTTAGTTATTTCTTTTTTCATATGGGTTATTGAAGAACCTATATGACCATTTTCTTGCAGTTGTTAAATTTTGGGTATGTTATGTTATGTTATATATAATTATAATAAAACTCTGATGTTAGTAAATTACTTACATATATAACATATTGATTAATGAGTATTTCTGTTACTATCCTCCAACATTTGGTTCTTACATGTCGTACTTGGTATGATTTGGTTCATGTATTGGAATAAATATTACTTTGAATAGTGCAGCGGTGTTGTATTGCTATAAGGGAAATATACAGGTAATTGTGATTTGAATACATTGAAATCCAACTTTAAAGATTGTAATTATATGTTCATATATGCTTTGTTAATCAACTAAATTTATAGTTGAGTGTGTAGAACACCTGAACAGTTATTTGAAAAAAAAAACCGGTAAACCACATGTTTCATTTAATGTGAATGCTGTTTATGAAATTGTTACTATTTCATACATGATATGATTGTAGCAGTAGATATTACTATGGAATGTCATTGGACTGTAGATGAAGAAATAAGAAAATAGGGCCGACTGTGCATTTATATTTGAAATTGTTTAAATATTTCTTGTGTGTGGTAATTGTTCCAAAATACTGTTTAAATTGCATCGAACATTTTATTAATATGTTAATATGTGTATCATAAACAATATTAGATATATTGCTTTAAATGATGTGACAATAGTGATATTGTGCAGCTCTGTTTAACACCTTTAAATGGTGTCTCTCGGATGCTATAAGTATTTTGTTTTCTGTGAATTGTACTTGTAAATTGTCGTCAACGGCCATTGATGTCAAAAGACGACGTTAAACTTTGGATTAATAATAAATCGCTAGCTCCAAGCAGGACTTAGCTATGGAGGGTAGGGTCGTCGTTAACGGAACTCATACTCAAAAGATGTCGCTGCATTCTGAATACTGCTGCATTAAAGCCATGACTGTGTGTAGACACTTTAGAAACGCTGTATTATTCTTAGTTACATAACATTATTTATTAATATAATAAGAACCTTATGTGACGACCGATCTCCCGGGCCCGAAGCCCGCAAGCAGCAGATAATGGAGTAAATCATCCATCCCAGATCACTCGACACAAATTACGCTAATCACCTTTGGCTTGACGTCGTTAACTAAATGATGTCAATGATGAATCTCATTCCAGAGTCTTGCCGTAGGCTATGGTTGACGTTTACCCGCAAGATATCGCGAAAGACTAAATACTGCTACGTTAAATAAACTCTAGTTGGACACCTTTTAAACGTCGTCACTCCCAACTACATATTTGGCAACAGCGTTCGACCGTTAGCTTAATTTTATTTTAAAGATGTCAATGCATCTGAAACTCACAAGGTGTGGTTATTATTAGAACGACGTTAATCGTCTTCGTTATGATGCGGCATCGTTAACTATAATTATAGGCAATAATTGGCCTGTAAGTTAATTCGCTGCGTTGCAAGATTTACACGTGTTTGCAGCCTTACGAGTTGAAAATATCATGTGCACCATAAAAACACCCTAATATACCTACATTAGGTATTAATCTCTATATTATATATCGCCATATCAGTAACCTGTCATCGACGAGGGAAGCGGAAAACAATTGATGACGAAAGTAAATGAAAATCAACCGAAATACATCAAAAACATTAAAGGCATCAACGGCATTTTTACCTTAAGATGTCGATAAACACTAGAAGACACACGGTCGCTAAATTACATGATAAGTTACGCTATGTATGGTACGGTCGACGAAATGAGTCGGAACTCGCAAGGTGGCGCCAATGGTACGTTAAGCTCTTTACATCTTAGAAAAATTAAATAATATCTTACTTAAACTAAAATAACATCTTGATGCGATCGACAGACTGAATTAGTAAAAAAAAAAAAGAGAACTAAACGTAGACTCAGCCGCCCTCTGGCCTTAGGAGGAGGATTACGGCATCTGAGCGAACCTACAAATCCGTTCGTCACTGTTTCGTTTCCTTTTTGAACGGACGGGTATTTTACTGTTCGAACAAAATGCCTCGTCGCAAAAGCAGAAGCAGGAAACTAAACCTCTACTACAACAACAGTAGTAGTGACGAAAGCGCAAGCGAAAGGATGGTCAAAGAAGCAGCGCCGTCGCCTGATGAACACCCTTCATCTGGCACGACCTCAGACGAAGAAAAGGAATGGGATCCAACCAGCGACAACCTCTACGATCAACTGGAAGACCAACTCTCTACGAAGAAGAAGACGAAGAAAAGACTGGCAAGGGACGACTTCACGAAACAACCCACAACAACAACAACAACAACAACAACACAGGAACAACAACGCAGCGTCGGTAAGCGTCAAAGACGCCAAAATACTCAGAAAAAACGAAACGTAAATGTAACCCCGAATCAAACTGTTATAACCAACGATAAGCCACAGAATGATGGCGAAATTCAGTGCATTGAAATGGCTGAACACATACACACCCATATACAGGAAAACACGCACACTCATATACAGGAAAACATGCACACTCATATACAGCAAAATAAAACCCAAACTACAGATACTACACCTGAAACACAAACACACACAAACACTGAGCCTGCCAACATTCACAACAACCCTGCACGTGCACATGTCAAAACACGCCCGGCCCTAACCGATGAGCAACGGAAAAGCCTAATGGAAACCCTCTCCCGTACAGTCTACATAGCTGGAGAGGGAGGTGAATTAGTAAAATTTTTCAAATCCAAACCCAGACAGCTGCAAAAGGAATTGGTTGAGAAAGCGGGAGGCCCGGTCGACAAAGTCTACCGTACTGACCGCGGGCTGAAGCTCATTGCTTCAAATCAATACCAACAGAAAAAACTACTGGAAATAAAAACACTCGATGGCAAACAAGTCGAGGTCAGCTTACCATTCGCCCTGACCAGGCCACACCCTGCAGAGTTGAATAAAATATCTCAACCTCCCATCGAAGAAGCCAACTACTTTGTTAAAGGCATAATCTATGGATTGCTAGAAAGCCAGGAAAATCTTGACGAGATTGCCCGGGAAATAGGGGCACAATACATGAAAAGAATAGGAAGGGACCTAACAACCAGCAAAACTACCTTAATTGCGTACTCTAAGGAGATGGACCTTCCCCCACATGTACATATAGACGGTCAGAGGTACAGAGTTCACCCGTTCATAGCGAAGCCACGAAGATGTGATCGATGCCAGAAGTTTGGGCACTTCCCAGATCAATGTCCAAATAACATAACTTGCAGCCGCTGTAGTGGTAACCACATCTACACTGAATGCCCCAATAAAGACTCTCCTAAATGTGCAAACTGTTCCCAGGAACACAGTGCAGCACATAGGCAATGCCCAGTATACATAAAAACTCAGGAAGTCCTAAAAATACGCGCTGTAGAAAAGGTCAGCTATGCTCAAGCACTTCAAAAAGTTGAAGAAGCAGCTAAGCAACCAGTTACTATACAACCAGATACTCCTATAGCAATAACCAACCTACTCAATGACCCGACACTAACATCGAATACTGAACCCTCGAATTCCATGATAGCCTTTACAAAACAGCCAGTAAAGGAGTTTCTTAGCATAAACGCAAACAGGTACAAAGCAGTCAACGCAACCACACCCTCACAGGACATGGCCGAAGACAGCCATATTCAGATTGCCAATATTGTTATATTTGTACTCGGATGTCTAAGCACTATAGACAAACAAGATTCTAAGGCCACAATAAAGAATATCATTTGTAAAGTCGCATCGGAATTTCTGTTTAGTGGCAATATAAACTTCTGCTGGAGGGATAGCCTAAACTAAATCGTACTTCTTTTGTTTCTTCTGAACACTAATAAAGCAACCTTCCCAGTATGGGACTAGTTATTTTGCAGTGGAACGCATGCGGTCTTAACGCTCATTGCGCTCAGCTCAAGCACCTTCTCTCTTGTACAACTACTTCCCCAGATCTCATATGCATCGAGGAAACATTCTTAAAGGACAAACATAACTCCCCAAGAATTGAAGGATACAGCATTGTCAGAAAAGATTGCAACACCAATGCTAGGGGAGGCCTGGCTACCTATATAAAACTAGGGTTGAATTTTACAATACTAAATACGGAAGAAATACCACATATAGAAATGCAAGGTATAGAAATTAAAACTACAAGCGGCCACATACAAATTATCAATACATATATAACTCCATCACATAACGTTGGAAATGACTTAGCAAAGATTTTTCGAAATAAGCGGACCATAGTAGTCGGCGACCTTAACGCACGTAATGCAGCATGGGGATGTACCAAAACAAATGGAAGGGGATACCGACTGGAGCAACTCTTAATGGCGGATAATCTAACTGTACTTAACACAGGCCAACCAACCCTTATTATTCCGAATAACTCCAAGACCATATCAGTCATAGACCTATCTATTGCTACACAGGACTTGGCACTAAACTGTAGGCACTCTGTACTAAACACAAACCTAGGGTCGAACCACCTAGTAACTATGACACATATTAACGAAGAAATAGACATAGAGGCCACACTTAGTATGCACTTGTGGAAGGTAAAACGAGCTGACTGGAAGGCTTATAAAGAAAATAGCAAATATCATATAACGGAAGGCTTACTGGATGATGACAACAATGACACCTTCAGTAATTTTATTGAGGCACTTACTAATCTCGCCAATACCTCAATACCAAGACGAACCCCATACAAAAGTGATAAAAATAAGAAACGTCGGCCGTTACCTTACTGGAATGAAAAGTGCAGTGAGGCTACATATAAACGAAATAAACTCCGCAATAAAATGCAAAAATCACGAGACTTGAAAGACTGTGTGGCCTACAAACAACAAGAAGCAGTTGTTAAATATACTATAAAATCGGAAGCCAGGGCTTGTTGGGCAAACTACTGCTCCGAAATGACAAATGAAACAAAGCTGGCAACCGTATGGACTATGGCCCGACGTATGAATGGCGTTGCCTCAAATACCACCATTCCAACTTTAACCGTAGATTCGAATAAAGCCGAAACAAATCTCGAAAAGGCAAATCTACTAGCAGCAACATACGCAAATACAAGCAGTCATGACAACTATACAAAGGAATTTCTTAAACACGTAGAACTGGCGAAAATCGAAAACGATAAGCAGTCGCTAACGATCACCCTAGATACTGAAGTCGATGCACTTAACGCAGAGTTCACGCTTAGCGAGCTAAAAGATGCCATCCGAAGCGTTAAATGCAACAAATCCCCTGGAGATGATCGTATACCGTACGAACTACTAAAGCACCTACATCGAAACGCACTGCGAGTCCTGTTAACATACTACAACAAAATTTGGGAAGAAAGTGACCTACCAGACGACTGGCACCATGCCACCATTGTGCCGTTACTAAAACCGACCAAAAATGCATCATTGCCAGAGTCATATCGACCAATCTCATTAACATCCACAATTTGCAAAGTCATGAAAAAGATGGTAACCAATCGTCTGCAGTGGTTTCTAGAAAGGAATAATCTTCTTAGTAAAAATCAAACTGGCTTCCGAAAAAACAAAAGTACCGTACATCACATTCTCCGATTACATGACTACATCTTAAAAAAGTTAAAAAATAAGGAAAGCGTGCTAGCTGTCTTCATTGACTTCGAAAGAGCGTACGACATGCTGCACGTACCGACACTCCTCCATAAATTACAGAATATTGGAATAACGGGTCACACGTTTAACTGGATTAAAAGCTTTCCGTCCAATCGAACATTCCAAGTGAAAGTCGGAGCCGAACTATCCGATAAATACATTCAGGAAAACGGAACACCACAAGGTTCCATTATTTCGCCGGTACTATTTTTACTAATGATAAACGATATTCCCCCAGGCCTGAACGGAGTTGATATGACACTATTTGCTGACGATAGTGCCATATATGTCGGCCACCGAAACATTAAAACTATAGAAGACAAAATACAATCGTCACTAAACGCAATCCATGAGTGGTGTGATAAAAACGGCTTCAAAATCTCAATAAATAAAACCACGGCAGTTCTCTTTTCATATGCACGCTCTAAACCGAAAATCGACCTCAAGCTTGGTAAGAAGTCCATAAAACTTGAGAAGACGGCTAAATTCCTGGGAGTGGTTTTCGACAACAAGTTAACATGGAATGCACACATAAATTATATCGTTGAAAAGTGCAAACGACGACTCAATCTAATGAGAGCTGTGTCAGGGTACACGTGGGGAGCGTCAAAGAGGACATTAATGACTATCTATAGGACATTAATTCGACCGATATTGGAGTATGGTGATATAGCTTTTTCAACAGCAAACAAGACTTCACTGGCAAAACTTACATCCATTCAAACTGAAGCACTGAGGCTATGCTGCGGAGCTGCCAAAGGAACCCCTGCATCTGCTTTACAAAATGAGTGTGGGGAAGTACCGCTGCATTTAAGATACCTGCAGAACGCTCTGAAATTCAGCACCAAAATCAAAGGCAGTGAACCCAGCCCAATTAGTAACACACTACAGCCACACTGGACGAATGAATATAAGACTAGACATAGCAAATTCAAATCCATCTATACACGAACCTCTGAGTGCCTATCATCATTAAACATGCCTTTCAAAGGTCCATCCTTTCCTCATACTCCACCCTGGTTAAATAAACCCATAAAGGTTAATACCAGCCTTCGAAAGTCAGAAAGCAAAAAGGTAGACCATCCCGATGGTATAAAACAATTAGTGATGGAGACAATACAAGAATACCAGCATCACACATGTATATACACAGATGGGTCAAAAGCGGGCAATGTAGCTGCTGCAGCCTTTGTCATACCCAGCGAGCATGTATATGGCACAATGAGACTATGCGATTATTCGAGTGTGTACGCTGCGGAATTGACGGCGATAAAGGAAGCTCTACAGTGGATCGCTGAAAATTACAGTGAAAAGCGCCACTTTGTAATATTTTCTGATTCATTAAGCGTAGTAACATCCCTCAAAAGATCCATATCAAAATCCAGACCCACATTGCTTGATGAAACCATTGGAGTGTATAATGGCATTGCATTGAGTACGGTCGAGGTAGTCTGGATACCTAGTCATCTGGATATCGAAGGCAATGAAATAGCTGATAGGCTAGCTAAGGAATCTCTTACCAGTACTCAGATAAACTCCACTAAATACCTAGAACTGTCCGAAGTTTACTTAATGATAGACTCTTATGTAATTAACAAATGGCAAACGGAATACACAAATGACCAGAGGGGACAATTCTACAAGGCTCTATATCCCACTGTTAACACTAACATTAAGTACATAGACTACAATCGGAGAAAAGAAGTGCAATTAACGAGGTTGAGATTGGGACATGTAAATTTAAATAACAGATTGTACAATCTCAAAATACATCCCACTGGCCTATGTGACATGTGCAACGTGCAGGAAACAACATCACATCTGCTACTACATTGTCAGAAAGAACACATTGCACAGACACTTCGTGAGAAGTGTGCCTCTAAGCATTTGGATGTGAATTTGAAAAATATTTTATGTAACACTGATTTGCAAAATGTGCTATATGGCGTGATTGCATGCATCTATAAAGACCGCATCCTGTAGTATAGGACTTCATCTCAATACCACACAACTATACTTGTACACATTAGGTCACCTGAGGTCAAACGTACCCTCAAGTGCACCAGACCAAAGACAAAGCACCAACACAGGGCCACAACATACAACATGCGGCAGGCACAGCCGAGGACTCCGGCTCAGCCCCTTCGTTCTGACCGGCTGGGTCATGACCTGGGAAATCTCACACTGCCTCTCGGCTGACGTCGGTAGACAACCTCGGCTGGAGCTACGAGTCCGATAACATGTTGACTGATGAGAATGACCCACTTAAAGAACTCTCGGGCAGTATATTAACATTCTCAACATATAAACGAATATACATGCCCCTGTACATACAAACGTACATACATACATACATACATACATACATACATAGGGCCTACATACATACATACATACATACATACAAACCACTATTAGGGCCTATTACAGGCTACGCTAAGAAATTCAATAGCCTATAGCGCTATAGGACACTCATTCGATTATTACATTTGAACGACCTTATGTTGTAAAATGGCATTATCCTGACTAGATTGTGTAAATAGCGCACAAATGAAAATCGTGTTTAAAGTTGTACAGAGGCAGAGTCACGCGCTTGTTTAGGGACGTGGGAGAAATTCGGTTAGAGTGATGGGAACAGTTAGGGAGCGTGACACTGTCTGAAAGTAATACATCGCTGTAAATAATCTTAAACGCTCCTGTATACGCCACATATAAATAGATATGCAACCTTCTATTCGTGTATATGTATATGCCCATATATGTACGTATTTCTATACGTCAAACTAAAATTCTTGTTTATTAATGGTCTGTGCCTAGACCTATAATTATACTAAATAACGTTTATACAGTTTACTTGAATTTCTGTTAGAAATGTTTAACATAATCATAAATGGTTCTTGTACATATTACTAGTAACTGAAATCGAGACTCAAATGTGTTAGCTACCGAAACAGTTTAAAGAAAATCGTGTTAACGAACTGTATAGTTTAAATGTGCATGCTGTTTGTAAAATTGCAAATGTACGATGTTTGATATGACGTCAGCGGCCGATGTTGTCATGAGATGTCATTAAACTGATGGTTAAAAAAAAAAAAAAATCCGCAGATGTAGTTGACGGTTACCATATTCCTATCTAGGTCAAGAAGATCGACTTTATCGTATTTAACATCCACAAGATGTCGCTAAATATTCAATGTATTATTTTAACCTGCTACACAACGAATGGGCCTAGGCCTATTAATGACATTGTAAAGTATTTTCTACACCTTTAAATGGTGTTTTTTACTTAATAAATTCTTTGATATCATTGTGTTGTTCATAATTTTGAATTGCCGTCAAAGGTCTTTGATGTCATATGACGACTTTAACTTTGAAATAAAAACATCGGCAAATTAAGTATCAACTACACTATCGAAAAACATTTCATAAGAGTATGGTCGACGTTAACGGCACTGAAACCCATAAGATGTCGCTAAACTGTAATACTGCATATTGACGACTGCAGTTAGACACCTTTTTAACGCAACCACTCTCAGCTACATATTTGCCAACTGCGTTCAATCGCTAGTTGTAGATCTTACGTTCGGTCGACGTCAACGCAACTGAAACTCACAAGGCGCAGTTACGCACTGAAATATTCTGTGTTTTTATTGTTTTGTTATATATGGCTAAATTTCCGGATGCCACAAAACAGGCGAGCAGAGCCATTCAGAACTGTAATTTCAAGGTAAGAGAGGAGGAGCTCAGATCAGAATAGGTAGCATTTCCAAAATCTGTTCTGGAGAAAAAGAAAGCTTGGATCTGCGCAGAAGTTAACCTGTGTTTGTGCGCAGTAGCGCTATAGAAGTAAGTAATACTATAGAGTAGACGATGAGAATTCGGGGTCAATATGAGAGTCAGCACAGTGCTATGGAGAAAATAGTTGGTCGTGGGATGTTGCAGGAACGGAACCAGTGCTGCTCTGACTCCTTTCTTTGGTCACTCAGGAAACTCAGATTCGGAACTCCTCTTTGAGTTTACGAATTCGAATACGGTTGATAAGGTGGAGCTGGCGAGTTTGCAATTAGTAGTCGAGGCGGTGAGAAAAAACTACGGCAAGTGCAAGCATCTGGCATAGCAAGACGATTAAGATAGAGTACTGTACGTGTTAAAAGAATATATATCTGACTGAGCAAAGACAGTTAACTCACGGGCGCTGACTTCCCGAACCGAAAATGTCGGTAAATAGGCATTAAATCCACCAATTCAGTTAGACACCTTGAAAACTTATTCATTCCAGCTACATATTCACCAAATCGCGTTCAAACGCAATACCTTATTCATCAATTTTGGTCTCGTATGTACTACGTAGGATAAGGTCGACGTAAACAGACAAGATGTGGCTAATATAAAATATTGCTGTATTAAATCCACGATTGCAATTAGGCACCTTTTAAACGCAACCACTCTCACCTACATATAAGCCAGAAGCGTTCAATCGCCAGTGGAAGGTCATAATTTTATATCTGTCATGTAATGTCGACGTCAACGCAATTGAAACTCCCATGGTGCCGTGATGCACTAAAAATATGCTGTTTTCGGGTGGTGCCAGACCAAATTCTGGAAAATGGAGGATGACGACGCCAATAATCTTCGCTATGATACGGCGTCGTTAACTACACATTAATTAGCCTGTAGATTCAGGAACTGCATTACAAGGTTTACTTTAGTTAGGGACCGTGCCATTACGTATGCCCGTAATGTAATGCTAGCAGTGTAAGTGCAATGCCCGTGATGTAAATGTAATGCTAGCAATGTAATGCCTCTGATGTAAATGTAATGTAAACTGTCTCTTTTGGTGTCCGTGGTCCAACAGAAGATCTGTGATAGAGGTCACTTAGAGGTCATTAACCGTTGGATGGAGGGTTTGGGTTAATTCTCATCTCGAAATCAGAGATTCTGGATGGAGGAGGAAGGCGACGCTAATCATCTTCGTTATGACACGGCGTCGTTAACTGCATATTAACTGGCCTGTAAATTCAGGGACTGCATTACAAGAATTTCATCTGTTAGAGACCGTACGATTACGTATGCCAGTAACGTAAGTGTAATACCCGTAATGTAAATTTAATGCTCGTTATATATATATATATATATATATATATATATATATATATAATGCCCGGATTTTAAATGTAACGTATAGCGTTTGGGTGCACATGGTCCTCCGGAAGATCTGTACTAGGGGTCACATGAAGGTCATCAGCTGTTGGATCAGAGATTCGGAGTTTGGGTCTCTGCTGTCGACGGACAGATTGTAAAAGAGACTGCGATGACGATTCTACCATTTATTAATCTAGCGTATCTCTTCAATGGCGGATTAACTATACGGTCAAACTAGAACATGACCTATAGGGGAGGGGGCGGCACATTCCAAAGGACCACAGAACTTATAAAATGAAATTATTAAAGGCTTGAACACTTTCTTCTTACAGCTCTCTGCGATAGAGCAGGTTGAAAAGTCCAATTGTGAGAGTAGTTTTTAAACATCTATTGCGCTGGTCGGTGTCTAATGCACAAGGCATCAACCGATGACGCACCAGAACCAAACCGTAATCTGTTATGTAACTAGTGCAAATTTGTATCTTAACCAGTATATTTTCCCGTCATATTATGACGTCATATTATAGGCCTATATTGTATCGTTGGTTATCGCCGTCGTCAAGACCGCCGTCGTCAAGACCGCCGTCGTCAAGACAAACGGTTTATGTTTCACAATAGAACAGAACCCGTTTGTGACGTAGCGTTTATCGTCGGACGGACACTATATGTTCTAGTTGCGCTATATCAGCTCTGATGTTCAATAAACGAGTATTCAATATTTAAACGATCAGTCTGTGAGACAGAGAGGCAGCGTATGTGTGGACAAGCAATTTGAAAGTTTTAATTTGAGAACGAAATGACACAAGCGACTCCAGCAGAACGCACAGACACAACAGGGAGAGAGTTCCAAAAACTAGGTCCAGCAACCGAAAAAGCTCATTGACACAGTTCTTGGTTTAGCTACATGTACGTCAAAGATAATCAAACATCGGTTATTAAGTTAGACACCCTTAAAACGCAACACTTTCATGTATATATATATATGTATACCAGTCGCGTTAAATCCCTAGATCTACCGACATTTCCAATTTTACGAAGTTTAAGATCAATTTCAACGCAACTTACATCTAAAATATGTCGCTACTCACTAAATACTAATGCGTGAATTCCGCGATTTCAGTTAGACACCTTTAAAACACAGCTAGTGTAGCTACATATCTGCCCGTCGAATATGCCAAACTAATTTCTGTCGACGTCAACAGCCTTTGTTGCTATAAGATGTCGTTAAACTCTGGATCCATCCAAATGGCTGAATTTCTGTTAACACTTTAAGTAGCGTAAGGTCGACTTCAACGCAACTGACATCCACAAGAATATAAAATAATAATAATAATAATAATAATAATAATAATAACAATAATAATAATAATAATAATAATTAAATTCTTTATTATTTCAAACCGACAGACGCAGTAAGATTACATTGACACACGAAAGTACAATCAATATCTAATTAAACACACGGTTTGGCAGCCATGCCTGTTTCGGAAGAATTTGTTCCTGTCGACGTGTACGTCCTGTGATGCCTCTAGTCTAATCTAATTAATAATAACTTCTCCTGTAAGATAGACAAGTTCGACGTTAGCAGAACGGAGACTCACAAGATCTCGAAAAATTCTGAATACTGCTGTGTTAATCCACGACTTCAGTTACACACCTATAAAACAGAGCCATTCTCAGCTACATAATACGTTAAATCGAAATAAGTACAAATGTTTCTTGTATACCATACTAGATATAAATAAAGCTGAGACTCAGATGATATGTTTCATGTAGTTGCCGGAACAGTTTGAACAGAATCATGTTAGATTACATAGGCATATGTATGTATAATTGCATATGCTTATACGTACACGTATAACTATATGTCAAACTAAAATTCTTGTTTATTAATGGTCTGTGCATGCCTAGACCTACTGATTAACCTTTATAGCTTACATTTAACCTGAATTTCTGTTAGAAATGTAACATATTTGACATAACCACGAATGGTTCTTGTATATCTTACTAGTAACTGAAATCGAGACTCAAATATGTTAGCTGCCAGAACAGTTTAAAGAGAAATCGTGTAAACGACCTGTATAGTTAAAATGTGCATGCTGTTTGTAACATTGCTAATGTACGATGTTTGGTATGACGTCAGCGGCCGATGTTGCAATGAGATGTCATTAAATTGATGGTTAAACAAAACAAAATCGCTAGTGTATCCTTCTTAATTTTCTACGTAGGGTAAGGTGGACGTTAGAAAACAATGTCGGTAAGTAATAAATATTGTTGCATTAATCCGCCACTTCAGTTAGTCACCTTTACAACGCAACCATTCCAGCTAAATGTTCACCAAATCGCATTCAATCGCTTGACTATTAGTTCATACGAAGCGGAAGGTCGACTTCGCCGTAATACATATAGGTCATCAGTTAGAGTCTCTTATGTAGGTCTACGTTAGTAGTTGTATTTAGACTACTCCAGCACAACCACCCAATAACTAGGTTCATAATGCAATAACCACCCAATAACCACGCAATAACCACATGACGTCACGACCATCGTATGAGTCATCGAAACTATTGGAAATTCCCGCAGTTTCGATGACTCGCCTATGAGTCATCGGGTGATTACGTTGGTTTTTATAACCGGTAGTTATAAAAGCTATGATTCATCTTATTCTTGTGTGTAGAAAAGACGTCTTTGTCTAGTGAATCGATCGATGACTATGACGTCGGTTACTTTTACCTGAATAGACGGCTTAGCTCCGATATAGATATTATCGATTCGAATATCGCAAACGACTTTACAACGCGTATTTATGAGAGTTTTAGGATCGATCGGCTCATCCTCTGAATCGTAAAATCCAGTAGTTATCTTAGGCGGCACATCCGGATTTCTTGATTTTTCATAGGCAGTTAAAAGTTTCGGATATAGAGTAGGAGGTATATCGGAAAGGATTTTACCTTTCTCTTTCTTTCTGTAAAAAATATCCATTTGATCAACATCCGCATCCATCTCGTATTTATTAAGCGCGTCTTTCACATCAGATTTTTTAAGATGTTCTTTTACCAGTTTTAAACACGATTCAAAAATTTCAATCGTTTTCGCTTCGTCTTCGGTTTGGCCTACCATTCTATCATACATGTTTAATGGTAAAGAATACGAGTCTAACAGACCCGTTTGTGAAGATTGATTTTCTTGAATCCCATAAGAATATAGCGGTGGAGTTTTTATAGATATTTTATCGATTGTCCCGTCGTCGTATTTGTACTTTAGAAATATGCGTTGAAATTTCCTTTCGGTGGGAGTAGTCATTTTTGTAACGTCTTCGAAAATAACATTATTTATATCAAAGTTTTTCCATGTGATTGCCATAGTGTCTGCTTTTATATGAATATTATTTTCTTTAAGTCGTAATAGCATTTCTGAATAGTCGCTTCACAACGTCATCAGTGCTTCGTTATCTACCCACGAGTTGAAGGACTCATTATACCCCACCCATTTAACGAAGGATCTCTTCCCACGCGACCTGATAATCTTTTCGATTCTAAATATTTCTTGAGTCGTCTTCTGCAGCTCCTGTTCATAGAATGAGCCTTGTATCTCCTCACCGTTAGAATCAGTAATCTTGTAAGTTGGAGGATCCGTGTATTGAACCTGAGATACTATAAAAACCTCCTCCGTCCATCTAGGGAGATATCCTTTCGAAAAAATATTCTTCTTTTTAGTTATTCTGACTTTATCTCCGATCGAGAATCTAGGCGCAACAGGCTGTGAGACTTCTCCACCGTATAAGTTCATAAATACAGTCTTTTCATTCGTTTTCATACTAGCCTTAGCGGGAGTCATTTTGATGGAAGAATGTCTTGTATTGTTGTAATTACTAACCATTCCGTCTAAAACGTCGATATATCTTCTCGTTGAATTAGCTGTAAAGTACTTAAACATTTTATCTTTCATCGTCCTATTCCATCTCTCGACTACGCAAGATTTTTCTTCATTCTCCGTAGAGTATAACCCAACCAAATTCTGAACGTCTTTGTTATAAAACTCTTTCCCCTTATCTACCCATAATTTAACAGGCTTTCGTCCACTCTCGAGTATCTTCACGAAGCCGCTAGCTGTAGATTTCCGACTCTTATCATTCAATGGCACTATCCATCCGTACTTTGAAAACACATCTATAACGGTTAATAGGTATTTCACACCATCGTTTTCTTTAGCGAAGGCTTGCATATCAACTAAATCAGCAGCCCATATCTCATCTATCCCACTAACGTACACTTTTCTCTTTCTAAAATGTTTTACTACCGGTTTATGTAATTCATCCGCTAATTGATCAGTCCATTTCGGGTCGGGGCTTTTTTTAAACCTAACCCGAGACTCGATTTAACAGACAATATAGGTTTAACTACCGCTCTCTCCATACGCTCTCGGATAGTAGGATTAGGAATATTATTCAAATCATTAATCATTGCTCTATCGGCAACATTCCTAGAAGCCGTATCAGTGTGTCGATCGTAAGCCAAGTCGTGGTGGTAAGCCGCGTTATCTACTCTGTTGATGGGGTTACTCCAATCTTTAGGAGTTCCATCGGGATTCAGTCTCAAATCCAACCTAGTCCCAGGTCCTGTAAACGAATGACCTGGAAGATGCATCTCGCCTGGATATTTAGCCCAAGGTAACTTCATGTTTCTAGTAACCGAATTCAACGAACCGACTAGATCTCCGCCTTTCGCAGCGGCTCCTTTAACGAATTGAGTTTTTGTTTTCCCGCACACAACGCATACACCTCTTTGCATGGGTCTCCCATTCTTAGCCATGACATCTTGTATATCCTTAGTTTCGGTCTGTCCTTTACACTTTACGCAATACATTTCGGTTTTAATATAGAAGTTTTATATATTTAAAATGGAAGTGAAAGACTTAACGTGGAACGATTTATCATCGAAAAGATTTAATATCAACCTATTACCTAGAAGTATAAGAGGTGTAATAGTAGGGAAATCGGGATGTGGTAAGACGACGTTATTGTTAAACTTACTTTTGAGACCCGGATGGCTCGACTATAACAATTTGCAAGTATTCGGAAAATCTCTATTTCAACCGGAGTACAAAATTATAAAGAAGGCATTCGAAGAAAAACTGTTAAAAGAAGCGATCATCGGGTTGTTTAACATTCGAGATGAGATAATGAGGTCTAATATATCTCCGGCGTGCGTTGTTGAAGAGATAGCGGAAATTGCAAGAGACAAGTCGGATATCGAATGCAGGTTTTACGAATCCGCGGAAGATGTGCCGGATCCTAGTGACTTAAGCAGCGCAAAAAATAACTTGATGATTTTTGATGATTTACTTTTGGAGAAGCAGAACAAATGTGAAAAGTATTATGTTAGAGGCAGGCATAGTAACGTGGACTGCTTTTACCTCTCACAAAGTTATTTCGAACTGCCTAGACGGACTATCAGAGGGAATGCAAACTTTATTTGCTTATTTCCACAAGACGGGAAGAATGTTGATCATATCTATACCGATCTCCTAAGTACGGACATGCCTAAGGAGGAATTCGTAAAACTATGCGAGGAGTCGTGGAAACAACCGCATCAATTCGTAGTTATCGACTTAATGAGCAAAAAGAGCACCGGTAAATACCGACGTGGATTGGATGAATTTTACATTCCCAATTCTGAATTAAAATAATATAATACACTAGTAAAAATGGAAGAACTCCTCGTGAAGATACAGGTGAACACGGCACAGACTGCGAGTAACACGAATCCTAAATCGTCGTTTTACATTTTGGTAGACAACGAAAAGAACAGAACCGCACGAATACAAACGAAAAACAATCCGGTAATCGAACTAGATAAAACCAAAAAGTACGAAATGGCTCTAGTCGATTTGTATACTTACTACGTGTTTCCTAACATAGACGCGAGCAACAACAACTTCCGGTATTCCCCAGATAACGGTGTGACGTGGTTTGACGTAGATATTCCGGAAGGGTCCTATGAACTCACGGATATAAACGACTACGTGAAGAAAATCATGAAAGAGAACGGCCATTACGATGTCGGAAACGAAGAACATAGCATTACGTTAGAACCGAACACTAATACGTTGAAGGCGGTGCTGACTATCGCTACGAATTACGAGGTCGATTTTAGAACCGCGAACTCGATTAGAAGCGTTCTAGGTTTCGAAAGTCGTCTATACATATCCGGGTATAACGAATCGGAGAACATCGTGAATATAATGAACATAGACAGCTTTAGAGTAACTAGCGATATAATCGGAGGTTCGTACTCGAATGGATCAACGACGAATGTGATATATTCGTTTTTCCCAACCGTTGGACCTGGTTATAAGATCATCCAAATCCCGGCTAATTTAATCTATCTCCCCGTTACGATGAATACGATTTCATCGATGGAAACGAGACTTACCGACCAAAATGGAAAACTAATTAACATTAGAGGGGAAGCAATGTCGATCAAGTTTCATATTAGAGAAGTGTGAAGATTATTAAAAGTTTATCTTAGTTATATATAAAATGACTCAGTACACAAAATTCTGTGTTAATATTTCAGAAGGACAAAAAGACAAGATTAAACGAGCGCTCGAAGCGGGAAGCGATGGCGTTAGTATTAGACTATCTCACGATGATATGGATGGAGACCACGTTTTAGCTTTTACGAAAGCGCAAATTAACAAAATGAAGAATGCTTGTCAGAACGGAAAGGGCGCGACGATCAAAATGAGTAAAACGCAATTAATATATAACGCTAAAGTCGAAGGCGGTTTTATCGGAGCTCTATTACCATTTCTAGCTACTGCCGGAAAATTTCTTCTTTCTAGCGTAATACCTAGTTTAGCACAAGGCGCTTTAACGGGTATAGGTTCCGCAGCTGCATCGAAAGTTGTAGATAAAATAAGCGGATCGGGAGTAGTGTACGTTAATAGAGACGGCCTGGCTTGTAAAGTAATACCGGATGGAAATGGGTTGTATCTATCTCCGTGGTCGAAAAGCAGTACGATAGGAACGGGATTGTATATGAAAACGGGTAGCGGATTGTATATGAAAACGGGTAGCGGGTTGTATATGAAAACAGGTAGAGGGCTTTTACTAGGCCCTAATTCGCCATTCCAAAATATTCCGATTCTCGGTATGTTGCTTTAAAAATAATCCTCGTATAAATAAAATGTTGGGATTCAACAGACCTATCCATAAATTTATAACGAAACCCACACGTCGGGTTGAAGTTAGAACCCAACCGAAAGAGGTGCGTTGGACGTTGAAAAGAGTGACGCATACACCCTGCAGACAACTGGGTGGACTAAGATGGGAGATTTTTGCGCAACAACTGATAACGATTCAACCTAGAGAAACAGCTACGGTGGCGCTAGGACTAGGTGTTCGAATGACGAAAGGATCGTGTTTAGTTTCGCTTAGACAGGAAATCGAAGCGAGTCTACGAGATGGAGTCGTTATCGGACAAGTAGAAGACATCGAAATTACTATTCAAAACGACTCCGATTCCGTAGTTAGTATAATCGAAGGCGATTCGTTATGTTTCGTTAATTACCAAAAATATATCGCAGTTTAAAAAATTATATCGCGTTATTATAAAAAGAATGGAGATCCCACTGAAAATCGATGGAAGCGCCCATGCTTTCCGACTTTCGAAAATCACTGAAATTCAACAAGAGCTCGAGCGGGAACTCAAAAAAAGAGAGACTCTAGGAAAAAAGTATCGTAAAGGCGTTAGGATTATCAACGTAGTAGACGGTATATCGACTCTAGTCGCGTTGGGCTCAACTGCTTCGGCAATCACGGTTCTGTCTACGATAGTCGCGGCACCTATCGCGTTAGGTCTACAAGTACTGGCGGTTGGAGCGGGTGTTTTCAGCGTGATCGGGCGCGTAATCAACAGAAAGCTCACGCCAAAGGCGGAGAAGCACGAAAATATTAAAACGTTGGCTGAAGCGAAACTCAACACCATCAGTCACTACATCTCGAAAGCTTTGGAAGACGGTAATATTTCAGACGAGGAATACTCGTTAATTCTAAACGAACGCGTGAAATTTAACGAAATGAAAGAAGAAATCAGAAAATCGAGAAATAGCGGAGAAACTATAGCCGAGTCGTTGAAGGACGCGTTTGCGAAATCGAAGGAAAACGTAGAACGTGAAACGTAAAACATAAACGTAAACGTAGAACGTAAAACGTGTGTAAAATCACGTTCGTTATCGCGTTTCATTTCAATGTTTTAACGCGTGTTCCAAAAACGCTTTAAAACATTATACCACCTATTTAAAAAATGTCATTTCTAAAGATTAACGATCCCACCAAAAGAGACTTTATCGTCGAAGAGTTTCTGAAGACGAAGAAAAACATTCAACGAGATTATTTATCCGAGAAACTAGGCGATATAGGATTGCAGCGAGATTTGGTAAAGTTGTACAAGCCGATCGTGGACTCGCAATCGACCATATCGAAAGAAAAAAACGCTTTGTTATCGACTATTAAGGAAAACTCAGCAGCCACGTCTAACGCTCCAAACGCGCTTCCCGCATCGATATCGTCGTCGTTAAAAGCCATACAGCTTCCGCAGTATCCCTCGATAGAGGCTTACGAGGATCCCGTAGAAGACGTTAGAATGTTAGAATTAGGAGACGTGGCAACGAAATACTTGTCCCAATACGCCTCTAATAAAAAGTCTACCGATACGACGTTCGGTCTAAATTCAAAAAAAGACGGGAAATTTTATATCGGAGACACACGCGTATCGTTCCAGAACGACGATATAATAGTCGGAGAGAAGACTTATACAGGTACTCCAGGACTTTGGGAGCTAGTGACTATGGCTAAACCGAACAGTTCGATTTACGACGACAACGATATGTCCGATTACGTCGAGATTCTAGACGCGACGAATGCGATGAGGCAACCTAACAATCCGAGTAAACCAAAATCGTCTAGAAGCGAAAAGTACAGAAACATCATTAAACCGATATGGGAAATGAAGTCTGGAAAACAGACGCCGAAGACGGGTAAAGGAGTCGTCGTAATTCCGCAAGATCCGAATGCTTTAGTAGAAATGTTGAGTCTACGATTCGCTAGCTACGACGCGGGTAATACGGGAGTGAGAAACGAGATCGTTGGTATATGCGATGAACTATTACAACAAAAAGAGATCGGTAAAGAACAGTATAAAAACTTAATGTCGCGATTATAAAAAACTTGGAAGAGTTACGGTCGTGTGATTCTGTAACTCGCTTTAGTTACAGAATATCGTTTACATAAGTGTCGTTGTCGTATACATCTCCCATATTTCATCGTTTATACGCTCATGAAACGCAACCTTCGCCGTGAAATACCTCTTTTCCAAGCTATTGAGCTTGTTCTTAAGGTCGTGAATGATCGACTCGAATTCATTAGCAACGATCTTTTTGGTAAGCTCATCCGAGTCGTAATCCGCGATCAAACTCGTAGTCTCTTCAGTATTATTCTCCGCGTTAGAGACAACTTTAATGTAGTGGCAGTCGCTACACTCGCTGTCGCTACACTCACTGTCGCTACACTCACTGTCGCTACACTCGCTGTCTCTATACTCGCTGTCGCTACACTCGCTGTCGCTACACTCGCTACATTCTAAAGCGTCTCCGACTAGGTCGAAAACGTCGGTTACGAATTCACTACAAGCGTCTTTCACTTCGGAAATAAAAAGGGATATATTCTTTGCGTTATTAGAAGCCAGAGTTAAAAATGAGCCGGCCGATTTTTCAACATGTTCTTCGTAGGAATCCATTTTATATTCTCGTGTTGTTTTTATATTAACGGGAGAATATAAATAAACATTCGTAATTCTAACATCAAACTGGATATAAAAACTTAATGTTGCGATTATAAAACATGCTCGTCATCGCTAATAGAAGAATTAAGAGAAAACACGTTATAGGAGGAGCGGGAATAATGGATACTATTACGGGAGTGTTCAAGAAGCTCTTCACTTCGGATGTCGGTAAACGAGTCGCATCGTCCGCCCTTAGCGCTGGTAAAGACGCCGCGAGAGAGTTGGGTAAAAAGGCGCTAGAAGTTGGGAAGAATACCGCCGTAGAAGCTGGTAAGCGAGTGATGGATAAAACCGCGGCTAAACTCTTAGCTTCCTTAGCACCATCGCCTCACGTAGTCGAAAACCAAAAGGTCGAAACGATACCAGCGCTTACGCAATCGAATGCGGCTATCTTAGCACGGCTAATCGATAACGATGTAGGAACTACTGATATTAATAAGATACTAGCCGGTGACGGACTTTCTTCGAATACCGTGTCCATTCGAGATCTAGTGCGTAGTCTAAACAAAAACGGAGCGGGATTGAAACTCGCGTGAGTTTAAATAAATAATCTTTAGTAATTAAAATGCAATCGAATATTCTAAACATTACAGCACCCACAGAGGTCGATGAAGGAATCGAAAAATACGAATGGCATGAATACGAACCAGCAGCGAGAACGACTTTTAACACACCCGGCGAGATTCGTATAAATATCGAAACTCAAGATCTATTTTGCCATCCCGCCGAATCTTACCTGCTTTTCGAAGGTAGGCTAGTCAAAGCGGATGGAACAGCGTACGCTAATGCTAACGCTGTAGCCCTCGCGAATAATGGACTCTTGCATCTTTTCAGCCAAATCGCGTATTCCCTATCGAATCAAGATATCGAAACGGTATTTCACCCAGGACAAGCAACTACGATGCTTGGTTTGCTTAAATATCCGGACGACTTCGCCAAAGCGCAAGGTCTTAATCAATTATGGTGTAAAGATACTGCAGCAACCGCGGTTATGGCGGATAATGCGGGTTTCGCGACTCGTCAAGGGTATCTTATTCAAAAACCAACGGCTAAGGGAATGTTTAGTTTCGTCGTGCCCCTTAAGCATATTTTCGGATTCTGCGATGATTACGAGAAAATAGTGTACGGTTTTAAGCACACGCTAACGATGGTTCGCAAATCGGACAACGACGCTATTTTTAGACTCGCTGCCGCGGATGCTGGGAAAGTCGACGTCGAGAAAATCTCGTGGTTTATGCCGCACGTTACTCCCGCGGATATGGAGAAGATGCAATTGTACAAAACTATCGAATCGAAAGCATCGGTACCCGTTGCGTATCGAGCTCGTCAATGCGACACTATATCAGTTCCTCAATCGAATACTTTTAGCTGGCGTCTTAGCGTTAAGACGGCTCCTGAAAAACCTAGATGGATAGTCGTCGGATTTCAAACCGCTCGAAGCGACGGCAACCAAGAACATAACCCATCGATTTTCGATCATTGCAACCTCAAAAACATGTACGTGATGATGAATCAAGAGAGATATCCAGCGGTCGACTACGATCTATCGTTTCCCAACCAGAAATTTTCGAGAGCTTATAGAGACGCGGCGTCGTTCAGCGAAAAGTTCTACGGAATGGATCCGTTGATTACGCAAAGCAACATCACTCCAGCCGATTATAAAGAGCTATATCCGCTCATAGTTTTCGATGTTAGTAAACAGTCGGAAAGACTGAAATCGTCGATCGTCGATATCCAAATCAAAGCTACTTTCAACGCCGCAGTCCCAGCTGATACCCAAGGTTACGCGGTTATAATTTCGGATAAGTTGCTAAACTTTCAGTCAGATGGACAGAAAATGAGCGTGGTGTATTAATCGTCTGTATGAAAATACAGTCTGTGTTTAAAGAAACTCTTGTAATATATAAAATGAAACTGACAGAATTGCAAAAGTTAGCGAAGGAGAATAAGATTAGTAGGTATTCTTTTCTCAACAAACCAAAACTAGCGGCGTTGCTGATCGAGAAAGGAGTGCTTACTCAGGAGGAGTTGGATAAACAACCGCTGAAAGTGACGAGTAAGGATGAAAAAGAAAGGTTGAAACGTATAAGAACGCATCCTAAACGCGTACAAATTTTGGATAAGGAAACGGACGCGATCGTTTTATACCCATCGACAGGGCCTACTATCCCCCCTGTGAGCTGGAAGCAATCCCCCTTACTGTAAAACCCTCCCCCATTTTTCCATCCCCTTCCTCCACTACACCTCCCCACTCCCATCCCATTCCCCACTCAATCCACTCCACTCCCCTTTACCCCTCCTGTACATTCCCCCTCCCCTCCCCTCCCCTTGAAGTGGGGGGTCCGGGGGTCCTCCCCCGGAAAAATGTTGGATTTCTACATTGCCGTAGGCGAGTTTTAGCACTTTTTTGGAGCAAGAAAACTGGCTTTTGAAGACTACATTTTAGTTCAACTGAACTGTTGAATTAATTTCTGCAGGGCTCCCAGTGCACTGTAAAAATTTTATGGGACAAGCTGTAATAAATATGGCACAAAATTTAAGTGCTACAATTATTGTTGTGAAAATGGGATTACCAGGTCTTGAAATATTCCTGCAAACATACATTCTTGAAATATTCCTGCAAACATAATTGTCGGCTGGATAACACTGTAGTAGGCAGGGATGGAGCCTTTTACCGCTGCATTACACCAGAAATGTGCATTCATAATGCAATCTTTAAAATCCCCATATATTTGCTGAACAATATTTTAACATGTGTCCCATATTTAGGAAATTTCTAAATCAACAGGATTGTGATTGCTTTTCTTCAATTTTTAAAATACTTTTTGCATCTTTCATCAACAAAAGATAGCAGAACATAATGACCAATAGCTAAAGAAAAACAAGTAATAATGATACACTATAACACTGCTTAGACACTGTACGGTAACCTCAGCAAATATTGCATGGCCCATAATACTGATACATCACAATACAATACTTTAAGAATCATTAGTAATTAGTCACTTTATTAGTCACTAATTATTAGAAATTAGTGACTGTGCCAGGGGGAAAACTTTTCCCCCCCTGGCCCAAGTAATAATGATACACTATAACACTGCTTAGACACTGTACGGTAACCTCAGCAAATATTGCATGGCCCATAATACTGATACATCACAATACAATACTTTAAGAATCATTAGTAATTAGTCACTTTATTAGTCACTAATTATTAGAAATTAGTGACTGTGCCAGGGGGGGAAACTTTTCCCCCCCTGGCCCAAATTGGAAGCAGTCTGATTCCTTCCCCCCCTACGTAGTAGGCCCTGCCCATCGATGTATAAGGCCGCGAAAGCGTTTAACCAAAGCGCGGGTTTAATAGCGATGTTTAATGGGAAAGTATATAAAAACAGATACGAAATTACGGTTTTCGATGTAAACGAAAACGCTGAAGACATCTTCTGAATAATGTAACTTACAGATACCTATCGCGTGTACTCGAACGATAGGTATCTCCGGTTAAAATTTCTTTTATATCACTAAGGTCGCAAGAATGCCACTGAAAAGTCTCTAGCTATTATGTTTGTGGCGATGGACGAATAAACGAATATCTCGAGGTAATCGGTGCCGGTTAGAAAAACTATAGTACTACCGGTTGAATTGTTATGCGCAATTCCCGTACCCCCTCCACCTGCAATTTGCATGTGCGACACCCCGTTTTTATACAGGAAGACGTTAGCAAAAGCGGTATTACTCGCGCTACAAAATTCTATGTACGTCGTAACGATATAGTATCCGGCTTTACCAGGAGTGAAACGAGTCGGTCCTGTACTGTTATCACTACTATCGGTATTGAATCTTACTCTATCGAAAGAAACTATTGTGTGAGTTGTAGCGACTATGGCTTGTTGAGATATAGTGTAAACGCTAAACATGGGTCCGACCGCAGTCGTATCAACATATTTTTTAGTCGCTGCATCGCCGTCGCCGCTAGGATCGCGTAGACCCGTAATGTGTGCACCATGCATAAAGATGGGCTTATACACATTTATTTTAGACTGACCCGTCGACTTAACCATCTCTAAGGCGGTTTCATTATTTATTCCAAAACGAAATCCATCCGTTGATTGTAATGTAATTGGTTGGTTTAATCGACCTTCTATTTTATTCGTTGTATTTCCTAACAATATATTAAAAACTTTATTTCCAACTAAATCCTTACATCCTATCGCCCGCTTAAGGTCCCTACCGATGCTTAAGAATAGGTCGCCAGTCATGGTATCACCGGTTTTAGACACTTTTAGATTATCGTTGGACGGTACATCGGCGCGATTCGTTATCAAATCTATGGCTTGCCCCCGACTTAGAGCCTCATCCATTCCTGCTTCCGAAACGTTCGTCGTAGGTAGACCTTTTATCGCGTGACCACCCATTTTTAGATTTCCAGTCGCTGGGTTTGCTCCATCCATTCGAAGGAAACTAGCATTTACTTGACTAAGCGTAACACCACCAGCAATTATTCTTTGCGTAGATCCTGAATCTGTATGTCCGAATTTATCTACTGGCATTGTTTTTTAATAGACGATATTATTTAATATAATTCGTTTATAACTTCTTGAAATTTACAACCATTGTTGCACGTTTTCTTCAGTACATACAAACACAAATGACCGCAAAACACTTCGTTATCCGGCTGTATTCGCTCGCTGTTGTAAAACACCGGGCGCCGTAAATACTTTAATAGTTCGGTAGGAGGAGGAAGACCGTAACTATCGAAATATAACTTATCGCTACCGTTCTTTAAAAAACCGACCCAGTGAGAGCCTACCCCATTAGAATCGTCTAGGTTTAATATCCCACATTCGTTCCGTTTAGGTTTCTTCGGCAGCTCGTCTCGTAAGAACACGCCTCTAAAATTCAGAATATTCAACTTCTTCGCAGCATCCAATAATTCAAAATTCGTTAGCGGTTGATTTGGAAGAACTACGCCTTCGACATCGATGTTTTTGACAGTTGTAAAACTCATTTTAATATTCAACTAATACTCTTATTGATGAAGCGAGTAGTGTCCGTATGCTAAAGTATGTATACCATCTTCCAATATCACTCGTTTGTCATCGTCGGCTGAAAGAGCGACCTTATTTACTTCTTCGGTATACACATCGTGATGATACGATCTTATAACGTTCATTTTTCTTAACCGTTCTCTTCTCGTAAACACACACTCTTTGTAATCTTCGTGGGTTATCGTTTTACTAACCACGTTTTTCTTCACGCCCTTGCATTTCTTATGGTCTACACCAGACAGCCTGTACGAATACAACTTCGACCTCAAACCTACGAATTCTTCGATCTGTTTTCCCGCTGCCTCGTCTTTGAACATACCGATAACTTTCTTATTTACACCCGTTTCTATACCAGATGGATGATCTTTCGCGTACTCGCTCGTGTCGAACCTGCTTCTAATGTCAGGAGCTATATCGGTGTAGAAGTCTTCGGTCTTAATTTCATAAGCTAGAGAATCCGTATCGGTGAATAATAGCTTAGCCCTATCTCCGTACTTGGTCTTGATGTAATTATAATGGAAATCGTAAATTAAAGTCTTGCTCGAGTCTAAAATACACATACCTAGATATATAGGCTTGTTATAGAACAACTTGGTCTTTTTCATGTGAACGGCGATTAGATTTTCATCGAAAATGGTTCGACCGTCGTAATTAGGTTTCGCCGTGAGCTTCGTAGCTTCCTTCTCATCACACACCAATCGTACATCAACTCGATTCTCGATACATTCCATAGTCTTACCGAAGACGCTATTATTCATCAACTTGAAAAAGTCCTTCTCGAAATCGTTAGTAGCTCTCGTTCTCAATTCCGTATTCAGGTTGATATACTTTTTCAGCCAAGCGCTTTCTTCGAATATTAACCCTCGATGAATTTTAACGATTTTCAAACCGAGACTTTCGTACAACTTTAAATTACCGTAATGAACAACGTACTTCTTTTTATCGTTTAAACTCGGAATTAGTTTCGTTACATCCGATCCTGTAGGTTTTATACTCTCAGGAGCTAGAGGGTAATCGTTATGCAGGTGGTGTAGTTCCTTAGGATACTCAAGATCGACTTCTAACACACACCCCACCCCATCTCGTTCGGTAACGCTTCTCCAATCGTTCAGCTCGTTATCGCTCATCCATTTAAACCCATGAGTTGGTAGAGCTTTGCTCATCGCCCATCCGTACAAGTTATTCGCGTCTAAGTAAGGAATGAATACCGAAGGCTGGCTCCGATCAAAATCTTCTCCCATGTACTCGTTGTTCGCTTTCGCGTATCGTTTCGAAATCGTGCTGACTCCCCCTCTTATTCCTTGCTTGATCATCAGTAACATATCGTAGTCGCTCAACAATTCCAACTCTACGCCAGTCAACTTTAACGCTGCGTCCCAAGCTAGTCCGGGTGAAGTGTAATACCACGCGGGATCGAGCCTATAATGTTCGATACACACGTCTCTAAAGTTTTCGAATACATCGGCTAATAATAGAACGTCCGAAAGATTATACAAGTCGTGATATTCTCTTAACGTTTTACAACGAAATACTTTCCATACATTTTTGGCGTGCTCGTAATCTTCATCGCTGATGTCTGAATCGTTCAGTTTAGAATAGAATTTATGCTTCGGAGGCAATTCGGTCTCGTTTAATCGTTCAATGCCGTCAACGTAATCGTACGCATAAACACCTTTTCTGAGCAAAAGATCTAACTTCTCGCCTTCAAAGAAATCACCTAAATTCTTACATTGTTCTTTACGAAGGTTCTTCAATAACGCGTCGAGACTCGAAGGCATGAATCTAAAACTATCGATGAAGCGTAATTCACGCTTGACCGTTATCTCTTTTCCCTCTTTATTTACAAAGTTACCGACTACGATCTCTCGGCTAAACGATATATACTTTTCTTCGTTATTAGGAATACAGTTAATTTTCTCACCATTCTCACCTCGCAATTTCTTCACGAATAGATGGCTGTGGTATCCGGATAGATTATGGAATACAACCGGGAAAAACTTGGGGATTTTGTAGTTCATATTACAAATATTATGTGCGGCGCCTCTGAATTTACCGCTTAAATGACAGTGATCTCTAACTCGATCTTTACCTAACTCTCCTCCGCATATATGACAGTTAGTAGCTTCATCAAAACATTTCTTCTCGGTCTCGCCGAATATCATATTCTTGGGGAATTTAAACTGGTTATATATATCTTTTATATTTTCTACAAGAGAATCTACGAATATCTGAGCGACATCGTCGTCTTCGTTTTCAGCCGTAAACCTCCGTGGCTCTTGGGAATAAACGCCATCGTCATAGCATTTTATATGATAACAAAACGAGCTGGGAGTATGTTTCTGGTATTTATTGGTGTAAGACGTGCTAGGATCGGGTTGGCATGTATCGATAGGTTTAATAAAAGATTCGAAATCGGCGTAAACGATAAACGGCACTCTCATCGATTTAAAATAATGTTTAAAACTTAGCATGGTTCCTGGTTCGGGAAGAACTATTCGTTGGGCGTCTTGCCTCGAACAGTACTCGGTATGCTTAGTAAGCGCTTCTACGCTTCTGTAACCGATTAAACATCTTTTACAATAGTGCATCGAATTTACAGATTTTTCTGTTCGTGCTGCCATCAATCTATTAAAGTTCTTGATCCAGCAATAATGCTTCTTTTCTCCGTCGGAAATAAGCAGTAGATCTACGCAGATATCGCTTTCGTGCTTCGATATATATAATGGATATACATCCTTTTCATAGCCGAATACGTTAACGCTAATGTTATTGCGTCGCTCAAACTTATTTATTATGTTAGCGTCGGCAGCGACGGGGAATTCAATACCAATCCAATCGAGTTTCTTAGATTGTTCTTTTAGATCTTTTGTGATTCTTTGAGAGTTTTTATCCATTAGATTCAGCGCTCTAGTAATACACCATTTAAAACATTCTTCGTCGTCGTTTTTCAGGTTAATAATAGCCGTTTTATTAGCTAAATACTCGGGAAGAGGAATATAAGAACTACCTTTCAATGGCTTATATACCACTGTATCGATATCCAACTTCACAACGGCTTTAAACCGCCAATTACTACCTCTCATCTGAAAACTTGCTATGCTCTCCTTAACTTTATCCACTGCGTTGCTATATATTTCGTTCACGTCGGTTGCTTCTAAAATGATATCGGTCTTTGATTTAAAATTAGGCTCGGCTTCGACTTCTTCCCCGGATTTAATATCTACTTTCTTCATTACGCAATTAAGATTGAATTGAACTTTTACCCCACGATTTTTCGCTAACAGACTGACTACTTGGGGCCTTACAGCGTTGAGAAAAGATGTGACATCGATGGAACTGGTGGAATCGATCGTGTATCGCTTAGTAAAACCCTTAATAGCCTTCGCGGTCTCTCGGATTTCGAACTTCTTTTTATTGATTTGACTAAAAATACTCAAAACCTTCGTCTTCAACGATTCCAATCTTTCATTCACGGTTTTCTTTTCCTTTGGAGGAATGGAACTAACCCACCGATCCGCAAAAGAATTAATAACAGACCTAACCTTAGTCTTCATCTCATTCCAAACATTACTAACAGAAGATTTCCAAATATCAGACGGAGGCGTATACTTACCTGGAACAAGCGTTGGAACCTTAATGTCCGGAACCGGAGCGTCGAGCAAATTATTTGCATTTTTCACAGCTCCCCCATATACATCATTGATGTTGTTACCTGCAGCATGAATGGTCTCGATCAATTCCGCTTTTCGCAGTCTCGAATAACCAACCATACCTTTCTCTCGAGCGATATTTCGTAGTTCTTTGACAGTCTTCAGCGTGTAGTCCATTTTATTAAGGACATTTATTCCTTTAAGTGATTTCTTGAAATCAGTTCTTGTATCCATTTTATTATAGACATTCATTCCTTTAAGCCCTTTCATAAAACTAGATTAATAGAAACTATCGGAAATTCCTAGCCCGCGTAATCGTCCCATGACTCATAGGCGAGTCATCGAAACTGCGGGAATTTCCAATAGTTTCGATGACTCATACGATGGTCGTGACGTCATGTGGTTATTGCGTGGTTATTGGGTGGTTATTGCATTATGAACCTAGTTATTGGGTGGTTGTGCTGGAGTAGTCTAAATACAACTACTTACGTTAACCCACAATATGTCGATAAACACTAAAAATATAGCCTGCATTAAATCCACGATTGCAGTAAGACACCATTAAAACAGAGACATTCTCAGCTACATATCTAGCAATCGTGTTAAATGGCTACGTTCTAAGTAGAGTAAGTCGTCGTTAACACACAAGATGTCGCTAAAGACTAAAATATATATATATATATTTTCCTTATATACCAATATTATTAAAGGTTGACCACAACCACTTGTCATATATCCACATCTCAATAGCCTGTCAGACACGGAATCAACGACGAGAGAAGCGAAAAATTGATGACGAAAGTAATGAGAAAATATGCCGAAACATCAGCTGCATTGTTGCTATAAGATGTCGTTAAACACTCGAATCGTTAAATTACATGATAACTTACAGTGAATTCCGTGGTCTTCCACTTCTCCTTTTCCTTCTAGGAAACCAATCGACCAATAATAAAAGACTTCTGCATTAAATTCACGACTCCAGTTAGACACCTTTCAAACGCGTCACTTTCAGCTACATATTTTACAATCTTGTTCAATCGCTAGCAACTGTATGGTGGGTAGATGTTAATGGAACTGACACTAGATGTCGCTAAATTCTATAAATACTGCTGTACCAAAGCAAGACCACAGTTAGATACGTCTAAAACGCTGTAATTCTCAGCTAATACATATTTATTTATATAATAAAAACATCATGAGATGACCGACATCCAGGACCCGAAGATAAACGTCAAACTTTCTCTCTACGGTGACGACATCGCTATCTGGCGAGCTGGAGTAAACCCGAACATGAACCAGCGTCACCTGGAGTCCTACCTCGTTCAACTGAAGAAATTCCTCGACGAGTTGAGCTTCAGATGTCGACTTGAAAGACCGTTGCCATTCAATTCCATCGCTACGTTACACTAGCAACACATCGGCAGCTGAAGCTTGGGACTTCGATTCTGATATACGACAACACCGTCAAGTACCTTGGAGTGATCTTCGACCGGTATCTCACCTTGTCCGATCACATAAAGTACGTAGTCGACCGCTGCAAGAAGAGCATCAACCTGATGCGCGCCTTAGCAGGATCACAAGGGGAAGGGGTCGAAAGATACCCTCCTAATTTTTTATCGAGCCCTGATACTCTTTGTCATCGATTACGGCTGCATCGCGTACGACACTTCTATGACTCATTAGAAGACAATACTTAACACCGTCCAGTGTAAGGCTTTGATTATAGCGACGGGAGCGCTTCGAGGAACGAGTTTGGCTGTCCTTCAGGTCGACTGCGGTGAGATATCGCTCCACATTCAACCCAAGCAGCAGATGATAGAGTAGATAATGAAGACAAACTCCGTCACAGATCACCCGACACAAACCATCTCAAGCGGATGAAAGCTGAGAGTAGCCAGACACGACACAGGTCTAATCCGGGTAAAGGAGAGAGAAATCACCGTTGAAGTCGCTGAAGATCACCATGGCAACTTCACTCTCCCGTGACTGACATCACGCTCCTGAGGAAACTCAAAGACACCGACGACCTCCCCAGGAGGAGATCCCTGATCGAAGGCTACTTGCGAAGGACGAATGAGCCACGGAATGCAACAGAGGGCGATAGAATGGACCACCAACGCCAACATAGACCATGTTGTTCTTTTCTATAGATTCTCTGGGAGTGATCCAGAGTCTGGAGTAACAAAAGTCTCTAACACGATCGTGACAGCTCGAAAACCTAATGACTGCTCTAGATGAATATGGAAAACGCCTTCAGTCACTGGCGACGATCGTCTGGAACCAGTCTTCGGTTGGGTCACTGCTGCCTAAACGCCCAGTTTAAACTTTAGGGTCGCCATAAGTCCGGAAGCTGTGACGAGTGTCACGCCCAGGAAACCGCGCGTCACTTCCTCCTTGAGTTACCTGTCCAACTGGATCTTCAGGATCTACTCAACCGGATTTGCACCGTACTCAGTCAATCCAGCTGCATTGACATTATATACAAGTGGTTGGAGGTTTCCGGACGAAGGATCTAGACCGCAAAAGGAAAAGAAAAACGAAGAAAGAAACGAAAGAAGCAGAAGACAAATATTAAAAACCACTTATAGTAAAAACCATGTTAATAAAAGTGTAAACTAAATTTTCCGAGGACATTTATCCCTGTGATATATTATAACCAAGCTAGGCATGGGAAGGGAGCAAACCCAACTCCGCTGCGTGAACACAGGAAAAACCTACCTTCAGTTACCCCAGCGGGGTGTTCTGGTTAGGTATCCGGCCGCCGGGACATCTATCTTTGAACCAACAGCTTATCATATTATTAGTATTATTAAGGAGCTTTTAAATAGCGTCCCTTCAAGGTGATCTACTCAGGAGCGCTCCTAGTCCAACCACGGCTACAAAGAGTAGTTTTCAAGTTTGTAAGAAACAAGGTACAGTGAGTTGCAACTGTAGACATTGTTTTGTCATGACGCAAATCATCTTTGACATGACGGCTTCGTTAAATAGCGTAATGAAGCTCATGCCAGAGTCTTACTGTAGATTATGGTTGACGTTAACCAGTATGATGTCGCTAAACACTAAATACTGCTAAGTTAAATTCACGACTCCAGTTAAACACCTTTTAAATGTTGCCAGTCTCAACTACATATTTGCCAACAGCTTCCATCATTAGCTTAGTTACGCTCTTTTTGTTGACGTGAATGCAACTGAAACTCACAAGGTGACGTTGAACACAAAAAATATGCAGTTTTCTGTGGTACCAACCGAATTTTGGATAATGAGGTCGACGCTAATCATCTTCGTTATGATACGGCGTCGTTAACTACACATTAACTGACCTGTTAATTCAGGAACTGCGTGATTTTTTACATGTATTTGCGTCTGTTCGTTGTCCGTGGAGTAAATGTTACGCCAGTAGTTTAAATTTAATGCTGTGCCCGTTTAATGTTTAAAGTAATGCCCGTAATGTAATGCCCGAAATATAATACCCGTAATATTATAATGTAATAATTTCGTAATGTAAATATAATACCTGTAATGTACTGTAAATGTAATGGCCGTGCTGAAAATATAAAATTATGCCCGTAATTGAATACCATGTAAGTTGGCTCTCCTGTGGACGTGGTCGACCGGAAGAGCTGTACTAGGGGTGACACGGAGGTCATTAGCTGTTGGATCGGGGTTTGCTATTTCTCACCTCGCCGCCAGAGATTCGAGGTTTAGGTCCCTACTGACGACCGACAGCGTGTAACCAGACCAGAATAGATAGCATTTTAAAAATCGATTCTGGAGGAAATGAAAGCATGGATCAGTGCAGAAGTTAACCTGCGTGTGTAACAAGTAGCGCTATAGAAGTAGTTAATACTATAACAGCTGAGAATACGAGGTCATTATGAGAGACAACATGGTTCTATGGTAGAAATGGTTAGTCACGGGATAGTGCAGGAACGAAACCAGTGCAAGACAACATGCAAGTTACACTTCCTCTAACTTGACGCAGCAACCGTGAATAATCTGGTGCCCTTCACTAGGCTTTCAGATGGCGCTTTAGAATTTCCATTCTTGTCGTCAACAACATCTGCCGAAGCAGCTGCTCTGCTTCCTCTCTTTGGTTTCTCAGGCAACCAGACTCCAATCTCCTCTTGACATCTATGGACAACCCTTCTGACAGGACGAAGCGCTCACATGTCATGCGCTTAGCTTTAGAATAGCGCTGTAGAATATCGAGTTCATGATTGCGACTACGAGGAGTGAAAAGTGGTTTACAATTAGTATTCGAGGCGGTGAGAAGCAACTACGGTAAGTGGCAGTGCTACCATCTGGCGAATACTGCTCCAATTTATTTTTGCCGCCTAGCGAACAACAGTGTAAGCGGGTGAGGCTTCCGTTTGAATTTAATCATTTAACGACGACAGCTAAGAAGAAGAAGAGCAGTCCCTTACAGGCACGGCTATCAATCGCTAACACGCCATTTTCTTTGCCTCTGCATCGTTATGAATGCGGGTGGCCAGTGCTCTCCCACTTCGTCTGATTTTCCAACTGAGAGTGTACGGTCAGTGTACTCATTATATCTGAGTTGGCTACGGGCGCCGCTGGAGCAGAAATCTCGAAATAAATATCTGGAGGGATTTGAACCAGCGACCTCTCGATTGACAGTCCAGCATGCTAACCAGTTCCGTAATCACTCAGACGTACTATCGCTCTACATAGCAAGACGCTTAATACAGAGTCGATGGAATATATTCCTGACTAATATAAACAGACAGTTAAACTTCCCAACCAGAAAACCCCGGTGAGTAGATCAGAGTATGATTGCGCTAGTGCTCGTGAAACGAAAGTGGGTTTACTGCCCTCTCCTGCCTCGAACGCAATTGGCCAACCTTTCTTCCGTACGAATCCAAACGAACGGTGAGCCTGTTAGAAAGATTTGTTACTACCGTCGCAACTGCCTTTGATGCCATTAGACACGTCGTTAAAACTGCTGGATCCTATGATTCCAATCGCCTAACTAATAATGACAATGTCATCTTCAGTAAGAAAGACAAGATCGACGTTAACGGATCTGACAGTCAGGAGGTCTCGAAAAATTCTAATACTGCTGCTTTAAATGTATGACTGCAGTTAGACACCTTTTATAAACGCATCTATATTAAGCCTAACTGCTTAATAAGACTGCAGTTAAACACCTTTAAAGCTGGGGATGGCTACCATCCCCAGCTTTCAGTCGCGTTTCTCGCTACAGATGCATCCTAGTACAAGACTACGCTATGGTCTGACACCCACAAGATGCCGCTATACACAAAATAATGCTTCCTTAGGTCATGAACTTCTATTTAAAGGTGTATTGCGTAATTGCATTGTATATAGAAATTCATGATTAAATTCACGACTGCAGTTACACACCTTTTAAACGCAGTTACATTTAGCTACATATTTACCAATCGCGTCCAATCTCTAGAACAAACAATTAGCGCTTCAATGTACTGTAGGCGAAGTTCGATGTTAACCCACAAGGTATCGGTAAACAATAAATCGTGATCTCCAAACTTCTAAAGCGCCACTCGAAGACGAAGCGCAGAGCACCAGCACAATCACGAGCGCTAAATCATGAACCCCTATATACACATGTGTTGCATTGTGTTGTATTATATTGTATTTTATTACATATAGAACAGAGTATATATTAGTGAATTTGAAATGGTGTTACATAATATTATACCTGGTGAGAGCCAACTTTTTGGCGCGTTTTTTCTCTCCTAATTTTACAGGAAAGAGAACAACTGTTTAATGTGTAACCACTGTTACCACTGTAAGTATAATTGCCTATACACTTACACAAATTATTATTAATTACATTTCAATTTACAAGTGTCTGAGTTGTGACGTGATTTCTGTTAAGTATTAAATGCATTTAATACCTAAAAGGTATTAAAAGTATTCACTGAGAAGTGTATATTTGTTTCTTCGGCTAGAACAGTATTCAATGAAAATTATTAATTATTAATTAACTAATATTAATACCTAACAAAATGAGTAGTGGGACAGTGGTGGGACAAAAGTCACTTAAATCAGTGGCTGGGCAAATCTGAGCAGTGGTGGGAAATTGTCCCGTCACTTAAACAGTTTAAATATGGTTTATATGGATGTTCATAATTAAATCCACCACTGCAGTTATACACCTTTAAAAAGCAGCCATGCTCAGCTATATATTTACCAATCGCGTTTGATCGTTGGGTTACGAATTGTCATTTTAGAAGACGCCAAGGTAGACTTGAATGTAACTGACATCCACAAGATGCAGCTAAACATTAAACAATGAGTTCAATCGTCGGGATTGCGACGTACCTGCATGACGGTCCAGCGAGTTTCGTGGTCTTCCCCTTCTCCTTATCCTTCCAGGAAACCAAACAAACAATGACAAAATACTGCTGCATGAAATTCACGACTGCAGTTATAAGACACCTTTCAAACGTAGATAATCTCATCTTCATATTTCCCAATCGTGTTAAATCGGTATAGACCTAATTTGTTGAATGAACTATTGTCTCTGATTAACAGACTAAATTCCAATCAAATAAGATTTATTTGGATCCCAAGTCACATTGACCTGACAGGTAATGATCGAGCAGATACTTTGGCTAAAGAAGCCCTGAGTATTGATTATGTTAATTCTACTAATTATCTTGACTTTCAGAAATTTTTACTTTAATGAAACTGTATATAGTAAATAAATGGCAATTAGAATATACTAACGATAATAGAGGTCATTTTTATAAATCTATTTGTCCAATTGTAAGTACAGATATTAAATATTTAGAACCCTATAGGCATAAGGAAGTCCAAATTTCTAGATTGCGTCTGGGAGTTGCGAATACTAATCAAAGGCTGTTTATTATTAAACGACATTCAAATGGTTTATGTGATACCTGTCAGGTCAAGGAGACTATTCACCACCTCCTACTTGAATGTAAAAAAGAAGATATATCTAAGTTGTTGCGAGATAAATATCAGTTGTATAAAAATGAAATTTCTATTTTAAACCTTTTAACAATGAATATGTTTCAAAACGAAGTGTATAGGTTAGTTAAAATAATTACTAAAGGTCAAATTTTGTAAATAGATATGTTATGTTTGCTACTGTAAACAGTTTGTTTACACTAGTTTTTTATGTATTTGCTTTCTTTGTGCATTTTATTTTATTGTATTAGGCATTACATTATTATAATACACTTTTTATAATAATACCCTTATGCAACATTCTTTAGTTGTATCTTTTGCATATTGGTTATTGGAGACCCTGTATGACCATTTTCTTATCAGTTGTTATATTATATTATATATGTAATAATAATTTGATGTTAGTAAATTACATATATAAAATATTGATTATTGAGTATTTATGTTACTACCCTCTAACATTTTGTTGTTTAGATATGGTATGATTTGGTTTATGTATTGGAAAATATACTATATTGTATAGTGTTACAATATTGTGTTGCAATACAGGAAATATAAGGTAATTGTGAATACAATACACTGAAACACAACTTTAAACAATTGTAATTATATGTTTATATATGCTTTGTTAATTAAATACATTTATGGTGGAGTGTGTTAAATATCTGAACAGTGTAAAAACAAAGCAACTTGGTATACCATATGTTTCATTTAATGTGTATGCGGTTTGTGAATTTGTTATTATTTCGTGCATGGTGTAATTGTAGCAGTTGATATTACCATGGAATGTCGTTAAGCTGAAGAATAAGAAATAATTGCTTAGAAATTTCAAATGTAGAAAAAGAATATAATGTCATAATTATAATTATATGTACTGTGCATTTATATTTGAAATTGTTTAAATATATCTTATGTGTGGTAGTTGTTGTAAAATACTGTTTAAATTGCATCAAGCATTTTATTAATATGTGTATTATAATCTCAAACAATATTAGATATAATGCTTTAAATTATGTGACATTCTATGACATTGTACGGCTCTGGTTGACACTTTTAAATGGTGTCTTTCGGACGCTATAAGTATCTTGTTTTCTGTAAATTGCATTTATGAATTGTCGTCAACGGCCTTTGATGCCATAAGACGACGTTAAATGTTTGGATTAATAATAATAAAATCGGTATATTAACTCACCACTGCACGTACTCTGGCAATGCAAGTCCCAAGCCAGGAAAAGGAGGAGGGTAACGCCAATCATATTTTTTATGACACAGTGTCGTTAAACAGCAGCTAATCATCAAATCGGTATATTGCTGTAATGCGTCGTCTATGTACAGTGAGGTCGACTTTAAGCCACAATGTCGTCGCTAAACACTAAATACTGCTGCATGAAATTCACGACTGCATGCAGTTAGACACCTTTAAAACGCAATCACTCTCTGATAGCTGAAAGTAGCCAGACACGCACGGGTCCTATCCGGACAAATCGATAGAGGGCAACGTTGAAGCCGGGGAACGGTCAATCTCTCTATTGGTCTACCCTAGAAGACAACCGTGACAACTTCACCCTCTCGTGACAGACACCACTCTCCTGTAGAAACTTAAAGACACCGACGACCTCCCCAGGAGGAGACCTCTGATTGAAGGCCACTTGCAAACCCACGAAGGACGAGTGAATGTCTTCACGAATGGGTCACGGAATACAGCAGGTAACTTATTGCGTCCTTTCATGTGCCATATCGTGATTCGTGACTACCATGGAAGCTACAGGATGAGCGACAGAAATTTCCATCACCAGACTTAGGACTGGTCACTGTCGAGGCGAATGCGCGCGCGATAAACTGGACCATCGATCTGCGCACCGTACACAGTCAATCCAGCTGCATTGACTGCATATACAAGTGGCTGGAGACTTCCGGACGAAGGATCTAGACAACGAAAGGCCAAGAAGAACGAAGAAAGATGCGAATCGAGAGAAAATTTTTAAAGAACAGTTATAGGAAAGACCATGCAAATAACACTATAGAGTAAATTTTCCCAGTAGAATTAGCACTGTGATACATAACCAAGACAGGGGAGGGGAACAAGCCCAACTCCGCTGCCTGAGCACAGGAAAAATCCTACCTCGAGTTACCCCTTTGAAGCCATAGCTTAGCATATTTTCTCTATACATTGTTTGTCATAACGCAAATCGTCTAATTACACGACGGCGAAGATGTCGCTAAACACTAAATACTGTCTGGACTACGTTTAATTCACGACTCCAGTTATAGACACCTTTTAAAAGCCGCCACTCTCAACTACATATTTGCCAACAGCGTTCAATCGTTACCTGCTGTACCTCTTTTTAAAACGATAAAGGTCTGAGACTCAGAAGATGTAGCTGTAATACGCCAAACTAATTTCTGTCGACGTCAACAGCCTTTGTTGCTATAAGTCTTTATAGTATAAGATGTCGTTAAACTGTGGAATCCATGTCGCTAAACACAAAATAATGCTGCGTTAGATCTTGATCTTCTATATACAGTTGTATTGCGTTAACGCATTATATATATAGATGTTCATGATTAAATCCACCACTGCAGTTACACACCTTTAAAATGCAACCAGGCTCAGCTACATATTTACCAATCGCGTAAAATCGCCTGAATTGCCAACAAGCTGTATGCTAAGGTCGACGTTAACCTACAAGGTATAAGTAAACAATAAATCGTGATCTCCAAACTTCTAAAGCGCCACTTGAAGGCCAAGCCTAGAACACCAGCCAATTCACGAGCGTTAAATCATGAACTTCTTTATACATTTGTATGTATTGTATTATACTGTATTGTATTGTATATAGAACAGAGCATATTTAGGTGAATTTGATGTGGTGGTACAAATACCTGGTCAGATCCAACATTTTGGCGCGTTTTTGCCCCATAATTTTACAGGAAAGAGAAACCACTGGTTAATGTGTAACCACTGTTAGCACTGTAAGTATCATTGCCTATACACTTACACAAATTATTACTTATTACATTTCAATTTACCATTGTCTGGGTTGTGACGTGATTTGTTTTAGGTATTGGAACTCATCATGTACAGTTTTTTGTTATGACGTCAATTATCTCTGACATGACGACGTCGTTAAATAAACGTTATCAATTCATTGAAGTCATTTTAGTTTTTCAGTGGGTGGGGAGGGGATAGGGGCGTCATTTGAGTATTTTCCCTGGGAACGTGGCCAGCTTGTTAAGTTGTGTATTTAGTCCAGGCCTACATGAGCAAAACTGTAGGCCAATGCTGCATGATGTGTGCTGCTGCAGTGTGCATATTGTCACTTAACATAATTAGGTTCTGATGAATTTATTTATAGGTGCAAAATGTGAAAAAGCTATGCAAACTCCAGTTTTGTCAACAGTTCCATCCTTTTTCCTTTTTAAAAAAAATTAAGGAGGCAAATGCCCCTTCCCCCATATGACGTCCCTGAATTCATTCAATTGCTAAATCAGCTACAATAGATTTTATTTTATAATTTAAAAACCTAGATTAAAAGTCTTGTATACATTATGAATGTTCCCTGAGAAACTTTCCTTTCAATTTAAAGAAACATTTCCTATGTATGGCAATTGCTGAAAAACATTATTTAATTTGCCTCAGAGATTCTCTTATTACAATACAAGTATCACAGACATTACTAGATGTATTATTTTAACTTGCTAAACAATGAATAGGTCTAGGCCTATTAGTGACATTGTAAAGTATTTTTACACCTTTAAATGGTGTTTTTAACTTAATAAATTATTTGATTTCATTGTGTTGTACATAATTTTGAATTGTCGTCAAAGGCCTTTGATGTCATATGACGACTTTAACTTTGAAATAAAAACATCGGCAAAATTAAGTATCGACTATACACTATCGAAAAACATTTCATAAGAGTATGGTCGAAGTTAACGGCACTGAAACCCATAAGATGTCGCTAAACTGAAATACTGCATATTGACGACTGCAGTTAGACACCTTTTTAACGCAGCCACTCTCAGCTACATATGTTCCAACTGCGTTGAATCGCGAGTTTTATCTCTGATGTTCGGACGACGTTAACGCAACTTAAACTCACAAGGTGCAGTTATGCACTGAAATATTCTGTGTTTTTATAGTTTTGTTACATATGGCTAAATTTCCGGATGCCACTAAACAGGCGAGCAGAGCCAGTCAGAACTGTAATTTCAAAGTTAGAGAGGAGGAGCTCAGATCAGAATAGGTAGCATTTCCAAAATCTGTTCTGGAGAAAAAGAAAGCTTGTATCTGCGCAGAAGTTAGCCTGTGTTTATCCGCAGTAGCGCTCTAGAAGTTACTAATACAATAGCCGGTGAGAATTTGGGGTCAATATGAGAGTCAGCATGGTGTTATGGAGGAAATAGTTGGTCGTGGGATGGTGCAGGAACGGATCCAGTTCAAGACACCTTGCAAATGACAATTCCTCTAACTTGACGCAGCAACCGCGAATAATCAGGTGCCCTGCGATTAGCTCTCAGGTGACACTTAAGAATCGCCTGTTTTGTCCTCTACGACACCCGGCGTAGCAGCTGCTCTGTTTCCTCTCTTCGGTCACTCAGGCAACTCAGAGTCGAATCTTTGAGTTTACGATTTCGAATACGGTTGATAAGGTGGAGCTGGGGAGTTTGCAATTAGTAATCGAGGCGGTGAGAAGAAACTACGGTAAGTGCTACCATCTGGCATTGTGTTGTATTGTATCGCATAGCAAGACGATTTAGATGGAGTACGTGTAAAAGGAATATAAATATTATATCTGACTGAGCAAAAACAGTTAACTCACGGACGCTGACTTCCCGAACAGAAAATGTCGATAAATAGGCATTCAATTCACCTATTCAGTTAGACACCTTTAAAACTTATTCATTCCAGCTACATATTCACCAAATCGCGTTCAAACGCAATACCTTATTCATCAATTTTGGTCTCGTATGTACTACGTAGGGTAAGGTCGACGTAAACCCACAAGATGTGGCTAATATAAAATATTGCTGTATTAAATCCACGATTGCAATTAGGCACCTTTTAAACGCAACCACTCTCACCTACATATACGCCAGAAGCGTTCAATCGCTAGTGGAAGGTCATTATATTTAGATCTGTGATGTAATGTCGACGTCAACGCAACCCAAAGGGCCACATAGCTTTAAAAATGAACTTTGAATTTAATATAAAACTGCGATTGATTCGATGATAAAGAAATTTAATTATAACGGTATCAGTTAAAGTTATACACTAAAAATATGCTGTTTTCGGGTGGTGTAAGACCAAATTCTGGAAACGGGAGGATGACGACGCCAATTATCTTCGCTATGATAGGGCGTCGTTAACTACACATTGATTAGCCTGTAGATTAAGAAACTGCATTACAAGATTTACTTTAGTTAGGGACCGTGCCATTACGTATGCCCGCAATGTAAATGTAATGGTAGCAATGTAAGTGTAATGCCCGTATTGTAAATGTGATGCTAGCAATGCAAGTGTAATGCCCGTGATGTAAATGTAATGTTGGCAATGTAACTGTAATGCCTTTGATGTAAATGTAATGTTGGCAATGTAACTGTAATGCCTTTGATGTAAATGTAATGTAAACTGTCTCTTATGGTGCCCGTGGTCCACCAGAAGATCTGTGATACAGGTCACTTGAAGGTCATTATCCGTTGGATGGAGGGTTTTGGTTAATTCTCATCTCGACATGACAGATTCTGGATGGAAGAGGAAGGCAACGTTAATCATCTTCGTTATGATATTAACTGGCCTGTAAATTCAGGGACTGCATTACAAGAATTTCATCTGTTAGAGACCGTTCGATTACGTATGCTAGTAAAGTAAGTGTGATATCCGTAATGTAAATTTAATGCTCGTAATGTATATCTAATACCCGGATTTTAAACGTAATGTCAACTAGCTTTTTGGTGCACATGGTCTACCGGATGATCTGTACTAGGGGTCACGTGGAGGTCATTAGCTGTGGGATCAGAGATTCGAGGTTTAATTGTAACAGAGACTGCGATGACGATTCTACTGTGATAGACCATTTATTAATCTAGCGTCTCTCTTCAATAGCGGATTTACTATAGGGTCAAACTAGGACATGACCTATAGGGGAGGAGGCAGCACATTCCAAAGGGCCACAGAGCTTTAAAAATGAACTTTGAATTTAATATAAAACTGCGATTGATTCGATGATAAAGAAATTTAATTATAACGGTATCAGTTAAAGTTATAACTCACGAAAGCGCTGAGATTATGACTAGTCGATCAACACATTTGCGTTTTAAAACAATTTTATAATGTCAATATTTCGATAGCGCCAGTGACAGCCAAACGCAGGGTTTAGCTATGCTCAAAAGAATAGACACAGGTATGAAGTTAAAGATACGTTAAATCGACCACTTAAGTTAGGCACCTTTAAAAGCAAATCATTCCAGTTACATATTCACCTAATCACGCCCAATCACAATTAGTGTCTCGTAAGTAGGATAAGGTCGACGGTAACCCACACAAAAATATAGCCTGCATTAAATCCACGACTACAGTTAGACACCTTTAAAACGTAGTCATTATCAGCTAAATATTTACCAATCGCCTTAAATCACTAGATTCATGCATTCTGGTCGTCCCATGCAGTCCCAAGCATTGACGAAGGAGAACGGCGACGCTAACGATCTTTGATATCACACGTTGTCACTAAAACTGAAACTACTACTAATCGCTAAATTCCTTCTCTTCTCTAAGTCCATGTTAACCCACAAAATGTCACCAAATGTCACTAAAAAGGTCTAATGCTGCACTGAATCCACGAAAACAGAAATGAAGCGATTTTGGTCACAAAAGTCTTTGGGCCATTGACCTAAAGGAAAAACAGTCAAATGGCCAAATGAATATGATGCAATTGTTTATAAATAAGTTTGAAAATATGACATAATTAGTAGACTTTTGAATTACGAGTTAACTATTTATGTATTTGTTGCGTGCATCGATTCGATTTTCAGATAATGTTTATTTCGTAGAATATTTCTAATTAGAAGGTTAATAATTTAATATTGTAAAATAACATTAAAGGTATAGTATTACCTTGGACAAATCACCATAACTACTGGGACAAAACCTAAAACTACTGGGACATTATTTTGTCCCACTAGTTATAGAGTTAAAATATGCACTGAGGATTGGTCAAATGCTCGTGAAACGGATTGGGTTAACTTCTTTGCCTGCCTCGGCCTCGGTAGGCCAACATTACTTCCGTACAAGGCCAACCTAATTCCGTACAAGGCCAAACTAACGGTAAATGTGTTCAGACATGTCTTCCGAATCTCTGTCTTGTTATATGTTATCATCAATTCGGCGATTGGATCCAGCAGTTTTAACGGCGTGTCTAATGTCATCAAAGGCCACTGATGTCGATATCAACAAATTGTTTTGCTATTGACGTCAGTGGCCTTCGATAACACAAGACAGACAACGTCGAAGTCAACAGTGCTGATATCCACGAAATGTCGATAAACTCTAAATACTGCTACATTAAACGACCGCAACTACACACCTTTAAAACGTAGTCATTCTCAGCTACATATTTTCCAAAAGCGTTTTGTCGCTAGTTTATCTCGAACTGAGTTATAAGAAACGCAAAGTCGACTTCAACGTAACTGATATATCCACAAGATGTCGCTAAAGAGTAAACACTGCACTCAATCACCAGATTTGCCAGTAACCCTTATCTGGTCAGAGAATTCCGTGGTCTTCCCCTTCTTTTCTTTTCAGGAAACCAACCAACCAGTAAATTTTTTTCTCTTATCTTAGGGCCTATCTTACAATCATGGTTATTTATAAAGCGCCGCCCACAGTATAGACTATTCAGAGGCGCTCCCAGTGTGAGAGACCCGAGGGGAAAGGAAGGTCGTCAGGCAGCGGAGAGAAGAGGGCTAGATCCCAAGCAATATCCTGCTATGGAGTAAGGGGTAGGTCATTCCATAAAGAAGGGCCAATGATGGCAAAAAGCACGATGATGAGCCATCGAAGTCCTAGCCCGACGGACAAGAAGATCAATGCGGTTCGCAGACTGAACAACCAGAGGTTTAAGCATTTCGTCACGGAAGTACTTATGACCTTTTCCCGGCTAATGCAATGTAATAAGACATTTATAAAGCGCCCCTTAAGAACCTGTCAGAGGCGCTAAGTCCTAGAGACCAGGAGTAAGACAAGCATTTACTTCACGACTGCATTTATACACCTTTAAAACGCCGCTACTCTCAGTTACATATGTGCTCATCGCGTTCAGCAGCAAGATTACAATCTTTAATTTTCTATGTAAGGTCGACATCAACCGGTAAGAGGTTGCAAAATCCCCAAAACTGCCGCATTAAATTCATTTTTGCAGTTAGACACCTTTAAAACGTCATCACCCTCAGTAACACAATAATCAACGGCCTTCAATTAATGGATTTGACTCGTATGCATCCTATGTAGAGCAACGTCGACGTTAACTCACAAAATGTCACTAAACTCTAAATTCTGCTGCAATAAATCCGCGACTCCATTTAGACACCTTTAAAATGTGGTCAATCTTAGCGACATATTTACCACTCGCACTCGATGGCTAGATAGCAGCAGGGATACCGCTTTGTGAGGTCGACGGTAACGCAACTAACACTCACAAGATGTCGTGGCATTCTTACTACTGCTGCATTAAAGCCACGGGTGTAATTCTCAGCTACATATTTTTTTAATAAAAAGAATCTTACGTAATAACCGATATTCCGCACCCGAAGAACATCGCCATCTGGCGAGATGGACCAAACCCGAACATGAACGAGCGATGCCTGAGGTCCTACGTCGTTCAACTGGAGAAATTCTTTGATGCATGGGGCTTCATGGTGTCCACTTCAAAGACCGTTGCCATCGAATTCAATCTCTGCGTTGCACCAGCAACACGTCTGCCGCTGAGATGCAACAACACCGTCAATTTCCTGGGCGTGATCTTCGACAAGTACCTCACCTGGTCCGATCTCGTAAAGTATACGTGGTCGACCCCACAAGAAGCGGCTCAAACTGATACGCGCCATAGCAGGATCGCATTGTGGAGCGTCGAATGATATCCTCCTAATGGTTTATCGAGACCTGGTAAGGTGTGTTGTCGATTACGGCTGCAGTGCGTACGACAGTGCTACGACTCATCAGACAAAAACACTCGACTTGGTCCAGTGTAAGACTCTGATGATAATGATGGGAGCGCTTCAAGTCTGGAATGCCATCAAACAGGCGAGCAGAGCCATTCAGAACTGTAATTTCAAGGTAAGAGAGGAGCTCAGATCAGAATAGGTAGCATTTCCAAAATCTGTTCTGGAAAAACAGAAAGCTTGGATCTGCGCAGAAGTTAACCTGTGTTTGTCCGCAGTAGCGCTATAGAAGTAACTAATACTATAGACGGTGAGAATTCGGATCAACATGAGAGTCAGCATGGTGCTATGGAGGAAATAGTTGGTCATGGGATGGTGTAGGAACGGGACCAGCGTAATACAACTTCACGAAGCCACTGTAAATAAGCTGGTGCATTGCGTTTAGCTTCCAGGATTTGGATCTCTTGACATCTCTGGACAACCCTTCTGACAGGACGCAGCGCTCGTGAATAAGCTGGTTCATGCGCTTAGCTTTATAGTAGCGCTTTAGGATTTGAAGTTTACGTGTCCTGCGAAAATCATCGATTAGGTCGAGCTTTGATAGGCGAATGACGCTCACATTTCTTTTGTCGCCTAGCGAACAGGAGTGAGTCGGTTGAAGCATTCGGCTGAATTTATTTATTTAATAATAATAATAATAATAATAATAATAATAATAATAATAATAATAATAATAATAATAATAATAATAATAATAATAATAATAATAATAATAATAATAATAATAATAATAATAATAATAATAATAATAATAATAATAATAATAACATTCCCAGAGCCTCCGGACGACGAGGCTTGATTTTCCGGATGTTACATTAATTAAAATTGAAGTCCCTGAGGGATCCTGTATACCTCGGGGCATAAAAAATAAATAAAATAATAATAATAATAATAATAATAATAATAATAATAATAATAATAATAATAATAATAATAATAATCCGGACGACGAGGTTTGATTTTCCAGACATTGTCCCCTGCTCCCAACATAATTTCTTTCTATTCCTGAGGGACCATTGAACCTCGGGAAAAAAAACAACAACAACAATAATAATAATAATAATAATAATAATAATAATAATAATAATAATAATAATAATAATAATAATAATAATTATAATAATAATAATAATAATATCAGCACAGTAATTCTTCGGAATTACTTCTAGGCGCCTGAGGGATTATCCTACCTCGGGCAAAAAAAAAATAATAATGAGACTAGTCTGTGAAGACTAGCCATTTCCAAAACAATGTCCACCTAAAGTTTGAACTCCCCAGGGATCATATGTACCTAGGAAAAAAAATAATAATAATTATCATCATCATCTAAATTCTGCTGCACTAAAACCGCGACTATATTTAGACACCTTTAAAACGCGTCAATTTCAGCGACATAATTACTACTCGCCCTCAATCGCTAGGTAAGGGCGACCGTTCTGCCATGTAAAGTCGACGTTAACGCAACTGACACTCACAAGATGTCGTCACATTCTAATTACTGCTGCATTAAAGCCATGACGGCAGTAGGCACCTGTAAAACGACACTGTAATTCTCAGCTACATATTTATTTTCTCCTGTGATGACCGACAGCCCGGACCCGAAGAACGACGCCAAGCTTTCTCTCTGCGCCGACTACATCGCCATCTGGCGAGTTGGATCAAACCTGAACGTGAACCATCGCGTCACAACAGTCCTGCATCGTTCAACTGAAGAAATTCTTCGACGAGTTGGGCTTCAATGCGTTGACTTCAAAGACCGTTGCCATTGAATTCAATCGTTACGGTTCACCAGTAACACATCGGCCGTTCAACCTTGGAACTTTAACTCAATGATGCGACAACACCGTCAAGTACCTCACCTGGTCCAATCACATAAAATACGTGGCTGACCGCAGCAAGAAGCGCCTCAACCTGATTCGTACAATAGCAGGATCGCATTGGGGTGGGGTTGAAAGAGACCTCCCAATTAGACTGCATCGCGAGTGACAGTGCTATGACTTTTCAGAAGAAAACAATCGACACGGTCCAGTGTAAGGCTTTGATGATAGCGACGGAAGAGCTTCGAGGAAAGAGTCTATAGTCGTCCTTCAGGTCGACTGAGGAGAGATGTCGCTCCACCTTCGACGCAAGCAGCAGATGATGGAGTACATCAGGGAGATAAACGCCACCCAAGACCACCCGACACAAACCATCTCAAGCGAACGAAAGCTGGAAGTAGCCAGACACCACACAGGTCATATCCGGGTAAAAGATCAGCGTTGAAGTCGCGGCGTCGACAATTCCTCTACTCGTCTACCATAGGAGACCACCATGGAATCTTCACCCTCCCGTGACAGACATCACTCGCCTGAGGAAACTAAAAGACACCGATGACCTCTCCAGGAGGAGAGTCCTGATCGAAGGCCACTTGCAAAACTACGAAGGACGAGGGACTGTCTACACGGATTGGTCACAGAATGCAGAAGGTAACTTATCGTGCTCCTTTTATGTACCTTGTCGTGACCACCATGTTAGCTACTGGATGAGCGACGGCTCTTTAGTCCTGGCAGCGGAAATGGAGGCCATACAGAGGGCGATGGAATGGACCACCAACGCTAACATACACCATGTTGTTCTTCTTTCTGATTCCATTGAAGTGATCCAGAGTCTGAAGCAACAAAAGTCTCAGTGACAGCTCGAAAACCTGCTGATTACTCTCGACGAATATGGAAAACGCCTTTGATCGCCAGGGACGATCGTCTGGATTCCTAGTCATCACGCAATCACGGGTAACGAGGTCGCCGAGGCGCTGTGTAAAAGAGCTATGCAAATAACCAGCGTGGACATCCCGACAACACTCGAATACCAGGAAGCCAGGAGTTTCTACAAAGACCATTTCCTTCTGAAATGGCAATCGTAATGGTTCAAATCGATCCTAAATCTCATGCTTCCATCATCAAGTAAGCAATTTTATACCAAGCTGACTGACAAATTGGCATCTTTAAGGTAAGGATATGACATCATGCTCCGCTAGTGGTGTCAATCAGGAAAAAATTGGCAACAGCATTTTCGGCTTCAGAACTATCATATCATATTTTAGGCATCAATGCCAATATTCTACCCAAAATGTTTTGTAACATAGGGCGACTGACTATTATTATTATAAAGTTTAACGTCGTCTTATGGCGTACATGGCAGTTGACGACAATTCACAAATACAATTCACAGAACACGAGAAACTTATAGCGACCGAAAGACACCATTTAAACGACTGTAAGCACTAAAAATATTGCTACATGAAATCAATGACTGAATTAGACACCTTTAAAATATAGATACTCTCAACAACATAATACTATAATCGCGTTCAAACGCTAAATCAATCCCAATGTAAGCTATTTAAAAGTTCTATCTTTCGTTTAAATTTAATCAAATTTGAAATTGCTTGCTGCAAAACACTCTAATTTGCCTCAAAGTTCATCTCATTGCAATAAAAGTATAATAGACATTATTAGATGTATTATTTCATACTGTTAAACGATGAATATTGGTGACATTGCAAAGTATTAATTTTTACACCTTTAAATGGTGTCTTTTGAACATTGTAAATTCTTTGTTTTGACCGTATTGTACATAATTTTGAATTGTCTTCAAAGGCCTTTGATGTCATATGACCATATTAGACTTTGGAAAAAAATCTCCATATTAAGTATCAACAACACTATCAACACAAATCGACGTTAAGTGGACTGAAACCCATAAGATGTCGCTAAACTTTAATTATACTGCAGATTGATGACGGCAGTTATACACCTCTGAAACTCACAAGGTGCCGTGATACACTAAATAATACGCTGTTTTCAGGTGGTGCCAGACCAAATTCTGGGAAAAGGAAGATGCATTATTGGCCAACCTTTCTTCCAGACAAAACCAAGCGAAGATTTTGTTCCGTTCGGGAAATGTTGTTCCTTTGATAACTTAAGAGACATCGTTAAAACTTTCGTACCTAATCGCCTGATTTATAATAACATCTCCTGTGAGAAAGAAAAGGTCGACGTTAACGGAACTCACAAAATCTCGAAGAATTCTTAATACGTACTGCTGCGTTAAATCCGCGACTGCAGTTACGTGTAGCCACCTTTAAAAAAGTATCCACTGCTAGCAATATATAGACCAGTCGCGTTCAATCGCTAGATCCGACCCTTCCTTTGCCACGTAGGCTAGTGTCAAGTTGATGTTAACCCACAAGATATCGGTAATTAATAAACATTGCTGCGTTAAATCTACGACAGCACTTAGACACCGTTTAAACGCAGTAATTCGCAGCTACATATTTGAAAATCGCGTTCAATCTCTAGTTATGCTCCTTTCAATCAATTATGTTGGGTATGGTCGACGTTTAACCACACTATGTGGCGAAACTATAGATACCGCTGATACTGCTGCATTAAATCCATGAGTGCATTTACAGCTACATTTTACCAATCGCGTTCAATCGCTAGCTTACAGTCCTTACTTTCCATGTAGTGTAGTGTAAGGTCGACGTTAACTGACAAGATATCGGTAAAGAATAAGTCGTAATCGCAATCGCCAAACTTCTAAAGCGCCACTTGAAAGCCAAGCGCAGGGCACCAGCCTATTCACGAGCGCTAAACCATGAACTCCTATATATATATAAATGTATTGTATTGAATTCTATTGCATTGTATATCGAACAAAGCATATTTTCAAATCAGACGCACTGCTAACACGCTATTTTCTTAGCCTCGGCATATAAGGGCGGGTGGCCAGTCCTCAACCTGATCTTCTGATCTTCCCACTCAGAGTGTATGTTCATTGTGCTCGTTATTGCCGAGTTGTCTAACACGTCAACCAGTAACCGCTAACACCATCGATCTCCACGGCAATGCGACTAAGCGTAATAAAAGAAGGGATAATTATGTTCCTGACTGAACTTAACCGACAGTTAAGCTGATGGCCGAGGACTACCCAATCGGAGAACCCCAGCGTGTAGGCTGTGGTGGGATTTCCACATTGCTCGTACAATTAGAGTGGATATACCTCCCTTAGGCCTACTTGCCTCGGATGCATTGGCCAACCTTCTTCCCTACAAAGCCAAACGAACGGTCATACTGTTCGGAAGATTTTATTATTGTCGACAATAGTTCCTTTGATGACTTAAGAGACATCGTTAAAACTTACGTATCGAATAGCCTAATATATAATGACAAGAAAGACAAGGTCGACGTTAATGGAACTGACACTCACAAAATCTCGCTGCATTAAATCCACGACTGCAGTTAGACACCTTTAAAACGTATACATTCTTTGCTACATATTTGCCAATCACGTGTCTGGCTACCCATATTGAATCCCGCTCGCATATAATGGTAAAGTTGACGTTAATTCATAAGATGTGTCTAATCTGTAGATACTATTGAAGAAAAACCACGGGTGCATTTACACACTTTTAACACGTCGCTACTCTTTGTTACATATTTAGCAATCGCAACTAATCGCTAGCTTCCAGTTCTCGACGGTTCTTCCCATGCACTGTAGGCTAAGGTAGAATTGTAACCCACAAGATATCGGTTAACAATAAATCATAATCGTAATCTCAAAACGTCTAAAGCGTCACTCGAAGCCCTCGGAGGCCAAGCGCAGAGCACCAGCCTATTCACGAGCGCTAAATCATGAACTCCTATATACTGTTGAATTATATTGTATTGTATTGTATTTGTATTGTATTGTATATAGAACAAAGCATATCTCAGTGTTATTTGAAATGGTGGGACAAATACCTCTGTATTATTATAGAAGGAACTTATACTTTATATTTGTTCTCAAATTTATATTTTATGATGAAACTAATATTAATACCTCACAAATGTGCTAAAATAACAGCTAAAAACAGTTAAAATGTGCCATGATATAGAAGTTCATGATTAAATACGGGACTGAAGTTAGACACCTTTATAAAGTAACTAGGCTCGGCTCTATATCTACACAAATACGCTCAATCATTAAATATAGTACACATAGACAGCTAGATTTCATTAACCGAAAGGTCGACTTCTACGTAACTGACATCAAGAAGATGTCGCCCAACACTAAACACTGAGTTCAATCGCCAGACTTGCCATGTATCCATATGACGGTCGCTGGCCACTGAATTCCTTTTTCTTACCAATCTCCTTTTGCTTCCAGAAAACCAACCAACAAATAACAAAATACAGCTGCATTAAATTCTCGACTGCAGTTGGACGCCATTAAGACGCTGTCAATCTCAGCTACATATTCACCAGTCGCGGTCAGAAACAGAGAAACCTGGAGACGTCAAGTTGAGGACTCATCGTCGGCCTCGGCCTGACGGAAGAGAAACAAAGAAGAAGAAGAAGAAGTATAATATGAAATCCAACTTCGCACAAATGCGTTGTGGCAAATGGCAGAAGTACGTCAACTGCACATTTTGCGACAGTGGAGTATTCTGTAATTAGTCCGCTCCAGAAACCGATCAGTGAAAGTTCAGTGAAATTCTGCTTCATTGCGAGTCCGACGTTGTCTCAATAAGAATTTCATAATCTTTATTAGAAAAGTTTGCTGGTTTTTTACTGCTTTGATTGGGTTTCGAATTACAATAATAGGTTCCTTCATGGGAGGAAAGCATTTAACCCTAACCAAACCGGGAGGGGTCTTTTATGACCCCAACCGGTTGCTTGTTGTTATAAAATTTTAACCGTTTAGTATTTTTTCAAACAATTTTAGGAGTTTGCCACATTTCTTTCTAGCTTTATAGTGAACATATCGGGAATGGGTGGCGTGGTGATGCCTAAGTGATATCCGCGAAAGATTGTTGGGGTCATATACGACCCCAACAATTTCTTAATATTTTGCTTTTTCTCATTTCTCTTATTATCTTTCCATTTTTTCCTACAGTATTAAAGTATTCTAGTTCTACGTTCGTAGTGACATCAACAGTGATGTGAATTGCAGTAAATTATATGTTGAGCTGTTATTTCCGGTAAGTTATGCCACTTGTTCGAATTCTAGGCATGATTATGTTGTAGCTTATTATTCAACGGTGTCATCATTAGCATGTCAAATGTTATACACATAAAGTAGTACATAATTAGTAAAATTGCATTTCAAACAGCCAGCCGTCTGCATCATTTCAGAGAGCGATAATATAAGATTAGCAGTTATTTGTAGTAAAAAATGTTGACGTTGCTCATAATAGCCTATAACTTATCTAAACGCTTTATTTCAATTGATCTTCAAAGTAAAATATGCTAGGCTTCTGGTACAAACACGATGACATTTACTAATGACATTGTGTAAAGTAACAAATACTGATTTACAGAACTTATCATTCTGTATGACAATTTCATGTAAAGACAATAGTCTAAAACTGCGTTATGAACAACGTATTACAAATTCGCATAATTTGTTAAATTTCTTTGCGGGAAACTTGAGACCAATGAGAAATTAAAACTATGTTGTTTGCATTCAATTTGATGCATTTACAAATGCTTATTTTATGGGAAGAGTTTCTGACAATCACATAACAAGCATGTTGATCCTACAGAGCAAAAAACACACATGGGGTCATTTACGACACCACCCGGTACGTTTAAGTTGTGTTGTATGCCGGTATGATTAGGGTTAAACCGAGTCATTCTGAGCTATATATTTACCAATCGCGTTTTATCATCTGGTTTGAGGGTCGGTCGGTCGAAGATTGTGAGGAAGAAGAACCAGACTCGGACTCTTGACATCTCTGGAGAACCTTTCTGACAGGACGCAGCGCTCCTGAATAAGCTGTTGCCATGCGCTTAGCTTTAGAGTAGCACTTTAGAATTTGGAGTTTATGATTGCGAATACGATTGATTACAACTGACTTGCGAGGAGTAAAAAGTAGTTTAGAATTAGTATTCGAGGCGGTGAGAAGTAACTACGGTATGTGCTACCATCTGGCGAATGGTGCTCCAGTTTCTTTTGTCGTCTAGCGAACAGCAATGTAAGCGGATGAAGCTTTCATCCGAATTTATTTACCTTACGAATGCGCAACAGCTAGATGAGGTAGAAGAAGAGCAGTCCCTTACGCAAGCCCTCAGATGCAGCCACGGGTATCAACTGTCAATTCCCCATTTTCTTGGCTTCTGCATATGAGGGCGGGTGGTCAGTCCTCTCGATCAGCGTCTGTCTAGGGGTGCAGATGGAGCAGAAATCTTGAATTAATTTCTTGGGATTTGAGCCACCGATCTCTCGGTTGACTGTCCAGTAGGCTAACTAGTGACCACTAAGATTATCGCTGTCCATTGAGGGTCATAAAAAACAGAGTATTTGCCTGACTGAATAACTTAACAGACAGTTAACTCACGGACCCTGACTACCCAGCCAGAAAACCCCGGTGCAGGGGTAGGCTGGGCTGGGGTCGGATTACCCCAATGGGGTAGGATTGCCCCATTGCCCCAATTGTTGGTTACTTCCCTGCCATGCCTAAGATGCAGTTGGCAAACCCTTCTTTCCGACAAAACCAAACGAAGATTTTGTTCTGTTCGGAAGATTTTATTCCTATCGAAAGGAAAATATGTCAACGTTAACAGAACTCTCAAGATCTCGAAGAATTCTAAATACTGCTGCGCTAAATCCGGGACTGCAGTAAGACACCTTTAAAACGTAGCCACTGCTAGCGATATATACACCAATCGCTTTCATTAAACTGATGGTTAAACAAACAAATTCTCTAGATCCAATCATTCCTGTGCCACGTAGACTAGTGTAAAGTTGACGTAAACCCACAAGATAGTTTCATGGTCCAGGGCTCTGTGACAGGCCCTCCTTCATATTCTGTTGGAGCCTCGGATCTTAAAACAGTCAATTGCCTCAATTACCTTATGAAATATGCTGATGACACGTATTTGATTATTGGATCATCACAGATAGAATCTGAAGTTGGAGAATTTCAGAATATATCGAGCTGGGCTGGAGCTAATAACTTACGACTAAACAAAACTAAGACTAGGGAAATGGTAATATCGAGACGTCGCCTACAAACTTCTGTCCCTCAGGTAATTAATGAAGCTGAGCGAGTTGACTCATTAAAAGTTCTGGGAGTCACTCTTCGACATGACCTTAGAATGTCAACACATGTCGACTCCGTCCTTGCTACATGTGCATCATCAATGTACGCCTTGAGAGTACTCAAGGCGCATGGAGTTCCCTCATCTTCCCTGCATGTAGTTGCGAACTTAACCACGGTAGCTCAACTCATGTATGCCTTACCAGCTTGGCGGGGCTACACTAATGCGGCTGAAAGAGAAAGAATGGAACAATTGCTCGCCAGGTTAAAGAGAAGTGAACTCCTACGCAAGGATTCGCCGGATGTAGCCGCGATGGCCGGTCGAGCTGATGATTGTTTATTTGCTGCTGTTCAAATAAACAATAGGCATGTACTTCATGGATTGTTTCAACAAAAGGCGCATACCCACAGGATATGATCTTCGACCGAGAACCCACCAATTCGAACTTCCTGAGAAGGATGATCGCAAATTTATATCTAGAATTCTATATAAATATATGAACTGTTTACCAATCACAGCATAATTACCCACTAAACTAAAAATTATTATACCGTACTGAAATTTTAAGCTTTTCATATATGCCACATATAGATAGTCAAGGTATTTCCTCGGACGATAGATACAACCCTTCTGTCATAGCACATTCGTATTATAATTAGTAGGCCTATATAAATCCAGTAGCCGGGCTCATTTTTGATGACATTAATTTTTGTTATTGTAGCAAGTTGCGCACATGTCAGCTTGCATTGAATAAACGAAATTGATTAAATATCGGTAAATAATAAACATTGCTGCGTTAAATCTACGACAGCACTTAGACACCTTTATAACGCTGCAATTCGCAGCTACATATATATCAATCGCGTTCAATCGCTAGATCCCGCCTGATTTCCTACGTACGGCATGGTCGACGTTTAACCACAAGGTGTAGCTAAACTATAGATCCTGCTGCATTAAATCCATGGTGCATGTACAGCTACTTTAGTGGCGCTATGTAAATGTCCACTGACATTGCTTGCATGTAAGTATGTATGCATACATGCATGCATGTTCATATTTGGGTTCATAATTTTAGTCGATCAACACAATTGCGGCGCTTTAAGACCGTTTTATAATCTCGAAATTTCTAGAGCACCTCTGTGAGCCAAACGCAGGTTTGAAGTGTTAGCGCCTTCATTTTCTTAGCCTCTGAATTTGAGGGCCGTTTCATCTTTCCATTGACAGTGCACCGTCAGTGTACGGTCAGTGTACTCCTTATGATTGAGTTGGCTAGGGGTACAGATTGAACAGAAATCTCAAAATAAATTTTTGCCATCCAGTAACCAGTAAAACTATCGCTCTCGATAGCAAGACGAATAAGTGTAATAAAAAGACAGAGTACACGTAGAAGGAATTTCTTGTGTTCTGGAGAAGATGAAAGTGGGCGAAGTTGTCATCTGAATTTATTTACTTAACGACGCCACAAGTAGATGACGGAGATCAGGCTTGCCTTAAGACGCAGCCACGGGTATCAAATGCCAACACCTCATTTTCTTAGCCTCGGCAAATGAGGGCGATTGACCAGTGTCCTCTACCTAATCTTCTGATCTTCCCACTGAACGTGTACGATTAGTCAGGCTGTTAGGTAAACTGGGCAGCAGCCCATGGCCGCCGATTTTTAGGGGCCGCAAATTTTCCATTTTCCTAAAAAAGGTCAACTTTTTTGTAAGATGAAATTTGAAACAAATATGGATGAAATGATAAATTGCCCAGGTGTAACCGCGAATTCCAAAAAAATGTCATGACATTCATTTGTGAGACGAATTCCTAAAAAAAGGTCATCAAATTTTCGGACGGTTTGTGCTCAGGGCCGCCGGTTTGCCTAGGGCCGCCAAATGTCTTGAGCAGGGCCTGCGGTTAGTGCACTCATTATAGCTGAGTTGGCTAGGATGCGCAAGTGGAACAGAAATCTTGAATTAATTTATGTCTCTGGAGGGGATTTGAACCATCGACCTCTCTGGTGGCAGTCCAGCACGTCAAAAAGTAATCACAAAGACTATCACACTCTCCGACTGAAATCGACTGATCGACAAAAATTATGAACCCAAATTCGAACATGCATGCATGTATGCATACATACTTACATACAACCAATGTCAGTGGACATTTATATAGCGCCACTGTTGTTAGCTGTAAATGCACTCATGGATTTAATACAGCAGTATCTATAGTTTAGCCACATCTTGTGGTTAAACGTCGACCATACCCTACGTAGGAAATTATGATGAGATCTAGCGATTGAACGCGATTGTCAGATATGTAGCTGAGAATTGCTGCGTTTTAAAGGTATGTCTAACTGCTGTTGTAGATTTAATACAGCAATGTTTATTATTTACCGATATCTTGTGGGTAACGTCAACTTTACACTAGCCTACGTGGCTCTAGGGAGACGATTGTGTCATTAGCAGACAGAGTAGAAGGAATATATGCCTGACTGAACAACTTAACAAAAAGTTAACTCACGGCCGCTCACTATCCAACCAGAAAGCCCCGATGTAGGGGTAGGCTAGGCTGGGGTCATATTGTCCCAATGCGGTAGGATTGCTCGTGCAACGAAAGTGGGTTTACTTCCCTGCCCTTCTTCGGACGCAATTGGCCAACCTTTCTTCCCTAAAAAGCAAAAGCCAAACGAACGGTGAGCCTGTCGGGAAGATTTTGTTCCTATCGACGCAACGGCCTTTAATGACTTAAGAGACGTCGTTAAAACTGTCGGATCCAATCGCCTAATTGATATTAACATATCCTGTAAGAAAGACAAGGTCAATGTTAACGGAATTGACTTAAGATCTAGAAAAGTTCTAAATACTGGCGTTTAATCCACGACTGCGTGCAGCCATTCTCAGGTAAATGTTTACTAAACGCTTTCAGTAGCTAGAATATCCTTCTTCATTTCCTGTGTAGGGTAAAGTCGACGTTAGACCAGATGTCGGGAAATAATAAATATTTGTGCATGGTCCATCACTTAGTTAGACACCTTTAAAACGAGAGTTTTCTTAGCTACACATTCATCAGTCGTATTCCATCGCTAGTAAAGATCCGAGAAATTTCTCAGAGATTAATTTCTCGGATCTTTACTGCGGGTGGCTCGGTCGCAATATAAACGTGGAGTACGAGGTTGTACTCTGCCTCCGACACTGATCATCTTCGATATGAAAAAGTGTCGTTAAGCCGATATACAACATCGCTAGATTCCAACCTAATGGCTCTACGAAGCGCAAGCTGTACTACAGCGTAATTGACGTCTACAAGAAGACGCTAAACACACACAAAAAAACTTTCAATCGCTAGTTTTGCCCCGTTACACCGTAATAACAGTTCAGTGAATTCCGTGGTCATCTCATTCTCTTTTTCGAAATGAAAGCCAACCAACCAATGACAAAACACTGATGCACTAAATTCACGACTGCATTTAGACACCTTTAAAAAGCCGCAACGCTCATCAACATGCAAAGACTGGGTTTCCTACCAGAGTCGACTTAGAGCTCTGTGGATGCGGCAGCGCAATGAACATCACGTTCTTCGAGGAATGTTCCCTCCGGTGGCAAAGTGGAGCCAATATCCTCGGCCTTGTTCTCAGCTGTTCGTACATCCCAGCAGACATGCTCACAGCTAACTGATGTTGTGATGTTCTCTGCTGACAAATATTAGGATGTTACAAATAGAAATTTTTTTTATCTAATATTAGTTCTGTCTCTGATTTAGTTATTTAGTTAAATTTATAATTACTGAATCTACGTCTCCTTACGTAACAAGCTTAAATTATGTGTTACTTAGCCTCCACCCAGTGGCGTACGGAGCAGAAATGCCGCCCGGGGCGAGGACCCAAAATGCCGCCCTTTACCACTTAATTTTCTACATGCTATTTAAGATATTGCATGACGATCATATTACATCCACAAATTTATTTATACAGTTTATAGCCTTTCTGGCTATTTAACTTTTCACTGTATTTTTAATTATCAGTTTGAGCTATGCATTTTCAACTTACCTAAATCTATTTTATTAGATAATGAAACATATTATTGCTTGATTTGCGACTGTCGCTGACTCGCTGTGATATGTGCAGTACAGTACATTGGCCTACATACTTACATAATATTCATATTGTAATTGCCATATTATCATTATGTTATTAATGGTATCTTGCGAGCTTTTACGGCAGAAAAATCATTGATAATATCATCAAAATTATTGTTTGAGCTGTCTTTCTTTCAATACTGACACACATTGCTACAAAATATGCGTAGGCCTACAGTGCAATGTTAAGGATCGGGAGATGCTCCGCGTATTCCCACTTCCAATGCTTCCCAGTCATTAGCAGTCTTGCCTGTAATTTCCTCGTAACTCCAAATAGGCCCTATGACCAATTTAAAATTAATTTTAAAAAGAGGGCTAAACTACATGGTGAAAGGCTGTGGTAGCAATATTGATAGTTTGTGACTAAATTTTAGTCTAAGTCATTAATTCGTTTAGATATATCTAATCATATAGGCTATATTATATATTATGACTATGAAGGGCGGCATTACAAGAATATGCCTTAAAGTAGACTATGCTGTATATAATGTAGTCTGTTACGCTTTTAGCGTTTACTAGGTAAATGCGATTCCGCTTTTTTCTGCAATTCTGTTTATTGTTTAAAGTAGACCTCCGAGACTGATGCCGCCCCTAACGTTCAACGCAAGACTTGACTAAAGTGACAGTTTCTTTCTTTCTTTCTTTCTTTTACTTTCTTTCTTTGTCTCCTATACTGTTCCATATATTTTATCATAAATTCACTTTAAAAAAGTTTTATTCAACCCTATTTTGCCGCCCCTACCAAAGTGCCGCCCGGGGCGACTCGCCCCCTCTGCCCCCCCTTCGGTACGCCACTGCCTCCACCATACGTTTCGCGGTGCACGGGGGGTCCTATCTCGGTCCCTTGTGGTCCTCCCTTTGCATCCCGAACTATTTCCAAATTGTAATTGTAATTGTAACCGAAGACTTATTTAGCACCACTCTGATCAGCGGCGCTTTCAACCCACATCAATGCCAGCACCGGCAAAATTGATGTTGTATCATGCAGAAGTTTGATTTGGGATCAATAAAAGTTATGTTATGTTATGTTAAATGATATTATACAACTAATATACAATATTATATAACTAATATTACATCATTCAACTATCATTACATCACTTTTATATTAAGCTATTTAGCTATCCATATTATTATTTCGCTATGATTCCCGTGTTAATGTTCCTGGGTGCGGTGTGCCATCCAGTTTTCTTCAATAAACGAGTATATATATATATATATATATATATATATATATATATATATATATATATATATATATATATATGCCAATCGGTATATTCTGATGTTAGCGGCCGATGTTGCCATGAGATGTCGCTAAATTGATGGTTTTACAAATCGTTATATTGCTGTTGTGCATCGTCTATGAAGGGTAAGGTCGACGTTTACTCACAAGACGACCCTAAACAATAAACACTGCTACATGAAACGACTGCACTTAGACACCTTAAAAACGTAGTCACTCTTTGATATGTATACACGAATCGCGTTCAATTGCATGCATCTATAAAGACCGCATCCTGTAGTATAGGACTTCATCTCAATACCACACAACTATACTTGTACACATTAGGTCACCTGAGGTCAAACGTACCCTCAAGTGCACCAGACCAAAGACAAAGCACCAACACAGGGCCACAACATACAACATGCGGCAGGCACAGCCGAGGACTCCGGCTCAGCCCCTTCGTTCTGACCGGCTGGGTCATGACCTGGGAAATCTCACACTGCCTCTCGGCTGACGTCGGTAGACAACCTCGGCTGGAGCTACGAGTCCGATAACATGTTGACTGATGAGAATGACCCACTTAAAGAACTCTCGGGCAGTATATTAACATTCTCAACATATAAACGAATATACATGCCCCTGTACATACAAACGTACATACATACATACATACATACATACATACATACATACATACATACATACATACATACATACATACATGCATGCATGCATAGGCTACATACATACATACATACATACATACAAAACACTATTAGGGCCTATTACAGGCTACGCTAAGAAATTCAATAGCCTATAGCGCTATAGGACACTCATTCGATTATTACATTTGAACGACCTTATGTTGTAAAATGGCATTATGCTGACTAGATTGTGTAAATAGCGCACAAATGAAAATCGTGTTTAAAGTTGTACAGAGGCAGAGTCACGCGCTTGTTTAGGGACGTGGGAGAAATTCGGTTAGAGTGATGGGAACAGTTAGGGAGCGTGACACTGTCTGAAAGTAATACATCGCTGTAAATAATCTTAAACGCTGCTGTATACGCCACATATAAATAGATATGCAACCTTCTATTCGTGTATATGTATATGCCCATATATGTACGTATTTCTATACGCCAAACTAAAATTCTTGTTTATTAATGGTCTGTGCCTAGACCTATAATTATACTAAATAACGTTTATACAGTTTACTTGAATTTCTGTTAGAAATGTTTAACATAATCATAAATGGTTCTTGTACATATTACTAGTAACTGAAATCGAGACTCAAATATGTTAGCTACCGAAACAGTTTAAAGAAAATCGTGTTAACGAACAGTATAGTTTAAATGTGCATGCTGTTTGTAAAATTGCAAATGTACGATGTTTGATATGACGTCAGCGGCCGATGTTGTCATGAGATGTCATTAAACTGATGGTTAAAAAAAAATCGCTAGATAGCACTAAGGGTGCCTCCTATATAGGGTAATGTCGGCGTTAACTGATATGACACAAGATGTCGCTAAATTCTAAATACTGCTGCGTTAAATCCACGATTGCAGTTAGACGCCTTTAGACCGTTGTGATTCCAGCTACATATTTATGTGTATAACTACTGAATTTGGCGGTCGTTATGACGGGAGAGGTATGCATAGAGTGAATGAGAAATGGAGAGAGGGACAGAGGAAGGGCCTAAGGGAAAGAGGGAGGGAGGAATGACGGAAGGGAGGAAAGAGGGAGGCATAGCCAGACATACTAACCGTTGTTAGTCTGGGTGTCAATCCGTCTGTCTGTCTGACCGTCCGTCCGTCTGTATGCCTGGCTTTGCGTCTGTGGGATATCTCCCTAGGGCCCAGTGTTTGTGGACGGGGCGAATTTCGGGCGCCCGTGTCATGTTGCATCCGCTATAGTAATCAGTCTTCCCTCGTCCTTGTTCCTCTCTCCCTCAAGAGGATCAGAGGTAGGGCGGGAGGGAGAGAGGGAGGGAGAAAGGAGGGAGGGTGGCATAGACAGATTTAATAACCGCTGTTTGTCTGTGTGTCAACCCGTCTGTCTGACCATCTGTTTGTCTGGCTTTGCGTGTGTACGTTATCTCCGTAGTTCCCAGTGTTTGTGGGCGGGGCCAATTTCGGGCGCCTGTGACAGCGTTTATCGACACACATAACTGGGAAATTATATGTTTAGATTAGAATCTCATAGCTGTACTAAATAATGGTTGCTACAGTTTAGTAATGGTTACTAAATTAACTATGTCATAACTTATTTTCACTGGTCCTTTATTATTGCATATAAATTGGTTTGTTTGTAAAATATGCTATATCAATCAGGCTTTAGGGCTCATCATTCTACTGAGACTGCTCTCCTCTCTCTTCTCTCTGAAATCTACTCTGCTGTTGACAGGGCTGAACTTAGCCTCTTGGCTCTTTTCGATGTTTCTGCAGCCTTTGATATGGTAGATCATAGTATTCTCCTTCAGCGTCTTGAGACTTCATATGGGTTGCAGGGCCTTCCTCTTTGCTGGTTTCGATCATATATGTCTGAACGAACCCAAATGATCATATCGGGCGACTCTAGAACAAAATGGATTCACATTAAGCTGGGCGTTCCTCAAGGCTCTGTACTTGGTCCTTTACTCTTTATTCTCTACACGGCTGATATTCCTTCTCTTTTCCCACTCTCGGGAGCTACTGGTCATATCTTTGCTGATGATGTGCAAGCTTTTGTCCATGGGTCTCCTTTATCTCAATTGCACTTAGTTGAGCGTATTGAGTCTCTATCTAAGTCTCTCCATTCCTGGATGTCCTCAAATCGTCTCTGTCTTAATGCCTCCAAAACCCAGTTCATTTGGTTTGGCTCCCGTCAACAGTTGCTTAAGATTGATTTCGCCCTCCTCTTGGAAATCTTCCCTCACTACTCCTTTTCATCAAGTGTACGTGATCTAGGTGTTACGCTTGATAGCTCTCTCTCCTTCAAAGATCACATCTCTAACCTCACACGTGTTTCCTACTTCCACTTAAGGCGTCTCAGGGCTGTTCGACGATCTGTCTCTTCCTCTGTTTTCACAACGCTGGTCCATGCTTTCATTTGCTCCAGAATTGACTACTGCAATTCGCTTCTAATCGGTCTTCCTAAGGTCCGTCTCATGCCTCTGCAGTCAGTCCTAAATGCAGCTGCGAGATTAATTGCCCGTCTGCCACGCTACTCACGCATTTCATCCTTCATGTTTGAGAAACTGCACTGGCTTCCTCTCTCTGCACGTATTAAGTTCAAAATCCTTATTTTGGTGTCAAAGACACAGCGGGGTCTCGCCCCCAAGTATTTAATTGATTTAATTCATCGGCCTCTTTCTGTCTCTTCGCATCGTCCACTTCGCTCCTTAAACAGATTTGAACTTGCAGTTCCTCATACTAGAACAGCTATGGCGAAGTCCCGATCTTTTGCCTCAATTGGTCCCTCTCTCTGGAATACACTGTCTCCTTCTACTCGCTCTCAAATTTTAATAAGTAACCCCTCATCTTCTTTTGCTTTCCTCAAGACTTATTTCTTTTCTCTTGGCCTTGCGCACTGGGAGCGCCTCTGAACGGTTCACCCTACTAGAGGTGCTTTATAAATGTTTAAATACAATACAATACAATACAATACAATCTAATTCATAATTTGTTTTTGATGATGGAGTACATGATGAAGATAAACGCCATCACAGATCACCCGACACAAACCATCGCAAGCGGACGAAAGCTGGAAGTAGCCACACACAACAAAGGTCGTATCCGGGTGAAAGCGAGAGAGATTAACATTGAAGACCCGGAACCGACAATGTCTCTACTCGTCTACCACAGAAGATCACCATGGCAACTTCACCCTCTCATGACAGACATCACTCTCCTGAGGAAACTAAATACACAGACGACTTACCCAGGAGGAGAGATCTGATCGAACGGCCTCTCGATAGCCAACGAAGGACGAGTGATACCGTAGGCAACGTATCGTCCTCCATTTATGTGCCCTGTCGTGGCAACCATGGAAGCTACCAGATGAGCGACGAATCATCATCAGTCCTGGCAACGGAAATGGAGGTCATACAGAGGGCGATAGACTGGACCACCAACGTTAACATGCACCATGTTGTGCTTCCTTCAGATTCTCTTGTAGTGATCCTGAGTCTGGAGCAACAAAAGTCTTTGACACGACAGTGACAGCTTGAAGCCCTGCTGATTGTTCTAGATGAATATGGAAAACGCCTTCAGTCACTAGCGACGATCTTCTGGATCATAGCATCTTCATAGCATCACGGGTAACGAGATCGCGGACGCGTTGTGCTAAAATGCTCTGCACATAGCCAGCGTGGACTTCCGTACAACACTTAAATACCGAGAAGACATTCTTTCTACAAAGAAATGGTAATCGGAATGGTCCACATCGAGATCATACTATACCGAGCCCTCGAGCTAAGTCTGGACCGCAAATACGGTGACTCAAACCGAAGAAAGGAAATTTCCAAAACCAGCCTTCTGCTGGGTCACCAAATATCTAGTTGAAACTTTGGGTTATTATTTCTTACTTCGCCACGAGAGATACGTGGTTTGGGTCCATGCTGATGACGGACAGAGTGTAACCAGAACAGAATGGATAACATTTCCGATATCGATTCAGGAGGAAATGAAAGCGTGGATCAGCGCTATAGAAGTGTTTAATATTATAGCAGGTGAGAATGCGGGGTCAATGTCAGACACAACCTGGTTCTACGGTGGAAATAGTTGGTCATGGGATAGTGAAGGAACGAAACCAGCGTAAGCCGGCTTGCAGGTGACACTTCCTCTAACTTGACGCAGCAACCGTGAATAACCTGGTTCCCTGCGCTAAGCTTTCAGATGGCGCTTTAGAATCTCCATTCTTGTCCTCAACGACACCCGCCGTAGCAGCTGCTCTGCCTCCTCTCTTCGGTCTCTAAGGCAACCAGACTCCTCTCTCCCTTGACTTCTCTGGACAACCCTTCTGACAGGACGCAGCGCACGTGAATAAGCTGGTCTCGTGCGCTTAGCTTTATAATAGCACTTTAGAATTTGTAGTTTACGCCTGTGAATACAATTGATTAGGTGGAGCTTTAACAGTAGTTTACAATATTATTTGTATTCGAGGCAACTACAATTATTAGCATTGGAGGCGGTGAGAAGCAACTACGGTAAGTGCTGCCATCTGGCGAATGATGATCTAATTTCAACAGTGTAAGCGGCTACACAGCGAGATGAAACAGTAGAAGAGCAGTTCCTTACTCAAGCTCTCAGATCCAGCCACTGGTATCAAGTGTTGACACTCTATTTTCTCAGCCTCGGCATGTGACACGGGTTGCTAGTCCTCCCCTTATCGTATGACCCTCCACTGAGAGTGTACGGTCAGTGTATTCATTATATCTGAGTTGGCTAGGGCCGCAGCTTGAGCATGAATCTCTGAATAAATTTCTGACGCTGGTGGGGATTCGATCCACTGATCTCTCGAGTAACTGTCTAACACGCCAAGCAGTAATTACTAAGACAATCGCAATCCACAACAAGACGATTAAGTGTTTTAAGAAGACAGAATAGAAGGAATATATGTCTGACTGAACAACTTAACAGACAGTTAACTCACGACCGCCAACTTCCCAACCAGAAAACCCCGGTGTAGGGGTAGGCTGGGCTGGGGTCGAATTGCCCCAATGCGCAGGATTGCCCCATTGCCACAAATGTTGCTTACTTCCCTTCCATGCCTAAGATGCAATTGGCCAACCTTTCTTCCCGACAAAACCAAACGAAGATTTTGCTCTGTTCGGAAGATTTTGTTCCTATCGACGCAAAGACCTGTGATAACTTAAGAGACATCGTAAAAACTTTCGTACCTAATCGCCTGATTTATAACATCTCCTGTGAGAAAGAAAACGTCGATGTTAACGGAAATCACAAAATCTCGAAAAATTCTAAATACTGCGCCGTTAAATCCGCAACTGCAGTTAGACACCTTTAAAATGTAACCACTTTTCGCTATATATAAACGAATCTCGTTGAATCCCGTTGTTTCTTTGTCACGTAGGCTAATGTAAAGTTGACGTTAACCCACAAGATAATCGGTAAATAATAAAATCAAATCTACGACAGCACTTAGACACCTTTTAAACACAGCAATTCGCAGCTACATATCTGCCAATCGCGATCAATCGCTAATTATCCTTCTCATAATCTCCTACGTAGGGTATTTTTGACGTTTAACCACAAGATGTGGCGAAACTATAGAATACTGCTGCATTAAATCCACGAGTGCATTTACAGGTACATATTAACTAAACGCGTTCAATCGGTAGCTTACAGTCCTTGACTTTCCATGTAGTGTAGGGTAAGGTCGACGTTAACTCACAAGATATCGGTAAAGAATAAGTCGTAATCGCAATCGCCAAACTTCTAAAGCGCCACTTGAAAGAAAAGCGCAGGGCACCAGCCTATTCACGAGCGCCATGCCATGAACTATATACAAATGTATTGTATTGAATTCTATTGTATTGTATATAGAACAAAGCATATTTTAGTTTTTTATTTATTTATTTTTAAGTTTTTTATTTCGGATATTTCTATAGCGCCTCCTCAAGTCTACTACTACTCAGAGGCGCTCCAGACTATAGAATTGGTATAGGCTACTGTGTCGGAGTTTTAACTTTTAACGCCGAAGCGCCACCAGCAATCGCGAGTGAAGGACTTGCCCAAGGGCCGTAGCAGCGGCAAGAGTGGGATTCTAACCTGCAACCCTCAGGTCACAAGGTGCCGAACTTACTACTGAGCCACCACGCCCCATTAATGAATGTGAAGTAGGGGGATAAGTACTTGGCGACAGCCAAAATGTTTGACACGTAAAATGGGAAAAGATTTTTAACTGTTCTTTCATAACTTTGCAAAACAAGAGAAACCAATGGTCAATGTAGCCACGGTTGCCCTTTAAGTATCATTACCTAAATATTAACACAACTTATTATTGCCCGTCCTAAAACAGTGTTAAGACGGCTTAAAAAATAATCTAATTTCTGTTAGATATGTTTGAAATAAGCGCAAATGGTTCTTGTATCCCTTGCTTGTTAATGAAACTGAGACTCATATTATATGCTAGCTGCGGTAACAGTTTAAAGAGTTGCAACCGACTAGCTAACCAGAAAACTCCGGTGTAGAGGTAAGCTGGTCTTGGGTGGGATTGCCCCAATGCGGTAGGATTGCCCCAATGCTCGTGCAACGAAAGTGGGTTTACTTCCCTGCCCTGCCTCGGAGGCGATTGGCGAAACTTTCTTCCCTACAAAGCCAAACGAACGGTGACCCTGTTCAGGAGAATTTGTTGCTATCGACGTCAATAGCATTTGATGTCACAAGACATGTCGTTAAAACTTTCGTATCTAATCGAATAATTTCTAACGACATCCCTATAATAAATTACAGACACTGTTGCCTTTATCCACGAGTTAATTTACACACCTTTAAAACGTCGCCTCAAACAGCTAAATATTTGCCAATCGCATCCAATCGCTAGATGTCTCCGCAAAACTTCATGTGTAGGGTAAGGTCGACGTTACACCGCTTAACTATAGATACTGGTGCATTAAATCTACGACAACAATTATACACCTTTAAAACGTATCACTTCTCAGCTACATATTTGCCAATCGCGTTCAATAAACAGAAAACGAGATACTTATCGCATCCAAAAGACACCATTTAGAGGTGTTGTACAGCTCTGTTCGACACCTCTAAATTGTGTCTTTCGGATGCGATAAGTATCTCGTTTTCTGTTTATTGTATTTGTGAATTGTCGTCAACGGCCTTTGATGTCATAGGACGACGTTAAACTGGGGAATAATAATAATAATCGCTAGCTTCCAGTTCTCTGCTTTCATGTAGACTAAGTGTAGGACAAGGCCTCGGTTTTCACGCGAATAGCCGCGTTTTAAAGTTGTCTAACAGCAGTCGTAGTCGTAGATTTAACATAGCAATGTTTATTGTGTAACGTCGATCTTAGTTATACTACACCTAATTTGTCACTGAGGCTTACATGTGAACTGAGATATTACATATTTTTGGGGGTAGAAATTACCCCAGTTCGTCCTCCATGTATCGTAAAAGTACTCCGTCCTGCGAAGGTTAATGAGAAATCGTGTTAACGACCTGTAAAGTTTAAATGTGCATGTTCTCTGTTAAATTGCTAATGTACTATGTTTGATATGACGTGAGAGGCCGACGTTGTCATAAGATGTCATTAAACTGTCATTAAAAAATCGCCAGTTGAATTCCAGTTTCTGTGTCGACGTCAACGCAACTGAAACTCACAAGGTGCCGTTAAACACTAAAACTATGTTGTTTTCTATTGGTACCAGTCCAAATTCTGGATCAAAGAAGACGCCGCTAATCATCTTCGTAATAATAATAATAATACGACATATAGCATACAGAATAATTGTTTATGCCCTAAACTAACATATTTAAACAGTAAATTAAGTAATGCGCTAATATTTACTAATATTTCTCTACAGACACTATTATAAGGCAAATATAATAATATTATTGTAACACATACCGTTGTCGTATTAACTATGCATTAATTCAAGAACTGTGTCACAACATTTACACGTGTTTGGCCCGTTCGATGCCCGTAATGTGAATGTAATGCTTTCAATGTAGGTGTACTGCTAGCAAGGCCCGTAATGTAATGCAAATACCCGTAATATAAATGCATTTCTCGTAATGAAAATATAATACGCTTAATTTATATGTTATTTAAATTGGCTCTTCTGTGCACGTGGCCCAACGGAGGACCAGTACCAGGCGTCACACGGAGGTCATTAGCTTTTGGATCGGGGTTGTTAGTTCTCATCTCGCTGCGAATGATTCGAGGTTTGGGTCCCTGCTGTTAAGACTTATGGATAAAAATCGCCGAATTAATAGTAACATATTTTGTAACAAAGATAAGGTTAACGTCAACAGCGCTGATATCCAGAAGATGTCGCTAAACTCTAAATACTGCTATATTAGATCGACGACTCCCGTTGCACACCTTTTAAACGTTGCCCTTGTCGGCTATATATAGAGAAAAATTGGGTTCAATCGCTAGGTAACAGTACAAGATTGTATTTTTGTAGGGTAAAACTTTAGTCAACGCAAGATGTCGCTTAACGCTAAACAATGCTGCGTAAAATCGACGACTTTTAAACGTAGCCACTCTCAGCTACATATTTACCAATTGCTTTCAATGCTATGTCCAATAAGACTTAGAGCATAAATGTAGTCATGTTTCCTAACACGATATTAAAGAAAAACGTTTGTGCAATTAAAGTGTATATAAGAATTTAGATGTCAATTTAAGAAAAAAAATAAAAAAATCTATAAAATATATAAAACTACTAAAAATCAAAAAATCTCTAGTTAAAAAGAATTAACGTAAATAAATCTAGTAGTGTTGCAGATAACGGAAATCAAAGGCAACGGTGCGAACAAAGAATACATCCACCACAGAATCAACAACAATGGGAAGATGTCAAAGACCTTTGCTGTCATAAGACGTCCCTGCACTATTTCTTTCTCAATGCTACGTCCTTTACACCATCGTCATAATTTGGGGGTAAACGGTTTCAACGGAATTGACACTCACAAGATGTATCTACCATGTATGTATGTATACTATGTATTTATGTATATATGCAATTATGCATGTATGTATATATCTATGTATGTCTGTCATACCCCTGGTTGCCCAATGGGTATGACAATGGGCACACATTTCACCACTCATGTCAGTCGTTGATCAACATCCAGTGGCGTACCGAAGGGGGGGCAGAGGGGGCGAGTCGCCCCGGGCGGCACTTTGGTAGGGGCGGCAAAATAGGGTTGAATAAAACTTTTTTAAAGTGAATTTATGATAAAATATATGGAACAGTATAGGAGACAAAGAAAGAAAGTAAAAGAAAGAAAGAAAGAAAGAAACTGTCACTTTAGTCAAGTCTTGCGTTGAACGTTAGGGGCGGCATCAGTCTCGGAGGTCTACTTTAAACAATAAACAGAATTGCAGAAAAAAGCGGAATCGCATTTACCTAGTAAACGCTAAAAGCGTAACAGACTACATTATATACAGCATAGTCTACTTTAAGGCATATTCTTGTAATGCCGCCCTTCATAGTCATAATATATAATATAGCCTATATGATTAGATATATCTAAACGAATTAATGACTTAGACTAAAATTTAGTCACAAACTATCAATATTGCTACCACAGCCTTTCACCATGTAGTTTAGCCCTCTTTTTAAAATTAATTTTAAATTGGTCATAGGGCCTATTTGGAGTTACGAGGAAATTACAGGCAAGACTGCTAATGACTGGGAAGCATTGGAAGTGGGAATACGCGGAGCATCTCCCGATCCTTAACATTGCACTGTAGGCCTACGCATATTTTGTAGCAATGTGTGTCAGTATTGAAAGAAAGACAGCTCAAACAATAATTTTGATGATATTATCAATGATTTTTCTGCCGTAAAAGCTCGCAAGATACCATTAATAACATAATGATAATATGGCAATTACAATATGAATATTATGTAAGTATGTAGGCCAATGTACTGTACTGCACATATCACAGCGAGTCAGCGACAGTCGCAAATCAAGCAATAATATGTTTCATTATCTAATAAAATAGATTTAGGTAAGTTGAAAATGCATAGCTCAAACTGATAATTAAAAATACAGTGAAAAGTTAAATAGCCAGAAAGGCTATAAACTGTATAAATAAATTTGTGGATGTAATATGATCGTCATGCAATATCTTAAATAGCATGTAGAAAATTAAGTGGTAAAGGGCGGCATTTTGGGTCCTCGCCCCGGGCGGCATTTCTGCTCCGTACGCCACTGTCAACATCTGCGTCATTTCGACGGATTATTTCGTCTAAATGTTAAATATACTCAGTAATTTCGGACATATTGGAGTTTATTGGTGTTAGATTAGCGTACCAGAATTATTCGTTGGTTTTTGCCAAGGATTTTGTACGTTTAAAGGGTATTTGTTCGTAAGTCGCCTTGTCCTGCGTGACTGCATGTTTGACCGAATCAACGATACGGACCCTGCGCTCCGCCTCTAGCCGAGTGTTTTCTTTTCGGTGGACCGATGCCGGCTGTCACTGCACCGTTAGTCACTGGAGGCGACACGCGACGAATACCTGTTCAATAAACACCAGTGTCGACTTCAACGTAACCATATTGATTACGTTGAAGTCGACACTGCTAGTAGATGTTGCTAAAAACGAAAAACAATGCCTTCAATGGCCAGGTTTGCCACGGACCCTTATGACGGTCCAGTGAATTCCGTGATCTCGCCCTTCTTCTTTTCCTTCCAGGAAATCAACCAACCAATAACAAAACACTGCTACATTAAATCGACGACTGCGTTAAATTTACGACTGCAGTTAGACACCTTTAAAAATAGATAAGAGCCTACTTATTTGCCAATCGCATTCAATCGCTATATTAACTCCCCAGTGCCAGTCCCAAGCCTGGAACGAGGAGGAGGACGACGATAATCATCTTTCCTATGACATAGCGTTGTTAAACAGCAGCTAATCAACCAATCAGTATAATTATTTCTGCTATGCACCGTCTATCTAGGTCAACGTTTACTCACAAGGTATCGCTAAAAAAAATATTGCTACATAAAATCCACGACTGCACTTAGACACCTTTAAAAAGCAGTCACTCTCAGATATATATATAAACAAATCGCGTCAAATCGTTATATGTAAACGGATGCCTATCATAATGTATGTAGGGTAAGTTCGGCGTTAACGGAACAGACACAAGATGTCGCTATATTCCAAATACTGCTGCGTTAAATCCACGACTGCTGTTAAACACCTTTAAAATGCTGCCATCCTCAGCTACACATTTATTTATATGAGAATATCATGCCAAAGCCTTGATTAATTGTACTAAATAATGGTTACTTCAGTTAATAATGGTTAATAAATTAACTGTCATAACTTATTTTCACTGGTCCTTGATAATTGCATATAAATTGGTTCGTTTGTAAGGTAAAATATATGGAATTCATAATATGTTTTTTTTGGGTAAAGGATAGAACTCATAACTAACAGTATTTATGAAAATATTCTTGGTCCTTTGTTACTAGTTATAAATTGGTTTGTGTGTAATTTAAAGTATCGGTGTCATTATTTGAGCTGATTTTTTAATAGATAGAACTGATGTGACATTGAATAAATTATTATTGATCACGCCTCTAAATAACATCTAAATACTTTGCATGTCATTGAATATTGAACCTACATGTACAATTATTAGTATATGTTTATTGAATGCTAAGGTAATTGCTATATAAATGATTTTATATTAATGTAGATATGCGTGAAGCTCTGTAGAAACAAGTAAGCTCAATATAAGAAAAAAGAACCTTTTATGGCCATCAAACGAACATTTATGGTCAATAAAAAACAATTTAAACAGAAAAGAACCGATATGGCAAAAAAAGCCTTTCGGCCATGGAGCAGAATGAAAAGAAGACAAATGGCCAAAAGAAAAGATGGATATATGTATATAATTTTATGTATACCTAATTTAAATATTAAATATTAATATATATTATATCGACAAGAACCATTTGTCATATACTACCATCTCAACAACCTGTTAGACACAGAATCAACGACGAGAAAAGCAAAAGAAAACTGATGACTGAAGTTACATGAAAATGAACTGAAATAGGGCGTACATCAAAAACTTTAAAGGCGTCAACGGCCTTTGTAGCTATAAGGTGTCGTTAAACACTGGAATAATGCAATCGCTAAATTGCATGATAACTTTAACTTACGCTATGTAGGGTTAGGTCGACGTTAACCCATTAGGTCCATATTTTCACATCCCGTTCAATCGATAGCTCAACGATATTGTTATCCTAATAAACTAATAGGTTTGACATCGTTAAATTCTATCGATCAATCCGCGATTGCAGTTAGACACCTTAAAAACGCCCTCACACTCAGCTACATATTTATCAATCGCCTTTTTATTTATAGATCGTCCCGCTTCCCATTACATATATGGTCAACGTTAAACTCTGGATCCATCCATCCAGTCACTAGGTCAATTCCCATAATGTAACACTAGTAATGTATATGTAATTCTAGTAATGTAAATGTAATGCCCACAATGTAAGTGTAATCTCGTAATGTAAATATAATATTCGTAATGTAAACGTAATGCTAGTAATCCAAATGTAGGCCTAATATTAGTAATGTAAATGTAATCTCGTAATGGCAATGCAGCAGTCGTAACGTAACGCCCTTTGTGTCGATGTATTTTATTCCGGATATTTTTATAGCGCCTCTCGACGTCAACTACTGCTCAGAGGCGCTCCCGACTACAGCATTGGTATACTGTGTCGGAGTTTTGACGCCGAAGCGCCACGAGCAATTGCGAGTGAAGGAATTGCCCAAGGTCCGCACGCAGCGGCTAGAGTGGGATTCGAACCTGCAACCCTCTGGTCATAAGGCGCCGAACTTACCACTGAGCCACAACGCCCCACGATGTAGTACTAGTAATATAAAATGTAATATCCTCGTAATGTAAGTGTAATCTCGTAATATAAAAGTTATGCTCGTAATGTAAATGTTATACCCATAATGTAAATGTAATGCCCGTAATTTAAATGTTATATAAATTGTCTCTTGGTGGCCTTGGTCCACCGGAAGAGCTGCACTAGAGGTCACACTGAGGTCATTAGCTGTTGGATCGGTCGGGTTTTGTAGGTCTCACCTTGCCGCCAGAGATTCGAGGTTTGAGTCCTTGCTGTCAAAAACAGAGTGTTACAGAGACTGCGATGACGATTCATTTATCTAGCGCCCTATGCTCAGTGACGGATTTACTATAGGGTCGAACGAACCCATGGCCTACGGAAATAAGGCAGAATTTAAATTTAAATATTATAACACTTAAAAATTGTGTATCAAATTTAATTTTAAACTGCGAGTGATACGAACATGAAGAAAACTTTGGAAGATAAAATTATTGGGTGCTGCAAAAATAGACTTGGACCCAGAGGTGGCAGATTGTTAAATCGTCCTCTCCAAACACGACCGCGTGATATATTTTTCATTAATACAGTCGCTTTTCAAAGTAATTAGTTCTAATGAAGATCTGACTACACTTGAGCATTGCATAAACACAGAATTGAGCTGCGAGGATGAACAGAGGCCAGTGTAACCTCAGCAACTGGATACAGCAGCAAGCGCCATCTTCTGCGATATGAATAGCATCAGTCATTGCTATATAACTACTACCATAACGCCTTAACACCCAAGAACTTCTAAATACGTAATGTATACTTTGCTCCATCCCTCACTCGTTCCCTGCCACACCCTCCCGCTGTTTGCCCCTCTCGCTGGAACAGAATGGCGGTGTTGCTGAGTCTGTTGGTACGTGGTACATCGGTTTGTGTTTACGGATGAGAAGGCAGTTAACCCTCAGGCTACCAAGGTTTTTTTGCGACATCGGCTACCAAGGGGGGTGGTTACCACCCCCCCCGGAATTTCGTGTTTGGTTTCAAATATCATATCATGCAATATAGCATTTGATTCAGCATTCATTTCTGAAAAGAATGGTATATTTAGTTGTGAAATATATGAATGCATCTCGAAATTATATAGTTTTTAACAAAGGCACCGGTCCATTTCACGATATCTGATATTATCCCACAGAATTTGTACTTTTTAGATAAGAAATATAAGTGATGTGGGTTTTGAAAATGAACTATGTATCCAAGAATATTCTAAATATAATGAGGCTTAATTTTCAACAATACAAACTATTCCAAAGTCTGTTTTAGTTACAGGCAAAACCTAAAGGCGTGCAGCTATATCAACATGAAACAAGAAATTATGTAATTTTTCCCGGCAGTCAGATACGTCAGTGGTCCTTGCAGTTATTGCAAGTTACTTTCATTGTTTTGTGGGAATGCTTCCTGCAAACCGGCTTCTTGAACACTTCACAGCACTGCTTTACTCTGTTAGCATTCTGCTTCAACTGTTTATAGCCCTTCCACATACCCAACCATATCGGTTTACGTTGTGATGTTGCATCAGTGATTTTCACACTGAAAAGGCGTATTATTATTTATTATGATCACTTCCGGTTTTCAAAAGACAAATAACTAAGCAAGCAAATATAGCCCTACATTCCCTCTAAAGAATGGCATAGTTGTTTCTATTCCAGAAAGAATAATGAATACCTTCATAGTCGACAAACAGCTAACAACTGAGAAATTCCTGATTTCAACAAGGTGGTACCTAGGCTATATCGGGTATAACTTTTTTATGGTGTGGGATATCATCACGACTTTTACCTCAAAATGTGTGCAAATGGACCCCCTACAGCTACCTAAAATGTCAAAATTATATTCCATGTGCTAAAAAAAAATTTTGCAGAAAAACGTAGGGGGGTGGTAACCACCCCCCCTTGGTAGCCCGAGGGTTAAGAGAGAATGAAACATCCGCTCAGACGAAGAGTGGTAGACTAATACAACATTGCAGGTTGGTTTAAATACATTGCGTTGGTTTCCATGGGGCTAAAATTGAGGAGATGAAAAGTCATTGAAAGCGAACCTCCACAAGAGGTCGCAATACACTAAGAACTGTAAATAGCAATTAATAACTTCTATTGCGCCGATGTCTAATGCACAAAGCATGATCCGATGGCGCACCAAAACCAAGTCGTAATCAGGTCAATATCCAGAAGATCAGTTAGCAATTTGAAAGAGTGACTGAGCAGAGCGCACGGACACAGAGGGACAGAGTTTTAAAAAGTAGGCCCAGCAACCGGAAGTGCTCGTTCACCAATTATGTATGACCAGACAAAGATGACTCTCGATGAATAATGACTAGTCTAAGGAGTAAGAACTGATTTTGAGTATTGTGGCTGGCCAGAGTTCAAAGCGACCACTCCTCTCTACGTTGAACTTCCTCATTCAGTTCACTCTTTCCATCCACCATCATCAGTGGCGTACGGAGCAGAAATGCCGCCCGGGGCGAGGACCCAAAATGCCGCCCTTTACCACTTAATTTTCTACATGCTATTTAAGATATTGCATGACGATCATATTACATCCACAAATTTATTTATACAGTTTATAGCCTTTCTGGCTATTTAACTTTTCACTGTATTTTTAATTATCAGTTTGAGCTATGCATTTTCAACTTACCTAAATCTATTTTATTAGATAATGAAACATATTATTGCTTGATTTGCGACTGTCGCTGACTCGCTGTGATATGTGCAGTACAGTACATTGGCCTACATACTTACATAATATTCATATTGTAATTGCCATATTATCATTATGTTATTAATGGTATCTTGCGAGCTTTTACGGCAGAAAAATCATTGATAATATCATCAAAATTATTGTTTGAGCTGTCTTTCTTTCAATACTGACACACATTGCTACAAAATATGCGTAGGCCTACAGTGCAATGTTAAGGATCGGGAGATGCTCCGCGTATTCCCACTTCCAATGCTTCCCAGTCATTAGCAGTCTTGCCTATAATTTCCTCGTAACTCCAAATAGGCCCTATGACCAATTTAAAATTAATTTTAAAAAGAGGGCTAAACTACATGGTGAAAGGCTGTGGTAGCAATATTGATAGTTTGTGACTAAATTTTAGTCTAAGTCATTAATTCGTTTAGATATATCTAATCATATAGGCTATATTATATATTATGACTATGAAGGGCGGCATTACAAGAATATGCCTTAAAGTAGACTATGCTGTATATAATGTAGTCTGTTACGCTTTTAGCGTTTACTAGGTAAATGCGATTCCGCTTTTTTCTGCAATTCTGTTTATTGTTTAAAGTAGACCTCCGAGACTGATGCCGCCCCTAACGTTCAACGCAAGACTTGACTAAAGTGACAGTTTCTTTCTTTCTTTCTTTCTTTTACTTTCTTTCTTTGTCTCCTATACTGTTCCATATATTTTATCATAAATTCACTTTAAAAAAGTTTTATTCAACCCTATTTTGCCGCCCCTACCAAAGTGCCGCCCGGGGCGACTCGCCCCCTCTGCCCCCCCTTCGGTACGCCACTGACCATCATCCAATCCAACAGCATCCGCCCAAGTCTTCCTCTCGTTCTCTTACCCTCCACGATAGTTCTTAACAGTGTAAACACTGTTAAAGCCTTAACACCCTTCTTAAGGTAGGTTAAAGCTTACGCCCTCCTCCTTTCCCCAGACTTGGGACTGGCACTGCAGGAGTACGAGCAGTGGCGGAATTGACCGCCTCTGTCTTCCGCCTTCGACGATACATCAGCCGAGGCATCGGCGATGGCTTTAAGACATGCGCAAACGCCCAACGATCGACGCATGCGCTCGGTAGAAGAAGAGGAAGCAGTCACAGGTATCAAGTGCTAATACCCCATTTTCTTAGCCTCGGCATATGAGTGCTTGTGGTCGTCTCTCGTCCTCTGATCTTCCAATTGAGAGTGTACGGCCAGTGTACCCACTATATATGAGTTGGCTAGGGGCGCAGCTGGAGCAGAAATCTCGAAACAGATTTCTGCCTCTGGTGGGGATTTGAACCCTCAACCTCTCGGTTGACAGTCCAGTGCGCCAACCACTAAGACGTACTATCGCACTCTATAATAAGACGAACAAGAAGGGGTGTATGCCTGACATAACTTAACAGTTAGTTAAACTGACGGCCGAGGATAACCCAACCGCAAGAACCCGGTTGGGGCTGGGGTAGGATGTATCCCAACGCTCGTGCAAGTGGGTGGGTTAACTTCTTTGCCCTGCCTCGGATGCGATTGGCCAAACTTACTTCCGTACAGGTAAAAACGAACGGTAAATGTGTTCAGAATCTTTGTCTTGTTATATGTTATTATCAATTCGACGGTTCGATCCTGCGGTTTTATGTCATCAAAGACCATTGATGCCGATAGCAACAATTTCTTTCAGTTCAGACACAGACATAGGAAGACATTGAAGACATTAGAAAGACAAGGTCGACTTCAACAGTGCTGATATCCACGATAAATTATTTCGATAAACTCTAAATACTGAAGCATTAAATTCACGAATGCATTTAGACACCTTTAAAACGTAGTCACTCTCAGCTACATATTTACAAATTGCGTTCAATCTCTAGACCCTCGACCTCTAACAGTATTGTATGAATCCTAAAGTCGACTTCAACGTAACTGATATCCACAAGATGTCGCTAAACACTAAACACCGCGTTCATTTACCAGATTTGCGAATTACGCTTCTAACGGTCTCTGATCAGTGAATTCCGTGGTCTTCGCCTTCTCCCCAAACAACCAATAACAAACATCTTAACTTATCTTATCTTATCTTATCGTATATGGATTTTTTTAAAGCCCCTTCACAGCGTTGACTATTTAGAGGCGCTCCCAGCGTGACAGACCCGAGGTAAAGGAGGGTCTTCAGGCAGCGTAGAGAAGAGGGCGAGATCCCAAACAATATCCTGCTACGGAGTGAGGGGGCATGTCATTCCATATGGAAAGGCCAAAAAGCACAAAAAGGCACGATGCTGAGCCATCGAAGTCCTAGCCCGAGGGACACGGAGATCAAGGGGGTCCGCAAATCGAAGAGGGCGGGGAGAGAGAGCAGATGGAGGTTAACGCATTGGATCACGGAGGGACTTAGGAGCTTTTCCCTGCTGAGTCCTAGAGATCAGGAGTAAGACCTGTAGTAAAATCACGCCTTCATTTAAACACCATTAAAACGCTGCAAATGTCAGCTACATATTTGTCAATCGCGATCAATCGCTGGATCAGACTTAATTGAGCTGTAATATGCCAAACAAATTTTTGTCGACGTCAACAGCCTTTGTTGCTATAAGATGTCGTTAAACCCTGGATCCATCCATCCAATCGCTGGATCCTCGCACGGTATTTCAATTGTAGGGTAAGGTTGACGTTAACCCACAAGATGTCGCTAAACTCTAAATCCTGCTGCGTTAAATCCAACACTCCAGTTAAACTTCAGACAACAATTGTAGGGTAAGGTCAATGTTAACGGAACTGATACTCACAACATGTCACTAAACTCTAATTTCTGCTGCATTAAAGCCACGACTGCAGTTGACACCTTTAAAACGTTGTAATTCTCAGCTACATATTATATATTTATATAGTAAGAATCTTGAGTGATGACAGAACTTCCGGACCCGAAAAGTTATGTTAAGCTCTTTCTCTGCACCGACGATCTGGACGAAACCTACTGTGTGTAACAGTCCACCTCGTTCAACCGAAGAAAATTTTTTGGCGCGTGGGGCTTCAAGGTCTCGATTTCAAAGAGTCCTTCCGGGAATACAGTGTAATTCCAGACCAACTGGTGACTTCTGAGCAACTCTACCGACGACATGAAACGTCACGAAGGAAGCCAAGAGCAACAGAAGAAAAAACAACTCGCAAGCAGAATACAAACAGAAATGAACAAAATCTTCAATTCCTTAACGACCAGTTTTTCCATGCATTTTAGTGCACGCTCGTCGTTAAAGGATTGAAGAAGGACCTATGGTAACGCGTGACTCGTCATATTGCTCTTATGCATCGTCTATGTAGAGTAAGGTTGACGTTAACCCACAAGATGTTGGAAGCACGAAATACTGCAGCATTAAATCAACGACTGACGTTAGACACCTTTAAAACGCGTCAAATTTACAGCTACATATTAACCAACCGCGTTCAATCAATGAGAGAGAGAGAGAGAAAGAGAGAGAGAGAGAGAGAGAGAGAGAGAGAGAGAGAGAGAGAGAGAGAGAGAGAGAGAGAGAGAGAGAGAGAGAGAGAGAGAGTCTGATCTATTAGACAACCGGGGAAATTTCACCCCCCCCCATGACAGACACCACTCTCCTGAGGAAGCTCAAAGACACCGACGACCTCCCCAGGAGGAGAACCTTGATCGAAGGCCGCTTGCATGACTACAAAGGACGAGTCAATGTCTACACGGATGGGTTACGGAATACAGCAGGTAGAGTATTGTGCTCCATTTATGTGCCCTGTCATGGCCACTATGGAAGCTGCCCGATGAGCGACGGAAATGGAGGTAATACAGCCTGTTGGTATAAAGATGTCGTTAAACTTTGGATCCATCCATCCAATCGCTATGTTCTCCACGTCATCACATTAATAATGTTGCGTAGGCCTAACGTAAATGGCGTTAAGGGAACGGACTCTCTCAAAATGTCTCTAAATTATAACTACTTCTGCTTTATATTCACGACTGCAGTCTGACACCTGTGAAACGCTGCCATTCCTAGCTACATATCTACTTACGGAATAAGAATCTCATCTCTAAATTTTAATTAATTGCATTAAATAATGTTTACTACATTTTTTTATAACGGTTACTAAGTTAACTATTTCATAACTTATTTTCATCCACTGGTCCTTGATTATTGTGTATAAATTGGTTTGTTTGTAATGTAAAATATATGGGATTCATAATTTCAACTACTTTTATTGGATTGAACTATAGAGTAATAATCCACAATATTCATTCATTCATTCATTCAAAGATTTATATAGCGCCTCTTCAAGGGAACTACTCAGAGGCGCTCCCGAAACCAGCACGTTCATATAAGACAGTTTTAAGTTTTGCAAGAAATATGCCAGAGGTGACCCCAGGGCACATGCGGAGCTCTAAGGGAAGTCTATTCCAGACTACCGGGCCCACCACTGAAAAAGCTCGACTTTGCATAGTCGTGGAACGAGCAAATGGAACTAAAAGTACCCCTTTTCCCGCTGAGCGGAGGGAACGTCGGCCTTGGACACCTGAAACTGCGCAGCATAGCTCTCGCAGGTAAGCAGAGGCAGGGCCCTGACAACATCGCCATACTAAGGCAGCGATCCTATATTCTATGCGTAAGCGCATAGGAAGCCAGTGAAGGACCTCCAGCATATATCTAGAGACTTGGCCATGTTTAGGAATATGCCCAATGAGACGGGCTGCAGAGCGCAGAACTCGCTGTAAACACACTATACGACTAGATGGAAGACCAAAATAAAGCGATGAGCAGTAATCAAGGCGCGCTGTGACGAAGGAGTGAACCAGTGTAGCAGTGGCACTGGGGGTTAGCGAACGAGTAACAGTGCGAAGCTGGCGCAGCTGGTAGTAGCAGTCCCTAGTAAGACGGTGTATTTGTGGAGCAAAAGTAAGCTCTCGGTCGAGCCAAACACCAAGATCACGGACAAGAGTTGAGAAGGTATAGTTGGGGAATTCAATTGCAAGAGCAGTGAGGTCAAGTTTAGCGAGTTGCTGTCGCGTGCCTAGCCAAATAAATTTGCTTTTGGACGGGTTCAAGCGTAGTCGATTTGACGACATCCACGCTTCCATGGCATCTAAAGTCCCACTCATAACCCGGACTGTTGGAATGGCATTGGTAGAGAGGCAGTGCATGTATGTTTGGACATCATCAGCATATTGCTGACTCAGAACTGCATGTGCAGCCAGAAGCGTCGAAAGACCAGAGGTGTAGATGATGTATAAAATAGGGCCTAGGACGGAGCCTTATATAGGTATATAGATAACTCTAAAGTCTAAATGGTAATCGAATCTCCAAACTTATAAAACGCCACTCGAAGGCCAAGTGCAGGGCACCAGCCAAATCACGAGCGCTAAATCATGAGCTCCTCTATACAGTCGTGTTGCGTTGTATCAAATTGTATTGCACTGGATTTTTGACCTGATTACGGCTTGGTTTTGTGTGCCATCGGTTGATGCCTTGTGCATTAGACACCGGCGCAATAGAAGTTACTAATTAATAATAATAATTGAAGTCAGGATTAAATCCACGACTACAGTTAGACACCTTTAAAATGCAGCCATCCACAGCTATATATACATACCAGTCGCTTTCAATCGCTAGTTTGCAAAGTAGATTGCGCTACGAGGCTCATGGTCGACTTCATCGTAACTGACATTCACAGATGTCACTAAGCACTAAACATTGCGTTGTATCGACATATTTGCCAATTATTACCCTCATGACGGTCTCTTCCCCTTCTCCTTTTTCTTCCAAGAAACCAAGCAACCAATAAAAAAAAATACTGCTGCATTAAATTCACGGCTGCAGTTGGACACCTTTAAAACGCCTGTATTCCCTTCCACATATTTGCCAAATCGCATTTGTAATAGTTTTTTAATTGTCATCCCAAACATTGAAATAAAAAAAATCAATAGCTGAATTCTAATTTCGTCTGTGTGTACGTCAAAGCAACTGAAACAATGCTTTTTTCGGGTGGTGCCAGTCCAAATTCTGGATGAAAACGGCAGGCAACGATAATAATTTTCGTTGAATACGGCGTCGTTAACTACACATCAATTATTGGCCTACATTGCAAGATTAACCTTTCTTAGGGGCTTAGGGTCCGTGCGATTATGTATGCCCGTAACACAAATGTAATGCTATTAATATAACACTATACTGGTGATGTAATGCAATATTCGTAATACAAATTAAATGTAAATTAGCTCATTTAGTGCACGTGGTCCACCGGAAGAGCTATAATACTGGGGTCACACGGAGGTCATTAGCTGCTGGATCGGGGTTGTTAGTTCTTATCTCGCCGTGAGAGATTCGAGGTTTGCTGTATAACTGATGGATAAAATCGCTGAATTGATAATTACATATTTGTAAGAAAGACAAGGTCGACGTCAACAGCGCTGATATCCAGAAGATGTTGTTAAACTCTAACTACTGCTGCATTAAATCCACGATGCATTAGACACCTTTGAAACGCAGCTACTTTTAATCCACGATTGCGGTTAGATACCTTTTGCAACTGTCAACTACATATTTACGGTTACCAATCGCGTTCAATCGCTATGTCATTCACGTCATCAAAATCAGATTTATAATATATCCAAGCTGTATCCAGCGAGGGATGGAGCAAATCAAGCTATACGCTGAAAGAATAATCCGAATGGCAGAGCCGGAAACGTCGACCGAAGGGGTGAAGATGGCAGGACAAATACTAAATAATCTAAGGTATGCAGATGACAAAACGCTTTTGGCCGGAAGAAAAGATGACCTCGCAGAACTCATACGAAGATTAAGGAAAGAAAGGCGAGAAAGCAGGGTTATACTTCAACATCAAGAAGACCAAGATCATGACAAAGGCAGAATGGGAAACATTCGAGATAGACGGAGAGGAAATACAGGTCGTAACATGCTTCTCGTTTCTGGGGTCAATGATCGATAGAGAGGGAAGATGTGAGTCGGAGGTGAGACGGAGAATAACACTGGGAAAAGCCGCAATGCAGGGAATGGAAAAGATATGGAGAGACAGGCATGTGAGCATGGAGACAAAAACAGGGTTGGTGAAGTCAATGATATTCCCGATAGTGCCATATGGAAGCGAGACGTGGACAAAAACAAAAACGACAGAAGATAAGATGGACGAGTGTGAAATGTGGATATGGAGAAGGCTGCTGGGAATATCGTGGAGAGAAAAGAGAACAAATGTATTTGTAATCCAGGAGATAGGACAACTAAGAGGAGACATGACACTACAACAAAGGGCTATCAGACAGAAATTGATGTACTTTGGACATGTGATGAGAGCAGACGGGATGGAGAAGGAGATGATGCTGGCGTGCGGAGAGGGGTTGAGGAAAAGGGGTCGCCCGATGGATGGAGGAGATACACAGGAGGACGGCGATGAACCTTGCACAACTAAGGGAAGCGGTACGGAACAGGAGGAATGGAGGAGACTGGTCATGAGGGGTCGCTAGAGTTCCACGAACTGACGGCACAAGGTGACAAGGTGATGTTGTTAGAAATGTCTATTAGAAACATCGTAGGGTGCTGTTTTGACACTTCTAAATGCTGTGAAACTCTGTAAATTCTCTGTTTTAACTGTATTGTACATACTATGTGAATTGTCGTCAACGACCTGTGATGCCATATGATGACATTAAATTTGGATTTAAAAAATCGCTAGATCCAACACTATTAAATAGGCAAATTCAACGTAACGGACAACCACAAGATGTCGCTAAACACTAAAAACTATGTTCAATCACAAGCTATGCCAGTTACCCTTATGATAGTCTCTGATCAGTGAATTGTGTGGTCTTCCCATTCTCTTTTCCTTTGAGGAAACGCAACCAACCAATAACAAAAATCTTATCTTATCTTACATGGTTAATTATAAGCGCCGCTCACAGAATAAACTTTTCAAAGGCGCTCCCAACGAACAGACCCAATGGAAAAGGAAGGTCTTCATGCAGTGGAGAGAAGAGGGCGGGATCCCAAGCAAAATCCTCTTATGGAATGATGGGGCAGGTCATTCTATAAAAGGGGCAAAGGATGGCAAAGCACGATGCTGAGCCATCGAAGTCCTAGCCTGAGGGACAAGGAGATCAAGGTGGACCGCACACCGAAGAGGGCGGAAGAGAGGGCAGATAGAGGTTTACGCATTGACCACAGAGGAACTTATGAGCTTTCCTGTTGCGTCCTAGAGACCATGAGGATGACCTGCATTTAGACACCATTAAAACGCCGCCATTCACGGCTACATATTTACCAATCGCGCTCAATCTCTAGGCTAATATCACACTACTTACCCACGAGATGTCGCTAAACTCTAAATATTCCTGCTTTAAATCCCCGACTCCAGTTAGACACGTTTAAAACGCGTCATTTTCGGCGACATATTTACCATTCGCATTCGATCGCTACATACCAGGTTAGCAGCTAAGGTTAATGTTACCGGTGTAGCGATTTCAGATTACCCCCATTTCACATTACCTCCCGGTAACTTGAAATCGCGTTCAGATTACCGGGGGGTAATCTGAAATCGATTCAAGTTACCCCCGGGGGTAACTTGAAATCGATTTCAGATTACCCCTTACGATTTCAGATTACCCCCTCAGGCCCATTTTTGATTATCTTATATAATACTAATAATAATTGCCCAATATTTATCGCTGAACTCTCATTATCCCCTTATAGCATTATGTACGATAAGCTCTCT